>PVKZ01000178.1:0-741681 GCA_004027375.1 Macroglossus sobrinus
GTGTGTGTTTTAAATCTCTTTCTCCTCAGGAGTCAGCTTCTTATAGCTCAGGGACAGTGTGGAGTGGAGCTCGTACGGCTCTTCACTAGGGTCTTGGCGCCAACCGGTTCACCGTTGGATGCACTGTAGACAACATCAGTAACCCATGCTTTATGTATGCAACACTTGGAGCCCTAGGAGAAGTTCCTCATGTCCAGCCTCAAGGCGCGGTGCTGCTTACTGCCTCCCACACGTGGACTGTGTGTATGTGTGGGGGCCATTCTTAGTGTTGGCAGCAGAGTGTCCCAGGTTGTGATAGGGCTTACTCTTGCCCCTGGCCTTGTGGCAGTTGTGCCAGTTGTCCCGAGAGATGCCCATGACATGGTACCAGCTAGAAAGCGCAGCTTGTGGATATTTTAATTAAGCTCCTTATTGGACTGTAAACTCGAGCTCCATGAGAGCAGCTCTTCACTTTCATCTCTATCTCTGGTGCCTAACAGATAGTAGGCACTCATTCGTGGTGATGTTTATCAGGAAGAATGTCAAAAATGTTAAAGAGAAACAGGCTCTGAGTAGGAGTCCCTTTTAAAACCTAAGATGCTAGGGAACAGTTTGAGTTGAAAACTTAAGACACAAGCAAGAAATTAGCTTTATGATAAAGTACGATTTTTGTGATGCGATAGAATGTGCTCTTTAGTTTATATTTTTTGGTCTTAAGTCTAAGAAAACGTTGACAGTCTGTGACTTCCTGTCCTTTGTGTGTTACAGCAACATGGCCAATGCCCTTGCCAACGCTGCTTGTGAGCGCTGCAGGGGGGGGTTTGCGCCTGCTGAGAAGATTGTAAACAGTAATGGCGAGCTGTACCATGAGCAGTGTTTTGTGTGTGCTCAGTGCTTCCAGCAGTTTCCGGAAGGACTTTTCTATGAGGTGAGTCAACTTGGACAGAAGCTTAAAGATATTATTGTCTATCACTCCTCTTCCCTTCCATTTTTTTTTGAGGCATCTTTCTTCCCTTTATTTTTAATTTTTTTTATTAGTTCCAAGTATATAGTACATTGGTTAGACATTTATATAGTTTATGAACCTTCTTTCCTTTATATTTCAGTGTCAAAGATTGTATTGAAATGTCAGATACAGTGCCAGGTATTTGGTAGCTGTCAGGTCAGTGATGGCTTATATATGGAATGCCCTGACAGACCCCACTATTTGTATTGTTCATCTTTTTATTTCAGAACTCACAGTACCTCAGTCTAGCAGACTTGAGCACTTTAGCTCAGCAGACAAAATTCTTTCATTAACTTCAGCTACAGTTTTTCTGGCTTCTCCACTCAGATCCCCATTTGCTTGCCCCCCCCACACATACCTTCATGAATCCTCTGTGTGTCTTTCCTCCTTTTCAGAGCACCATTGAATATCCTCTCTACAGGGATATTTGTTACCTCCTCCAAGACTTTCAGGCAACAAGTGGGACCTTCCATGCATTTATTTTCTAAAGAGGATCTTGTTTGGAAATGAGTATGTGCGGGTGGTGGGAGGTAGGGAGGGTGGGTACCCTGTTAATATTTAGCTCTTTGATGTGTCTTATATTCTTTTCCAAATATTTGTTTTTCTTGATCCTCTGGGCTTACCATGTGGTCTCTATTTCCTTTGTATTTATTCTTACTATGACTGAGACCCCCTTCTTACAGTAAACACCTACTTTGATACTGGTCTAGGGAGTCTGACCCCTTGCTCTTAAGAAGAGTGATGTGTGTGTGTGAGAGAGAACAAGTGTGTGTTTGTGTGTGTGTGAATCTGAGAGAGAGGTTAATCAGATAATTTTCCAACTTACTCCTTACATATTTGTATATATGTTATTCATATGTTTATCTGTATATGGTAATATATGTATCTATATGTATATAGAATTGTGTTATAGCTAGAGATGGCTGCTATTTGTTTTCTTCTTCCGTATAGTAATTAGAACTGGTTCCCAAAATTGTAATTCATTTTTCTCTATTCAAATAGTCTACTTCTGCATTTGAATCTTAAATAATTTTTAAATAGTAATGATTATAATATCTATTCTTTTAATTTATCTGTGTTAGAAGATAGTGATCAGGGTAATAATAAAAACGATGTGAACATGTTAGAACAGCAGGCGTTGCTTCTCACTGCTCTTACCACCAAGAGTTGAGGTGCTGCATCACATTCCTTCACCTTGCCTGGAATGTAGTATTTTATGCATGAATGCCCTGTTATTACTAATTTTATAAGACTTGTGAATTATATTAACCTTTTTATTTCAGAAATAATTGTCTATTAAACCCCTATTATGAACCAGACACTGTACTAGGTATTTACAAACTGTTGTTCTCTTTTTTTTCCCATTCGATTCTCAGCCAAACCCTGCAAATTAGATATTTTTATTAACAACTTATATATGGCCATGATGGGGCTCAGAGACCTTAATAAGTGAGTAGTCAAATCAGGTTTTTATCTCATCTGCTAGTCTCCACATTTGTGTTCTCTTACACTGTAATGCACTGACACTTCACTGAAACTGAAATGGTTTCCTAAATATTTTATATATAACTGATAGGTAATGCTCTCCTGTACATGGCCATCATTCCTGCTTCATTCAGTCTTTCAATATATATTTACAGAAAGCCTACAATGTGTGGTATGCCGTATAGACCACACTATGTCCTAGTTCTAAGAGAGAATACAATTTCTAAAGTGGTTTTGGTAGAACTTTATGGCAGCTTTCATGGTTCTTGTCCTCATTTTCAGACCAGGAAAATTTAGAGGTTTTATAAATGTTATGAGTTATATATGATTAGTAATCTTAAATTTGGCACTGTAGTTATCTTCATGGGGAAATTGTTTCCTTCAGTGTTGCTTTTCTAAGTTATCAGTATCTCCAGTCATCCTTCAAAACACATAAAGAAATATTTGTAAAATGACCAAGTCATTTTTGGCATGAGAAGATTAAATACTGTTTCCAGGAGGAAATACCCATTTAACCCAGAGAACCTAACACCGTATAATAGATAGCCACTATAGTAGTTCCTAAATCTCACTTTGTGACATCTGGGATTATTTCCAATTAAGGGTTATCTTAAATTTTTCCATAACAAAATACTTTTGGAAGTGAAATAGAACCAGTGGTTACAGAGGGATATATTTCCAGAAATACTACAAATTGGGATGGACTGAAGCAAGGACTCGGGACTTGGTATGTAGCCTTTTACAGCTTAGCACAGTACACATTTAGGGGCTGGGTTCTTTGTTAATATGTTGGATTCCTTTCTGTCTCATTCTTTGTTTGAATATCCCAAATTTATCCTTTTTTCCCTGTCACAAAATGCATAACAGGAAGGACCAATTTATGATGAGTGAGTGACTGGAAAGATGTTTTTCAAAGAGATTTCTTCACTCATTTCCTTTTATACTGAATCATGATTATTCAGGAAGGCTGAAACCTGAGAAGGGAAGACCAGTTGGGAGGAAACTTTCCAACAAAATGAGGTGTTTATCTACTGACCTACTTACTTCAAAGCAGTTTATGACAAACCATTAGCTAAATTTCTAATTCTGAGCTGCTTTTAAAGCAGCAGAATTCTTTTTTCCTCCCAAAGAGAATCTTCATAGAACTCCAAAACTTAAACAGTTAAAAGCAGAGTTGTTTAAACACTAAAAGCAAAGTTGTTTAAACACTACTAATTTAGGACATTAATATTTCTTATTGACTATTGTAGGTTGAGTTTGTAATGTGTGATTACCTAAAAGGCAATGTTTATTGAAGTTTGATTCTTCCAAATTTATGATTTCTGATTTTTCTTCATTGTACATCCTATAGTTTTACATTTTCCTGTGTTTGATCATTTCTACAAACTGTAGAAAAGTGACAGCTCATCATAGCAAAAGAAGTTCTCCAGTTGCAGTTGTCCTCACGGTGGGTTACGTAAGCACACCCCAGGGTAGCCTGGGGTTTGCAGTGTAGATGGCTTCAAGAAAACCCATTTCTGAACCCATGTATTCTGGTTTCAAGGAACGCAATTTCTGGATTCTTTATCCTAATATTGATTTGCCTAATAATATATCTGAATTCACAATGACACTTATTTCTCCCACTTTACAAAAGAAAGGAATCTCAAATCTTTCTAGGATGAATTGTTCCAAGACACCAATCTAAAGGGATTGGTTAATGGTCCTTAAACCCATAGGCTTCCAGTCTTTTTTTGCCTCATGGATTTTCTTGTTAAAGATGAAGCTTGGTTTTAGGAATTGTGATAGATATTCTGTATTCAGATATATGGTAGATTTGGAGATATGAGGAGTAGTCATGACAACTTTCCATTTAGGACCTTCCCTTTTTCATCTCGTAATTTAAAAAAGACTCATCCTTTTAAAGGGAGAGTCTTGTGAAAGCAAAGCAAAGAGAGTAGTGGTAAGAAATTGTATACATAGTATGTGTTATGAGCCAGAACCAACAGCCAAAACAGAATAGATTTTTGACTCTCGCAAGGCACTAAGAGGTTAAGCAGCCTTGCCCAGATTCACACAGCCAGTCTGTGGGTCAGCTGAGATTTAAACTCAAGCAGTCTAGATCCACAGTCAGTATTCTTAACTCCTATGATGTGCTACCTATTTGAATTATATCTTAAAAGATTTATTAAAATTACAACCAGTCTTACTTTTTTCTACCTTCTGCTATATAGTATATATGCTCACTACTGGACTCATTCTTTTTTGTTTTTTAAAGTGATGTATATATGTTTTTCATTAAATACAGAGTAAAAGCTGATCATTTCTTTCCTCATTAAACTTTGTTTTAATGGGTCTCATAATTCTAAACAGATTTTTGGTTAAGTTGTTTCCATTAAAAGTACTGATTTTAAAAATCAATAACTTAAAACTGCCACACACACAGAAAAAAAAAATGGTCCCTAAAACATTCTTTCCTTTTTAAAAATTTTTTTATATTTTTATTTTTTTTCAATTATAGTTGATGTACAGTATTATGTTAATGTCAGGTGTACAACACAGCGATTAGACATTTATATAACTTATGATGTCATCACCCCAATAAATTCAGTACCCATCTGGCACCATACATAGTTATTATGATACTACTGACTATATTCCCCATGCACCCCTCTACATTTCCATGACTATTTTGTAACTACCAATTTGTACCTCTTAATCCCCTCCCCCTTCACTCATCCTCCCATCCTGCAATCTGACAACCATCAGAATGCTCTCTGTATTTATGAGGTTGTTTCTATTGTTTGTCTATCCTGTCCTCTAGGTTTCATGTCTGACATTTGACTTTCTTTGTCTGACTCCACTCAGCACAATATCCTCTAGGTCCATCCATCACTGCAGGTGGAAAGATTTTATTCTTTTTTTATGGCTAATATTCCATTGTATATATGTACCACCTCTTCTTCATTTATTAATCCATTGATGGACACCCAGGATACCTCCATATCTTGGCTACTGTAAATAATACTGCAGTAAACATACAGATTCACATGTCCCTTCAAAATAGTGTTTTGGTTTCTTCAGATAAATACTTGTAAGTGAGATAACTGGATCCTTCTTTTTCTTTTGTTACAGCTTTTGTTTTAAAGTCTGTTTTGTCTTGTATAAGTATTGCTACCCCAGCTTTTTATTTGTTTGTTTTTCATTTTCATGAAACATCTTTTTTTCATTCCTTTATTTCAGTGTGTGTTTTTCTGAAGTGAGTCTCTTATAGGCAGTATATGTAAGGGTCTGGTTTTCTTATCCTTTCAGCCACCCTATCTTTTGAATGGAACACTTAATCCATTTTCATTTAAAGTAAATGTTGCTAGATATGTAGTTATTGCCATTTTATTATTTAGAATTTTTATCTTTTTTTCTTTTTACTTCTTAAAGTTCCTCTAATATTTCCTGTAATACTGGTTTGGTGATGATGAACTCCATCATTTAACTTTTTCTTGTCTGGGAAGATCTTTATCTGTCCTTTGATTCTAAATGATAGCTTTGCTGGGTAGAGTAATCTTGGTTGTAGGTCCTTGCTCTTTTATCACTTTGAATATTTCCTGCCAGTCCCTTCTGGTCTGTAAAGTTTATGTTGAGAAATCAGCTGACAGTCTAATGGAAGCTCCTTTGTAAGTAACTACCTGCTTTCTTCTTGCTGCTTTTAATATTCTCTTTTTGTCTTCACCCTTTTGCATTTCAATTATGATGTGTCTTGGTGTGGACCTCTTTGGGTTCATTGTGTTTGGGACTGTCTTTCTGGACTTATGTGTTTTTCCTTTGCCAGGTGAAGGGAATTTTCAGTAATTACTTATTTAAATTGGTTTTTAATTCCTTGCTCTCTCTTCTCCTCCTGGTACCTTTATGATGTGAATGTTGTCCCAGGAGCTCCTTAAACTGTCCTCATTTTTTGGATTCTTCTTTCTTTTTGCTGTTCTGCTTGGGTATTTTCTGCTACCTTATCTTCTAAATTTCTGATTCAGTCCTCTGTTTCACCTAATCTATTATTGATTCCCTCTAATTCTTCATTTTAGTTATTGTATTCTTTATTTCTGACTGGTTCTTTTTTGTTTTCTATCTTTATTGTTATGTTTCTTATCTTTTTGTTGAAGTTCACTGAGATCATTTAGCATCCTTATAACCAGTGTTTTGAACTCTGCATCTGGTAGATTGCTTGTCTCCATTTTGTTTCGTTCTTTTTCTAGAATTTTGTTCTGTTCTTTTCTTTGGGACATGTTCCCTTGTCTTCCCATTTTGGCTACCTACTTGTGTTTGTTTCTGCGTATTAGGTATGACTGCTATATTTCCTGGTCTCAGTAGAATGACCTTATGTAGTAGGTGTATTTTGTGGGTCCCAGTGGCACGATCTTCCCTGGTCACCTGAGCCAGGTGCTCCAGGTGTGTCCCTTATAGTTGAATATTGGTTGCTGTTTGTTTGTCAGTGGGAGGGATTAACTCCTGAGCTGATGGGTTGTGATGACTGGCTGTTACTAGTAGAGGAGCTGTTGTGCAGGACCTGACCCTACAGAGCAGGATTCACTTTAGCAGGGCTCTGGTGCCTCCTTGTCTGCCCTTTGGGTATGTCATCCTCAGATGTGACCCCGTGTGGTGCTCTGGCTCAATCTGAAGCCAACCACCTGGCATACAGGCCGGGCCACCTGGCATGAACCACTAAGCAATACACACAGATGGCTGCCACCCACACTGGGCTTGGAAGTGCCTTGAGAGGCCAAGCCACAGACTGAGGCTGCTGTCGCTAGTACCAGGCTTGGGGCTGCTCAGCAAAAGGTATAGGGCATGCTGAAGCCAAATGCTGCTTGTTTAGGTATTGTGAACCTTTGAAAGATTTTAGGAAAGTTTGCAGTGTTAGCCAAGACAGATCATTTATATGGAAAATTCACTGGAAGTGGCTTGGGTGGGACCCCACATTGGAAGGGGTCTCAGGGAATCACCAAGGTGGGGTGAATGGTGTTAGCTACATTGATGGAGACTCAGATATGGCAGCTGCATGGGTCTATAAGCTGGGCGGGTAAGGACTTAACAGAGGAACAATGACCTCTGCCAGCACCTCTCATAGAAAGCTGCCTGTCCAGCCCTCACCCTGAAGCCAGACAACTCAGTTCGTCCCCATATGTCCCTGGAGCCTTTCGAACTGCTACCCCAGTGCTGGAGCTTAGAGTGAGTGAGTCCATTAGTAAGTCCGCGCACAGGCCCTTTAACAGGAAAGTCTGCAAATCTTTCAGTCCTCTGTCTCACTCTGCCACATTTTCCACTGTTTTTCATTGCCAGAAGTTGTAGGGATTTCTCTTCCCAGCACTGGAATCCTGGGCTGGGGAGCGCCGTGTGGGGCCAGGACACCTTGCTCTGCTGGGGGACTTCTGCAGCCAAGATATTTTTCCCAATTTTCAACTGCCACACGTGTGTGGAACCAGATGCTTCGCATCTCGCCTTCTCTTACCAATCTTGAGATGGCCTCTTCTATGTGTCCCCAGTTGTAGGCCTTCTGTTCAGCTAGACTTCAGGCAACTCTCAAAGATAGCTATTCTGTAGTTTAGTTGTAATTCTGATGTAAGAGGAGGTAAGCACAGCGTTTGGCTACATTGCCATGTTGACCGGAAGCTTCTCTTTTCTTTTTAAGGTTTAATGATGCATTGTTTTTATCAACTACTTTTTTACTATTAAATGGCCAATTGAAACAGACAGTTTTGAGGTCATTCTTCCAGGAGTGATTAAGATTGGGGTGGCAAGTAAAAAGTTGATTGTTTCTAACTAAATTAATGGAGTTATTTCTGAGTTTTTATATTCCATTTCATTTCTTTTTTAAATTAGTTCTAGCTAAACATCATATTTCTTTCTATACATGTATGTAATATATATTCAATAAAGGAACATATCTCACTTCATAAATAACTTCCACTTTGGGCTACACATTAAATGCATTATGTTATGACAAAGTGTTGAGTAATAGCATGTTGATCTTCTATTTGGAACCTTTAAAAATCGATTCATTAAGCATATTAGAGTTTATTCATTTGAATTTAAAAATGGAGTAAGATTTCCTGCCCAAAATAAATCTGCTTTGACTGGTTTGCCAATTAAGCAATTGTGGATTTGTTCAAGAAATTGAATGAGCTAAATCTGCAGATAACTTTCATAATTGAGGAAATTGAGTTGACAACTGATACATTATTAAAAATAGATTTTGATAGTCAAAGAGTATATGATTTTAACATATAACTTGTAAAGAGCTCAAAGATTCAAAGGATATTATATAATTCCCAGAACTTTTTATGTGAAAAGGGTAAAAGCAACGCCCAAAATAGAAAATAAATCTAGAATTAATATTGAACCCTAACTCTTCTAGTGGTAAGTCATATTTATTCATAGATGCAGGAAATAATTATGAAGGGAAAGAATAGCTCTGCTCATCTCATTAAGATACGCTTTTCAAGTAAATAATTAAATAGTAAAAAATAAAATTTAACATTCATGGGAGGGGGAGGGGAAAATAAATAAATAAAATGTTTAGAAAATTATATATAGTATGAAAACATAAGCTGGCATTTAAAAAAAATAAAACCGAAAAAAATTTAACATTTGCAACTTATGTATTGATCATTTGTGTATTAATAATCATTATAATGATAACTCAGTCTTGAAGAAAATCTCAATTTTTAGAGCTTTATGAATTTAGAAGGTAAAACAAATTTTAATTGCAGTGAAGTATGGTAGAGTATTCAGTTAAAAACATTAGTATAAAAAATATAATAGGATAAAACTTTGGGGGAAATGTAATGGAAACAGTTCAAGGAGGGATATGAAGAATGTGAATATTCCAACTGTTAAAAAAATATTTAATTTTTTTAATGGTTTTGGCCTCATTAAAAATGTTTAAATTTAGAATATGCTAAAATACCCTTTGTAAATATTTAAGTAAAATATTTTATTTACAGTAAAATGTTTAGATATTAACCTTAAAAAATGTGGGAAGTGCTTGTATTTGTGTACATATTTTCTGAGGAGTGGAGTCTGTAGCTTTCCAAAAAACAATCAACTACAGTTATAGGCAAGGTCCCCAGACTCTGAAGACACAGTATTAGTTCTACTTTCAACTTGTTTGTTGTACATTTCCTGTGCCTACATGTAGATGTATGGAAGGTACAAAAGTATATCTGCTTTTAAAACTCTCAGTGGAATTATAAATTTTGGGAGTAGAACCCTTAATTCAGAAACAACTTTCCTATATGCCTCTCTAGAATAATTAGATTCATCCTCTGATTATTTCATATTTACAAGTTGATGGTACTTTCTATTTTAGTTTGAAGGAAGGAAATACTGTGAACATGATTTTCAGATGCTCTTTGCTCCTTGCTGTCATCAGTGCGGTAAGTTTTTTATTGCTGAATGCAAAATAAATAAGTTTCAAAATTACATAAGTGTCAAAATTACATGAGTTTCAAAATTACTAAAGTGTCAGTGGTAAAAAATGGTTTTGGGTGCTCTGTATAAATAATATTTAGGTACTTTACCAGTACTCTTTCCTATTATTACTATATAACAAACTGGAAAGAGTATAAAACATGGAGAGAATTGACATTTAAGGACATCTACTATAAAGGTATTTCAGGACTAACCAGGACTTCTGTTAGATGATCTTCTGGAATGTCCATTTCCCCTGTTGATACAGACTTTACCTACTTTCTTTTGGGTTTGCCAGGAAAGAGACAGGGAAGACATCAGTGAGGTACTTAAGGAGCTTAAGGACTGCCTGTGTGTTACAAAAGTGCTTGGCTTGCTTGTATCTTATCCATTTCTTCACCCATTGCCAACAGCTCTACTAGAAGGTCTCCAGAAATTGGAGAAAATGGGTACCATGTTGTAAAGATTTAATGAAAGAAGAAATTAAGCATAGATTACAAGAAAATGTGCTGTAGATATCAGTGTTCTGTCAGTGATGCCCAGAAATTACCAAAAGGCATTCAAGAGAACCCACTACATTGAAAAAGGAAAGCCAGAATCAGAGATACGATACAATAGCCCTGAAATACAGCTACAGAATCAAAACAAGGATTCAGATGAAATAGAAAACATAGTTCTAATGTAGAGCGTATTGCAGCAGACATACACGTAAAAAGTCCCTATTTGAGTAGAAAGGTTTAAATGTATTTTTTTCCTCATGTTTTTTTCCCTTACTGCTTTTAACAATAAGATACCATGTTGGACATATTTTGTGTGTTACTTTTCCATAGGCGAATTCATCATTGGCCGAGTTATCAAAGCCATGAATAACAGCTGGCATCCTGAGTGCTTCCGCTGTGACCTCTGCCAGGAAGTTTTGGCAGATATCGGGTTTGTCAAGAATGCTGGGAGGTAGGAGTGTTTTTATCCTTGTCAGATTTGAGTGGATAAAGTGGCTACTATGTGGTCATGCATGTTTTCTGATGGAACTGTAAGGTGGTGCATCAGGACACGGAATTTAACGCACAGGGAATCAAGACTGCAGTGTATTGACTTGTCTGGTACCTGTTAGGAAAGGGCCCTAGAATTTCTGCGCCGTAGTGCTTGGCTGCCACATGTGTTCCTGGGCCAACAAAAGGGGGATAGGTACTTAAAATGGAGTTTCTGAAAGATGAGTCAAATTATTTGGATTGGAATAAATAATTTTTCATGTAAAAAGTTTTTGCTTGATTCAGCTCTATTAAGTCAGAAGTGATTTCTAAAGAAATGGTTTCTTTAATTTCTTTTTAGAAACATGAGAAACATTTTGTTTTAATTATTAGGAAGAACCTTAGATTTTAAATTTAAGTTTCTAAAAAAGTTTTGGCTCTTTATAGACATCTGTGTCGCCCCTGTCATAATCGTGAGAAAGCCAGGGGCCTTGGAAAATACATCTGCCAGAAATGCCACGCCATCATTGATGAGCAGCCTCTGATATTCAAGAACGACCCTTACCATCCAGACCATTTCAACTGTGCCAACTGCGGGTATTGCAATTTCTTTCTTTTTTATTGCACAAATAGTGGAAATAAAATGAAAGATCACATTTATTTTTGTTACTCTGGCAAACCAAATAGTTGTTCTTAAACTTGTAATTTGGAAAATTTTAAACCTATAGAAAATTCGAGAGAGTTATGTAAGGAATTATACCTATATACCCTTCATTGAGTTTCACCAGTTAACATTTTGCCACATTTGATTGTGAACAGTGCACTTTGTGTTTGTGTGTATATGCACATGTACATGTACACATACCTTGAAATATGCAGACCATATTAAAATATCCACAATTATCCCCAAAACTGTTTTTCCGATACAAGATCCAAAAAAAGCTTTAAAAAGTCTTCTATTTAAACATATATAATTTTTACAGTTGTGATAATTAGGGGATTATCTCAAAATATCTTAAAGTACATCTAAAGGGAATCTTTTTTTCTTCAAAAACTCATGATAAATTGTTAGGCTACAATTTTCTGAATTTGCTATCTAGTATATAAATTTAAAGGAAAAAGATATTTTACTATAATCAATATGAACTTACATGCTAAATTATATTAGAGGAAGAAATAAGGTAGGCTAAAGGTTAAAAAAACAGATTTGTGCTTTAAGTACAGTCACCTCATCTTGTGATTATCAGTTTGTGACTTACCTGGTTTTCTTACCTATTCTCCCTAACGTGGAATGTTTCTCATTTTTCATTAGCACTTTTTAAAGAATCATTTTAACACATGAAATTCAAACAAGTCCATTCAGCTAATTGGAGCTATCTGGCATGTTTATTGACACTGGAGACTGAAAGTAATAGAGTACTTAAGCATTTGGAGATGAAAAATTCTGGGTATTTAATTTATTTCCTATTAACCAATAGCTATTCTTAAAAGTTTATGACAGTTTAAATAATTATGAACAAATGGAACTAGTCTACAAACTCCTGTTTGGGGGAAGATAATATCACTGAGTCTGTCCTTAGTATTGTGATTATTTTCCTCTAGCTTTTTAAGGAAGACAAATGGACTATAATGTAATAATAGACAAGGAAATGATAAATACGACCAGTGTGATGGTATGTATCTGACTTATTGGTACATTTGATCATTATTATATGATATCGATGTTTTGATAGGAATCTGAAACCTATTAAAACCTATTAGATTATTGATCACCAAAAAAGTGTTATAGGCATTGTTATAGTGGTATCTTCAAAAACCTTCTAAAAAGTGTTAGCCACATTGTTGCCTGTCTTTTTCCTCTTTTGGCAGTATCATTCAATTGGGTATCTTTTTCATGAATAGGAAGGAGCTGACTGCTGATGCTCGGGAGCTGAAAGGAGAACTGTACTGTTTGCCGTGCCATGATAAAATGGGAGTCCCCATCTGTGGCGCCTGTCGACGGCCCATTGAAGGGCGTGTGGTAAATGCCATGGGCAAGCAGTGGCACGTGGAGGTGAGTTCTGAATGGTAGTCGTAACAGTACTTTTGAATTTCCTTGATTTGGATGTGGTAACATGATTAGGAGATTCTAAAGATTAAATATAGACATTTTAAAGACAATTAACTTTGTATAAATTGAAGGATATAGAATATATATACTACTTATGTGATCTCTTGGTAATGATACAGGATGAGCTCTTTTGTTCTTAAATCTTCTTGAGGCAAGAAGTATCACGGTCATATCTAGTAGCAGGTCTAGCTTATAGATGCTGCTAGTATGATCCCCTTTTCTCATTCTGTGATGTTCGAATAGGCTGTGTCTTAATGTCACCCGTCAAAGATACCTGAATTAAAACTGAAAGTGCTATAGTATTAGCTATGACCAAATGAAACAACTACTTCAGACTTTCATGTATCTTCTGTGAAGATAGTTTAACTTTAGAGTTTTACTTCATTAAATAAGTAAAATATGACAATTCAAAAATGACCTGTAGTGATCTTTTTCAGCATTTTGTTTGTGCCAAGTGTGAAAAACCATTTCTTGGACATCGCCATTATGAAAGGAAGGGCCTGGCATATTGTGAAACCCACTATAACCAGGTATTGAATGTACTGATTGGATACTAGATACACTTTTATGAATTTAAGCTTATCAATATCTTAGCTACAAAGAAATTTTTTACATTGGACTATAGATATTTCTTTTAACTTTTTATTTCGGAAATAATTTTAGATTCACAGAAAGGTTGTAAAATAAAAAATATAAAGAATACCTATCTACCTTTTGTTCAGGTTCATCATTTACTTTATTTGGTGTTCTAACACATCCTTAATTTTAACCACTTTTTTGTCCATTTTCAGCTATTTGGTGATGTTTGTTTCCACTGCAACCGTGTTATAGAAGGTGATGGTAAGTGAGGGATTTTATATAGCGCCATTTTGACACAAAAAACACTTGAGTAATGTGAAAATTGAAAAAGGCTGATGGTTGTTATTGTTTGGAAAATTACAATTATCAGTTACTTTTTCTCTTTCTTTGGCATATTTCTTAAGTAATCTATAGCAGTGAGATGATAATAGCCTACGAGTTGGATTTATTCATTTATGATAATACTTTAGGCCCGTGCCACAGGGTTGTTACAGTAGGAAATGTAAGATGCCAACCCTGAGACCTGTTTCTCTTTCCCTAGAATCATATAACTTGGAAGCTGTAGAGCACTATTGATTAGGAATAATTTAATTTGCCATGGTAGTTAGGATGTCACTTTAACCTTGCAGATGCTATACCCTGGCAGTTACCTGTAGACAAAATACAAAGACTTAACACCCTTGTATTTTGGTAATTATGCATGGCTTATTGACTACAGCAGAAAGGAAACAGCTGTGTTTGTTAATAGTTGCTAACACAATTGTGCCAGAAACTTCCTGTCAGAGTTTTAAACATTCCTGTTTTCAGTGTGCTTCATGGTTCTCGGCAGCAAACCTAACTTGGGAAATATTTTCTGAAACAATGCCCATATTCATTTTGCGAAAGGATCTGTTCAAGGAAGCAGTTTTTAGTACTGCTGAAAATAAAATTTCCTCTTACATGGGACAGTTAGTTACTAAGTGAAGGAAATTATCAAAGGAAACTCTCAGCTTTGGAAGAAAGACTCCTATAGGTTAAGATGTTAATGTCTGGATTTTTTTTCTTTAATTACTTCTGTACTCCATATTTCTTTGTTGGACCATTGGCATTAGGGATAGAAAGTAGTGAAAAGTATGCTGGTAGGCAAGCACTGTATTAAAAAAGCTCATCTGAGTGACATAATGCATGTTACATTTATACTGCATCATCCATAGGTGTGAGAGGACATTTTTACTGTAAATTAAAGTTGAAAAGGTCAATAATAATCTTCTCTAAGACAAAGTCTACTGTCATGGAAGACATAAATATTTCTGTTTTTAATAATGTGAAAAAAATAATAAAATTGATTCAATAAACATTAATGACACTGAGATTTTTAGCTGTATGATTCTTTTGTAGGAAAACCTCTTGAGAACCTCTTCCAAGTGTCTTAGAAATAACCTTAATTCTGTTTTGGAGTTGAAAATTTAAGCTAACCCACTTCCCATACCAGTGTATGTGACCAAATATCTTTCTTCTCTCTAGTGGTTTCTGCTCTTAATAAGGCCTGGTGCGTGAACTGTTTTGCCTGTTCTACCTGCAACACTAAATTAACACTCAAGTAAGTCTACAGTTGGGTCCAGTGTGAGAACTTAAGACTGAAAACTTTAGGGTAACATTTTTAAAAACAGAGTTTTTAAAAAGAGAATTATTTCATTCCTTTTTTCTTTCTACTCAGGTCTTCTGAAAGTAAAAAATCTTCCTTTAATTGTTCCCTGTTCTTTCTTCTATTCTTTCTTTGTCCTGCTCAAAGGGACAAGTTTGTTGAAATTGATCTAAAACCAGTCTGCAAACACTGTTATGAGAAAATGCCAGAAGAATTTAAGAGGCGACTTGCCAAACGGGAAAAAGAAGCAAAGGATAAAGACAAGCAGAAAAAGAAAAAACCAGTCTGTCTGTAAACTTTTCTGTCCCTTCTGTCATCATTTTCACTTTCTTCTTTGGTTAGTCCCTTAGAATATCGTTCTGTTTTTGTTCTGGTTTTGTCTTTTACTTTTAAAATTTCTTTTTGGCATGTATTTGTAGCTACCAAAGATTGAAATGCAATCATTTGTCCTGTGTGGAGTTGGTCCTTTTATATAAATATTAAAATTACAGAGCTTAATTAATAAGATTCATTTATTTCCCTTAATCTGTAGATTATTTCATATCTTTTTGAAAATCACAATATGGAATAATTTTTTTTTAAAGAGATTCAAAGGGATGAATTTCAATCCTTTAATACTGGGAAAAGTTTTAACATATTTTTGTATGGTAATTAACAGCTTTTAAAATCCTGGTTTTTGGGTTCATTGCCTAAAATAATGTAATTGATAAATTCAGAGTGTCTCATCTTCTAAGTTCTGTATTAAATCTTTTCAGCATGTTTCAGATCTAAGCAAACACCATCTAATGTACATAATAAGATATCCACTATCTTTGGTGTATGTATATGTGCATTCTTTCATACAATGCCTATATGCTACTGTTAATGAATTAATTTTCTTGATATTTCCAAACTCCCACTGTCTTCCTGATTTTTATGGGAAATATTTCAATCTTTGAAATTCTGTTGATTACTAACATGATTGTCCTATTTTTCCTTCACTGTGTTCTGAGATTTAAATTTTTAAAATTTTTTTCAGTTTTCATGTTTCCTTCTAAAAAGAGAAATTAAAATTTAAATATAAAATTAAATCAGTGGGAGGTTTGCTTAGCAGTACTTCTGAAAGCAGTAAAATTTATTTCCTTCATTTAAAACAGGGCAGTTTTAATACCTCTTGTTCAAAGGTGGCTTTGGGAGAAATTTTTACCTCAGTAGTACTATTTAAATCAAACTGCCAATTGAAATGTAACATTATTTGAATTACTATCAGCATTAAAATCTCTGACAAACAGCTAGAAAATAATTCCTATGTGGTGCTTTAAAATAAAATATTTTTCATTTTAAATACATGGTTAGGAATTAACTTTGTTATTAATGTTGTTCTTTAAAATTTTATCACCAGATTTAATCATTTGTCATAAATGATAATGTACCACCAGACTAGTTCCACAAATGCTTCTTGAATATAATTTTGCAGAAAATGAACAAGTTATAGAGTTGTGTATTTGCTCAGTTCACAATTAAAGACCCTAGATTTTAACAGTAATAAGCTATTTTAATTACCAATTAGAAATGCATTACAGGTAGGCCATCTGAAAACTTGTCCTCTCCAGAACTGTTTTACAACTAAATTGATAATGTGTATTGCTGTAGCTTTTAAAAAGAATTAGTTCTCCATATGGCTGCCATTCACAAAATGTAACCAGAGGCAGTTTGGTTCATTCTGTCAGACAACCAACCAGAATAACCCATTATGATTTAAGATATTTTTAAGATGACCTTTTTTAAAGGTGATTTTGTTATCAGTGGTGGTGGTAGTGGTAGGCAAATCATTTTATGCCAGGAAAGACAAAACCTTGTTAACTACCTAATTTAAAATACTAAATAAGATTATTTTGCCTTCAATTAGGGGATCATTCAAATTACAGAAATATAATTCTTTGCTTTAAATAACTTCTTTAAAGTGTTGTCATGGTACTTTAAAATGTGACTGACTTTAGTTTCCTATATAATATTTACATTACATTTCCTGTATACTTAGCATTGACTAAAATGTAATACACATTCTGTATTATATAGGTAGATGTATAGCATCAATTTATAAGGATAATTTTTTCAAATATTGTGACTTTTTTTACATTTACCACGACGACAAGAATTGAGATTAGAATTATAGTTTTTTTGCTAACACATCACCATGTAGTATCTTCATTTACTTCAGTAAAATTATTTCATATTATTTACATGTCTATGTTAAATATATTTCCACTAATTTTTTTTTTTTATCTCTAGGAATAAATTTGTGGAGTTTGACATGAAACCTGTCTGTAAGAAGTGTTATGAGAAATTTCCATTGGAGCTGAAGAAAAGACTTAAGAAATTAGCTGAGACTTTAGGAAGGAAATAATTTACTTTATTTGTTTCTTCTTTGCAAAGATAAGAGATTACCAACATTATTGATGTGCTCTACTCTTATTTAAACCTATTTCTCAAAATAGTTGAGAGTTAAGAAAACCTATGTTTTTCTTCATCTCTTTTTTTCTCATTAAAAAAGAAAAAAAATTGTGTAATCATATTTAAAACAGATGAAATCAAGATTTGCCTTTGTCAATAATCATCAATTTGTTAAAATGTAGACTATACTTAATAGCAAAAATCACATGGCTAAATGTTATATTAATTAAGGTCCAAAAATTTAAATACAACTTTTAAAAATGAAAGTAAGGAGTCAGATTTTATATAACACAGCTAAAAAATATAAACTTTATTTTACTTTGTACTCAAAATTAAATCCAACTGCTGTTAGGGACGTTGTAGGGAAGAAAACTAACCAAGAAAAACATATCTTATGGAATCTTAGTATGTTAATCAGACTAGACGCTACAAAATGAATATACACATTACTAAGACAAGAAACAAGTATATTCAGAACTACTTGATTTTAGGTTTTTTTTGTTGTTAAATGCAATAATTATGCTGTTTTATATTTTGTTCTCCTTGTGAACTTCTTCCTTCATACAATTACTTAACATAATAGTTACAGCTAGCTTATAGTATGTCTTTTTGAATTTTGTGCAAAAAAAATTTATTCTATGTATTTGACAATACAGCAAACTTTACAATATTGGAAAAATGGGAGTATTTTTTAATGTATTACAGCAGTTATGTTTCTAAACATAAAGTCAAAGATGTAGCCTTAGAATAGAACATAAAATGAAATTTTATGTAGCTTGGAATGTATCACTTAAAAGTGAATGTGTATGTATTGGTCATATTACCTTTATTATAACCATATTAATATCTATGCTTTATACATAGCCTTGCCTTGCCTTAGAAAAACACATACCTTAATCAGGAATTCTAGCAGCTTCATATAATACTGACTAAAAACAGTTACACTGGTTGAGATTTAAAACTCAAAATTTATTTACCACAGCTGTGATTATTTAAAAAAATTTTCTCCCTTTTTGGGAAACATTAAAATTAATTTCTGTCATCTTAATATAAGAGAATGATGTTGATACATGTTTTAAGTTTTTCATTTCAAATTTCATAATTAATTGAATTTATTTGCTATAAGAAGTATAAATGGTACTTTTAAATTGGAAAAGGGATGTCTGTGTCAATTTTAGGTGAAAAGTCATGAATTATTCTACTTTATCTTATTCTGAAGTTTCTGGACCATTCTTTCTCTATAAACTTGGATGCACAGCAAACTTTATGAACATTATTTAAATGTTGCTGTGTTACTTAAAAGAAAGTTGCCAAGATGGACTTCTAAAGGGAAAATTATTGTTTTTCCCTGAATTTTCTAAAATATTGTTTTGCCATTAAAAATATCTCAGGATGCTACTACTCTGCCATTAAAATATTTCATGCATGTATTAAAAAGTATGCATGTACTTTATGAGATAAATTCTATTTTGGTTTTCGGATTATTTTTTAGTGTTCAAAGAATTACAGATTGAAATTAATCAATATATATAGTTCAAGACTGCATGAGTTCAGAAGTTTCAGACAGTCTTTGCATTTGACGGGAAGAATAGAAATCCCTTCCATGTGCCTTTGTCAGCTAATTTATGACCAGCAGTGAAAAACCTTAAAAGTATATAGGGTCTGGATGTTAAATTCTTAAATACCCTATACCAAAAATATGGAGCAGAAAAGTAACTATTTACCTCTATTTTAATCACTTTGAAGATGCATGGACAGAACTCAGCTGCTTTGTTTACATATCTTACATAGACAGGTCTCTCCTATAGTCAGAGCATAGCCCACTACCATCTTTGCTCACTCTTCTCTTAAAATATGAATTAATATTTCTGGAAGTTCAACTTTTTAAGCCTCTGACACTTTAGGGTATTTTATGTAGATACAGTTCTTCCTCAGTACGGCTGTCATTGGAATCCTTATATGTGGGAAAAGAGAAAGAAGTTGAAAAGTTCTAAGTGGAAAAGAAGACAAACTTGGTTTAGTTCATACTATTTTTCATGGAGCTTTCTCTAGCTGTGGAAAAACTCAGGCTAGAAAGTATCTATTTAAAGTCTTACAAGGCAATTTTAAATAATTCATAGTTCTTACCATATTTCTAAATGCTCTTTTTCTTACCAAGCCTAATATAATTGGGAAAAACATTCTTTGGATCATGTTCAAAGCCTTATTGACATTGTACCTGAAAAGACAGGCCATTCTGCCTCACTTATTTGCCAAAATAGCCATTTCTAAGTTAAGGAAAATTTGAGGTAGGCTTACAGCATTCTTATTGTATATAATTTTAGATTGTAAGCTCAATGGCAGGGACACTATATTGATAATTATGTTTTTATATAGCAACCATTGCAGTATACTCTTGGTACTTAATAAAAGTTGAATATCCTACTGTGCATTGTTTAATTTGAATGGCTTTAAGACATATGAGAAGATAGGACTAATGTTTAAGAAAGCCTTTTTGAAAGCCACCTAGGTGGCCATCGATAAGTGAATGGATAAAGCATGACGTGTATGTACATATATCCACAATGGAATATTATTCATCCATGAAAAAAAGGAAATCTTGCCATTTATGATAACATGGATGGATCTCAGGGGCACTATGCTAAGTAAAATAAGTCAGAGAGAAAGACCAATACCACATGATCTCACTTATATGTGGAATCTAAAAAACAAAAAATAGAAAGCTTATAGAGAACACATGCTGGTTGCCAGAAGTGGAGGGTACAGGGTGGGTCAAATGGGTGAAAGGGGTCAAAAAATACATTCTTTCAATTATAAATCAGTCATGGGTATGTAATGTACAACATGGTGACTTTAGTTAATAATATTGTATTGTATATTTGAACGTTGCTAAGATTGACCTTAAACGTTCTCATCACAAGAAAAACAATTTTGTAACTGTGTGGTGATGGATGTTAACTAGATTTATTGTGGTGCCTGTTTTACAATATATACAAATATAGAATCATGTTGTACATGTGAAAATAATATAACGTTACATCTTAGTTTTTTTAAAAAGTTCTAAGGGGGGAAAAGGCATTTTAAACTTATATGTAGTTTTCTTAGAAACACAATTTAAGTAGTACTGTATCTAAATCCATGTGAAAATACCAAATTAAACATTCCCTATATACAGTTCACAAGGCAGCTTCACAGATGTCTTTTTTAATCCTTACAACTATATAAGTTATAATTCTTCCCACTTCTTTGCAGAGGATTTGCATAGTGAGGTTAAATGGTCCTTTGAGGTTGCATGACTTAAAAATGGTATATCCAGAATCTGAACCCAAGTAGTTCCCATGTTTCCAAATTTATATAAATGTTTCTGTTACATGGTATGTGTGTACAAGATGTACTTAAGTGTTTATGTGAAAAAATTCAAGTACCATTGGATATGTAATAGAGAAATTCATGTAAATGAATAAAAGAAAATGATCTGGTTACTATGTATAAGCTAAATCTTAGAACCATATAAAATGGAGGTAGAGTCTTCCCATTGTCATAAATTCTGACAGTTTTCAATTCTTAACAAAGGAGACATATATCTTAATGATTTGTTCAGCAAGCCCTGAGGCACTGCGTGTTGTATGTTGAGACTGTGTTCACGGCCAGCACTCTCAGGAGGCATTTCTCTTCCAGTGCTTCATCCTTCCTGGCTTTTACTCTTTAAATGTAGAGATTCTAGGGACTCTGATTTGAGTCTTGCACTCCTTTTCCTCCCCTGCTCAAGTAGGAGAGGAGTAATTACAAAATGTGGAAAAGTATTGTGATGGAGTGACCGTAGGGTTTTGTGGGTCACAATAGCAACACCCCCAGCAGAAAGGGAGAAAAGTCTTCATAGGAGAGCTGGATCTTCAAAGAATAGAAGTTAGCCAAGTGGGGGAAAAGGCCAGAAGATGGGGGGGGGCCCTGGCCCTCTTCCATTTCCTGTTTTCTCCATTTCCCATAGTGGTATCTCCATTTATGCAGGTTTCCAAGCTAAACATTAAGTTGACTCCTACTAATCTCTCCTTATAACCTCCACCTGTCCATCTGTACATCTAAGTACTCTAAAATTCATCACTTCAGCTGTAGAAAGGTCCCAGACACCTTTCTTGTCCTGACTTGTAGCCCCTGCCCACGCCCATGCTATCCTCTGCTCTGACTTTCAAGCAACCATCGATTGTCTCCCTTGTTCATTAACCTTGATTTGGCTTACTGAAATGAGGGATAAAGTCCCAACTCTTTCCTAGGGTATCAAAGACTTTCATAGACAGGTCTCAATCTATTGTTAAATCTTTTGTCATGCCACAGAGAACTATCTTTCCCAAATCCTGACTGGCCCTCCTATAATAAAAGTACCTTTCTAATTTTTGAGACCCAGCTCAAATTTCACTTCATTTTTAAGCCTTTCCTGACTTCTCTAAGCAAATGAGTTATCCTTCTTTGCTCCCCTGGTTCTTTGTTCATAACTTTCAGCAGTTACTAAGTACACTGTACTACATATTGGTTCATGTTCCCACCAGAAGGCTGGCTCCTGCAGGGAAGGACTGTTGTTTTTGTCTTTGTATTCTCTATGACACTTAGAGTACACCCAGCACCCAGTAGGAGCTTAGGGATTACTGAATGACTGACTAGTTGGACATATACATTACACTTCTCCCAGTTTCAAGTAGTCTACGAAGCTATTAGAATTTTTAAAGCCAAGAACCAGCACAAAGACCACAGCCAGGGTTGTCTTCCCAAAAACACAAATGTCACCCCTTTCTTGCTGAAAAAAAATCTACTTGGAAAATGTTTGTAATGTTAAAAGCAGGATTCAAGATCTTACACAGGATCATCATAAATATATGCAAAATAGCATTTAGAAAAGATGGCAGAAATACATCAAAATGTTATGAGAATGATTTTTAAATTTTGGGGGTTTTTGTTTTTGTTCTTTGCAGGGAGAGAAGGAAGACTCTATCCAGGTAGTGTTTTTCAAACTGCCAAAATATTATGACACAGTAATGGGAAATGCTAACTTTATTTTTTTAATGTGTTGTTACATGATTTAAATGTGTCCTACAATATTGTTTAATTTTTTCGTGGTGGTTTTGGCAGATTTTCTTCCACCTATGAGCTAAAAGCAGCTCTTGTCTAAATTATCACAAATTTTAGAGTTGAAAGCTTTCCTCCAGGTATGTTCCCAAAACTATAATGTGATCACCCGAATCTTAAAGCCTTATTACTTGGTAGAGTATGAGTTCAGTGCCTTAGACACACATCCCTCTTCTTTCTAGAATTCCCAGTGAACCCTGGCCAGCACAAGTGAACTGGTTACTGTGTGCTGCCCTTCCTGAGACTCAACTTTTCCACTAGGAAATCCCAATATTTTAGAAAGAGAAAATACAGTTTCTCCATGTCACTTCTAAAACCTTGAGATTTCCTGCTTTACTTTCTAATCTTGCTGTCATATTAGAATTTTTGATGACACAAGTAGGAAACTCTCCACTTAATCACTGTCATCTTCAGTGAAAGGGCAAGTGGCTTCTTAAATCTAAAATTGTACCAGGCAGGCAATTGGTTCATGTTTACTACTATAAATGTAAGTCATATTTACACAGTCCAAGAAGAGGCTCTCAATCCCCAAAATAACAAACATGCATGATGAAAGGAGCAGCTTACTACAAAGGTATTCTTTTGCCACATATTTTTTGCATATTCGACTTCATAACAGGTATTATATTGGAGCAAAGGAATTAACATTTTGAAAAATATTCCTACTGCTTTCCAATTAATAACACCTCTATTAGTAAAACCCCACATTTAATCAGGAGGTATTGTTCTTGAATGTTATTTTTGAAAATTTACATGGATATTTCCCTCAAGTTGTAAACTCCAGAGGACAGCTAGTCTAATTTTATGTACATGTAATGAGTCGTAAATTATTTGGAACCAAGCTTTCTGCCAAATTCTACCAGAACACAGGCAAAAAATGGTAAATAAAAGCCTTAAAAAGATCAAAATGTATCCTAAGGTCCAGGCACTAAAAGTTCATATACTCAGAAAAATCCCACAAGCGCCACTTATCACTTAGTTTATATACAGTCCTAACAAGCTTAATGGCTTAATGAGTTTCCTTTATCAGATAAGAGGCAGCAAATGAGAACTGGGGAGAAGGCAACAAGTTCAAGAAAAGTTTATTGAATGTCAATGTTGTCAGCCACTGTGCTAAAAGGTAATAAAACAGCAATACACTTTCAGTCCTTGGAAAGCTCAGTTTACCAGGGGCCATAAAGAATGCATTAGAAATATGAGTAGGATACAGAGATTTTATCTGTACTAGATATGAGTAGTAATATGAGTAGGATATGAGTAGAAATATGGGTAGGATACAGAGATTGCTTAGAGGAGACAATGGTTAATTCTAGGGACTCTAGGAGGATTTCTCAAAGGTGGTGATGGCTAAATGGGTTTGAAAGATACTGAAAGAGCTTTCCAGGAGAAAGGGAAACAGGGCTTTCTAGTCAAAGAGAACAGCCTGCGAAATTTTCCATTGAGCCGGGCCCCAGGAACCAAAACTCCAAAGCAGAGCTGTAGTCCCAAGAGAGCAAAACTAACTGGTGCTGCTTTTGTTGCAGCTCTGTTCTGCTACTCAGTCTCAGATGTAGAAGTAAGTGCATGGTGGAGCTGGGTAAGTAAAGTCTCGGGTTTCTGATCGGAAGGCTAAAACAAGAAATCCCAGGAAATGAAAGTGACAGGGAAATTGCTAAGAGAGTTCAGGGAAGCGACCCTATAAAGGTGTTTATGAACTCTCAGGGGGGCTTCTTCCTGAGCTGCTCCTGTGTGATCAGTCCTGTCGAACACAAACACTGAGCTCAACTGATAGAGCATCATCCATGTCCCACAGCTGGCCACTAGATGGCACAAGAGTGGAACAGAAATGAAGTCCTGCTAAAACTTTGGAAACTGAAATGACTAACTCTGGAATCAGACCACAGAAGGGGAATTGGAACTCATAATTTTAACCTAATCAGATAGATTGCCTGCCTGAAAAAAAAAATACATTCTCCAAAAGAATAAAATATCTATATTCTCCAAAAGGATAAAATCTAATTCGACTCAGTAATTTCTTTAGTATATTCACAATATTGTGTAGCCATCCCCATAATTTAATCCTGATATATTTCCCTCGCCCCAGCAAGAGACCCCATACATATTAGCAGAAATTCCCAAATCCCCTATTCTCCTGTGCCTTGGCAACCTCTATTTTCTGTGTCTATGACTTTATCTAATATGGACATTTCATGTAAGTGGAATTACAAATATGTGGTCTTTGTAACTGGCTTCTTTCACTAAGCATGTTTTCGAGGTTCAAATACATTGTAGCGTGTATCAGTATTTCATTCCTTTTGAACCAAATAATGTTCTATTATATGGATATATCACATTTTGTTTATAAATTTACAGTTTATAAACTGTAAAAAGGTGGGTTGTTTCCACCTTTAGCTATTATGAATAGTGCTGCTGTAAACATTTGTGTACAACTTTTTGTGTGGACATAAATTTTCAATTGATTCATTAACATGGGATGCCATTTATTTATTTAGGTCTTTAATTCCTTTCAAAAATGTGTAGTTTTCAGTCTACAAATCTTATACTTTTTTGGTTAGATTTGTAAGTATTTTATTTTTTTTGATACTATTCTAAATGAATTGTCTTTTAATTTCATTTTATTGTTCATTCCTTTCACTTCCTAGTTTGTTGACTATTTCTATCATGAAAAAGGACTGGGGTTTAGAAATGCTTTTTCTGAATCTATTGAGATAATCATGTGGTTTTGTCCTTTAATTCTATTACTGTTTTTTAATACGATTTTTGTATGTGAACCAATTTTGCATTCCAGGGATAAATCCAACTTGGTCATGGTGTGGGATTTTATATGCTGCTGGAACTGGATTTTGCTGAGGATTTCTTCATGCATATTCATTAAAGATACTGGTTTGTAGTCTTTTGTTTTTTTCTGGCTTTAGAATGAGGGTTAATACTTTTGTCATAGACTGAGTTAGGAAGTGTTCCATCTTCTAATTTTTTGAAATTTAAGAAAGATCAGCATTCATCCATTCTTTAAAAGTTTGGTAGAATTCACCAGAGAAGCCATTCGGTCCTAGGCTTTTTATTGTTGGATGATTACCAACTCAGTATCTTGTTATAGATTTTTGAAATTTTCTAGTTTTTGAGTCACTTTTGGTAGTTTTGTCTCTCTGGGAATTTATCTATTTCATCCAAGTCAGGGGTCCCCAACCCGAGCTACAGACCAATACCTGTCTGTGGTGTGTTAGGAACTGGGCCACACAGCAGGAAGTGAGCAGTGGGTGAGCAAGTGAAGCTTCATCTGTGTTTGAAGCTGCTCCCCAGCACTAGCATCACTGCCTCAGTTCCACCACAGATCAGCAGGCATTAGATTCTCATAGGATCACCAGTTGCTGGTGCCAAAAAGGTTGGGGACTGCAGATAAGTTATCTAATTCATTGGCACATATTTGTTCATAGTATCCCCTTACAATCCTTTTTATTTCTGTTAAGTTGGTATTAATCTCTCTTCTTTCATTCCTGATTTTAGTTATTTTTTTCTTGGTCAATGTAATTAAAAGTTTGTTGTAAAATATATAGTGACAGGAAGAAATTTAACTTTGGCACAATACAATATACAGATGATATATTACAGAACTGTACTTTCAAAACCTATATAATTTTATTAACCAATGTTACCCTAATAAATTTAATTTTTAAAAGCTGGAAAAAAATAAAGTTTATGTTCTTGCCTCAAAAAATGTGTCAGTTTTTAAAATTTTTTCAAATAACCAACTTTTGGTTTTGATGATTTTCTCTATTCTTTTAAATAATGTTTAAAAAGTTTAATTGTAAAAAAGTAACCATTTGCTACTTTTAAAGATGTAAAATTTTAACAAAATTTTGCATCTTCACCACTTTTAAGTATAAAATAATTCAGTAGTGTTAAGTATATTTGCACTATTGTTAAAACAGTAAATTTTTTCATTTTGTAAAAATGAAACTCTATGCACTTTAAATAACTTTCCATTTCCCTTTCCTCCAACCCATGGTGACCACCATACAACTTTCTGTTTCTATGAATTTGACTACTTTAGATATCTCATATAAGTATTTGCCTTTTGGTGACTAGCATATTTCCCTTAGCACATCATCAAGGTTCATTCGTGGTGTAGCATGTGACAGGATTCCCTCTCTTTTTAAAGTTAAATAATATTCTATCTTATGTAACCACATTTTGTTTATCCATTCATCTGTCAATGGACATATGGATTGCTTCTACCTCTTGGCTATTATGAATAATGCTGTTATGAACATGTGTGTGTAAATGCCAATTCAAGATCTTGCTTTCAATTCTTTTGTATATAAACACAGAAATGGGATTGCTGGATCATAATTCCATTTTTAATTTTGTATTTTTACATTCCCACCAACAGTGCACAAAGATTTCACATCCTTACCAACAGCAGTCATTTCAGTTTTTTTTTTATATATATATAGTAGTCATCCTAATGGGTATAAAATGATATCTTTAATAAAATTTTTACCTTACAATTCAAGTTGACATTCAATATTATATTAGTTTCAAGTATACAGTATTCTGGTTAGACATTTACATAATTTATGAACTGACTCCTATCCCCACCCACTAAATAAGTCTATTTCTCACCTGACACCATACAGTTGTTACAATATTGACTATATTCCCTGCTGCGTCCTCTTTCTACCCTACTGTGTGACAAGGTCTGGAGATGGGGACAGATGTTTCAAGGAATACATTGTCAAGAACAAGGACGTGGCATGTGTTTAGGGATAATTGGTTTCTTAAGAACAATCCTATTAATAAGGGGAATTTGGGTAGCACAAATTCTAATAAGTGTAGATGCTGTACAAGTGGATTTCAAAATTGGCTCTGAGGAAAACATGGTAAATTCCCCACGTATGGGATCAGCTCCAGTCACCCTGACTATTCAGAATGCATAAACCCTTTATTTGAACAATTATTAAGGGAAATTCCTTTTGATGCGCCTCTTAAAGATGTTATGAATAAATTACAGCAAGCTGAATTATTAGAACCAGCTTATACTCCTATTCTCACGCAGTTAGTAGAAAAATTAGTAAAAGATAAGAAATTTACTCATAAGCCTGTGCCTACTATGGAAAGGCCTCCTTTTGTGGCCTACTGGATATATAAAAACCTAGTAGCTTAAGTTTGATGGAAAGGCTGATTGGGTCAGG
This sequence comes from Macroglossus sobrinus, assembly GCA_004027375.1. Lineage (NCBI taxonomy): Eukaryota > Metazoa > Chordata > Mammalia > Chiroptera > Pteropodidae > Macroglossus > Macroglossus sobrinus. The sequence continues at coordinate 27,932 of PVKZ01000178.1, forward strand.
ATCTCTTTGGTGCTTAAAAACAAAGGAACGAAAACTTAGCTTACAAAAGCAGCTTTGTAAAACTGATTTTTTAAATGTTTTCCTCAATACTGCACCAAGGAAACTGTCAAACAGCTATGGAAGTTTCAGCTTAAACTTTAGATAACAGCATAAAGTAGTAATTGAAAGATTTATTCAGGCAAAAAGAAGAACCATGTCTGCCCACGAGTCAATATTTGCTGTTATGAATACCTCTATCTATCACCTTTACTTACGTCAAACTTTATCTTATGTAATAGATGTAAGAATTAAAAGTTTAGATTGTTCCATGAGGTAGTTCTGTTCCAATGATTGAGAAAAAAGAATGTACTAATTAATCATGAATAATAATATACTCTATAAGATTTTCTGCTTTGCTTAACCACGGAAATTTAACACTCTGCTCTCTTAACCACAAAGTATAATCAAATGCTAAAATAGAAAGTATAAAAGTTGTACTCAAATCACAATAAAACGGAACAGTGTCATACCACCTCTGAGTTGTGTAGTTGACTGTATCCCGCGCCAACGCCTTGCACACCTTCGGGGCCCCCTGGATCCTGTTGCAGCTGGACCGCGGCAATTCCCTATGCTATACTTTATATCCCCTAGACTGTTTTGTAATTGTCAATTTGTATTTTTTAAGCCCTTCACCTTTATTACCTATCCATCTCCCCACCCACTCAGGCCCCTTCTCATCTGGCAACAATCAATTTTTAATTTGTATCTATGAGTTACAGTTTTGTTTGCTTTTTTTTTTTAATATAGATTTCACATAAGTGAAATCATATGGTATTTCTGTCTGATATATTTCACTTAGCGTAATACTCTCTAGGTCCATCCATGTTGACGCAAATGGTAAGATTTCATTCTTTTTTTACAGCCAAGTAATATTCCATTGTATATATATGCCACTTCTTTACCCAATCGTCTATTGATGGGCACTTAGGTTGCTTCTATATCTTGGCTATTGTAAATAATGCTGCAAAAAACATAAGGGTGCATATATCTTTTCTAATTAGTGTTTGGGTTTTTTTTTGGGGGGGGGGTAAATACCTAGAAGTGTATGGAAATCCTGGGTCATAAGATAGTTTTTTTTAAATAATTTTTTTGGAAGAATTTCCATACTGTTTTCTATAGTGGCTGTACCAATTTGCAATCCCACCAGCAGTACACTGGGGTCCCTTTTCTCCACATCTTCATTTGTTGTTTTTTAATTTACTGATGATAGGCATTCTGACAGGTGTGAAGTGGTATCTCATTATGGTTTTGATTTGCATTTCTTTCTCTGATGAGCATCTATTGCCATCTGTATATCCCCTTTGGAGAAATGCCTATTCATTTCCTCTGCATATTTTTCAATTGGATTGTTATGTTTTTTTTTTTTTTGGTGTTGAGTTGTATGAGTTCTTTATAAATTTTGGATATTAACCCCTTATCAGATGTATCATTAGCAAATATCTTCTCTCATTCAGTAGGTTGTCTTTCATTTTGTTGACAGTTCCTTTTGCTGTGCAAAAACTTCTTAGTTTGATGTAGTCCCATGTTTATATTTTCTTTTGTTTCCCTTGCCCAAGTATATCAGAAAAAAATATTACTAATAGTAGTGTCAGAAAGTTTATTGCCTATGTTTTCTTCTAGTTTCATGGTTTCGAATCTTTAAGACTTTAATCAATTTAGAGTTTGTTCTTGTAGGTGTAAGAAGGTGGTCCTATCCAGTTTCCCCAGCACCATTTATTAAATAGACTGTCTTTACCCCATTGTATATTCTAGCTTCCTTTGTCATAGGTCAAATGACCATATATGCATAGGTTTATTCCTATGTCTGTTTTTAATGACAGAACTACAGCTGTGATTACTATAGCTTCATACCATAGATTGATATCAAATAGCATGACACTTCCAACTTTGTTCTTTCTCAAGATTGTAGTAGCTATTCTGGGTCTTTTATGTTCGAGTTCTGTGAAAAATGCCATTGATATTTCAATAGAGATTGCACTGAATTTATAGATTGCTTTAGGTAATATGGGCATTTTAATGATGTTAATTCTTCCCATCCATGAGCATAGTATAGGCTTCCATTTAATTGTATCTTCTTCAGTGACTTATTTTCTGAGTACGAGTCTTTTACCTCCTTGGTTAAATTTATTCCTAAGTATTTTATTTTTCTAATCCAATTGTGAATGAGATTGTTTTAATTACTCTGACAGTTCATTATTGGTGTGTAAGAATGCAACCCATTTCTGAATATTAATTTTGTATCCTGCTACTTTACTGAATTCGTTTATCAATACTAACAATTTTTTTTTTGGTGGAATCTTTAGGGTTGTTTATCTGTAGGATTATGTTACCTGCAAATAATGACAGTTTTATTTCTTTCTTTCCAATCCAGATGCCTGTGATTTCTTTTTCTTGTCTGATTGCTGTGGCTAGGACTTCCAGTACTATGTTGAATAAAACATATGGTGAAAGTAGTGAAAGTAGACATCCTTGTCTCATTCCTGATCTTAAGGAAAATGCTTTTAGCTTTTCCCCATTGAGTATGATGTTAGTGATGGGTATGTCACATATGGCCATTATTATGTTGAGGTATGTTCACTCTACTCCCACTTAGCTAAGATTTTTTTAAAAACTATAAGTGGATGTTGGACTTTGTCAAATGCCTTTCTTGCATCTATTGATATGATCATATAATTTTCATCCTTAATTTTGTTTATGTGGTGTATCATGTTAATTGATTTACAGATATTGAACCTGTCTTGTATCTAGGAATAAATCCTACTTGATCATAGTGTATAATCTTTTGAATTAATGGGTTTGCTAATATTTTTTCTTTCTTTAAATTAATTTCATTGGGGTAAAATTAGTTAATACAATCATATAATTTTCAGGTGTGCATTAACATTTGAATCTGTATATTCTATTGTATACTCACCACCAAAGTCTAGTTTCCTTCAGCTACCATATATTTTATCCTTTTTACCCACTTCACCCTCTCTTTACCTCCCTATATTTGACCCTCTTTACCCCATATACCTCCCTCTTCCTCTCCCACCCAACTAGTAACCACTATAGTCCTCTGGTAACCACTAGTTTATAGTTCATGTCAAGAGTCTCTGTTTGTTTGTCCTGCTCATTTGTTGCTTTTAGGTTTATATCCCACACATAAGTGATATCATGTGATTTTCAATTTTTTCTGTCTGGCCTATTTTGCTTAGCATGATTATCTCGAGTTCCATTCATGTTGTTGAAAATGGCAGTATTTCATCTTATGGCTAAGTAATATTCTACTACACACACACACACACACACACACACACACACACACACACACACACATATATCACAGTTTCTTTAGCCATTCATCTATCATAGGGCACTATGGTTGCTTCCATGTCCTGGCCACTGTGAATAATGCTGCTATAAAAACTGGTGTGCAAATATCTTTATAGATATGAGCTTTCAAGTCTTTTGGGTAAAGACCCAGTAGAAAGATTGCGGGATCATATAGTAAATCAATTTTTAGTTTTTTGAGGAACCTCCATACTGTTTTCCATAGTGGCTGTACCAATTTGCAGTCCCACCAGCAGTGTATGAGAGTTTCTATTTCTCCACATCCTCTCCAACATTTGTTATTGCTTGTCCTGTTGATTATAGCCATTCTAACAGGTGTGAGATGGTATCTCATTGTGGTTTTGATTTGCATTTCCCTAATAGCTAGCGATGTTGATTTTTTTTCGTATATTTGTTGGCCATTTGTATGCCTCTGGGAAGACATGTCTGTTCAGGTCCTCTGCTCATTTTTGGATTAGATCATTTGTGTTTTTGTTGTTATTGAGTCGTATGAGTTCTTCATATATTTTGGATATTAGGCCCTTATCAGAGGTATTGCTTACCAATATATTTTCCCATTTGAATGGTTGTCTCTTTACCTTGTTGACAGTTTCTTTTGCTGAGCAGAAGCTTCTTAGTTTAATGTAGTCCCATTCATTTATTTTTACTTTTACTTCCCTTGCCTTTGAAGTTAAATTCTTAAAATCCTCTTTAAGTCCAAGGTCCTTAGGTTTGGTTCCTGTTTTCTTCTCTGCATTTTATTGTTTCAGGTCTTATATTCAGGTCCTTAATCTATTTTGAGTTAATGTTGGTGTGTGGTGATAGACAACAGTCTGGTTTCATTCTTTTGCAGGTAGCTTTCCAGTTTTTCAAACAGCATTTATTGAAGAGGCTTTCCTTTCTCCACTGTTTTTGGCTTTTTTGTCAAAAATTATTTGCCCACATAAATATGGGTTTACTTTTGGACTCTCGATTCTGTTTCACTGGTCCGTGTGTCTGTTTTTCCTGCCAATACCATGCTGTTTTAATTACTGTCACTTTGTAGTATAATTTGAAGTTGGGCAGAGTGATGCCTCCAGACTCGTTCTTTTTACTCAGGATGACTTTGGCAATTCGGGGTCTTTTGTATTTCTATACAAATCTGATTATTTTCTGTTCTATTTCTTTAAAAAATGCTGATGGGGTTTTGATGGGGATTGCATTAAATCTGTATAATGCTTTAGGTAATATGGTCATTTTAACTATGTTGATTCTTCCAATCCAAGAACATGGAATATCTTTCCATTTCTTTGTATCTTCTCCAATTCCTTTAGGGTCTTGTAGTTTTCATTATATAGGTCCTTCACATGTTTCATTGAATTTATTTCTAGGTATTTTATTCTTTTTGTTGCAATTGGGAAAGGAATGATTTTTTCAACTTCTTTTTCTGACACTTTGTACTTAGAGTATAAAAACACTATGGATTTTTGAACGTTGATATTGTATCCAGAAACTCCTGTATTTGTTTATTGTTTTTTGTAGTGTTCTTGTGGAGTCTTTAGGATTTTCTATATAGAGAATCATGTCATCTGCAAATAGTGACAGTCTGACTTCTTAGTTTCCTATTTGGATGCCGTTTATATCTTTCTCTTGTCTGACTGCACTTGCTAGGACCTCCAATGTTATATTGAATAAGAGTGGCGATAGTGGACAGCCTTGCCTTGTTCCTGATCTTAGAGGGAAAGGTTTTAGTTTTTCACCATTAAGTATAACGTTGGCTGAGGTTTTGTCACATATGGCCTTTATTATATTAAGGTACTTTCCTTCTATACCAATTTTGTGAAGTGTTTTGATCATAAATGGATGCTTTATCTTGTCAAAGGCTTTTTCTGCATCTAAGAATATAATCATATGATTCTTATTTTTTAATTTGTTTATGTGGTGTATCACATTAATCGATTTGCGTATGTTGAACCATCTTTGTGTCCCTGGGATGAAGCCAACTTGATGATGGTGTATAATCTTTTTAATATGTTGCTGTATTCGGTTTGCTAGTACATTATTTAGGATTTTTGCATCTGTGTTCATGAGAGAGATTGGTTTGTAGGTTTTTTTTTTTGTATTATCTTTACCAGGTTTTGATATCAGAGTAATATTGGCCTCATAAAATGAGTTGGGAAGTATTGCCTCCTCTTTGATTTTTTGGAAGAGTTTGAAGAGAATAAGTATTAAATCTTCTTTGGATGTTTGGTAGAAGTCACTGGTGAAGCCATCTAGTCCTGAACTTTTACTTTTTCATAGGCTTTTGATGATTGTTTCAATTTCCATACTGCTGATCAGTCTATTTAGATTTTCTAGATCTTCTTGATTCAGTGTAGGAAGGCTGTATTTTTCTAAGTACTGGTCTATTTCGTCTAGGTTATTAAATTTGGTGTTACATACTTTTTCATAGTATTCTTGTATGATCCTTTGTACTTCTGTGGTTTCTATTGTTAATTTCCCCTCTTTCATCTCTGATTTTGTTTATTTGTGTCCTTTCTCTTTTTTCTTTAGTGAGTCTAGCCAGGGGTTTGTCAATTTTATTAACCTTCTCAAAGAACCAGCTCTTTGTTGCATTTATTTTTTCTAGTGTTCTTTTGTTTTCAATTTCATTTATTTCTGCTCTAATTTTGATGATTTCTTTCCTTTTGCTGACTTTAGGCTACGTTTGTTCTTCCTTTTCTAGTTTTTTTAAGATGAAGCATTAGGTTATTAACTTGGGCCCATTCTTGTTTTTGGAGGTAGGCCTGTAATGATATGAACTTTCTTCTTATGACCACTTTGCCATGTCCCAAAAGTTTTGATATGTGGTACTATCATTATCATTCATTTCTATGTATCTCTTGTTTTGTTTCTATTTCTTCTCTGACCAAGTTATTCTTCAGTAGCATTTTGTTTAATCCCCAATGTATTTGTAGTTCTTCCTGATTTCTTTTTGCAATTGATCTCTAGTTTCAAAGTATTATGATCAGAGAATATAGTTGGTATGATTTTAACTTTCTTATATTTGTTGAGGCTATCTCTGTGTTCCAGTATGTGGTCAATTCTTGAGAATGTTCCATGTGCACTAGAGAAGAATGTATAAGCAACTGTTTTGGGATGGAAGGCTCTGTAAATATCAATTATGTCTAGTTGGACTAAAGTGTCATTTAAGGATGGTTATTTCCATATTAATTTTCTATTTGAATGATCTATCCATATCCGACAGTGGGGTATTTAGGTTCCCTACTACAATGGTGTTTTGGTCTCTTTCTCCTTTTAGTTTTGTTAGTAATTGCTTTACATATTTTGGGGCTCCCTGATTGGGAGCATAAATATTAATGTTATTTCTTTGTGGTGCATGATTCCCTATATCATTATGAAGTGTCCCTTAGTATCTTTCCTTATCTTTTTTATTTTGAAGTCTAAGTTGTCTGATATTAGTACCACTACTCCCACTCTTCTCTGAATGCCATTTGCTTGAAACATCATTTTCCACCGATTCACTTTGAGTCTATATTTGTCTTTGGAGCTAAGATGTGTCTCCTGGAGGCAGCATATGGTTGGGTTTTGTTTTTTGATCCACTCTGCAACTCTGTGCCTTTTTATTGGTGAGTTCACTCCATTTACATTTAGGGTGATTATTGACATATGAGGTCTTATAGTCAATTTCTCTTGTTTTCTGGTAGCTCGGTGTTTCCATTGCTTCCTTGTCCATGTGTTTCTGTTTTCCTTATTTTGTTTGGCTTTTGTGGGTTTTGCCGCTGGTTCCTCTTGTTTCATGTTATATATTTCAGTTCAGACTCTTTGGTGTGTGTTTACCATTACAAATATGTAAAGGATGTACACACACACACACACACACACACACACAGTTGTCTATTTTTTGTTCTGTGCATGCCTTATCTCCACTTCCCTTTGCGAATTTGGATCTTTCAATCCTCCCCCTTTCAGTCATTGTTGTCTTAATTTGTCCCTATGTATGCTAAATGTTCATTATCTTGTTATAACAATTCACTTCTTATTATGTAAGCTAGAATGCCCTGCTCTTAAGGGTTGCACTCCTCTGCTTCTATTTGCCTGATAGTTACTTTATTTCTAATTATGTATTTTTGTTATTGTTGTTATTTTGTTTTAGGTGAGCTGACCCCTTTCAGTATTTCCTGAAGTGTAGGCCTCGTAGTGGAGAATTCCCTCAATTTTCGTATGTCTGGAAAGGTCTTGATTTCTCCTTCATATCTAAAAGAGAGCTTAGCTGAATACATTATTCTTGGCTGGTAGTTCTTTTCACTTACTAGTTTCCTTTCTGGCTTGTAAGGTCTGTGCTGAGAAGTCTGATGATAATCTAATGTGTTTTCCTTTATACATTACCGTTTTCTTCTCCCTGGCTGCCTTGAGAATTCTATCTTTGCAGTTGATTTCTGATAACTTTAATACAATGTGTCTTGGTGAAGGTCTTTTTAGGTTGAGATAATCGGGTGTTCTGTTGACTTCTTGATTCCCAGCTCCAGCTTATTCCTTAGATTTGGGAAATTCTCATCAACTGTTTGTCTGAAAATGCCTTCTAGTCCCTGCTCCTTTTCCTAGCCTTCAATAATGTACATTAATCTTATGTTTCCTCTCCTGATGGTATCAGCTAGTTTTTATTTCTTTCATTACTTTTCATTCTTCGTTTTCTCTCTTATTCTTTCTGATTTATCTCTAGATTTCTGTCTTTGATATCACTGATCTTTTCCTCCATTTGGTCAACTCTATTCCCCAGGCTTACTATTTCATTTTCAACTCTTGCGGTGTGTTCTTCATTGCCGGAATATTTATTCTGTTCTTCTTAAGGGTTTCAGTCTCCTCGCTCTGCTCATCTAGTTGCCTTTTTAATTACTGAAATTGTTGATATGATTTGTTTAGGATATCATTGAGTTTTTTCAGAAGTACCATCCTGAAGCCTGTCATTTACGTTGCATATTTCTATGTCTGTAAGCTTATTTTCTGGAGAATTTTCTCTTTCTTTTTGGGATGCCATGCCACCTTGGTTGTTCATGGTGTTTAATGGACTATTTCTCCACCTGGGCATTAATGGAAGTGTATTCTGTTGTTTTCCCAGAAAGAAGATTAAATAAAGGTCTCTTTTTAGCCTGCTGTAAAGAAGGTGCTCTTCTTTTGGTTTCCAGTAGGTGGCGTCTAAGCCTCTTGGATCCCTAGCAGTTTAGATAGTGTTTGCTCAGATTCCCCTGGGGCTCCATGGTGATACATCTCAGATGGTATGTGGGGAGGGGCCCTCTGGATCAGGGGTTGGGGACTGTAACACAGCCTCAGTTTTGCAGCCTCCACCAGCAAAAATCAATTGTTGTTCCTCTGCGGCCCCACCCCGCTTCTCTGCTTTCTGCCCTGATAACTGGGCCCTCCCATCAGCTGCAAACAAGCCCCAGCACTTCCAGGCAGGGGTGTTTAAGAAAGTTGCTGTGCCCTCAGGTAGCTTTGGCGGCTGTGAGGCAGCTTCTTTATTACTCTCAATCCATCACCCGACACCTGGGGCTCTGACCTGTGGTAACTCTTATGCGCAGATCCCATGCCTAGACATGCTAGTGTGCAGTTCTGGTGTTTTTTTGTTGAGTTTTAGATGTTCAGCTTATTGTTATTTCAAGGGCAGAGATCTAGGGACATCTCTCACTCTGCCGTGTTTCCGCTGAATCGGTATGCTAGTATTTTCTTAAGGATATTTGCATCTATGTATATCAAGGATATTGGCCTGTACCTTCTTTTTTTTATAATGTGTTTGGTTTTGGAATTAGGGTAATGCTGGATTTGCAAAATGAGCTTGGGAGCCTTTCCTCCTCTTTGAGTTTTTGTAACAGTTTGAGAACAATAGGTATTCATTCTTTTTTTGAATGTTTGGGAAAATTCAACTGTGAAGCCATCTGGTCGAGGTCTTTTTTTTTTTTTTTAACTTTTTGATTACTGATTTGATTTTATTTGTAGGAATCGGTCTACTCAGATTTTCTGTTTTTTTCTTGATACAGTCTTCGAAGATTTCATGTTTCTAGGAATTTATTTCTTCCAGGTTGTCCAATCCGTTGGTTTACAATTGTTCATAGTATTTTCTTATAATCCTTTGTATTTCTGTGGTATCAGTTGTCACTTCTCTTTTATTTGATTTTATTTGTGTCTTCTCTTTTTGTTGAGTCTACTTAAGGGTTTATTGATTTTGTTTATCTTTTCAAAGAACCAGCTTTTGGTTTCATTGAATATGTGTGTATATGTATTTAGACTTGATTTCATTTCTTTTCATTCTGATCTTTATTATATCATTTCTTATATACTCACTTTGGGCTTTGTTCTTTTTCCAGTTCCTTTAGGTGTAAGGTTAGTTGTTGACTTAATTTTTTTTCTTGTTTCTTCAAGTAGGTCTATATTGCTATGAATTTTCTTCTTAGTACTGTTTTCCCTACATCCCCTAGATTTTGGGTCATTGTATTTTCATTATTGTTTGTTTCACAGTATCTTTTGATTTTTGTTCTCATTGTTAACCCATTTTTTGTTTAGTAGCGTGTAATTGAGCCTCCATGTGTCTGTGTATTTTTCAGTTTTCTTGTTAGAACTGGTTTATAGTTTCTTACCATTGTAATTGGAGAAGATGCTTGATATGACTTGTCTTATTAAATTTCTTCAGACTTGTTTTTTGGACTAACATGTGGTCTATCCTGGAAAATGTGCCGTAAGCTCTTGAAAAGAATTTATATTCTGTTGCTTTGGGCTCAAATGTTCTAAAAATAGATCTGGATGATCTATCCATTGATGCCAATGTGTTTTAAAGTCCCCAACTATGACTGTATTACTGTTGATCTCCCCTTTTATGTCTGTCAGTATTCCCTTTATATATTTAAATGTGCCTACATTAGGTGCATACATGTTTATAATGGTTATAGTTTGTTGTTAGATTGATCCCTTTGTCATTATGCAATGTCCTTCTTCGACCCTTTTTATAGCTTTGTTTTAAAGTATATTTTGTCTAAGTATTGCTAACCTTCCTTTTTTTTTTCCATTTCCATTTGCATGAAATGTTTTCCCATCCCTTTGCTTTTAATCTGTGCATTTCTTTTGTAATGGGTCTTTTATGGGCAGCATATGTATGGGTCTTCTTATCCATTTAGCCACCCTATGTCTTTTGATTGGAGCATTTACTCCATTTACATTTAAAGTAATTATTGAGAAGTATGTGGTTATTGCCATTTTATTATAGTTTTACTTTTTTTCTTCCTCTTAAGGAATCCCTTTAACAGTTTCTGTACTACTGGTTCAATGGTAATGAACTCTCAGCTTTTTCTTGTCTGGGAAGCTCTTTACCTTGCCTTGATTCTAAATGACAGCCTTACTGGGGAGGATAACCTTGGTTGTAGGTCCTTGCTTTTCATAACTTTGTGGCAACCCCTTCTGGCCTGCAGAGTTTCTGTTGAGAAATCAACTGACAGTCTTATGGGAGCTCCTTTGTAAGTAACTGCTTTTCCCTTGATTCTTTTAAGATTCTGTCTTTAAACTCTGGCATTTTAATTATGAAAGTCTCGGTCTGGGCCTTTTTGGGTTCATCTTGTTTGGGATTCTGTGCTTCTTGGATTTGTACATCTATTTCCTTTGCTAGTTTAGAGAATTTTTTGGTTATTATTTCTTCATATAGGTTCTTAATACCTTGCTCACTCTCTTATCCTTCTAGTACCCATAATGTAAATGCTGGTACACTTGATATTGGTATGCTTAAACTGTCCTCATTTTTTTTGAATTCCCTTTTTCTTTTTGCTATTCTGATTTGGTGTTTTTCCTACCTAATCTTCCAAATTACTGATGTGATCCTCTGCTTCATCTCACATACTATTGATTCCCTCTAATGTGTTCTTTTCGGTTATTGCATTTTTCATTTCTGATTGGTTTTTATAACGTCTTTGTTGAACTTCTCACTGAGATCATTAGCATCCTTATAACCAGAGTTTTGAACTCTGCATTTGATAGATTGCTAGTCTCTATTTAATTTAGTTCTTTTTCTGGAATTTTGTTGTTTTTCATTCAGGACACGTTTCTTTGTCTCATCATTTTGGCTGCCTCTCTGTATTTGTTTGTTTATTAGGTAGAACTGCTATATCTCCTGGACTTTGTAGAGTGGCCTTATGTAGTAGGTACCCAATGGGGCCCTGTGGTAGTTTCCTTGGTTACCTGAACTGGGCGCTTCTGATGTGTCCCTCATGTGTGTTGTGTGTGTCTTCCTGTTGTACTAGAGCCTTGACTGCTGTTGGCACATCAATGGGAGCAATTGACCCTTAGGCTGATTGTTGTGAGAACTGGCCATGACTATAGTCAATGAGCTGTGGTGCTACAGAGTAGGATTTGCTTTAATTGGGCTCTGGTGCCTGCTGAATCTGTCCTTTGGGTGTATTATTTGTGGAGGTGACAGGGTGGTGCTCTGGTGTGGCCTGAAGCTGGCCACTGGTGTGTTGGTTCTGGGACCTCTTGGGAGGTGCTTTGCTGCAGGGCAAGGTCAGCTGCTGCCTGTATCCTGCCCAGGGCCACTTAATAGTAGCTACAAAGTGATCTACAGATCAATGCCACTTATGTTGGGCTTGGAGGTGCCTGGGAGAGGCTAAGCTGTGAAATCAGGCTGGCTGCTGCTAGAGCTAGGCTTGGGCTGCTCAACAAGAAATATGGGGCATGTTAAGGACAGATGCTGATTATATAGAGTTTTTGAACCTTTGATAGATTTTAGGAAAGTCTCCAGCATGAGCCAAGCCAAACCATTTGTATGGAAGAACCACTAGAAGACGCTTGGTTGGGCCCACAAGTTGGGTTGGGCAGGGTCTCAGGGAATCATTAATGGAGACACAGATATGGCACCTAGCTGCATGTGCATACTGGTTTGGGGAGGGATCAACAAAGGAACAATGGCTTCTACCAGCAGCTATCTAGGAGAAAGCTGCTCCTTACCCTGAGGCCAGAAAATTCATTTTCTCCCAGTATGTCACTGGTGCCTTTTGGGCTACTGCCTGACTGCTGGAGCTCAGAGCAAGGAGATCGTCAATGAGTATGTCCATGTGTGATTTTTTTCAGAGGAACGCCTGAAACTCCATCAGTCCTCTGTCTCACTCAGCCACAATCTCTGCCGATTTTTACATGCAGATAATATGGGGAGTCCTCATACCAGCATTGGTGGTCTGGGCTGGAAAGCCCAGTGTACAGCTAGGACTCCTCCCTCCTTGTGGGGACCACTGAAGCTGAGATAACCCTCCCAATTCTCTACTGCCACACATGGGTGTGGGACCACACTTTTGTTTCTCTGCCTCTACCAGTTTGGATATGGCTTCTTTATATCCTTAGTCACAGGAGTTCTGTTCATCTAGTCTTTAGGAGGCTTTCAAGGGTGGTGGTTCTGTAATTTAGTTGTAAATTTGATGTGGTTTATTGGAGGAGGAAAACACAGCTGTTACCTGCTCTGCCATGTTGACCAGAAGTCCAAATGATATCTTATTGTGGTTCTGGTTTGCATTCCTTTAATGATTAGTGATGTTAAAGCATCTTTTCATATGCTTGTTGGCCATTTATATATATCATCTTTGGTGAAATGTCTATTTGAGTTCTCTGCCATTTTTTTAAGTTGGTTTTGTTTTTGTTGAGTTCTCTGCTGTTTGTCTAGTTTCTATTTCACTAATTTTAGTTCTAATCTTTATTTCCTTCCTTCTGCTTACTTCATGTTTAATTTGCTCTTCATTTTCTATGCCTTAAGGCAGGGTTTAGGTTATTCATGTGAGATCATTCTTCACTGAAAATATAATCTTTTACAACCTAAATTTCCCTCTATGTGGTACTTTAGCTGCATCCCATTATTTTTGGCATGTTGTACCCTCATTTTCATTCATCTCACGGCATTTTTCTAATTTCCATTGTGAATTATTTGACTCACTGGTTACTTAGAAATGTGTTGTTAGTTTGTACATGTTTGTGAATTTCTCAAATTTCTTCCTATAATTGATTTTTAATTTTGTTCCATTGTTTTGGGAAAACTTATTTTGTGTGATCTCAGTTCTTTAAATTTATTTGGGTTTGTCTTATGCTCTAGTGCATAATCTATGCTGGTGAATGTTCTGTGTGCACTTGAGTGGACTATGTATTCTGTTATTGGGTAGTATTTTCTATAGATGTCTGTTAGGTCTAGTTTGTTTACAATGTTGTTAAAGTCTTCTATTTCCTTGGTGATCTGTCTCGTGGATGTATTCATTATTGTTCTTTAAAATATATGATGATTGAAAGAAAACATTGTTTGGTAAAGCTTACAATGCACATAAATGTAATATGACATCTATAACATAAAGGGGGGAAGGTAAAGATATATATGGTAAGAAGCTTTATATATTCTTTCTACATACTTGAAATGGTAAAGTATTCATTCTAAGTACTTCAGTACTTCACTCTATATAATTGATATAACTAGCAGAAAATCAGTAAAGGCACAGGAGAACTGAACAAGACCATCAGACAACTGGACTAATTGACATTTGTAGAAAATTCTACCTATCAACAGCAAAATACATATTCTTTTCAAGTGCACAGGAAAGATTCACAAATATAGACTATATCATGAGTCATAAAACAAACCTTAACAATTTTAAAATAACTGAAATCATGTAACGTTTGACTTCTGACCATAATGGAAGGAGGCTAGGAATCAATAAGACAAACATAATAGGAGAATCTCTAAATACTTAGGAATTAAACAAGAGACTTCTAAATAATCCATATATCAAGGAGAAACTCTCAAGGGAAATTAGTAAATATCAATATAAATCAGGAATTCAGATGCAAAACTGTCAACAAAACATTAATGAATTGAATCAAATACTAAAATATAAAAGGTTAATACATATTCAGCTGTAAAAAGCTATAAAATTCTTAAAAAAATGCTACACCTATGATGAACCTTGAAAACATTATGCTAAGTCAAATAATCCAGACACAAAATACTGTTTGATTCCAATTATCTGAGATACCTAGAATTGGTAAATTCATAGAGACATAGAGTAGAGGTTACCAGGGACTGAGGGAGGGGAGAATGAGGAGTTATTGTTTCATGGGTACAGAGTTTCTGTTTCGGATTATAAAAAATCGTTTGGAACTAGATAGTGATGATGGTTGCATAACATTGTAAATGTACTTAATGCAAAGAATTGTAAACTTAAAAATAGTTAAAATTGCAAATTTTATGTTATGTTTACTTTACAACAAAAAACCCCTGGAAATTCAAGGATGGTCTAATATTCTAAAATCAATCAATGTAATCATTAACAGCTTAAAGATTTATATGAGTATATCGAGTGATACAGAAAAAGCATTTGACATAATTCAATGTTCATTCATAGTAAAAATTGTTATAAAACTAGGAATAGAAGGAAATTTCCTAATCTGATACAGGTGTCCACAAAAAAATCTACAGCTAACATCAGACTTTATGGTGAAAGTCTTTCCCCTTAAGTTCAGAAACAAGGGAAGAATGTCTCTTCTCAGCAGTCTCATCCGATATTGTATTAGAAGTCTTAGACCATAAAATAAAGCAAGATAAAGAAATAAAAGGCATAGAAATTAGGTAACATAATTGTCTTTGTGTAAAAATCCCAAAAAAACCTACAAAATATTTAGAATAGGAGAGTTTAACAATGTCCCAGGATACAATGTAAACACATGAAACTCAACTGTGTTAAACTAGCAATGTACAATGGACACTGAAATCTAAAAAATAATACCATTTATATTAGCTCTATGAAAAGTGACATAGCTATAACTTAACAAAATGTGTACAGAATATATAAGCTTAAAACCAGAAAATGCTGATCAAAGCAAAGACCTAAATAAATGGTCCATCCCTATGCTCATGGATTGGAAGATGTAAAGACAGAAATTCTCCCCGTATTGATCAGTAGATTAAACATATTTTCAATAGTTCCTAGCATAATTTTCATAGATATAGAAAATTTGATTATAGAATGTATGTGGAAAGGTAAAGGCACTAAAATGTAACAATTTTGACAAAAGTTTAAAACTGGAGGAATGACACCACTCAATTTTAAGGCATATAAAGCTACAATAATCAAGATAGTGAAGTATATTCATAAAGATAGATGTATAACTCAATGAAACTGGAGAGTCTAGATATAGCCTATGTTAATATGGTCATTGATTTCTACAAAGGGGCCATAGCAATTTAATGGCGAAAGGATAGTGCTGGAACAATTGGACACTCATATGCAAAAAAAAGTTCGATGTAAACCTTCAACTCAGAACAAAAATTAACTCAAAGTGGATCATAGATATAAATATTAAGTGTAAGACATAGAAGAAAACTTTTGTGACTGGGGCAAAGAGTTCTCAGATACGACATGAAAAGCATGATTCATTAAAGAAAGAATGGATAAGTTGGCCTTAACAAAATAAAAAATGTTTGCTCTGTGGAAGCCACTGTTTAGAGAATGAAATAACAAACTATATACTGGAAGAAAAATATTTGCCAATCATATATCTGATAGAGGACCTGCATAAAGACCTCTCAAAACTCAACAATAAGACAACAAACAACCAGATTAAAATATAGGCAATTAAAACATACAGTTTACCAAATGAGATATATGGTTGGCAACTATGCTGGTTAAAAAATGTCGAATGAGAACATTTAAGGGCTAACCCTTATTAAGGGCTAAAATAAAATGACAAAATCTGCTACACATTTTTTTTAGGATGATTAAAAAAAATACTGATAATACCAAATGATGATAAGGATGCAGAGCAACTTGATCTTTCATATATTTCTCATGGGAATGCAAAATTGATATAGCCATTCTAGAAAAGTCTGGCAGTTTCTTATAAACATCACCCACCAGAGGACCCAGCAATCCCACTCTTGAGTCTTCAGAGCAGGTGTAAGCAAATTTTTCTTAAAGGGCCAGATAATAAACATTTTAGGCTTATAGGACATAGGCCTCTTACAACTACTCAACATTGTCAGCTAATATGTAAATGAATGGGCACCGCTGTGTTGCAATAAAATTTTGTTTGCAAAAACAGACAGCCAATCCACAGGCCATTGTTTGTTAACCTTTACTCTAGAGAAATAAAAACTTGTGTGTATTGAAAAACATGTAAATAAATGTTTATAGCAGCTCTATTCATAATCACCAAAAACTGTTAACAACCCAATGTCCTACAACTGGTAAAGAGATAAACCTGCAGTATATTCATACCATAGATCATTAATCAGCAATGAAAAAGCTAATAATATATTCAAAAACTTAAGATGAATTCCAGAAGCATTATGCTGAATGAAAAAAGCCAGTATCAAAAGGTTACATACACACTGTATGATTCTATTCATGTGGTATTCTCTAAAAGACAAAATATAGTGTGAAGAAGTGAACAATGGTAAAGAGTGTGACTATAAACTAACAATATCAATATTT
The DNA here is from genome assembly GCA_004027375.1 of Macroglossus sobrinus. NCBI lineage: Eukaryota > Metazoa > Chordata > Mammalia > Chiroptera > Pteropodidae > Macroglossus > Macroglossus sobrinus. Next base: position 44,758 of record PVKZ01000178.1, read on the forward strand.
CTGGATGATGGAATTGGTTACATGAGTATATACATATCTTAAAATTCAAAAAACTATACACTCCTCAAATGGGCAATTTTTCTATATGATTATTTACTGAAAATACCAACATTAGTTCTCCCTATTAAAAAAAAAGTAATTGTCACTTTTTGAAAACTGGTTTTTGCCTGCACCATTTCTTTCAAAAATCAACTTTTAGTACGCAAGTCTAGAGTTTATCGTTCCTGATCTTTTTGTAACATTTTATGCTGTTAATTATCCTCTTCCTTAAAGCTGTGCTTTTTGGATTTTCCTCAGCCACATTGACTGTTACAGGTAGTATCTTGTTTTCTTACACAACCTGTTCCTTCCTAAGTCTAAATAACAAACAATAGAATTATATAGAGCTGTGATGTCCAATACACTAGACTCATATAGCAATGGAGCACTTGAAATATACCTAGTGCTACTGTATAACTGAATTTTTAATTTGATTTAATTTTAATTAAATTCAAATTTTAAAATGATATTCAAGTCAGTTATCAACAACTTTTAAATATGTTTGGAACAACTTGGGTATATGAATCTACTTTTTCAGCCTTAAGTTTTATGAAATCTAAATGCAGATTAATTATTCCTGAAAATTTAGCATCTGAATTAAGATGTAAGTATAAAATACCAGATTTTGACTAGTACAAAGAAAAAAATGTAAGCTCATTTGTTTATATAAATTGAATGTTGAAATTATATTTTAAATATATTGGCCTGAATAAGATTATTACAATTAGTTTCTTCTGTTTCTGCTTTTTAAAATGTGACTTCTACAAAATTTTAAACTAATATATATTAGCACTGATTTGTGGATTCAATTCCCCAAAATATATACATACACATATGTGAATATATAGATATTAAAAATATATGCATGCAAATGCATATACATAAGTGTGTATATATTCCTTAATTTATGATTTGCACAAGCTCTGCCTCATGTTAATACAGGTACGGTTGTGCTATGTGATAGCTCCAAATTCTTCCTCAGTTGACGGGTGAAAGATCCATATCTGCACATTAAAGGCAGTTTAGGTTATGAACAGTAAGAGTAATATGTGCAAAAGCCTCTGTTTTCAGAGATGCAATCAAAGCAAAAGTTTTAAAATGAAAACCACTTAAAAATGCACAAGAACAAAAGATAATGTCAGTGGCAATGTGGTTTCTTGTTTCTGAACTTCTTTATGAACATTTTTAACCTCATCATGTCTACTGAGTTCAAAATCATGAGTATATTCAAAGTGCTACCTATAAAGCAGTAGTTTAGGATTACTATAGAATCATATGAATTGGGAGTGCAGAGAAAATGGTGGGAGAAATGAACAATTTTGAAGATAAAAGAATCACATGACATGTGAAAGACTGTGTCTACAATGGATGATAATCAGTAACAGAGCATAAAGGTATCTGAGATGAAAATAACTTGAGTTTGATCACCAGCAGCGTTGGATGTCCAAAAATTCAATTAATTCAAAGTTAAGGAGTCAGGTTAATCAGGTAAAACTGCTGTTCATAAAGAAATTATCACAAGCTAAATATTTCTATGGATTCAAGTTATTTGAATTGAGTTTGCAATGCATCGCTGTAAGTGATGGAGTCTTTAGAGTAAAATTCATCCTACTGCTAAGTTATTGGGGGGAAGGGTAATTATTTGTGAGAATAGGTTTGGATGGAAATAATCTATGTTGGGAAGAGATGAAGGCTCAAATGGATATCATGATGGAGAAGAAAGTCTATTTTTAAAGCCCAGGACAGACTCATCCTCCCATTTAGTGGCTGGGAGAATTAAATGAGTAAATAAACGTGAAATGCTAAGAAAAGGACTTGGGAGAGAGGAAGGACTTACTTATTCCCTGTGGCTATTATTACTAACACTCTTTCCAAGCAAACAGTTTCAACTTTCACCTGAGGTTTATGACTTACAAGTCCATCACAGATCTTGATGCTTCTATTTCATCTACATAGTAGGCATCTCTGCTTGGATATATAAATGGTACCTCAAGTGAAATAAATCAACTACCTAAAATAGGATTTCTATCTCAAACCAGATTCTCTTTACACGTTATTTTTGTTAATGTATGTCAGTCACATTGGAAACCTTAAGAATCATTTCCTTTTCTTATCACATCCAATATGATTGAAAGAAAACGGAAAAAAATGTATTTTTCCTCTTTATAAAGGCAATACTTGCCCATTGTAGAAAATTTGGAAAATATGGGAAAATCAAAAAGGATAAAAATTACTCACAGCCATAACATCCTAAACTTGCAGTTAAAAATTTCCAAAAAATTCATTTGCTTCATATTTTCCCAGAAAATACCCCCACTGTATAGAGATGTGATCTTTTTAAACTTAAAAATGTCTTCACTGATCTTATAAAACTTGTTTTAAACTAAGATTTTAAAATTCAAATTCCAAAGGTAAACATTTTTGAAGATTTGGGAAATACAGATGACTCAACATTTTGAGATGATTACTGTTAAAATTTTGGTGTACCCTATTTTGCTATTGAAATACAAATGAGGGCATTCATATATGCATATATATGTACAAATATATGCATGTATAATTATAATCCTCCAAAATAATTGTATTTGTGTCCTTCCTTAAACAATGTACTTTTAATTTTCTCATGTTTTTTAAAAGGCGTATGTTTCATATTCACATGCGTCCGACATATTTAACCAATCGCCTCCAGAAAGGTTTCAAATTTGTACACGTTCACCAAACTGGTCTGAATGCTTTTTACTTCCACAGCGTCGCGTAAGAAGAAAAGACTTTTTCTGTGAGAATAAAGATGAGGAAATTTTTTTTAAAACAGAACAAAAACCAATAACCAGTATGTTGTACACCTGACACCAATGAGTGTGAATAATTGAAAAAAAAAAAGAAAAAGGATAATTTGTGTAAAAACTTTTGAGAACCCACCAGGTAAAAAATATCATCTCATTGTTCTGGTCGCTAGTCTTTGGCCTCTGCGTGGCGATGAATACTTCTTTCCACTTCGGCCACTGCACACGCGTTGACACCCAAGACCTGACCTCAGTGCAGGACCGCGAGCAGAGCCCAAAGCCGGGACGCAGAACGGCTGTGCGCGGCCAGAGCGCCGCCGTTGTCTGCGTGGCGCAGAATGCTGACGCAACACGCATGCGGGCGGCCCGCTCCTCTGCCGGCGACGGCGCTGCGTCACGGGCTTTCAGGCGCTTGGCTCCTAGAGACGGCGACTGTTGTGGGCCTCAACGCTGGCTCCTCGCGCCCCGGCAGCCGGGTCCGCGACGCGATGAGGCGTAGTAAGGCCGAGGTGGAGCGGTACATCGCCTCAGTGCAGGGCTTCGCTCCGTCGCCCCGAGAGGTGAGCAGGTTCATGGGAAAACGTGTGGCTTCTGCCCAGGCCTGGTCGCGGCCCCGCGTGGCGCCAGCGTCATGGCTACCGGCGGCCGCGGCTTTCTGGCATGTTCTGTGGAGGCGCTGGCCGGCCTTTTGGTGTGGTGGGCGGCGTGGACCTCGCTAGCTCAAGGGGGACAGGAACGGAGAGGGGGAGGGGTGAGACCGCGGCGGGCGGCCGTTGGCGCCAGCCCTTCCTCTTTCTCTGGCTGGCTCCCGACTGTCCTCTCCCGTGGGCCCATCCTGTTCTGGGGTTCCTCGGCCGCACCCGCGCGGCCTCGTCTCCGGAGCTTGGGCGCCTGCCATATCCGGCTGGATTCTTTTCGTCTCCCGGACAGTTACCCGCCGCTGCGCAGGCGGCGCCTTCTAGGCTGGGCCTAAGTTGGTGGAACACAGCGGATACTGATACAGCTTCAGGGAGGGCTTTTACTGCTGTGATAGGTGTCAATCGTAGGCGTCCAGGGACCCCGAGGAAGGGCAGCCACATATGCAGCTGTTTGACAGTCCGCGTAATGGCACCGGAAGTCCCCCTGTTTTGAGGCTGGTTCTTCCCTTACATCTCACACTCCACTCTCCGACTCCGAGCACTCTTTGGAAACTTACTTGCCTTTTTTAAGCGTAATCTTGGAAATTATAAATTTCTTATAGGGCGTTGTTACCGTGGCTTAAAATTTTTAACCTTTTTAACCACATGCTCTTGGAGCATTTTTTCTCTTAAGTAATGTACTAGATATATTTTGTATTTAATAGAACTTAAGTGGGCGGGAAGAGTGAGGAAAAGAGTGGATGTGCATAGGATCTTGAATCATTTTGCTTGTGGTTAAATCACATCTCTGCCATTTATAAGCTGTGGGATTTGAGACAAGTTAAATTTATTTCATCAATAAGATGGAGTTATAGTATCAATAGGAGTGTGTTCGAATGATCCATGTTAAACATTTAAGGCACTGTTTTGCACATAGTAAGCACTAAACAAGTGTTGATTTTAAAAAGACAGTTATTCTGACCTGTTCTGGGCAAGGGCCTATGAATATAAAGATGTATGAGGAAATTAAAAGAAAAAAAAAGAACAAAACAAAAATTCCATAACCAGTATGTTGTACACCTGAAACTAATATGAGTGTGAATTGTGATTTAAAAAAAAGAAAAGAAAAAGGTAATTTATGGGGGAAAAAACCCAAACTCAAGGACAATCAGCAACATAATTGTTTCTTTTTTTTATATTCTTGGGCATATGTTATCTTATTTTGTTTTCCCAAAACCTTGTTATAGTGACACCTGAGAGATTAAAGATATTTGTCTAAGATCATTAGGTGGCTCAGCAGCATTTTGGTAGTGGGTCTGATTTAGTTTCTATTGAGAATCATGGAGTAGGTTACAGACTATTCCTCCAGAGGAGAGGAATAGGTACATATAGGTTGCAGTTTCAAACTACTGGCTCAGACATGAATTCAGATGTGGTGTCCAAGTCTAAAATGGAACTTTATTAGGGGTTTCTGTACCCCCCTGAAATTGATGACTTTTTTTTAAAGCAAGTTTAGAGCTTTTGTGAGTTGTTATTGGGGATCCTGGCTCCCAAAAGATTAAAACCACTGGTCTAGACAGAATTAGAATGTTCTTTGACCTACCTAACTTTTCCATCAATTAAAGAGGGTTGGGGCAACATTTTAAGGATTGGTTATTATGGCCATTTCTCTTTTACATTTAAAAAATATTATTTTAGTTAGTTTTTTTTTTTTTTCAAACAAGGAGAAATGACTTACTTTAGAACTTCGGGATTTCAGTGGAGTATTAATTAGCAAATGAGTAACTTTGGAACTTGTCAAGATACTTGGTAAATTTAGGTATAAGTGAAATGACAAAACAGTGCTTTGAATAGCTTGGAAGAGAGATGATGAAGGCAGCAGACAGCCCCAATGAAGAGCAGAAAGAGATTAGTATTTACTTGGCTCCCAGTTTGGCATATATTGGCCATATATGAACTGACCATGGGTTTCAGAGAGGTCCAAGTTCTGGAGTGCGGTTACAGGCCCATATGCTTATATTTTCCTTTGCTTCTATTTGTTCATCTCTTTTGTTCTGCCATTTCTCCACTCCTACACACCCGCTTTTTCTCTTGTTGGAAATATCACTTGTGTTTCTTTAATTTTTCTTTTTTCTAGATGGCTTCTGTTTAGTTTTCCTTGATTTTTGACTAGGCAGTTTGACAGCTTAGTTGTTTGTTTTGCTGTTTATGTCTAAACTTCATACTTCTGAATAACATACATGTATACTTTTATTCTTGATCTCCTTTCTCCAATTTTAGACACTTGCTACTGGCTTTCTACTTTTTTCCTCCAGACCTCCATCCACAGATGTTTTTATTCCCCCATTTTGTTCTTCCAGTTGGTACTGTAATTTTTAGTAAAATGAATATTTAGTATTTATATAATTATGATAAAGTAAATATTTTAGCATTTGAGTCACCTTCAGTGTGTAGTTTTATTTTCCTGGAGTTAATAATTGCTTTATTTTTTGGCTTGTTTAGTTTTCTATGCTGTATTACTAATTCTTTACTCAAACTTAAATTAAATTCTCAAGTGTGATCAAACAGGTCACATAATCATTAACTTCAGGTTAAAAAAACATTTTTAAGAGAGTCTTCCTTCTGGAGCACTCTTATCTTATTGGAGTACTTATCTTACTGCTCTAATCTGGAGTGGTTTCTGTTTCTCTGCTACACAGCTATGCTTCCGGGACTTTCCTTAATCGTTTTGAGCATTTTCTTCACTTTTCTGTGTCAGACTTTGTTTCTTGTAATTGGTGTCTTCTTGACATACATCCACTGTTTTGGTGTAGCACAATCTTTAGTTTGCTTTGAAAAGGAGTGAGTAGGAATTTTTTTTTAACATATGTCTGAAAAGCGTCTTGATAGTTTGGTTATCAAATTTTAGGTTCGAAATAATTGTTTCCATAATTTTGAGAACATTGCTTAATTTTCTGATCATTTGTATTGTTAATAAGAAATCTGATGTGATTTTTGTTCTCTATAGCTTATAGGTTTAAATTGACAAACTCATTTCTTTCAGTTCTGGGACATTTCTTTTGTTGTTTCTTTGAGCATTTCTTCCCTTTTTTCCCTGCCCACCCTCCCCCGCCCCCCATCTGTTTTTTTTTTTCCTTGTCATCTTTCTCATGTTCTTATGAACTGAAAGTTGGTTCAGATTTGATCCTCCACATTTTTTCTTCTTATTTGTGTCATCATATGTTTGTTCTAAATTTTTTTTAAAGAGATTTCCTTAACCTCATCTTCTGGGGGAAGAGGATTGGGGAACTCACCATTCATTAACTAGACTGGCTTATCTTCCTCTATACCTCTGCCCTCACCCTTGTCAATACTTCACAGTTTGGAGAATAAACCCATTTACTTCTCTTTTTTGCTGGAGATGTGGGGTAGAGGGAAGTCAGTTGTGACATCTTTCAAGGTCTGAATGTCTATTTTTAGCCTCACATCAATTCTTAATATTTAGCTTAGGTAAATTCATGCATTTGCTTACAGTGGCATAAGGTGTCATAGAAACACACTGACTGAATCATGGATTGCCCTGCTGTATAGCATTACCTCTGCTTCTTTCTAGCAATGTATCCTTACACAAGACTCTTATCACCTTGGGCTGTAATGAGCAGATTGGAGACAAATTATATGATTCTATATATTCATCTTTAATCACTTCTTTATCTTAAGACAGTCCTCTTTAATGAGATAGTTGGAAGCAAATAGGTAATGGAGATGATTTTTCTATTATGTGCTGACATTGTACCTTGTGGGAATCTATTTTAAAAGGGGAGGAGCTCTTCCTTTTAGTGCCATCTTGACTATTATGTATTATTGTCATAATCTTCAGGTCTTTTAAATTTATGAACTCATGGGCCTGGGAGGGGGAGGAAGGCTCTCTGTACCCAAATCTGGTATATTCCTTTCTTTGCTTTTTGAAAGTATTCCTAATTTTCTTAACTTGTTTTGGAAAGTTTAGTAACTTAATGAAGTTGAAGATTGCTTGTAGCTTTTTAGTTTTAAAATACACCATTTGAAGGAGGATGTAGTGTTAATACTGTCACACTAAGATCACTTGGAATATTTTTCTGAGTGTATGTCACTATTTTGACATAAAATTAGAGTATATTTTTAACAGCTTTATTGAGATAATTCCATACCATACATGCAGTTCACCCACATAAAATGTACAGTTTAATGAGTTTTGGTATAATACATTATTGATGTTTTAGATTGTGATAAAATATATATAAGAAAATTTGCTATTTTAACCATTTTAAAGTGTACAATTCAATTGTATTAATTTTGTTTGTAATGTTGTTCAACCATCATCACTACATAGTTAAGTTTTTGGGGAGTCTAAAGTTACATGTGGTTTTTTGACTGGGTGAGGGTCAGCATCCCCACTCCTTGCGTTTTTCAAGGGTTAGCTATATTTCCAAGACTTTTCATCACCTCACAGAAACTTTGTAATCATTGAGCAGTAACTCCCTGGTTCCCCTCCCAACTATGAATTTCCCTATTTTAGGTATTTCACATAAATGGGAGCATACAATATTCTTCCTTTTATTTCTGGCTTATTTCATTTAGCACGGTTTAAAGATTCATCCATGTTACAGCAAGTATCAGAACTTCATTACTTTTTGTGGCTGAATAATAATTATCCATTAATCTGTTCAAGGGCATTTGGATTGTTTCCACCTTTTGGCTATTGGGAGTAATGCTGCTGTGAACATGTGTATACAGATATCTGAGACTTTGTTTTTAGTTCTTTTGGATATATATCCAGGTGTGTAGTTATTGGATCATATTCTATGTTTAGTTTTTAAGGAATCACCAAACTGTTTAACACAAGGGCTCTACCATTTTACCTTTCTACTAGCAGTGTAAGATGGCTCCAGTTTCTCTGCATTTTTGCCAAGACTTGTTATTTTCTTTTTTCTTTTTTATTGTACCCATTCTAATAGGTGTGAAGTGGTTTCTCATGGTGGTTTTGATTTGCATTTTCCTTATTACAAATAATAGCGTCTTTTCCTGGTTTATTGGCCATTTGCATATCTTTTTGAGAAATGTCTTCTCAAGTTCTTTGCCTGGGTTTTTAATTGAATATTTTGTTGTTGTTGAGTTATAGAAATTTTAAAAACATTTTGGATATGATTTCCAAGTATTTTTTCTCTTTTCATAGGTTGTCTTTACCTTCCTTATGTTCGTTAATGCACAATAGATTTTAATTTAGATGAATTTCATTTTACCTGCTTTTCCCTTTGGTTTCTTGTACTTTTGGTGTCATATCTAAGTACATTATCAAATCCAAGGTTATTTACTCCTGTGTTTTTCTTCTAAGAGTTTTATGATTTTTTTTTAGTTCTTATATTTTAGTTGTTGACTCATTTTTTATTTGTTATATATGTTGTGTGGAAGGGGTCCAATTTCATTATTTTGTATTTGAAATTCAGTTGTACCATCACCATCTGTCGAAGAGACTTTTTTCCCTCGCTGAATGGACTTGGAACCCTTGTCAAAAATCAGTTGGCCATAGATTTATGGATTTATTTCTAACTCTCAATTCTTTTCTATTGATCTATTTGTCTTAATGTCAGTATCACACTTTTTTGATTACTGTAGCTTAGTAAGTTTTGAAATTTGGAAGTGGCTGAGTCCTCCAGCTTTGTTCTTTTTTTTTTTAAGATCGTTTGTCTATTGGAGGCTTTTTGCAATTTATATGAATCTGAGGATTGGTTTCTTCGTTTCTGCAAAAAAGGCTGTGGAATTTTCATTGACATTGCATTAAATTTTAATTGTTTTAGGTAGTGTTGACATCTTGACAATATTAGGTCATCTCATCCATGACCATACCTTTTCGTTTATTTAGATTTTTAATTTCTTTCATCAGTGTTTGCCATTTTCAGCATACAGGTATTTCACCTTCTTGGTTCTATTTATTCACAGGTATTTTATTTTAAATGCTATTGTAAATGGAATTGCTTTCTTAATTCTTTTTTCTAATTGTTCATTGCTAGTTTATAGGAGCACAGCTAACATGTGTGCTGATCTTGTACTCTGCAGTGTTGCTGAATTAGTTTTTTAAACTCTAGTAGTTTTTTTTAATGGATTCTTAGGGATTTCCTATATATAGGTCATATCATCTATGAATAGAAATAGTTTTATTCTTTTCTTTCAAATGTAGATGCTTTTTATTTTTTCTTGTCTAATTACTCTGAGTAGAGCTTCCAATACAATGTTGAATAGAAGTAGTGAAAGCCTTCAGTAGAATTTCACCACTGAGTATGATGTTAGCTGTGTGTTTTTCATTTATGGGCCTTATATTGAAGATATTTTTAGTTTTCGGGGAGATTCCTTGTATTTTTAGTTTTCTGAGAGTTTAATCATAAATGGATGTTGTATTTTCTCAATTGTTTTTTTCTTTGATGGCAATTGAGATAATAATGTGATTTTTCCCTTTTTCTGTAATGTAACAAGTCACTTGATTCATTTTCTTATATTGAACCACTATTGCATTTCTGGGATAAATCCCAGTTGGTCATGGTATATAATACTTCTAATATACTGTTGAATTCATTTTGCTGAGGTTCTTTGCTGAGAATTGGTTTAAAAACTCTACTTTGTTAAGAGAGTTAAAAAAAATTTTTTCTGTTAGACTTTTTTAGTGCAGTTTTGAGTTCACAGCAAAATTGTGTAGAAGGTACAGAGATTTCTCATAGACTTCCTGCTTCCACATATGAATGGCCATCCCTCACAGAGTAATACACTTGTTAAAATTTATGAACCTACACATATACAAAAGTACCACCCAAAGTCTATAGTTTGCCTAAGGATTTACCTTGATATTGTGCAGTCCTTGGGTTTTAACAAATGTATAAAGATGTATTTGCTATTGGGTCATGCGGACTAGTTTTACTGCCTTGAAAATCCTCTGTGCTCTGCCTAGTCATTCATCCTTCGCCCCAGTCCCGGGCAACTACTAATCTTTTTACTAAGTCCATAATTTCGTCTTTTCCAGAATGATATAAAATTGGAATTGGAATCCTACAGTATGTAATCTTTTCAGATTGGCTTTTGTTTAGCGATATGCATTTAAGTTTCTCCATGTTTTTTTATGGATTGCTAGCTCATTTGTTTTAAGTGCTGAATAATATTTCATTGTCTGGATGTACTACAGGAGTGTCCCCAACCTATTTAGCACCAGGGACCAGTCAGTGCTCCTGTGAGAATCTAATGCTTGATGATCTGAGATGGGGCTGAGGCCATGATGCTGGTGCTAGGGAGTGGTTGCAAATATATATATAAAGCTTCACTCACTTGCCCACCACTCACCTCCTGCTGTGCGACTCAGTTCCACGGATGGTACCAGGGGGTTGGGGACCTCTGTACACAGTTTATCCACTCACTTACTGAGAGGTATATCTTGGTTGCTTCAGAGTTTTGTTTACAAATATTTGTGTTCAGGTTTTTGTGTGAAGTTCTCACCTCTTTTGGGTAAATACCAAGGGGCACTATTGATGGATCATTTTTAGTATTGTAAGGAACTGCCCGTCTTCCACAGTAGCTGCACCATTCTGCATTCCCACCAGTAGTGAATGAGAGTTCCTGTAGTAACCACATCCTCACCAGCACTTGGTAGTGTAAGTGTTCTGGATTTTGGCTATTTTAATAGGAATATGTTGGTATCTCGTTTAATTTACAATTAAACAGATTGATGCGGAGGGTCTTTTTGTATGCTCATTTGCTGTTTGTGTGGTGTTTTGTCTCTTCAAGTCTTTGACCCATTTTTTTAATTGGGTTGTTGTTGATTTTTAAGAGTTGCTTGTGTATTTTGGGTAACCTTTCTCAGCTGTGCCTTTGCAAATATTTTCTAGCACCAGTATGGCTTGTCTTCATTCTCTTGACAGTGTCTTTTGCAGAACAGAAAATTTTTAATTTTAATGATTTGACAGCTTATCAATTCTTTCATGGATTGTGCCATTAGTGTTTTATCTAAAAGGTCATAGCTAAACCCATGGTCATCTAGATTTTCTCTTGTGTTATCCAAGGAGTTTTATAGTTTTGTGTTTTACCTTTAGGTCTGTGATTCATTTTGAGTTAAGTTTGTGAAGAATGTAAGGTCTGTCTAGATTCATTTTATTTGCATTCAGGTGTCCAGTTGTTCCAACATCATTTGTTGGACGACTGTCTTTTCTCCATTGTATTGTTTTTGCTCCTTTGTTAAAGATCAGTTGACTCTGTTTCTGTGGTTTTATTTCTGGGTACTCTATTCTGTCCAATTTTACTGTTTATACTTTTGCTAATACCACATTGTCTTAATTACTGTAGCTTTATAATAAGCATTGAAGTCAGATAATGCCAGTCCTCCAACTTTGCTTTTCTTCTTCAATATCAATAGTCGTGGCTATCTGTTTTTTGCCTCTCTATATAAACTTGAAACCAGATTGTTGATATCCAAACAATAACTTGCTGGGATTTTGGTTGGGATTGCATTGAATCTATAAATGAAATTAGGAGAAACTATATCTTGTCAATTTATATAGTCTTTCTATTCATGAACTTGGACAGTCTCAACATTTATTTTGTTCTTTGATTTTATTCATCAGAGTTTTATAGTTTTCCTCATATAGATCTTGTACATATTCTGTTAGATCTATAACTTCTATTTTGGGGAGCCTAATGTAAATGATAGTGTTTTTCATTTTAAATTTCACTTGTTCATTGCTAATAGATAGAAAAGCGATTGACATTTTTTATAGTAACCTTGTATCCTGCTAACTTGCTATAATTGCTTATTATTTCCAGAAATTTTTTGGTCAGTTCTTTTAGATTTTCTACATAGTAATATCATCTGCAAACAGAGACAGTTTTATTTTTTCCTTCCCAGCCTGAAAACTTTTTATTTCTTTTTCTTGTCTTGTGTATTAGCTAGGACTTCTAGTATGGTGGTATAAAGGAGTGATGAGAGGGAATTCTTGGCTCCTTCCTAATCTTAGTGAGAAAACTGAGTTTCTTACCATTATGATGTTAGCTGTTGGTCTTTTTGTAAGTACTCTTCATCAGGTGTATGACATTTCCCTCTATTCGAAGTTTACTGAGAGTTTTTATCCTGAATGGTTGTTGAATTTTGTCAAATTCTTTTCTATGTGTATTGATAGAATCATGTTTTTTATTACCCTTGTTGATGTGATGGATTACTTTAATTGATTTTTTGGATGGTGAACCAGCCTTGCATACCTGGGATAGATCTCACTTTTTTATGGTATATAATTCTATTTGTATATTTCTTGGTTTAGTTTACTAATATTTTGTTGAGGATTTTTACATCTGTGTTTATGAGTGATGTTGTTCTGTAATTCCTTTCTACTGTAATGTCTTTGTCTGGTTTTGGTATTAAGGTAGTACTAGCCTCAGAAGGAGTTTGTATGTAATCCCTTTGTTTTTATACTCTGAAAGATTATAGAGAATTGATAGAATTTCTTCCTTAAATGTTTAGCGGAAATCACCAGTGAACCCATCTGGGCCTAGGCCTGGTGCTTTCTATTATGAGAGGTTATTAATTTTTGATGCAATTTTTAAAATAGATACAGGCCTGTGTAGGTCATCTGTTTCTCCTTGTGTGAGTTTTAGTAGATTGTCTTTTAAGGATTGGTTCATTTCACCTACGTTATCAAATTTGTGGGCATTGAGTTGTTCATAGTCTTCCTTTACTGTCTTTTTATTTGTGTGTTTTTAGACACGTAGCACATTAAGGACTTTTATGTTTCCTAGGAGAAACACTTTATGCAGATTTCTGATCAAATACCCCTTAATGAGACCTTTCCTGATAGCTCTGTCTCTTATTTTAGAAAATCTAAAATACCCTTGTTTGCTCCCCACCACCATTACTAAAAAAAAAGAGTGCCAACTAAACAGGCACGGTGGTAGGATATCTGTGATTTGTGAGATGAATACTGACTTTAGCCTTGTTAAAATGTGAATGACTGCAAATAATTGATGGAAGACTGTAAAGTAGTGCTCTATTCTGTTCCCATACTATTTGTCGCCTCTCTTAAAATGCAGGCTTTGTAAAGATAGAAGCTTTTTGTTTACTTACTGCTGATTTTCTAGTACCCATAAAGTACCTGGCACAATGAACAAATCCTAAATATGCATTTTTTACAAATAAATAAATGAAGATATCGTGCTTCATAGACTGATATTTTTTACTTAGTTATATTGACTTTTTTTTTTCCCTGTGTCCTTATATAGTTTTCAAAAATAAGATGTTTAATGACTGTGTATTCCTATGCCTTGTATATAACATTATCTGATTGTGTCCCAGCATTCTGGACTTTGGAGCTTATGTAAATATAAGAGCTAAGGGTTGGGCTTTGTTTATTACTGTTCCAATTTTTATTTCTGCATTTTTAATTCCCTAAGTACAAAGTACTTATCTGTAGAGAGAAAATAGTGCCTGGATGAGAGATTTGGAATCCTTGGTGCTTTAATAGGTCTGAAGTACTTGCTCATTCTTCGCCATAAAGGCTTTCATGTGGTAGAAGAAGAGTTTCTGGTACACCTCTCCCCTAGAAAAACAGGTGTCTGTTTGCTTATCTGTAAAGTGAGGGAGTGGCACAACATGATTTCTAAGGTTTTTGTTTATATAAATTCATAGTTTCTAATGTGTTATCTTACTGTTCTTAAATTTATGTTTTATTATGAGAATTATAAAACATGGAATTATGGCTTTTAGAACATAGATGAATTTCTACAGGCAATTTTTATTTTACTTTAAATGAACAAAAAATACTTGTATTAACCTCATTAGGACAGATTTTAGTTCTTGCAAAAATTTTGCAAAATTCAAAATATGAAAAATAAAGACTTTTTAATGTTTTTCAGAAGTCAATGAAAGGATTTTATTTTGCAAAGCTGTACTATGAAGCTAAAGAATATGATCTTGCTAAGAAGTAAGTACCAAACTCTAAAACGTGCTTTAGTTTTCTAAACTCAATTCCTTGACCTCATGTTCTTCTTTGAAATGTTCTTCTTAAAAATTGTCTTTTAGTAGTACTTCCTAGATACGTTCTGGAAATAAGGGATACATCAGTAAGACTGATGTAAAAGACTGGCCTAGATTCTGTGGAGATTGAGTGTTGAATGAATATTTTCTACATGCCCACCTAAGGCAAGAAATTGTTTGGCTTAAAACACTTTTTCTAAAAGGTTGTCCTGGGTTAGACTAAAAGACAATCATGCTTATATCTTTCTTTCTTCCTGGTTAGATATCTGGTACATTAATCAGCTAAAAAATAACAATTAATGCAGAATTAAACTGTGATTCTTGGGCAGGAGAATAGTTTGTCTAAAAGAACTTTGACTCCCTAGTTGATGAGGCTTTGTCACACTAATAGGGCCAAGAAGTTTGGTGCTCTGATTTCCTAATTTGGAGTAGTGTAAAGCAGGAAATTAGGAGGGAAGCATGCTATTAAAGGCATTGATGGGAAGATGAAAATGCCAGCAAGGGAAATGATGACAACATTATCTAAATAGCATCATTGGGATCCTTTATTACACTTTATGACACATTTTCCTCCAGTGTTGGTCTGCGGTTCAGTTTCTCTTATGATAACACTCACTAAGCCTAGAAGTTGCTTAATTTTAGTCGTTAATTGATTTAAGAAATGAAAATTACTTGCATTTGGTAGTATATTCAGTAATTTTTTTTCTGCTTTGTTTTAGCTGGGTACAGTACTGTTAGATATTATTTTGTTGTTTAAAAGGTAAATACATTCTCTTAGTTTTTGAGAAATTGTTGCTCTAGTATTTTTCGCATTATGATAACTTAAAAATATTTACTATAATCACTTTCTAATTTGTATACAGATTCTTCAGTACTTTACCAAAATATCAGGAAGAAAAAAGCAATTTATGTATTTAATTCATATGTGTGGGTAGCACTGGAAAAAACTTTGGTAACTATAACATTTAATGGTAAAATTATGTTGTCAACTTTGTGTTGCAGTATTATACATTGTTTCTATGGATACTTTGGAGTCATCTGCATATTCTAGTTTAAATAGTGGTAGTCAATAATTAGAATAACAATATAAATTAGTGGTTGCTTTGGTTTAAATGAATACTTTAGTTAGCCTTTAAATACAGTTCTAAATGTGATTTTTAAGGGTTGCTTGTTTTTATGTTAATATTTTTAAACAGATACATATCTACATATATTAATGTACAAGAAAGAGATCCCAAAGCTCACAGGTTTCTTGGTCTTCTATATGAAGTGGAGGAAAACATAGACAAAGCTGTTGAATGTTACAAGGTAAACTATATAAGATTAAAATTCAGGCTTTGCCCAGCCAAATGCATGATGGCCAGAGTTCTTATTATATAATAAATAATTCAAATATATTTAGTGGACATCATGAAAACAAGCATTGGTGTCACAGTACTGTGGACACTGCTTGGAACTGATTTTAAATTATTTTGCCCAAAATACACTATTAATTTATCATTAAGAGGCTAGTATTTACAAAATAAGATAAACACCTATAAATTTTAAGTCCACTAACATGGTCAAAAATGCTTTTCTTTTCTATGTGTGATTTCTTTCTTCCTGGTATTAATTTTTATTTAATTCATCTTCAAAAATTATTCAAGACACTAAATTTCATTTTAACAACTTTGAAACAACATGTCATTTAGGAATAGAGTCTTTAACTTTATGTATGAGTGTATGTACTTTAAGTATCCTCCTAATTTATTATTTCTTTTCTGATATCAGCGTTCAGTGGAATTAAACCCAACACAAAAAGATCTTGTGTTGAAAATTGCAGAATTGCTTTGTAAAAATGATGTTACTGATGGAAGAGCAAAATACTGGGTTGAAAGAGCAGCTAAACTTTTTCCAGGAAGTCCTGCAATTTATAAACTAAAGGTAAAAAACTGTACAAAATGATAAAGGAGTTGGGGAAAGCTTAAGACACAACTATTTCTAATATTTGTAGTTTAAATGACTTTTTTGGTAGCAAACTTATTCAACCAGTGTGTGTGCAGGTGGTGAATCAGTGGGTTATGAGTGATGATGGTCAAAAGGTACAGACTTTCAGTTACATGACTGTTGGAAACAATAATGTATCGAAAGTTTCTAAAAGTAGATCTTAAAAGTTCTCATCACAAGAAAAAAACAATTTGTAACTGAGAGATGATGATTATTAACTAGACTTATTGTGGAAATCATTTTGCAATATATATATGTGTGTGTATGTATATGTGTGTGTGTGTGTGTGTGTGTGTGTATATCAAATCATATGTATACCTTAAATTAATACAGTATTAGGTCAACTATTTCTAAAAAAGAATGGAAAAAATATTTTTTTCTTCAAAACCTTTTTCAGCGTATGCTCTATTATTAGGCACTGTTATGCTTCACAAATGCTGTCTCTTTTACCCTTATAAAATAATTAGTAAATTAGGCATGTTACATACAGTTTTGTAGCTAGATGGTAGAGCCAAGATTTAAATTGAGCTCTGTTTGATATGAAATTTGCTTCATTGGCTGAAAATTACCCATAGAATGACTGTGCAGGGTTGTCAGGAAGTTTTTAAAGAACTGTTATCTAAAAATGGAAAGGTTTGTCTTATGGGATAGTGAGATTTTCAAGCAAAAGTTAAAACAGTTTTAAAAAGCATTCATAATGGTGTTGATCTTTTACTCATTTTTAAACATATTTTCAGTCTAGGGCCTTTTTACAGATATAGAAAGGCCAAATGTAAGTTTATGAAAATGATCCAGAAGAAGGAAAGCCATGGGTAAAGGAGAGAGGGTAATGAAAACAGTACTAATGGAGACCTTGCTCTTTGCTAGGTTAAGTGAACGAAGAGATGAGTATAAGTAAATAAGATAAAGTGGAATTTATATACGATGGCTTCAGTTTTCTTAGTGAAGGATGAATTGTAAGTTGAAAGCAAGGGTTGAAGGAAAGTTTGGGAAATTTGAGGAAAGAGGAGTGTGAAGTGACCTTTTCAGGGACTGGAGAAAGTGCAGGAATTGGTATGGTGGTCTGAGTTGTATGATCAAGATATGTATTTTGAAGACTTGTGTCAATGCCAAATGGATGGCTGAGGCTGGAGTGTAGAACAACACCAATAGAGATAAGGTAATTAAAGAACGGGTAGCCATGCTCTTGTATATCTTGTGCATCTTTCAACTGGTAATACCAGTGACAGTTAAAGATGAAAGAAGAGTGTTTTATTCCTCCTCTACTGAGGACTGGATGGAGTAGCTGGATTGCATGTCCTTTAAGGCAGCAATCCCCAACCTTTTTGGCACCATGGACTGGTTCTCCTTCAAGAATCTAATGCCTGATGACCTGAGGTGGAGCTACAAATACAGATGAAGCTTCAGGCTTGCTTGCCTGCAACTCACCTGCTGTATGGCCTGGTTTGTAATAGGCCATGGACTGTACCAGTCTGTGGCCCGGGGGTTTGAGGGGGGCCTCCTTTAGGGAACAGGATAATAAACAGGTGTGGTGGGAGATATGATTGAGAGGTGATGTTGGGAGTGAGTAGGTCACAAACCCTACTTCTTCTCCTTGTATGTAGGCTAGCAGAGAAAAAGCTATCATGGTATATACATGATGGGAACTATCTCAAGTTATACTCCATTTACTTAAGGCCAGAGGCTGAAGGCACTGAGAAGATAACAGAATAGTAGGAGCTCCAATGTAGGAACATAGTGGGTAGGGGATTGAGTCAGAGTTAGGGAGATCCAGAGCAGTTTGAGGATAAGGTGATACGGACAACCACTGTTAATATATATATAATCTCAAATATTTCTCTCCACATACATTTCTTGAGGTTTGACTTCACCTCCCTGAAGGGGCTAATAAAGTATGTAGGATAAAATTTCTTGTGGTAATTTACTGACACCAGACACAGTGGAATGGTGCTCATAGGAACTGTGATATGTTTAAAATTGTACAGATGTTTTTCTAAATTAATGATTTTTTCTTTTTGATAATAGGAACAGCTTTTAGATTGTAAAGGTGAAGATGGATGGAATAAACTCTTTGATTTGATTCAGTCAGAACTTTATGCAAGACCTGATGATGTCTATGTGAATATTCGACTAGTAGAGCTGTATCGTTCAAATAAAAGATTGAAGGATGCTGTTGCCCACTGCCATGAGGCAGAGAGAAACATAGCTTTGCGTTCAAGTTTAGAATGGAATTCTTGTGTTGTACAGACCCTTAAGGTAGGTAAAAACTGTTGAATCTCTACACTTCTATATAAGCAATTACCATACATCCCTTTGTATTTAAGCAGTGGCCACTGTCCCCCAAGACTTAAATTTCTTTCATTTATGTATAGCAACTGTGAAATGAAATTTTTACTAGGATGATTTTAATTCATAATGGGTAGATTGGAGAGAGAAATTTATGTATTTGGTATTTTTAAAGGCTGATGGAAAAATATGGTATTATAAATACAGGAAAGAGCAAAGGAATTTTTAGGCATAAACCGACCAGTTTTGTAACACTTGCTAATGTTTTGTAACTTAGTGTTCTTTCTTCAAAATAGGAATATCTGGAATCTTTACAGCACTCGGAGTCTGATGAAAGTAACTGGCAAGCAACTAGTAAAGACTTACTTCTGGCCTATGCTAACCTTATGTTTCTTACGCTCTCCAGTAGAGATGTGCAAGAAAGCAGAGAATTATTGGCAAGGTATATTGATTTAAGGAGTACTTTGGTGTAAATTATAGATTTTCTTTTTTGTAGCAATTCAGTTTATTAGTCTAAACATCTTTATTACATTATTGTTTTTTAAATGTATCCAGGGGTAATAGTTAATATGATGAACCACTTGGGACGAATCTTAACTTCTTTTGTGGGGCTATTATAATTGTTTTTGTATGACTGATTTTTAGAGAACTATATAATTGTTCAGGCTTAATTAAATTATTCTATAGTT
The DNA here is from genome assembly GCA_004027375.1 of Macroglossus sobrinus. Lineage (NCBI taxonomy): Eukaryota > Metazoa > Chordata > Mammalia > Chiroptera > Pteropodidae > Macroglossus > Macroglossus sobrinus. The sequence continues at coordinate 64,175 of PVKZ01000178.1, forward strand.
AATATCCAGTTTTGACATGCTTAATAGTCAAGCCTGAAAAATAATGTTCTAACCACTATACCATATTTTATTTCAAAAAATGATATAATCTTGAGTGAAAATCAAAGTAAATATCATTTGTTAAAAGTTCTAGTGTTAGCCGTTACCATCACTAGCATTTCAGAAAACAGTGTTTTAGCTTAGAAACAAGATAACTAAAATATAATGTATGATTTTTCTGTTGTATTAAATTTTGATTTTGAAGACCATTAAATCTTTTGTTAAAACATGTCATTGAACCAAAACATCACTTGGATTTGCATAATAATGTTAGTTTACAACAGTAGGGGTTGATTAGAGCTTATGGGACAAATATGTCTTCCTGCCTGATTTTGTAATTAGAGGTTCACTGGAATACAGCTATGTCTCTTTGTCATATGTTATCTAATAGCTACTTATACTTTGCAGTGGTGGAGTTGAGCAGTTGTGACAGAGGTTATATGTCTGCAAAGCCAAATTATTATGTGGCCCTTTGTAAAATTTGCCAATTTCTGGTTTAGACTATTCGTTTATTTGGAAAGTAATTCTTATTCCCCATCTGGCATATGGAAAGAAACTCTTTCCACTGGGGTATAGTGAGGTAGGTAGTTTGCTTGAAGAAGTACTTAGAGTCCTAAGATGGTAGGGTAAGGGTAGTGTCCAGAAAAACTAACTTGAACTTTTAGATTATTTTAGAAAATATTTAGGATGTTTTCTTTTATATGGCTTATATACTCAAAAATTTTTGGTCATGTGAGAAGATGAGGATGAAAATTACATAATTTCTTACTAGTACTATAAAAGTAATTTTAACTTAATAGATCTCCTGAAGAGGTCTTGAAAGAGCTTTCAGGGATCCCTGGAACTTACTAGGAGTAATAGCTATTGCTCAGAGTTCTTATTATAATCTACTTTAAAATTATGTTTCACATTTATATTAAGTGTTTGCATTTGTTTTTCATACAAAATAAAGATTCTGAGGACCATTAGGATTTAGAAGCACTGCTTAGTCTATAGATTACAAATAATAGTGATAAATACAATTATTTAACACTGTAGTTATCTGTATAGTAAGAAGAGCAATTGTGGCATTGACAACCCAAATACCTTGTAAGTTATTTACTTATTTATTTATTATTGAGAAAGTAGAAAATATTTTAGTATCCCAGTTTTTTTTTCCTGGTATATTATGAAACATACACCATAATCAGTAATCTTATTTGATTTATGTATTTTCTATGATTGGAGGACTAGAACTAACTTAGAATAAGATGTCATTTTAGAGATTAAGCTTGAAGTATAGAAAGCACGTGGAATAAAAATAAGTACTAGACGATTCATAATTTATAAAGTAAAGAAGAATACGGATTATTAGGAGTCCAAAGGTGAATGATGAAGGTTGAAATAAATTTATTTTATTTTGAGTTAAATAATGAAACTGATTATTCGTATTGCAACAAATTTAATACCTGTTTAATATTTTAATATTACAGTTTTGATAGTGCTCTTCAGTCTGTGAAATCTCGTATGGGTGGAAATGATGAACTCTCAGCTACTTTCTTAGAGATGAAAGGACATTTCTATATGCATGCTGGTTCTCTGCTTTTGAAGATGGGTCAGCATAGTGAAGTGCAGTGGCGAGCTGTCTCTGAACTGGCTGCATTGTGCTATCTCATAGCATTTCAGGTAATCCTTTTCCAGTTTTGGGTGCAACTGACATTTCACTCAGACAGTTGTATTTCCCATGGAAGTGTGTCCTGTTATATAATGAAACTAAGAATGAACCCGTAGAATTAAAGTTAAAGAGTTAGTTTGATTGGTGAAAAATAATAAAATTTATAATACTGGCAAGATGGAGAAACAGCTACATTGATGCATTGCTGGTGGCAGTCTCCATTGCTGTGACTTATTTGAAGACCTTTTGAAGAGTTTGATCTTTTTACTCTGCCATTTCTGGGAACCAGTAGTAAGGAAATAATCTCAAGTATGGATAAAACCTGATTCAAAAAGATGCATAACTTGAACAAAAACCCTAAGTAAGTAAATTTTGGGATATGATTATGTAAACTATGGTAGAAGAATGTGTTTACCACAATCATTTTAACATGTTCATGGGAAAACATGTTAGATGACATGTTTGGCATCATGTTTATAAAACTTAAGGGTTATGTATACTGTGAAAATTCCTTCCTACCTCTGTTTCTTAGTCATTTATTTTCTTCCCTGCAGGAACTAATGTTATTAGTTTGTTGTGAATTCTTCAAGACATTTTTATGCATATGCCAGCAAATACACACACATGCATACTCCCCACTCCTCTTTAAAAAATACAGATAGGAAACATTTTGTACATTTGGTTGATTTTGCTTTATTTCCATGAAATATATTTTGGTGATATTTCCATATCACCAAATATGGATGCATAAGTATATCATCCTCATTTGTTTTGATAGTTGCATAGTATTCCATTCTACAGATATATGATAGTTTTGGGTTTTTTTAAACCAAGATATTAGATTAGTTTTGCTTTTTTACTCTGCTCCTTGAAATAATTCTGTAGTGACTAACCTGTGCCATTTTACATGTGAAAATAATGGGTAGAATAACTTCTCTGAAAGAAGAATTGAAGGATCAAAGTGTATTTGTGTTTATCATTTTTAGAGCTGTTGCCAAATTTCCAGCCTCACAGAGGTTGTACCAAATTATACTCCCAATACCAGTTAAGAAAGTCATTAGAAATTTAACAGCAGTTACCCCAGCTATACTCATGGTTGTTGGATATTTCCCATAAGCAGTCATTGCTTGTGACATTTTCAGTGTTGGACATTCACTATTTTTCAAGATAGCCCATTGCATTTTTGGCTAATTTGGTTCTTGGTGCTTCCTTACATAGAGTAAAAATGTTTTTAAGCTGCTACCTGCTGATGTTTTTTCTTTTGGTGCTATTAAAAAGGTCTTAACCCTTCTTTTCAAGGTAATTTTCTTAATATCTGAAGGCAGCATATTGTGTTTTTTTCTTCATTCTGTTTATTCATCATTCTTTTAGCTCTTCTACATAGGTCATGGCTTGGGGTGCTTTTACCCTCTTGGTTGTTAGAGTTTATCCCAGTGGTATCCCACATCATCTATGTTCTTTGAAAATGTGCTGTTCAGTGTGGCATTTCCAAATATGGTACCACTGTTGTGTGTAAAGTCAGCCTGTCATCTCTTTTGCTGTAGTTCTGTTTATGCAAGGTGGAAAAGTTCTCTACTCTGTTTCCCCAAATGCCACACTAATGTGCTTTTATTAGAAGGTTTTTTTCTCAGGAGCAGGCATCTTTTATAGATTATCTAAATTCCTTGGTTTTGAGTCTTTTGCAGTTGGTTTTCCAACTCAGTTTAACTGTTGGTTAACTGTTTATGCATTATCAAAATAGCATAATGCAATTGAAAGGAACAGCTTACTGTTAGAAATAAGTATCACTACATTAAGATTTTTGATTCTAAAATAAACAGATTCCAAGACCAAAGATTAAATTAATAAAAGGAGAAGGTGGACAGAATCTGCTGGAATTGATGGCTTGTGATCGTCTGAGCCAATCAGGTAATAGTAACGTTTAATTGATTCATTTTAAAAAGAAAAGAGATAAATTTCTGTCAGAATGTATCTTTGATAATATCTTCTGTTTGTCATAATCATTTGTTTCTCTTTGCCACATTGTATTTAGGGACAAGATACACAAAGAATTATAAGAGATGATATATTCTGAAAAGGGAACAAATATTTGCTATTTGCTTCTGAATGGAGAAATTCCTTAACTTCTCCTTTATCTAGCTGCTAGAGCCTCCATCCTGAATATTTTAAAGCAGTTCCTGAACTAAGTATAATTACTGATTTGCCAACCATTTAACATCAGTTGCTTGTAAGGCACTGCTATGGGGGATACTAAGATAAAGAATATATCTTAATCTCTCTCTCAAGGAACTGGCAACATAGGAAGACAGAAGATAATACATTCTGTAAGGCTCTTGGTATTTGTAGATTTAGTCTCAATTTTGACTATTTGGGATAGATACTGAAGGTCTATTATGTGTTACCTGGTTTTGCCGAGGCAAAAGTTATTTAGGTAGCCAGTGAGTCAAGCAATGAGCTAAAGAAACATAACACTTTTTCTATAGGAAGCACTTTTTTCTTTCCTTGTACTCTAGCATGTAGACGCAGATACTATTAAATCTGCAATTTATATTCATTTTTTGCATAAGTATTCTTTATTGTCCAGATGTGGGTTGTTGGGTTGGAGGGTTAGCTCTCAGATAATTATTTCCCCTTAGAGTATATAAATAAAACTGTTTAGAGATGTTAGTAAAAACAGTCTTTATTTTAAATGATGGAAATAATTTGCTTTTCAGGGCACATGCTGCTAAACTTAAGTCGTGACAAGCAAGATTTTTTAAAAGAAGTGGTGGAATCCTTTGCCAATAAAAGTGGGCAGTCTGCATTATATGATGCTCTATTTTCTAGTCAGTCACCTAAGGATAGATCTTTTCTTGGTAATGATGATATTGGAAACATTGATGTGCACGCTCCAGAGCCTGATGATTTGGCTAGATATGATGTTGGTAAGTTGTATCTTTCAAGGGAAACATTTTACATTTTAATCTTTTTATATTAGGAAAAAAAGCAGAAAGGGAAATAAATTGCCATAATCTCATTACCCAGAAATAATAGCTTAATATTTTTCTGTATTCCTTTCATTTTTTTTTTTTTTGAGGGGATGTGGTTGTGGTGGTGGTAGCATATGTAATTCTTCTAAATAGTTGTTTATACTGTACATATGATTCATCTTGTTTCAAATTCTCTTCCATCATATCTGTCTCTGTAAATATGACTTTTACAGGCAATATAACATTTTGTGAATTGGCCATAATTTGCTTGCCACTTTTTGTTGTTGAGCATTCATGCTGTTTCCAGTTTTTCACTGTTAATAATACTGTGATGAAAACTTTAAAATCGCTCCATTTCAAATTTTTTAATAGATTCCTAAAAATAGAATTACTGAGTCAAAATCTCTTGCAAATTGTCATATTGTCAGAAAAAGCTATATCTCTTTATGCTTCTAGAAGCTAGTAACTTTTTTAGTATTGAATATCTTCTAGAAGAAAAGATCTTTTTACTTCTCTAATTGATTAATGTAATGTTATCCCATTCTTTTAATGACTCTTCACTGTAAAAAAATCCATTATTTTCAGATTTTTTATTGGGTGGCTCTTCCTTATCTGGCCCCTATCAGATTTTGTTTATGGAATTCTAATGAGTCTTATTTATTTTTTTTCCCCCAGACTTGAAAATAACTTTATTCATCATAACTTTTTATTAAAATTCTTAGGCATAAAGTATGAATACCTTTAATAAGAACATGAGATTTTGCTTATCATAGAATTTCCCGCAGCTCTGATTAGAAAATCAGTTATAAAATTAAGATATATTTAATGTGAGTCAGTTGTTGGCAAACTGATGGCTCAAAAAATGTTTTCACAACCTCAAGCCATTTTTTTTTGCATTTTATTTCAGGTGCTATTCGAGCACATAATGGTAGCCTTCAGCATCTTACTTGGCTTGGCTTACAGTGGAATTCATTGTCTATCTTACCTGCAATTCAAAAATGGCTAAAACAGCTATTTCATCATTTGCCCCAGGAAACCTCAAGACTTGAAACAAATGCACCTGAATCAATATGTATTTTAGATCTTGAAGTAAGCAAAGATTTTAACAAATTAAAAATTTTGAGTTTTGTTTAATTTTTCCTAACTTACACTGATTTTCTTTAAAACAGGTATTTCTACTTGGAGTAATATATACCAGCCACTTACAATTAAAGGAGAAATGTAGTTCTCACTACAACTTCTATCAGCCACTGTGCTTGCCACTTCCTGTGTGTAAACAGCTTTGTACAGAGAGACAAAAGTCGTGGTGGGATGCAGTTTGTAATCTAATTCACAGAAAAGCAATGTAAGTAGTAAAACAAAAATTTATTCCTTTACTTTCTGTATGGGTTTTTCATTTAAAAACATATAATTTCAAAACTTATTCCCTAGGAATTGAATTTTTATGACATTTAATTTTCATTATTAACAAACATGTAAGTGCTGAAATACATGTATATAAATCAATTATATTAAATAAAACTTTTTTTAGCCCTGGAACCTCAGCAAAACTGCGACTTCTAGTTCAGCATGACATAAATACTCTAAGGGGCCAGGGAAAACATGGCCTTCAACCTGCTCTGCTTATACATTGGGCACAATACCTTCAGGAAACGGTGAGTTTATGAAAGTGTAAACATTTTTAAGAACAATACCTTATTTTTTAAGGAATTATAAATTTTTCATTGAAAATCATTTAGTTCTAAAAATAATAGCAGTTTATTCGTATTATGCCAGGTGAAATGTATTTTTTTAACCTTGGCAGATAGTAGTTAATATAGTTAATATATAAGCACTTAGAACAGTGCCTGGCACAGTAAATGGTCCATGAGTATTAGCTGTTCTTACTTTAATAATTAAGTTGGAGTAATTATTGTCTAGGTTGAAAACTTTTTTATATTCAGTTGCACAAAGCTTTGTAGGTAAGGGCATTATAGATCTTCTAAACCTGTGAGGTCTGTTTTGTGCCAGATTAGGTGTACATGTTTAGCATTTTGACAAAACTGACAGAGACAGATTTTAGCTATCAAAAAATAGGCAACTTTTAAAAAACAAATTAGGCTGCCTAATAGGTTAGTGTCATTAACAATGTTTAAAAGTTGGGTCTAGAATTTTCACTGGTATTAAGGTGGTTATTACAGTATTTAGAAAGTTGAACATATACCTTGAGATTCTTTCTGTCTTTGATTTGAAATTTTAACCAGTTCAGACCACTTATTAATGAATTTTTAGATCTGATCATTTGTGTTCCTTAGGTTGTATGCTTCTAACTTTCTATTTTAGGGCAGCGGTCTTAATTCTTTTTATGATCAACGGGAATACATAGGCAGAAGTGTTCATTACTGGAAGAAGGTTTTGCCATTGTTGAAGATAATCAAAAAGAAGAGCAGTATTCCTGAACCTACAGACCCTCTGTTTAAACATTTTCATAGTGCAGACATTCAGGTAATGGAAGATTCCTCTGTGGATTTCCAGTTTATAAACAAAGAAAAGGAGGTAAAATTGCTTAAATTAATTGCCTGAGTGTTTAATGGTAGTCTTGTTTTCTAAATCCACTAGCTGTCACATAAAAAGTACTGAAATGTTAATCTCTTTAGATCATGTGAAATTATTTGAGTTTGATAATCTGAGTAGAGGCAATTAAACTAAAAATTACTAAATGTGTTCAGGCATCTGAAATTGGTGAATATGAAGAAGAAGCACACATAACATTCGCTATATTGGATGCAGTTAATGGAAATATAGAAGATGCTCTGACTGCTTTTGAATCTATAAAAAACGTCGTTTCTTATTGGAACCTTGCATTGGTAAGTATTGAATTAACTTGAATTAAAACTTCTTTATTTTAAAAACCTAATTGTTTCATAAAAGCATTCTTTGTGTAGATTTTTCACAGGAAAGCAGAAGGCATTGAAAATGATGCCCTTTCTCTTGAAGAACAAGAAGAATGCAAAAACTATCTGAGGAAAACAAGAGACTACTTACTAAAGATTATAGATGACAGTGATTCAGATCTTTCAGTAGTCAAGAAAGTAAGTTGCAGGTTTTTATTATTGATAATTGGGTAATAATTATTTTTGCCTTGGTTTTATATTTTGTTAATTTAAAAAATTATATTTAATAAATTATAATTAATTTTCAGAAGAGGTATATGTGTAAATATTTAACATTGCTTTGTCTTAGGTTTGGTGTTTCTTTTTTAAGACCAAGAATCTAGATTTATACTGTATGAATTTGCTTGTTGGGGAATTAGAAAAGGTTTCTAAGGTAGAGCATTTATTATTTGGCAATGTAATAAAAGGAAATAGTGCTAAGGACTGGATCTTAATTAATTTGGCATTTAAACATTTTACTGAAATTGAAAGTAAATGGCTGATAACTTCAGAGCATTTCTTCATCATCTGCTAATGGACTGTTTATCCAGCTCTTAGCTGTTTGAAACTGTCATGATAGTATTAACTTCAATTATATTCAATTTTACAAGTATTTTTTTAAATTAATTTCTGTTGCTGCTTTTAGATTAGGTTTTATGTTGCCTGCTGTATTCTACATCTATATTTCCCCGTTAAAAATGGATTAATAGACACCAGTAACTTACTTTGTTTACATTGAAAAATTTTGCAAGTTAGCATTCTTCTACAATTAGCCATTATGGGTAATAGAAAGAATAGAAACAACACAGACTTTAGAGTCAAATGACTAGATTACATAGCAGTTTTATGTCTGTTGTTAAAGTATAAAGTGCTTGCTATACAAAAGTGAGAAAATGTAAATTAGTAAAATAAAATCTTTCCATTTACTTAAGAATTTTTACTTTGGTATTTTTGCAATGAGGCCCTTGATTCTTGTCTTTTGTTTTTTAGTTACCTGTGCCCCTGGAGTCTGTAAAAGAGATGTTTAATTCAGTCATGCAGGAACTTAATGACTATAGTGAAGGAGGTTTTTATAAAAATGGTTTGCGAAATGCAGAGTCAGATATAAAACATTCTACACCATCTCCCTATTCTCTATCACCAAGTAAAAGTTACAAGGTAAGTGGGAAAGAAATGAATTCTGTTGCAGAATATGTTTCTGTTCTAAGTGTTTTCAATACTGTTTTTTTGTTATTTTAGTATTCTTCCAAAACACCACCTCAATGGGCAGAAGACCAGAATTCTTTACTGAAAATGATCTGCCAACAAGTAGAGGCAATTAAGGTAAATCCTTTAATTTCTTTTAATTTTGCCTCCCTTATTTCAATATTCCTTTCTTGATCACTCCTTCACTTGTATCAGATTGAATCCTTCATAGATTCAGACTCTTTTATCCAAAACACAGCATTGAACCTGACATGAGAAGGTCTACAAGTGATTGAATTAGACTAGTGAAATATACTAACCATACGTTGATCTATGGGTTCATTCCTTTGACTGGTGGTGTGTGTCAAATTTTCAGCTAGGAATTGACAAGTTATCTAAGCTTCAAAAAGTCTCATATCTTTTTAATACTTTTATAGGCATTTGATTTAATTATGTAAAGAATAGTTAAATGTACATAATCTTATTTTGACTGTGAAAGCGCTCTTAACTGTGAGGCTCAGAGAAGCGTTACTTTTTTGGAATTGGATATGTAAGTAGGTTATTTCATGCTTATTGAGCAAGAACTAAATCACTCATACTTCAATATGTGTGTGATTATTACAGTGCTATCAGCAATGTCTGAGAATTAAAGAATGCTGGTGGGAAACTTGAATTTGCATAAAGTTTTTATATATTAATTTGTGTAATTGTGGTCTGTTACAATGTTTCATACAACCTTGACATACCATATAGGTTTCAGGCACCAACATTTTGTACTGCGGAAGGGTAGTGGAACACTAGTCCATGTGCCTGAAAAGCTGGGTTCTAGTACTGACTCTGCCGTTAATTAATAATTGTGGGCCAGGCACTTTCTTACCTTCTCTTCTGTCTGGCTTCTTATCTGTAAAGTGAGAGTTGTTGAAACCAGTTCTCATGACATTTTCTAGTTGTTTGAATTTTTTAAATTATGATTATAGTATTAACTGCATGTCCATAACTATGGTCTTTATACTGGTAGTGACCAGTAAAGTTTTCCATTTGATTCTACCAGTTTCTTATTTATGAATGTACAGCATCTGTAGTAGACACACTAAATAGATGAATGAGTGAGAAAAAAATTATCTCGAAAATTCGAGAGATTGACTCCAATAGTTAATGGCTTTTTTGGAAATTTGTATTTGAAAAACCTCAAGAAGAAGGTGGTAGAAAGTGGTTGGATCTGTCTCTGATATAAGTTATAGCTGGTCAGATAACTGGGCCCGTTTAGAGATGTTTGATAATGTTTTCAAAAGTGACCTGTTGTCTAATACTGTAGTTGTTTTTTTTTTTTTTTTTCCAGAAAAGACATAGTTTCTTGATAAATGTCTGTTTTGTAAGGGACATTTTATAGATTCTATGTTTAGGGAGGGTGTTAGGGTGTTGTCATTTTAGTTGTCTTTAAAATGACAGACCTGATAGCCACATAGCTGTCATTAGAAGGCAATATGTCTGCTATTTTGTCTAGGCAGCAGAGTGGTGTTATAAAAACATTTTTGGAGTAAAATCTGATTTGAATTCTAGCTGTGCTATTTCCTGCATCTTTTTTTTTTCTTACTCATTTTAAGATGTAAGTTAGTATTACTTAATATAACTGTGTCACGGATTAAGAACTTAAGTGCCTGGAATGTATTGTTACATCAAATGTGGATATGTTGACAGCTAGTATTGGGAGGTAATTTGGAATGTTGAGTAGTTCAGATGTACTGAGTAAAACACTATGGAAAGGAGATATACTAGAAGGATATGTAAGATAATACTGAGGACCAGGAATGTCAGAGAAAGGACTTTAATTTGTAATTGCTTGTTTTATTGAGCACGGAAGTGTCTTGGCTAGAGCTGAACTTTAGGGATTAATATAGGCAGTGTAGAATGGAAATGGAGATGAGGCCATTTAGGAGGTTACTCAGTTTAGGTTAGAGCTAACTCTAATCTAAAATGAATGCAGCAGATAATGGTGCTAAGGAATGAAAGAATGGGAGCAAATAAATTTTTAACAAATTAAGGATCATGTACTTAAATCAGTACTTGGTAATCAGATTTTACAGGAATATAGAATCTCTTAAAAGGTGTCATCAGGTATTTAAATTTAAAATACTTATTTGTTCCAGTCTAGCACTGTTACTGTCATGATATAATTGCTTAAATTTTTTTTTTCTTCCAACAGAAAGAAATGCAGGAATTGAAACTAAATAGCAGTAACTCAGGGTCCCCTCATCGTTGGCCTACAGAATGTTATGGACCAGATTCAGTGCCTGATGGATATCAGGGATCACAGACTTTTCATGGGGCTCCACTAACAGGTGAGTTAGCAACTGGATAATTACAGATGGTAGTAAAATCACTGCATTTCTCCTTCCCTTAAACAGATAACTTATGAAATCACCTTGTTTGCATACATTTGTTTATATACATGTCTATATATGTCTGCTTTTATATTATTTAAGCATTTTTGGTTTTAGCAAGATTTTTAGAAATCAAAGCAAAACGAAAGCTTTATACAATCCTGTATATAAAGCCTTAAAAATCCCTTTAATACACATATGAGAGGAGCTGATACAGAGGTGGGTACTACCTTTTATAATTGAAAATGTTAACTAATATCATTATGTATTAAGTATCAAATTAAAAACTTAAATATCCTGGGAATTATTTTGATGACATATTCAGAGGTATGACATTCATAGGAAATCTTACTTGTTTTGAAATACGTGGTCATACCTAGAAGGGAGGAGTTTGAAGCTAGACCATACTAGATTTTGAAGTTGTGCTGTTAACACCAACTTCTCTGAGCCAGTTTGTCTATTTGAAATGTGGAGAAAATACTTGACTTGCATGGTATTTGTGGGCCTTTGTATAAGTGTGGGTGTGTATTTGGTGTTTACAGTGACACTTAATGAACCAAAGGATACTAATAGTACCTCCTGTGGGTTGTCTGTGTGTGCAAAAGTGCTTTGTTTATGTGGTGTTAATAACAGTAACCCAGAGTACTATTATTAATCCTAATTTATAGATGAGGAAATGAGTTATGAAAGTTCAGTAACTTATCCATTATTGTACAGTTAGTTATGGACAGAGCTGGGGTTCAAACTCTGGTGGTTTATCTTTAAAGCATTTGCCAGTATGATATAGTGCCCCCAGGCACCCAGAAATGACGACAGAAATAGATTTCTTTTACATGAGACAGATTCCTGAAATGGTAGTAGCACATTATTTTTTCTAGTTGGTCTTAACCTAGGAAAGGTTTAGAATGTTATGGTCTAGTTTAGATTAGTACATTTGTGTGTGATAGTCCCTAGGGCCATACTTAAGGCTACCCCACTGTCCTCTTGTGATGGTGTCCTTTTAAAGTCAAACTTATAAATATCCTAAGTCATAGATAAAAATACAGATGTTGAGTTCAGATATTGCTCACTTACAAACCCTGTGCACTCTAAAGAGCTTTATATAGGAAAGTAAGTAAACTGGCTAGCTTTTTCTAGGGCTTTTTGAATGCTGTGTGGAATTGATCATTTCACACTTTTTTGTGTCACAATTTTTGCTTTTTCTATATACAGTCATAAGAGGTCTTCTGGTTGTTAAACATAACACTCACATCATCTCATTTTATTCTTGCAATCACCTTATGAAATACATAGAAGTAGCACATCCTCCTTTTACAGTTGAAAAAATAGAGACTCCAGATGACTAATTGACAAGGTCAAAAAGCAATTTTGTGGCCTGAAAGGAGGCTGAAGTCTCCCGATTCTCATTTCTGTGTTCACAGATTTTGTTTTTCTTAATGAAAGTAAAAATATTCCTAGATGGTCCTTGTCTTTTCAAAATAAGATGATCGAAAAACAAAGGCCCCATGATTGAAAAACTTATAGGAAATATTAAGATGCACCAAACAGTGTAAAGAAAACAGTATCACATAGAGTTCCATTAACACTTGAAGCATTTCCTTCTGGTCTTTTCTCTTTGTATACATAAGGAATTTTTAGTGAGATTTTTATCATGTTTTTATGTTGTATGTAGATTAGTAAGCCTATTTTTTAAAATACTACTTTAAGTTACAAGTATTTTTCTATTAAATGTTTTTTGAAAATACTATTAATGAATACAAGGTATCCTTTTATGTGGAAATATTGCAAATTTTTTTCCTTGATATTTGTTATTTCCAGTTTTTGCTATTATAAAGTGGACACATTCCTAGGATTATAGTGTATTTAAGAAATTCTTTCATGTTGGAAGATTGCTTTCTAGAAGTTAAGGCAGTTTACATTCTTACAACTAGTATCTGATGGTGTCTATCTCTTCATACTCTTATGTAGTGTTAACTATTATCAATTTATAAAAACCTTTGCCAGTTTTTAAGAACAAAAATAGAATCAGTTTTTAAGTTTTTATTTTTTATACCAATTATGGTCAACACTTCATAATCATTTATATTTCCTGAGTTAACTGTTCATTTTTGTAGTAGATTTATAAGAACTCTAATTTTTTTCTCTGCTATTAAAAATCACTGGTCATTAATAAAGTCACTAGTTAAATTTCACACTTTATGATTTTTGGCTCATGTCAGTTAGCTTGTTCTATGCTTGTATTCTCCCACAAATATTCCAAAATAATGATCTTCACCAAGCAGTTCCATTAATTTTCTAAATTCGGACTTGGGTTTCTTCTGCATTTTTTATTCTTTTTTCCCCCCCAGGATGTCTAGCTTTTTTTAGGTCTTTTTTATTGCTTACCAGAATCAATTGTTTAGCATCCCTTGGGTCACAATTTTTGTTTCTTGTTTTGGGTGAAGGGATAAATAGTTTTTAAATTGTTTTCTTTTATGGTAAAACTTGCACAAAACAGATCAGACAAATGACTATTTGTGGTTTGCAATCAACATGGGTGTCTTCTAGTTGTTGATTTCCTGGTAAAACTCATACAAAACAGATGGAAATAATTTGGACATCAACATGAGTGTCGGTCCTGATGTGTCCTTTTTTCCTGCCTGCCCCCAGCCCTGAGGAACACATTTAATGTTACTCGTGAGATCCTTTTCCATGAATTTGTCTGGTGATTTTTGACCTGAATAATCTCAGCTTGAGTTTATAAAATGCATTCTTATCATTAGGCAGGTTTTCAAGGCTCACTTCAAAAACATGGCCCTGAGGCCATGAGTTGCATTTTGGTTTCTGACTAGTGTATTACCAGTATTTCTTACGTTGAACATGACTGCTTTCACATACCAGTTCTTAGAAAATGGACCAACCACTTCTTGCTTTTTTGATGCTTGTTGCGAGGCACTTGTTTTTGTTGACTACTACTGTGGTGCTACTTTCTTATTCCTCATGTGCCATATTTAGCAGTTTTTCCTAGTTTGTGATTTAGTGATCTTTATGGTATATTTTGATGTATAAAAAATTTAAAAGAATTTGTGTAGTTTAATCTTTCTTTGATTTCTATTTTGTATTTACATATAGTTCTTGCCTAGATATTTTTAACTATAGTTAAGATTTTTTTTAGCTGTTTTTTTTTTCTTTTTCTTTTTTTTAGTTGCAACTACTGGCCCTTCAGTGTATTATAGTCAGTCACCAGCATATAATTCCCAGTATCTTCTCAGACCAGCAGCTAATGTTACTCCCACAAAGGTAACATTTCTAAATATCTCTTTTTTAATTGTCAGGCTTTCATTAGAGAAATTTAAGTAGTTGTTCAGTATTAAAACTTGTCTGTCCCACAAGATACAGATATTTTACATTTCTCTTCAGATACAGAAGTTATTCTTAGTCATTTTTATATTGCAGTAAGTGTTAACGTTTAGAATATTTTTAAAGAGGGTGGTGGTGATGGGTGTGGGTCCTTCATCATTCTGTTTTGGCAGAAAAAGGACTAGCGTGTCCTTGCTGAACCATTATGTGGTAGGTATTTCCAGGCCCAAAGTGGCCAAGACCCCAATATTATAACAGTAGATGAACGTGAAGCTTAAAGACAGATGGCTTGGGTGCATTTAGACCCTGGCTCTTCTGCTCATTGTGACCTTGGGCAGGTATCTTAATGTCTCTATACATTAGTTGCTTCATGTGTAAAATGAGAATAATAATGCCTTACTTCATAGGGTTTTTGAGGATATTAAAATGAGATAATATATGTAAAGTACTTAGAACGCTGCTCAGTTGGCACACTAGTAAATGCTCAGTAAATGTTAGTCATTATTGTTAAAATCATTTGACATTGCTTAGGAGGGAAGAAACTGCATTTATTGTAAGAAAATTATATTTTTAAAATGTTGTCATTAGTTAAGGCAATTTTTATTGTATGCCAAGAAGAAATATAACTAAGTATCTATGTAGTAATATTGTCTCAATGATGTACTGCATTACCTAATGATATCTCTACCTTATAATATTCATGTTTGTGGTTTGTGAAAATTGGTTTGTATCTAGATATCTATAGTTTTGTAGATAAAGAAATTACAAAGAAATTAACTTTTTTTTTTTTTTTAGGGTCCAGTTTATGGTATGAATAGGCTTCCACCTCAACAGCATATTTATGCCTATCCACAACAGATGCACACACCACCAATGCAAAGCACATCTGCTTGTATGTTTTCTCAAGAGATGTATGGTCCTCCGTTGCGTTTTGAGTCTCCTGCCACAGGAATTTTGTCACCCAGCGGGGATGATTACTTTAATTACAGTGTTCAGCAGACAAGCACAAACCCACCTTTGCCAGAACCAGGTTATTTCACAAAACCTCCAGTTGTATCTCATGCTTCAAGATCTGCAGAATCTAAGGTTATAGAATTTGGAAAATCTAATTTTGTCCAGCCCGTGGCATGTGAAGGAGTAAGACCATCTTTGACAGCACCTGCACATACAACTCAGCCAACTCCTTTTAAATTTAATTCAAATTTCAAATCAAATGATGGTGACTTCACGTTTTCCTCACCACAGGTTGTGACTCAGCCCCCTTCTACGGCTTACAATAATAGTGAAAGCCTTTTAGATCTGCTGACTTCAGATAAACCTTTGCAAGATGGTTACAGTGGAGCAAAAGCTGGTCAAACTATTGGACTTCGAAATACATTCAATTTTGGAAGCAAAAATGTACCTGGAATTTCATTTACTGAAAACATAGGCCCAAATCAGCAAAAGAATTCTGGTTTTCATCAAAATGATGATATGTTTACTTTCCATGGTCTGGGGAAATCAGTATTTGGAACACCTGCTCCAGAGCTGGTGGCCAAGAAGAATCATGAAACGGATGGAGGGAGTGCCCATGGTGATGATGATGATGATGGCCCTCACTTTGAGCCTGTGGTCCCTCTTCCTGATAAAATTGAAGTAAAAACTGGTGAAGAAGATGAAGAAGAATTCTTTTGCAATCGTGCAAAATTGTTTCGTTTTGATGCAGAATCCAAAGAATGGAAGGAACGTGGAATTGGCAATGTAAAAATACTGAGGCATAAAACATCTGGTAAAATTCGCCTTCTAATGAGACGAGAGCAAATATTGAAAATTTGTGCAAATCATTACATCAGTCCAGATATGAAACTGACACCAAATACTGTATCAGACAGATCTTTTGTGTGGCATGCTCTTGATTATGCAGATGAATTGCCCAAACCAGAACAACTTGCTATTAGATTCAAAACTCCTGAGGAAGCAGCACTTTTTAAGTGCAAGTTTGAAGAGGCCCAGAACATTTTAAAAGCCTCAGGAACAAAGGTGGCCACAACAACAAATCAATCTCTGAGAATCGTAAAAGAACCCACAGATCATGATAACGAGGATATTTGCAAATCCGATATCAGAAACATGAATTTTGAATTTCAAGTAGCAAAGAAAGAAGGGTCTTGGTGGCTTTGTAATAGCTGTTCATTAAAGAATGCTGCAACTGCTAAGAAATGTATTTCATGCCAGAATCTAAACCCAAGCTATAAAGAACTGCTCGGCCCACCATTAGTTGAAACTGTTTCTGCTCTTAAAGCTGGCCCAGAAAATAGTCCAGATGGGTTTGCATTGATGACTCCAAAGAAAGAAGGTCACTGGGATTGTAGTATTTGTTTAGTGAGAAATGAACCTACTGTATCTAGATGTATTGCATGCCAGAATACAAAGTCTGCTAACAAAAGTGGATCTTCATCTGTTAAGCAACCTTCCTTTAAATTTGGCCAGGGAGATCTTCCTAAGTCTGTTAACAATGATTTCAGATCTGTTTTTTCTATAAAGGAAGGACAGTGGGATTGCAGTACATGCTTGGTACGAAATGAAGGAAGCGCTACAAAATGTGTTTCTTGTCAGAATCCAAAAAAACAAAGTTTACCTACATCTTCTGTTTTAGCACCTACTTCTTTTAAGTTTGGTGCTTCAGAGATAAGCGAAACTCCAAAGAGTGGATTTGAGGACATGTTTGCTAAGAAGGATGGACAGTGGGATTGCAGTACATGCTTCGTACGAAATGAAGGAAGCTTTACAAAATGTGTTGCTTGTCAGAATCCATGTAAACCAAGCTTATCTACTTCTGCTGTTCCAGAACCTGCTTCTTTTAAGTTCAGTACTTCAGAGACAAGTAAGGCCACAAAAAGTGGATTTGAAGGAATGTTCACCAAGAAGGAAGGACAGTGGGATTGTATGGTTTGCTTTGTGGAAAATGATAGTTCTTCCTTAAAATGTGTGGCTTGTGAGGCCTCTAAACCAGCTCATAAACCTATTGCAGAAGCTCAGTCAGCTTTCACATTTGGCTCACAAACTAAGTTAAATGACTCTTCTGGAAGTCAGGTGGGAACAGGATTTAAAAGTAACTTTTCAGAAAAAGCTTTTAAATTTGGCATCACAGAACAAGGATTTAAATTTGGGCATAATAATCAAGAAAATATACCTTCATTTACATTTCAGGATTCTTCTGATACAGACTCTAAGTCAGCAATAGAAGGATTTAATTTTTCTATTCCTGTGTTTGCCGATGGATTTAAATTTGGCATTCAGGAGCCAGAAGATCAAGAGAAGAGTGAAAGGCCCCTTGAAAATGACACTGGTGTTCAGGCTCAGGATGTTAGTAGTCAGAAGAATGATAGTAGTGTGGTTTTTGGTCAAACTGGTAGCACTTTTACCTTTGCAGATCTAGCAAAATCAACAGGGGAAGGATTTCAATTCGGCACAAAGGACCCTAATTTCAAGGGATTTTCAGGTGCTGGAGAAAAATTATTCTCATTGCAAAGTACTAAAATGGCCGATAAAGCCGACACTTCTGACCTTGAGAAAGATGATGATGCCTATAAGACTGAGGACAGTGATGACATCCATTTTGAACCAGTTGTTCAAATGCCTGAAAAAGTGGAACTTGTAACAGGAGAAGAAGATGAAAAAGTTCTTTATTCACAGCGGGTGAAATTATTTAGATTTGATGCTGAGATAAGTCAATGGAAAGAAAGGGGTTTGGGGAATTTAAAAATTCTCAAAAATGAAGTCAATGGCAAACTAAGAATGCTGATGCGAAGAGAACAAGTACTAAAAGTATGTGCTAATCATTGGATAACAACTACAATGAACCTGAAGCCCCTCTCTGGATCAGATAGAGCATGGATGTGGTTAGCTAGTGATTTTTCTGATGGTGATGCTAAACTAGAGCAGCTGGCAGCAAAATTTAAAACACCAGAGCTGGCTGAAGAATTCAAGCAGAAATTTGAGGAATGCCAGCGACTTCTGTTAGATATACCACTTCAGACTCCCCATAAACTGGTAGATACTGGCAGAGCCGCCAAGTTAATACAGAGAGCTGAAGAAATGAAGAGTGGATTAAAAGATTTCAAAACATTTTTGACAAATGATCAAACAAAAGTCACTGAGGAAGAAAGTAAGAGTTCAGATGTAGGTGGTACCAATGCTTCAGACACAACTACCAAGCCAAATCCTGAAAACACTGGGCCCACATTAGAGTGGGATAATTATGATTTAAGGGAAGATGCTTTGGATGATAGTGTTAGTAGTAGCTCAGTACATGCCTCTCCATTGGCAAGTAGTCCTGTGAGAAAAAATCTCTTCCGCTTTGGTGAGTCAACAACAGGATTTAACTTTAGTTTTAAATCTGCTTTGAGTCCATCTAAGTCTCCTGCCAAGTTGAATCAGAGTGGGACCTCAGTTGGCACTGATGAAGAATCTGATGTTACTCAAGAAGAAGAGAGAGATGGACAGTACTTTGAACCTGTCGTACCTTTACCTGATTTAGTTGAAGTGTCCAGTGGTGAGGAAAATGAACAAGTTGTTTTTAGTCACAGAGCAAAACTGTATAGGTATGATAAAGATGTTGGTCAGTGGAAAGAAAGAGGCATTGGTGATATAAAGATTTTACAGAATTATGATAACAAGCAAGTTCGCATAGTGATGAGGAGGGACCAGGTATTAAAACTTTGCGCCAATCATAGAATAACTCCAGACATGACTTTGCAAAATATGAAAGGGACAGAACGAGTGTGGGTATGGACTGCATGTGATTTTGCAGATGGAGAAAGAAAAATAGAACATTTAGCTGTTCGTTTTAAACTACAGGATGTTGCAGACTCCTTTAAGAAAATATTTGATGAAGCAAAAATAGCCCAGGAAAAAGATTCTTTGATAACACCTCATGTTTCTCTTTTGACCACTCCCAGAGAGTCACCATGTGGCAAAATTGCTGTAGCTGTATTAGAAGAAACCACAAGAGAGAGGACAGATTTAATTCAGGGTGACGATATAGCAGATGCAACTACAGAAGTTGGAGAAGTGTCTAGCACATCTGAAACAACAAAAGCAGTGGTTTCTCCGCCAAAGTTTGTATTTGGTTCAGAGTCTGTTAAAAGCATTTTTGGTAGTGAAAAATCAAAACCATTTGCATTTGGTAACAGTTCAGCTACTGGGTCCTTGTTTGGATTTAGTTTTAATGCACCTGTAAAAAATGACAGTAGTGAAACCAGTTCAGTGGTCCAAAGTGGATCTGAAACAAAAGTGGAACCTAATTGCGAAGAGTCAAAGGACTCTGATATCAAACAGTCTTCAGATGGCAGAGTCAAAAATCTCTTTGCTGCTTTTCCAAAGGAAGAGTCCTCAACTAATTGCACATTTAAAACACCAGAAAAGGGTAAGCAATTAGTCTTAATAGATTGAACATAATTTGTTATTTAATTTTTTTCTTTTAATGTTTATCTTGCTGTAGACATTTTGTGGGATACTAATGTTTTACTAAAAGCTGGGTCATGAACACTGTGCTTTGTGAACAGCCAAAAAATATTTGCACAGATGTTTTTTCTTCCTAAATAAATTTAACTGTGAGTGTTCAAACAGTAGCAGAGAGTGTGTGTGTAAGTTATTTAAGAGATTTTAATCACTGGATGATACTTATATCATGCTTAGGCAGAGTGCACTAACCCAGTACAGTACTGAAGTTTAGTGACTCATACTTGAATCGTGAGCATTAACTTGGGTTTTTAAAGTGTTCATTGTTTTTTATTATTTTCTTGTCACTCAAAAAGACATGGTGTTGAGATGTTCACGTTTTATGTAAGGTTGTCTTGCCACTCTTTATTAAATGAGCAAAAAGTGAACCTTTGGAATAAATGAAAACGTAAAACAGCCAAATTGGTATAAATTGAGAGACTGGCTTTTTATATTTTAAAATCATACTCACTTTGATTCTAAAAATGTTCAAAAATTAAACTCTTTATTTTCTAGGATTTAATTTTAGTCTTTTTAAATCTGATCTAATGGCTTTTTGGACCAGCATCTCTTCCTCACAGCCTGAGAACAAAGGTATAGCACTAGAATTCTCAGTATGAGATGACATCAGGTTTTTTAGCAGCTGATAGTTTTTAGCAAAGTAACTGTGGCTATATGAAATTGAATACTTAACACTACAGTGTGCATGTTGAAGAATGCCAGTTCAGAGCAAGTAACTTTTGATTGGTGGTACAACACTCATTAAAGCTGGTTTCTTGTTTTTGTTTTTGTTTTAATGTACTTGGATGTCATGTATTCTCACTATTGAATAACATTATTTTGAAATAGATCTTTGTAATTGGTCTTTACCTTTTGCTGCTTTGTACTTCATTACTCTATTTTTTTTACTCTACTTAATGAAAATCTATATTTTATCTAACTTTTACCTTTAGCCACTAATGTCAGCCAGTCTACAAACATGCGATGGCAACAGCATATATATAGCATGAAATGGAATGGCTCTTTAGGGCTGTTCTTTTAAACATGGTTTAGAAAAATACTGTATTTGAAAGCAGACCCCATTTTTAGCCGTCACCATTATATACCTGGTATGTTTTATTTATATCTATATCTCTATATAGATAGATATATATCTATATAGAGATATAGATATATAGAGAGATATATATATATTTCTATAGATAGATATGTGTGTATATATCTATAGATAGATCGATCGATCAATCTTTTGTAAAAGTAAGCATTGGTACTAGAGTGTAATACAAGAAGTGTGGGAATCCTTGAAGACCTTCAGGGGCAAAGTTAGGGAAATGAAAATTTACTATTAAATGTCAAATAATATATTTTGAGCAAGATATGTTAGAGGTTGCTAAACAAGTATAGTGATGAAATGACAATCCTTGATTTCTGGGGCCTTCAGTTTTAAAGTATACCAATTGTACTACCAGCCTAAGCAACTCCTAACTTTTATTTTTAAGGATACAATCTTTAAGAAATTATGTGAAAAGTATGTGCTTTTTTCTGTAAAGAATATATTCTTGCACACAAACCGAGGGCCTTCGGTTAAGAATCTCTGGCCTACGAGTAAATTTACCAATATACTACTTCAGGAGAAAGAACCTTATTCTGTTTCTACAGATGAAGACTTTAGACATGAGGAATCTAGGGCCCAGCAGGCTGTCTAGTATGCCCAAGTTGTTTTTACTAGATCACAGCAGAACTAGAACAAGAATCTTTATCTTTTGGTGTTCATTTACTGTTTCTGGCTAGGAATCGATACTGTTTTTGTAATGAAGGAGAGTGAAAGGCAAGTAATATTGTAAAAGGGCTCTAGTTCTCTAGATCTGTACCATCCAGTAGAAATAAATGTGACCTTAGAGTATAATTTAAAATTTTCTAGTAGCCATACTAAAAAATGAAACAGGTGAGAAAAAAAGAGGAAATTAATTTTAGTATTCAGTTTAACCCATTATATCCAAAGTACCATTTCAATTTTCAATCATTATAATAAATGAGGTATTTTACGTTCTTTTTGGTACCAAGTCTTCAAAATCCAGTTTGTATTTTTGTACTTGCAGCACATCTCAGTTTCAACTGACCACATTTGAAATGCTTAATAGCCTCATGTAGCTAGGCTACTACTATATAGGACAGTGCCAGTTGGTACATAATATGCTTCATGAATTGCTTATGTTATCAGTTTCATTATCTAGAAATTCTTTTTTATGGACTGTAGAAGACTGTATGAAGAATTTTTTTTTCCATTTTTTGCCCTTTTTTGTTGTTAACCATTGTTGGTTTTTCAGGCATAGAAGTTCTCACAGTATTGTTTACCTATAGGATAACAGTTTTTATTTAATTTTACTATTATGCTTGAAAATGCAAAACTGTATCTTGCTAAATCACCCACCATCCTTGGCAATTGTTAACTTTCCTTGTCGGAACTAAACAAGTTTGGCTTTGCATTAGTTTTATGTTTACACTAATTTTTACTTATGATTGCTTTAATTTTTTTCAGTTGTTGCAAATGCATAGATATTTTGCTAAACTATTATTTAAATGTCAAATATGGTTACAGCAGCACTTTTTAAATACCTTTTAAATTATAGCCATTAATTACATTTTTTCAATAGTCAGTAAGTAAAAGGATTTTTTTGGTTTTTAGTAGATTCTGTGTTCATTAAAAGTTTTTTATGGACCATTAAATCAGTCTACTAATTCTAATTCATTATTGTTATAGAGTTTTGTGTCCACATCAAAGTATATGTGTTTTTTTCAGTTTGCTATTTTAATAAAGATAAGTTTCATGGTTTTTATTTTTAGTTAGAATATTGATGTTAATAACACCCTTGTCTTTATCAATTTTTTGACTTCTGTTATAGCAAAAGAGAAGAAAAAACCTGAAGATCCTCTCTCAGATGACGACATTTTCATTGTATATGAGCTAACCCCAACTCCTGAACAAAAAGCTCTTGCAAGCAAACTTAAACTTCCTCCAACTTTCTTCTGCTATAAGAATAGACCAGATTATGTTAGTGAGGAAGAAGATGATGGTAAATCTTTGTTACTTTAAAGTGTTCTGTTCATATGAATCATAATTGGGGAATATGGCTAAATTATACTAAGCCTGCTCTTAGAGTTCATTACTACTGTTCTTGCAGGTAGATGTTTATCTTAATGTATGTGTAAATAGTTCAGTGGTTTTGATAATTGAAAGAACTGCATTTATTATTAAGTAAGCGTTTTTTAGATGGCTGCCATGAGCAGGGCAGGCATTTTGAGGTATTTGAAAACAATCATAATTTCCTTGGAAATCCTAGAAAGATGAGAGAGTAAAAAGGCAGACAGGTATTTGATAATGGGAAACTGTATGCCTTATCAACATTTTTAAGTAGGGGAGCTATATGCTCTGAAGTTTCAGTAGGGCCCGTTGGGTAGTGGTATAGATGATTTGATTTTGGGACATGAAGATAACGAAGATGAGCTAAAATGGTAATAGATCATCTCAAACATGAAGATAGCCTCAATGAAAGTTCTAATAGTAGAGGAGGCATTAGGGATATAGAATTGGCAAAATTGGTAGGTATTTGGATGTGGAGAGTAAGGAAAAGTGTGAAGTTGGAGATAATTTCTAGGTTTCTGGCTAGGAAAACTGAAATTTGCTAGAAATTTTTTATTTAACAAAATCAATTATACTTTAAGATGAAGATTTTGAGACAGCTGTCAAGAAACTTAATGGAAAACTATATCTGGATGACTCAGGAAAATGTAGACCATTAGAAAAAAATCTGACAGGTATGTTAAAATTACTAATTATACTGTCTTTTTAATATCTGTTTAAAAGGAATCTCCCAATCTTATTTTTGTAATTATCAGTTTTATTTATGTATCTACAATATTTAGTTAATGTATTCCTGTGGTGATTTAAAATATTTAAAAATATGGAATGAAAAGCATTGTTTTCTTGGTTGTCTCTCTTTTCCATTAGCACTCAAAAGATCTTGTTACCTGGGTCTTTAATTTGTAGATTACATTGATGGCCATTGTTATAGAATATTTGACTTCGTCTACTTTTATCTTAACATTCTTTTGCTTATGTTGTATAAAATTTTCAGAAAATGAGAAAGAATGTATTATTGTTTGGGAAAAGAAACCAACAGTTGAAGAGAAGGCAAAAGCGGATATATTAAAACTTCCACCTACATTTTTTTGTGGAGTCTGCAGTGATACTGATGAGGACAATGGAAATGGAGAAGATTTTCAATCAGAGTTTCAAAAAGTTAAGGAAGCCCATGTAAGAACATCTCTATTGTTTTCCTTCTGATTCAATTGGCTTTGTTGATGCAGTAAACTGGAATGTTCTTACCAAAAAGTAATAATAGATTGTAGCTAGCAAATCAGTTACGCATCTACCAGTCAGAGAAGGAAGAATTTTGATCTACATAGAGGACTATAAAAGTTAACCCCTGTGCATAGGTTGGGTTTTGGGGAACGGGGTTAGCATGGACGATGCAGATATTTTGAAGTATATCTACCACAATACCAGCAACAGTATTAAGTGGTTCATTTTTCACGCAAATTAGTTTATTCTAGGATGGGCAGAGTGGATAGAAAATAACAGCATTTGAAAGCTAATTAATTCCCTTGGCTTATACTTTGCCTTGTCAATAATTTCATGATTTGATTACTTTCTTAGCTCAAATATAGTGATTATTTTAATAGCTATTCATACCTTGGTGTCTTAATTTGTATTCCACAGAAACTAGAAAACAAAGTCTAATAATTGTTTACAATCTAATGTTGACATGTACTCAGAATGGTTCTTTGCCCCCTCAAGTAATACTTTTTGTTGTAAAGGTGGTTAAAATGAAATAAAGTTCTAGAGTTAGTTATATGAATGCAATGGTTTATTTAAAGGCTAAGTGGCTAGAGAGAGAGTGATGTGGTCCAACACATGATCTGAGTCTAAGAAATTTACTGCCTTTCATAGTGTTTCTGAGAAGTATAGCTTGCTTACTTTTTCTAGCTGTCCACCTAGGATGTGCCAACTGTTCGAGCAGATTTAAACTTATTAATCAGTGCACATGTAGTTAATGGCCATCAGCTAATGTAATGACATCACTTTGTCATTTATAATAGAATAGATTTATTTGAACTATTTGAAGTTTTAGCATCAGTGGCCTCTCTGTGCTAAATCTAAGGAGTATTTTAAATGATCAAGTTTCCCTGGACTACTTGGAAGTACACAGTATATAATTTTTCTATCTTCTCTAATAGCTGGCTGCTAGAGGCTTTATCATGCAATTATTTATTCTGCAAATATAGTATATTAATAGTACATTTGGATTATGTGGTTGAACGATGTAATTTAAATGTGGACTTACTCTTAGGTGCAAATAATTAAACTTATTTAAAATTATTTGTTTTACAACTTAAAAATAATTTCAGAACTGATGCGCAAACTGAATTGTACATTGTTTATTCTTTTCCCACCTTGTGGTACCATTTTAGCTGGTACACAAGAACTTGGTATCTTTTGTCAGTATTTTGTGAACCATGTTTATATGTCTTAAATATCTTATTTGAGGTTATTATTGTGTTACTTTTAAATATTCGTTATTTTTGTAACTTAAAATCTTCTAAAATATTCTGTATCATAATGTTCATTAAGTAACAGTAGTAGGAGCAGTCCAAAAATAACTTTAGTACAGAAGTTAAATATGATCATTCACTATAAAGGTTGAAAAAATGCCACAATATGTCATTTTGCAGGACAGCTCCCTTTGATACAGAGATGAAACAGAACTAAAAACTATTAAAACTAAAATATGCTGTAAAGGATTTAGATTTATAGTCTCTTAGAATGCATCTTTTCTATTTTATATTCAGTCTAATTCATATTAGATTATGCAAGTTCTTCACATATGGCACCTTGCATAAAATGCCTGTGTGTGGTATTTATAGGCACTTGCTATGAGCTAGCACTGTGCTGAGAATTGGGGATATAGTATTGAATAAAACAGAATTTGATTTGCTTGCATGGAATTCTGTTCAAGAACTCTAACGTAAGGTTGGGTTAGGAGCTGAATTAAAACACATCATTCCCCAAAATAATCTAGCCTACAATTTTTGGACAACAATTTATTGTGATATATTTAATACTATATGATTCATCCATTTTAAAGTGTGTTGTTTCAGTGGTTCTTAGTATATACACTTGGTTGTGCAAACCATCACCACAATCAATTTTAGAACATCTTCATCACCTCTAGTAGTCACCACCCTTCCCCATTTCCACTCAACTCCTGTAGCCCTAGATAACTACTGATGTACTTTCTGTCACAGTAGATTTGCCTATTCTGGATGTTTATAAAAATAGATTATAATATGTGGCCTTTTGTGTATGGCTGCTTTCACGTAATATTTTTGAGGTATATCTACATTGCTGCATAGATCTGTATTTTATTTCCTTTTATGGCTGAATAATACCACATTTTATTTATCCATTCATCTGTTGATGGCCATTTGGATTGTTTCTGCTTTTTGGCTATTATGAATAATACTGCTATGATACTCTAACTATTTGACACAAACATAGAATGAATTCTCTCTTGTGCTTCAATACATCAAGAAATAATTACCTTTTTCATTTGCATTAATATTTTTATTTACATGAGTAAAATTCACTTTGTTGTATGTATATGTGTGTGTTTTTATGAGTTCTTACACATACCTGAATTCTTATAATCCCCACCACAAATACGATATAGAGTAAATCTTCCCCAACCCATAACCTCTAGCAACTGCTGATCTGTTTTCTGTTTCTATATTTTTGCCATTTCCAGACTAACATATAAATGGAGTCATACAGTATATAACCTTTGATACTGGCTTTCCTAACCCAGCATAATGCCCTTGAGATTTGTCCACGTCTCTGTGTAGTAATAGATTGTTCCTTGCTACCACTAAGCAGTACTCCATTGTGTGAATGTACCACAGTTTATTCATTAATCCATTAAAGATTATTTCCAGTTTATTTTGTTTTCACTGACTTTTTAAAGTGGAAGTTTAAATTACTGATTTAAGACCATTCTTCATTTCCAGTATAACTATGTAATTCTGTAAGTTTCTCTGTTAAGAACTATTTAACTCCATCCCACAAGTTTTAATATGTGGTCTTTTCACTTTCATTCTGTTTAAAATACTTACTTTTCTATAGACATTCTTTTTATGATATACACATTAATAGTGAGTGCTATATTGCTTCCAAGTATGTGGTGATTTTCCAAATATTCTGTTATTGATTTCTAATTTAATTCCATTGTCTGTGAACATATTTTGAATAATTTCAGTTTTTAAAGATTTAACAAGTGCTATCTTAGTGACTAATTGTACACTTAAGAAGATTGTGTGGTCTCCTATTTTGGGGTAGAGTGTTCTGTAAATGTTAGTTAGATAAATTAGTTGTTGCTATGTTTCCAAGTCTAATATATCCTTGCTAACTTCGTGTGTTTTATTGATTATTGAGAGGAATATTGCCAAATATAATTGTGCATTGGTCTATTTTCTTATCAAATTCTGCTTCATGTACATTATTAGGAGGTATTGCCTCTGTTTCTATTTTCTGGAAGACACTGTAGGAATTGGTATTACTTAAATGTTCAAAAGTATTCACCACTGAAACCATCTGAACTTGTTACTACCTTTTTGAAAGGATTTAATTGATGATACATTTTCCTTAATAGGTAAATTGGGCTTATTCAGATTTTGTTGTGTGAGTTTTGGTAAGTTATGTCTTTTAAGGAATTAGTCTGTTTCATCTGTTACCAAATTTGTGGGCATAATGAAATTATGAAGGTTATTAAAATTTATCACCCTTTTATTGTCCATGGATCAGTAGTGATGACTCCTCTTTCATTTTTAATATCAGTAATTTGTGTCTGTCTTGTTTTTTTTTTTTGCTTGTTTGTTTAGCTTGGCTAGAGGTTTATGAATTTTATTGACCTTTTTAGAGAATCAGCTTTTGATTTTCTTGATTTTTTTTCCTTTTAATTTCCTGTTTTATTGATTTCTACCCTACTTTTCTTTATTTCTTTTTTTCTTCTTGCTCTTTCTCTATCCTAAGGTGGAAGTTTATTGATTTTACATCTTTTTAATATATGCATTCAGTGCTACAATTTCCCCCTTCCTCACTCTTGCTACATTTCATAAATTTTGAGAAGTTTTTAAATTTTTATTTAGTTTAAAATATTTTTAATTTGTCTTGGCTCTTTTTTTTTTTTAAATTTAAAATGTGTGCTGTTCGAACTCCAAATATTTTGGGATTTTGCCAGCTATATTTCTGTTAATAATTTCTAGTTTAATTCCATTGTGAACTACAAGTATACTTTGTATGATTTCTGTTCTTTTGAATTTGTAGAGCTGTGTTTTATGGCTCAGAATGTGGTCTTTAAATGTTCCATGTGAGCCTGAGAGGAAATTGTATTCTGGTATAATTTTTAAAATTTCTGTTACTGTATTTTTTAATTTTAAAATTCCCATTTGATATTTTTATATCTTTTATTCTTTAATCTTTTTATTTGTTTTAAGGGTATTTGTCTTTACCTCTTGGAGCTTTGCTATAATAGCTTCTTTAAAGTCTTATCTTTCAACACATGGATCATTTCATGACATCTTATGCCGTGGCCAGAGAGTTGGTTTTTCTTGAGACCTTTTCCATCTATGCCATTGGTAACTCCAGTTTTCTGGGCTACTCTAGCACCCTGTTGAGATATTGGGGGAGGAGCAGAAACCCCCTCACAAGGTTCTCACCGCCAGGTTATCCTTCAAGGTTTTTATAATTTATAATCCTGCTTTCATCTACCTTTCAGAGACTTCTTATAGTTGTTTTATCTGATTTAGGTCTGTTCAGTTTTAATTACTGGGAGAGAGAGGATGGAGTGTGGAAAGGGAGAGATAAGATGAACTGTGAGTGTTAGTCTGCTTTGTCTAGACCTCCTGGTCCTCCATTTCTTTTAAAATAAGGTATGATCCTTTTTGTCAGTTGTTATTTAATGGCATTTATTACTTCCTCTTTGCAGAAATCTCAGAATGAGGAAGTCACTACTACAACTGATAGTGTGTGTACAGGTGGGACTAAAGTGACTGTACCATTTTTATGTAAATCTGAAGATCCGGATTTTATTAACAAATCTGTTAGTTTACCACCTATTTCTTCTGGAACTGTGGACAAACCTGTAGATTTGTCTACGAGAAAGGAAGATGATACAGATTCTACAAGCCAAGGTAAAACTTGATGTATATTTACACAAAAATCTTCTAGGCATACATTTTACAAGGTAGACCTGTATGTTTAAAGATAGACTTATAAATGTAGATCCTAAAACTCCCTTTCTTAAATTTTGAAATATATAAATGGTCATAAGGTATTTATAATAATCAGGAAGTCATAGTGTCTTGCCAACATAATAAATATTTCTATTTTTAGAGTTGTAGTTATCAGGGAATACAAAGCATTGACTCTGACCTATCTACCTGAGAATAAATGACAATAGTTGGCTTACGTGGAAATTTTCTTTGTGATAGTATTTTCATTTGAATACAGCAGTCCCCCCTTTATATGCCAGAGATATGTTCCCAGACCCACTCCCCTAGTGGATGTTTGAAACTCCAAATAGTACTAAACCCTATATATATTGTTTTTTCCTGTGTATACAATCATCCCTCAGTTTCTGTAGAGAATGGTTCCAGAACCCCTCGCAGTTACCAAAATCTGCAAATACTAAAGTCCTGTATATGAAATGGCGTAGTGTTTCCATACAACCTGGGCACATTCTCTTGTATACTTTAAATCATTTTTAGATTACTCATAGTACCTAATGCAGTGTAACATTTGTTGTTGAATATTTTTTACCTAAGCTTGGTTGAATTCACAGATGTTACAGAACCTGCAGATACAGGGAGCCAACTATACAGACCTATAATAAAGTTTAATTTATAAATTAGGCACATTAAGAGATTAACAACAATAACAGATAATAAGATAGAACAGTTATAACAATATACTGTAATAAAAATTATGTGAATGTGATCTGTCTCTCCCACTCCCTGATGATGGAGATGGCTACTAAGTGACTAATGGGTGGGGTAGCCTATACAGCATAGATATGCTGGACAAAGGGGCGATTCATGTCCTGTGTGGGATGGAGTGAAATGTCTTAAGATTCTATCATGCTACTCAGAACAGTGTGCAATTTAAAATTTATGAATGGTTTATTTCTGGAATTTACCATTTAATATTTTTGAACCAGCATTGACTGTGGGTAACTGAAATCATGGAAAGCAAAACTGCAAATAAAGAAGACTGCTGTGTTGTGTGAATTATATTATGACTCAAGTATATTAAAATTGTTTTAGGTATATATGAAGTAATTGTAGAAATATTACAGTAGGTATGTTAAATGTTATACTACAATTGACCTTTGAACAACATGTGTTTGACCTGTGTGGATCCACTTGTACATGGATTTTTTTTTTCAATGAATACTGTTAAATAGATTTTTTCCCTTATGATTTCCTTAGTAACATTTCTAGCTTACTTATTATGCAAAATATGTGTTAATCAACTTCTGATCAACAGTAGACTATTAGTAGTTAAGTTTTGGGGGAGTCAGAAGTTATACTCAGATTTTTGATGCTCAGGGGGGTTGGCATCTCTAACTCCCACTAACTTATTAAATGGTCACCTGTACTTAAATATCTTTTCTTTTTCTCTACCTTCTTTATTAAGTATTCAGTTATAGTAACTAATATTTGGAATGCTTTTCCATTCCCCCTCTCCATTCCAGTTGATATTAGGAGGGGGGAATCTTAAAGTTGTATCTCATTGTATGTGTACATTATATTACCTGATTTTTTCAAAAGTACTGAATAAGTCACAAATATTACATTTATAGGCACTTTAGAGTCTTAATATTCTGGAAGAAGAAGATAATGTCAGACCTAAAATCATATTTTCAGATGAAGAAATTAAGTCAAAGGACTTTAAGAAATGAAGCAAGCTGCACATTGGCAGAATTAAGACCCCCAAGCTCCTGGTGACCAAATATAAATAAGACATTCATTTTTATGAGCTTATCATTTATAATAGAGAACAGAAAAAAAATCTTTATGAAATATGAAGATGTTTACTGAAATTCTGTCTTCGCATGAATGTTTTAGATTATAGAAGACAATATAAAGCAAAAACTATTTCTGGCTCGTTTTTTTAAAAAATTATATTTGGCATGCTTTTAGAATAGTGTTCATTGAGATTAGTACCTTTAAATTTAGTAATATGGAAGAAGCTCAGAATTGGCTATATTTTATAATTTTTCTTCAGAGAAATAACCAGAAAATATGCTCTACACCCAACCTACCTTGTTAGTATAGCCTTCCTATCCCCATTGTCTCTGGGTCCTGAATAAAACTTTGATATTTAATGTATATTAAATAAACTATTAAATTTCTCTTTTCCTTTGGCCAGTGGAAAGCAAAATGATTTCGTTTGGATTTGGAAGTAGCGCAGGGCTGTCATTTGCAGACTTGGCTTCCAGTACTTCTGGGGAATTTGCTTTTGGTTCCAAAGGTAAGATTAAGAGGAGTGAGTTTAATGATCATGTAATAGTATTAAGCACTAGTCCTTTGCCACAGTGTTGTAAGTTGTACATTTCTTCCTCGATCTCCACCTTCTAGTTTGATTAGTTTTTTTAATAATGAAGGGCTTCTATATTTTACTATTATTTTTGACATTTTTTATTATGACCATAAGAATTTTCTCTTAATTCATTATGAATGATACTAATAGTCTTTCCCATCCTGAAAAGCGGAACCATCTTTCCAGGTTGGAATTACCTTGATTTTGATACATTTTTCTTTAAGCTATACTTTTACATTTGGTTGGTCAGTGTTTCAAGATTTGTATCTATATTTTTTTAAGGAGATTATTTTGTAATTTTCTGTTTTTCCAGTGTCATTGATTAGATTTCAATATAGGACTATGCTAATTATTGCACTAAATTTATAAATAAGCTTTCTCATCTTTTCCAGTGGTTTTTCTATTTTTTGCCTTGGTAGGGGCAGGGGGAGGGGGTCCATTTTGGTATTCTTCATAGAAAACAACCCATTTCCTTGATTGTTTCACATTTATTGGCATATTATATTTTCTCATTCTTAGAGTGTCCTTCATATATCTTATAGTACCACCTAAATAGTTGTACAAAATGTTCGATTTGTGGAATAAATTTTATTGAATATATATATTTACATGCCTAATATAATTAAGAATAGTATTCTTCCCTGTCACATATTTATAATTGTTTCACTTAAGGAGACACATATAAAACTTTTAGAAATTACCTTCAGATACTAAGTTATGTTGGAATTCATAACTTAACTGATGTCTAGTTGCTTTATTTTTGTTTTAATTTATTAAATAGCCTGAGTCACAGGATAAGTCAACAAGTACAGCAGTATAGTGAGTACAATTATTCACACACACATACATACACACCAAAGCCAAATAAAAATCGATATGTTAGGTTGTTATTCAGTGTAACCTTTTCAAAGTACTCTATAAATACTGTATACAGTGTGAAATAGACAAAGACTCAAATCTCATGAGAGAGGCATACCTTAAACTTTATCTACTGACATTCACTCCTCACTGTTTGTCATTTTTCAGTGAGATCATTCACTGGGCTGTTTTTTAAAATACACTTCTTACTTTGTTTTGTTCTTAGATCTGAAAGGAATCTGTGCTTTGTATTTTCAGAGAAGTAGCTTTTGGTTTTATCATTTCTCCTTTTGTTTATATCTTTTATTTTCAGATTTTGCCATTACATTTCTTTAAATTATTGTTACTTGTGTGTTGAATGCTTCCTTTAATTAAATTAAGCTAACAAGCACAAAATAGTATTTGAAACTTTAAATCCCATGAAATCAACTTTCTTTTTTTCCCATAGATTTTTACACTTTTGTAAATTTCTTGATAATTTTGAATTTCAGTCTTGTCTTTTTTCTCTTTGATTAAGAGCTTGTAGGACTTAATTTTTTTTTTTAAAGAGGTTATAAATTTCACCATAACTTGAATATTTTTTTAGAAAGTACTCGTTCCTGGCATTGCATGGACCTTTTTTATCTTAAAGATTTTTGTTGGTTTTAAGCTCAGAGGAATCTTTTTTCTCCCTTTCTCTTCTCTTACATATTATTTCTGTGGTGATTACTTTATTCATTTTTTTGTTGTTGTTGATCATTTCCTTTATTTTTATTTTGTTTT
This sequence comes from Macroglossus sobrinus, assembly GCA_004027375.1. Taxonomy (NCBI): domain Eukaryota; kingdom Metazoa; phylum Chordata; class Mammalia; order Chiroptera; family Pteropodidae; genus Macroglossus; species Macroglossus sobrinus. The sequence continues at coordinate 97,471 of PVKZ01000178.1, forward strand.
CTTTTGTTCCTTTTTTTCTATTCATTTTCATCTGAAAGTCCTGTTTACATGGGTCTATCAACCATTCCATATCTATTGTGTAATATATATCTCATGGAAACTAAGAAGGAACACTTTTTAACTACTGCCCGCTTTTGTCAATGATTGCAATTTTATCGTATTTCCTTCAGATTTTGTAGTGTCATCATTAAACCTGGACACATAATAGAAGCCACTTAGGTACTTTACCTAGACTGCTAGCATGAAATTGATATTGATTGTTTACATACATATTTTTATACTTTTACTGTCTAAATTCTTCCTGCTCCCTTTAGGAGCAGTGGTTCTCAACTCTTGGCTTCCTATTAGAATTTCCTGGGAGCTTAAAAAGAAACCTTGAACCATCTGATAGTTAAATTGAGCTCTCTGGAATGGTACTGCAGGCATTGGTATTTTACAGAAGCTCTTAGTGTGGTTCTAATATGCACCCAGTGTTAACCATTGCTTTAGAAGAAGTTTGAAAATTTCTGCTACACCCCAAGAGTATTTGGGATAATTTTAAAAATTTCTCTGCTGAATCAGAGATCCTGAATCAGTTAATTTTGAGCTCTAAACCTGCATATCATCTACATCCCTCATACTATTCTCAGGAAGCCACCATACAACTTGAGGTTGTGTTTTTCTTATTTTCAGAGCATTCTTTTGCAGTTATTGTCTTAAGAATTTTTTTTCCTGTTTTTTTTTCCCCTTATTAATCTGACTTAGATGGAGTTACTGTTTGTTATTCATTTTTTCTTTAGTGTGCCGAGTTACTGAATGATCTTACACAATTTTGCCGTTTTATGAGTTTTTAGCACCAGATAGGGGATTTTCTAAGTTAGTGACTCATCAGTGAGTGATGAAAGTTGAGGTGTTTTTTTCCTCTGAGATAGTGGGGAATATATTATCAGGGTGGGTCATCTCAGTTGAGATGAAAATGAAGATCTTAGTTTTCATTTTCTCCAAGGTGTGAGGGGAGGGTAACAGTCTTTGTTCCTCTGCATAGGAATGGAGAGTTTTTTCACCCCTAACAATTTAGTATCCTTTGAGGACTTTTGGAATCAGTGAGGTTCTCCCAAGGCCTGGCCAAGAAATCTAAGCTCCAACACCAGTTATTTCTGGAAGAATTTGAGGTAGGGACGTTATATATTTAGGCTGCTTTGGCTGATTTGGAAGTAGTAGATTTGGCCTCTTTGAGGATCTTTTTAGGCTCAAAAGCTATTTTTCTCATGTCGAAGAAATGTTTTATGAAATGAATTACTTCTGGAGCAAAGTTTTGAGAGTTCTAAGGTATGTACTTTTAGGAACCTGCTTCATTATTGAAAGTTATTTTGTGCTGTAACTTAGTATCATGAAGTTTACCTCTAAGGTTGATCTCATCTTTTGTACCTCTAAGCACTACATAAATTGAATTTGCCAGAATAAAACAATTTTAAACATTTTTTAGACTAGAAATATATGTCATGCTGTTGGAAATAGACGCATTGTTGAAGTGATCTAATCAGGGGATTAAAAGCTTACAAAAATAGATATCACTGTTTAAAGTACCTTAATTTATTTATCAGATAAAAATTTCCAGTGGGCAAATACTGGAGCAACTGTGTTTGGAACACAGTCAACAAGTAAAGTTGGCGAAGAAGATTGTAGTGATGAAGAAGTAGTTTATAATGAAGATATCCATTTTGAACCAATAGTGTCATTACCAGAGGTAAATATTAAAGAATGAAAATCTTACTAACAACTTAATTCACATTTTAGGTTTAAATTTCACATAGGATTGATTTGTAGGGCTAGCTTTGTTTGTATGTCTTTCAGAAGATTTATAATTTCAAATAGATGCTCTGTTTATTAGAAGTTCAGCCTTTAAGTATAAAACTTGTCTTTGTCAAAATTTACATATAAATGTTTGGTAAGTTATTTAAAATTATTGAGAAGACCTAAATTTTTTTATGTTAGAATATCATGTTTGCTTTATAACATAATCCTGAGGGTAAAAAAAAATCTAACCTCATACTTGTTGAAGTCTTTTAAAATTAAACTCTGTATTTTCTGGACAAGAACGTCGTTTTAGACAAATTTATCAATTTTCAACCTCAAGCAAGAGTTACGAATTCTCTTGAAGAACTTTTTGAAACCTGTCCTATCAAAGAATGTATTTAATTTCCACAAGGAAGTATAAACTACATAAAAAAAAAATATTTAATGACAAATCAGGTTTTTACTGCCTCATTCAAATCAGATTTATACCTAGCTCTAGGATATTACCATTTATGTTGGTACTACAGTTTGAATTCATTAATGTCATTACAATTTTAAGGAATTTGTATCTTTGGAATTTGTTATGGAATATGTTATAAGCAGCAGCTTAATTTTCATCTACTGTCATAGGTAGAAGTAAAATCTGGAGAAGAAGACGAAGAAATTTTATTTAAAGAAAGAGCCAAACTTTATAGATGGGATCGAGATGTAAGTCAGTGGAAGGAGCGTGGTGTCGGAGATATTAAGATTCTTTGGCATACACTGAAGAATTACTATCGGATCCTAATGAGAAGAGACCAAGTGTTTAAAGTGTGTGCAAACCACGTTATTACCAAAACAATGGAATTAAAACCCTTAAATGTTTCGAACAATGCTTTAGTTTGGACTGCCTCAGATTATGCTGGTACATTCAAATGCTACTTTTCATTTTTTTGGACTTTGCTAAAATTTTATAACAAATATATAAAATAATTCATAACAATTATTTTGATACTAAGGTCATTGTGTTGTTGTTTAATAGATGGAGAAGCCAGAGTGGAACAGCTTGCAGTGAGATTTAAAACTGAAGACATGGCTGATTGTTTTAAGAAAAAATTTGAGGAATGTCAACAGAATTTATTGAAACTGCAGAAGGGACAGATATCATTGACAGCAGATTTATCAAAGGAGACAAATCCTGTGGTGTTTTTTGATGTTTGTGCAGATGATGAACCTCTAGGACGTATAACCATGGAATTATTTTCAAACATTGTTCCTCTGACTGCTGAGAACTTCAGAGCACTATGCACTGGAGAGAAGGGCTTTGGTTTCAGGAACTCCATTTTTCACAGAGTAATTCCAGAATTTGTTTGCCAAGTAAGTATTAACGGTGTAACAACCGAGGTCGAGGAAAACTGCCCCACATTAATTGGGAAATTTATGTTTCTCTTCTCCTGTAATTTTCTTAAGATTTCTTTAGCTTTTCCACACTTTAGTTGATGTCACCACCCTAACATCCTATCTCCACAAAAACTTTTAGGCTTAAAGTGGTTCAAATTTCTAATACCTGCTAGAAATTGAGGGTATAAAAAAAGATTATCATTTTTGTCTTCTTTCAAAAAATGGATATTTCTTAGTTTCTAACCACATTTTCAAGCAAGCTGAGTGTTTAGGATTTATTCTGTAGTGATTAGTTCTGTGTGTATTTCAGTATTCAGGCTTCCTATTAATCAGAATCTTTTTTCAGGGAGGAGATATCACCAAAAATGATGGAACAGGAGGACGGTCCATTTATGGAGATGAATTTGAAGATGAAAATTTTGATGTGAAACATACTGGTCCTGGCTTACTGTCGATGGCTAATCGAGGGCGGGATACCAATAATTCTCAGTTTTTTATAACACTGAAAAAAGCAGAACATTTGGACTTTAAGCATGTAGTATTTGGGTTTGTTAAGGATGGCATGGATACTGTGAGAAGGATTGAATCATTTGGTTCTCCTAAAGGGTCTGTTAGTCGAAGAATTAGTATCACAGAATGTGGACAGATATGAAATCATTGTTTTTCACAGTAAATTTTACCTGTATACACAGTTGAATTGAAGCTTAGCTGTTATGGTAATATGGTAATTATGTTCAGCTTTTGAAAATGAACGTTTCCAATGTATAAATGTAAAATTGCAGCTTATAGCTGTCGTCACTTTTTTATGTGTTATAATTGACTTTGCATGGTGTGAAATAAAAGTTTAAACACTGGTTTATTTCAGGTGTACCTGTGTTTATGTACTCCTGATATATCTGTATTAAAATGGAAAAATACTAATCTTGTTAAAAGCAATATAGACCTTCTCATACTATTGAAGGAATATTATATATGCAATTTAATTTTAATTCCTTTTAAGATATTGGACTTCCTGCATGGATATACTTACCATTTGAATAAAGGGACCAAAACTTGGATAATTTTTATTTCAGATTTGAAATATATTTGGTAATTTTAATTATTGGTGTGTTCATTTATGCATAGAGACTCATGAATGGTAGAGCCAGAGGATAGAGACTTAACCAAAGTGCTCTTCAATAATCCTGCACCTCCTGTACAGTTAACTTCTAAGTAGAGTACCTTTTCTTAAAATGATATGTAGTTTCCTGTGCCCTTTCAAAGGTATTGTATACATTTTAAACAAGTTGAGTATATCCTTAGATTTTTCTTTTTAACTTTTCTGTTATCTGTTTCTACTACCTCAAACTGCAGCTTGGTTCTGATAGAACTTGAATTTTCCCTTGCAGTTATTGTGATAAAGTATAAATATTTTTAAAAGGTCTATACCATGTTCTTTGGTTAAAGATTTGCTTTATACTAGATTGTTGCAGTACCTTTTTCTGGTGAATTTTGTAGCAAAAATAAAGTGACAATTGTTAACAGCCATGACATTTAAAAAATTCATTACTGTGCATCTAATTGTTTGTTTGTTCTAGAACCACAGTAAGGACAATTAAAGTTCTAAAGAAGTGACTTTCTTCAAGTTTGATATACACTGAAAATTTATTTGGGAATGGCTAGTGTCAAAAAATTAGTCAAACTGCTAATAAAGGGGGACATACTTATCGGCCTATTCAATACAGAACTACAAAGAAGCTATTTAGAGCACACAATTTTGTATATTCCAGTCATTCCAGTCACTGACAGTGACTGACTTTTGCCTTTTAGTGTTCTTCCCAGTGAAATCACCTCATTTAGTAAAAGACAGTGGGGTTTATTCTATTGTTTGAAGAATGGAAATAGGCTATCCTATAATAAAATAAATGTTCAATCACCAAAGGAGGAAAGGGATGTTATGTATGGTTTGTGTCATGGGTGATAAAAAACCACTACTAAATCCACCTGGGCACAGCCAGATAACAAATAAACCTACCCCAGTTGAACTACATTTAATAGTTAAGAATAGGCATTGTAAAGTAAGTATGTAAAATATAATATACATATAATATATAGGTTGCCATAAAGTATGTTGTAATTTTTTAGCTGAAACAGCTAATGCTTTTGTCGTGATTTTAGAATAAATTCTAAGTAAAGGCAAGTGCACTTGAGAGACTATTTTAGAGAAATCAGTTTTACACTGATTTCTATGCTCTCCAAAAGCATTCAAATTATGAATCAAAAAGCTTTAAGAACTAATACTTTGACTTAGAGTTTAATAAAAATGAGTAAATGGACTTTTTCAGTTTTAGTATTCCAAAGATGCTAAACAGTGGCTTAAGGCTTTTTTTTTTTTTTTTTTTTTTGAGGTGTTTTTAAGAAAGACTCTCACGTTTCGGGAAAGGACTGTGATTTTTCATTGTTATGTAATTGCCGATGTATAAACCTATATGTACTTTTTAAAAGAACTGGCTTGATTTTATATTGGCTCATTAAATTCTGCTTAAAGATAGAATTTAATACTTTATGACAAGAGTATTGGTTTAAGTAATTTTCAGATGATAACTTTTAGATCTTATAAAATTTTGGCATGTGAGGAAATTTAAAGAATTCAGAGAATCTAGTTGGTAGTCCAGACATGCTGTTGAATACTCAATTTAGAAAGTAAAGGATAATACTAGTTTAGTGTAAATGAGAGAAGTTTATTCAGTTCTTTACCAGTTTCTGTTCAATACAGGATTGAGGTTGAAATGCTATGCCAATAAATATTGAACACCTGCTAAATGGCAGGCACTCTTCTAGGCACTGGGGAAATCTGTTCAAAGTACATGCTCTCAAGAAGCTTACATTCTAATACTATTTAATACCCTGTTAACGCCACATAGGAGACAGGCCAGTGGCATGCTGAGGAAGTAATTCTTTGAAATTGCTATGCTTCACAGTACGATAGATTGTTGATTTTCGCTCCTTTAATATTAGTTAGCAAAGGCCACCTTGATTATGTCCAAACACACGCCAAATGTATAGGTCAGATACTTTATAGGCAAGAGGCGGGGGTCCCATTAGGTTTTGTCTACTCTCGTGACCCACTCGTCTGTGGACATATCTTGTGTGCTTCCCACGTACACGCGATACGCAAGGGTTAACAGAGAAGGTGGTGACTTCCCAAACTATGGACCCCTGAGGCTGCGGCTGAGCTCCTCACTGAATGAGTCGCCAAGCCACAACTGCTTTGGTGCAACCTGGTATGGACGGTCGTCTTAGCTGTACCTTGGACACAACAGAGGAAAACTGAAGTAGCAGAAAGACATTGAAAAGACTAAACACCATTTATATAAACACCATTTATCAGCCCAAATAACAAACTAGTTAAAGAAATTAGTCATTAGATCATTCGAGAGAAAAAGACATGTACCGCAGGGACGTTTTTAACACAAAGCGGAGCAAGCTCCTTGGGCTCGGTCCCAACGTCCCCACGCCCCACGAGGGGCGGAGCCGTGTCCTGCGTCCTCACGCACTTCCGCTGCGTGAGCGCCGGCGCTGGGAGTCCCGCTGCGAGTCTGAACGCTGTTCCCGGGGAGACAACGGTAGTCTCAGCGCGATGGAGCCAAAGGTTGTCAAACCACCCGGGCAGGATGTCGTCGTGGAGCGTCTAAAAAGCCGCTACGGACTTGGAGGATGCTTCCTTGCCGAAGTGAGGCCTCGACCTTCCTCCTTGGACTTTTCCGCGGGCCCGCAGGCGGGCTCTTTCTAATGTGAAGTTAGCCCCCCGCACCTCAGCTCCACCCGGGGCGTCGGGCCGAGGTGCAGAAGGCCACCGGGTCTAGAGACGTTCACCAGAAAAACGGGTTTGCCGAAAATTAGCTAAAAGGGGGAAAAATAATTTACAGCCAGAGATGTGTAAACGATGTGCGGATATTGCTACATATACGGGATAAACATTTTCTATCAAAAAAATTTCTTAACCTTTTGAAGGTTTATGTTCTACGAAGCGTGGTATGACATGGTTGAAAATATTTTTGAACTTTTTTACAGTAACGAGTTCAAAAACAATTCCTTTAAAAGGCTTATTTTGAAATAATTTTAAACTCTAAAACGTTGTCAGAATAATAACTCTTTCATTTGTGCTTTTAGCTTGGATTTACCAGTTAACATTCTGCCACCTTTGCTTTACCATTCCCTTTCTCTCCTTTTTGACTCCCTTTCCATTAATACATTTTTTCCCCCTGAACTGCTTGAGGGTAATTTGCAGGCATCGTGACTTTTTACTCTCAAATTTAAATACTGAAGTGTGTTTTTCTAGAAATAAGGACATTCTCTTGTAAAACCGTAGTAATAATCTTAAGAAACTTAACCATGGGTAAAATAATAATATGTCATGTGTAGCTGATATTCACATTTCACCAATTATCTCAATAATGTCCTTTATGAAAAAAAAATCCTGGTGCATATTTAAGAATGAGAATTTTATTTGTTGTTGTTTTTTTTTTTTGAACAGTGTAAGATAATTATGAGACTCTTAGTTTTTCATTTTTTCTTCAGTTTAGTTTAGTCTGATGATGCCTCATGATTAGATACTGGTTATACATTTTTGGCAGGACTGCTACATGAATGATGTATGGCTTTCTCTTGGTGTTGCTTTGTCCCATTATTGCCGATGTTAACTTTGGTCACTTGGTTAAGATTTCTCCACTGGTCTAATTACAAATCTAACCTTTATAATTATTACATAATTTATAGGGCACTATTTTGAGACTGTAAGTTGATTCTTAGTATACACATTAAATGTCATAATTTTTTTTTCAGTATGATTTTTCCAGTTTTAATCAGGCTATATATAAGAGAAGACCTTTAACTTCCTTAGGTAAGCCAATAGAAAATTTTGTATATTTGGGGTTTTAACAAATTTAACTTAAGAGAAATGATTTTTTAAAAAATGTTTTGAGTTTTAGCTATTGCCCAATATCTTTCTGATACTAGGATATTGGTGTCTCTGCACCTGGCTGCTTTCCCTTTTCAGTCTGGTAATCATGATTTTGGGGGTGAATGTGTAAGATGTCTTTAAAAAGTAAATTGAATTTTTCAGTGTTTCAGTTACAGTATTTCTGCCTTTAAATATATTAAAAATTGGGTAAAGAAAACTAATTGCTATTTTTTAGGCACAAACTTTTCCAGGTTATTAGGATAATAATTATTGCACTGGAGGAATTTATCAAATAAATGTACTTGATAAAGATAATTATACTGCGTGATTGGGTGGTTGAACATCATGGTAATCTGTGACTAACATGTATACTAATTAACTATTAATGTTTTGATTTGTTGATACTTCTTAGACATTGTCTTTACTAGTAAGTATAATCATTGAACTTTGAGATGGTTGCAACAAAACAGTAGTTAATATCTTTAAAGGTTCATCTTTTTCCCCCAAGTTTATTTTATTTTGAAATCTTGTTCAGTATGAAAAATATTTGTTATTATTGAATCTAGTATCTTAAAAATAAATTAAAATTGTATTTTAGTTTTGAAACTTGCCCTAAATTTTCCAACCTTACTATATAATTTCCAAAATATAACTAAAAAATATAGCTCATTAAATTTCTGAGGGACAAAAAAATAAGTGTTAGAGAAGGGCACATACATTTAAAAGTATTTTTAAGTAAGTTATAAGAGAAGCTATCTTTTCCTTTTTTCCCCCACTGAATTAAGATAGAGGCTAACAGTTTATTAAACAAATATTTAATATTTAAAATGTATAAAATTTAAAAAATGTTTAATGTTTAGTTTTTCCACTTGCTGGTTGTGTACTTGGAAAAATTTGCGTAACTTCTCTGGTCTTAGGTTCCTAACCAGTAGACTAAAGTTATAAGCACCTATTCTGCCTACTTCATAGGGTTGCCAGGATTAAATAAAGTAATGGATGAAAGCATTTTATAATCAGTAAAGTGCAATAGTAAAAATATATTTGATGCCTGTTTTCTAGAAATGTGCTATGGGGAGACATAGAAGTAAGAAATCATTTAAATAATGTTGCTGACTTACCTTTAAGGAGCCTAGAATGAGATCATTAGTATCTGATCTTAGTAAGTATTCTCTATTTTCTTTTTTATTAACAGGTGACTTGGATATCTACTCATCTGGAGATAAAATTGGTTCCTCATTAAGGTGTTATTCTGATGAAAGAAAGCATTCTACTACACCTCTTTGTAGCTCATTCAAGTACTCAAATGGGAACTGGTAAAGTGCCCTGAGTCCTTAGGTTGCTATCTTTGCAGTGTCTCAAAAAGCTGAGAAGGGGTAAAGGGTGGATTATTTAGTATTTGCTTTTCTATGAGAGGAAGTATAAGTAGTTTGGAGCTTACTGGATAGTAGTGTATGTCTAGTTGTGTGGTAAGCAATGGATTTCAGGTGGTTGAGAGAGAAATTGAAGAAGTCTTTCTGGGGAGATGGTAACTACAAAATATGTATGATACAATGCTGGGCTCTGAGGGGTTAACAGTTTTGTAGAGGAGATTTTACCCTGGGTGGAAAAAAGTATAAAAACAGTGGGTGATAAGGTGAAATAAAATTCTAATTGAATCTTATTAAATGCCAAAAATATGTGGCAAAAAGAAGTATTCTGGGTATCAAGGAAGAGAAAACATTTTGAAATGTTAAACCATAAAGGTACATACATGTACAAATGAAATGTTGAGATAAGTATGGAGAGAAAAAATACAATTGTGCCTAAAATATCTATATATTACTAAAATAATTGATATTTAGGAGCTTGAATTTTTTATATAAATGCTTCATTCTCAACTTGAATTAATTCAAGTAAGGTGCTTAGAACTGTTCTGTGCTTAGAAAAGCATTCAGATATGCTATTGTCATGGTTGTAAATGTTTGGCGCTCACAAAGTAACCTAATTGATCTGGATTCAAGATTTGGACATGAGGCAGATTGAATACAGAATAAAGAAAGTGAAAATTGCTTTAAGATAATTATGAATTCATAGAAATTATTTTCTTATATTTAACTGCTAGTTGTATAATTTTTTGTTTTAATAAATTAGTGATCTGGGTTATAATTTGAATCTTTTGGACTATGAAGGTTTTTATAACATTGGACAGTTTTTTCTCAATCCCTAGTTTTGATTTAGTCTAGAATTATAGTAACGTCCAGCAAAGTAGCCACATGTTACTACTGAGAACTTGAAATAGTGCTTGTCTGAATTGAAATATGTTGTATTAAATACACATCAGATTTTGAAAATAGATTAAAAAATGTAAAATATTGTAATTGTTTATATTGGTAATAAACATAATAATCTTTTAGATATACTGCGTTAAATATGATATATTGTTAAAATTTCACCACCTTTTTATTTTTTAATGTGACTATTAGAAAATTTTAAATTAGCTTATGTGGCCTGCATTATATTCCTTTTGAACAGCACTGCTTGAGAAATTTCAGCTTTGAGATCATCTTTTTGGAGGGAACACCTGACATTCTAGTTCTCCACCTTTTACTAGTTTTATCATCTGTCAATTATTTAAATGATTTAGGGTTCAGTTTCCTCATGTTAAAGAATAATTCTTTTAGCTAAAATTATAGATAACAATACCTGTTATAACTACCTCAAAGAAGTTTTAGGATTCAAAAGAAAGAGTTTGGCAGTTATAGAGCATTCTACAAGTATATATAGTTGTAAATTAAGCCCATTTGTATATGTAGGAAGATACTTGTAGTAAGTTTTCAGAATCAGTGATTGTTACTTTTTACATTTTTACTTTTGCATTTAAAAAACGTTTACGTGTTCCATTTTTCTCAACTGTGATGCTGTTAATATTTGAAAAAGCAGTTTTATCTTTTAAAAATGCTATTGTAAACTTCCAGAATGCTGTGATAGATTTTTTTTTAAAGCCTAGATAATGAACTGGATTCTTCCCGAGATTTGAAACAGTGGGAAACAGGAGAGTTAACTGAGAATGATCATAGAGTTAATAGCTCCAAAATAACTAAGCAGTCTTTTAAAGAAATAGAAAAAGGTAAAAGAAATATTTATCTTAGAATAATCATTTGAATACTACCATAAAGCTTACCCCATAGTAATAAAACTGGTCCTCAAGTATCTATATTTCTGTGTTCTGAATTTTTATAAGCTATGAGCTAGTTACTATGTTTATGATTTAAACTAAAGAAGAAAAAAATAAATTTAATTATTTTCTAATAGTAGTTCTGAATTTTCAGAACTCATCAAAATACGTTGAATGCTTTTTACAATTTCTTCTTCAATTCTTTTTCATGTCAGTATTTGTTAGTAAATGAGTATATTTTACTAATCCTTTATTATTTTAAGAATATACTTTATATTACTTAAGGTATGGTTTCCTTAGACACTAAACCAGTAGTTAGTCTCTATGTACCTGGCTGTGTTAAAGGAAGGGACAATTAGAGATGGCATCCTGCCCGTTTTGGCTGCAAGACTTTGAGAGCACTATTTCCCCATTGATAGCCTCTATGCATGTCTTCTCCTAGCATATAAAGATATAAAATAAGATAAAGCAGTGAAGATTTATGAACTGAGATTCTGGCACTAACACAAGAACATATTATTTGAAGGAAGAGGTTATAGAAATTATGTAATTGCATGATTATATAATTACAGACATGTAACCTTAAAAACAAGCAAAAAAAATATAGCTCTTTTTTTAAATAGATAGTAAAAACTAAAAAGAGGTTGACAATGATTGACACTCTATTTGAGTTAGTGGTTAATTTGGTTTAGGCAATGGGGGAATGTCATCAGGTTTCTCAGGTTAACTGTATTTCTTGGCCTTGACAGTTAATAATACATGAGTGTTTTCATGCACATTTAATCTTTTAAAATAATTTCAGATTTAAGAAAAGTTACAAAAAGAACACAAAAAATTCTGTGTAGTCTTCATCCAAATTTTCTAAGTGTTAACATTTTACCACCTTGCTGCTCATTTTTTCTCTCTGTATATATTACTTGAAACTTTTTAACAGTGCTATAACTCATATTTAAAGTAACTTCCTGAAGATTATCTGAGAATATTTAAAATTGTAAATTAAAAATTTATAATATAATTAAAATTTTATTATTTTAGCAGTTGCCCAGCCAACTCATTTAGCCTCAAATTCAAGAAATTGGACCGAATGTTGTAGTGATGCAAGTGACTCACCTTTGAAACATGTCACCTATCCAAAATCTAACGCATCAAACAAGCGAAGTTTACTTCCACATCAGATCAATCAGATATATGATGAATTATTTCAAATACATCAGAAACTGCGGGTAAGAACTAAATACTAGATTGAGAGGATTCAGAGATATTTATTTTCTAAGCACCAAACGTTTACAAAATTGAAATACTACAAGGTATTTCATTTTGAGTATTTTCATGAAGTGTGTCAAGGTAAGATTGGAAGGGAACAAATTCAAATTATTGGAACAATTGAAAGGGAAAAATGTATGAGTGAGAGAAAATATATAAACAGTGATTGTTTTTTGTGTAGGTTTAATTTTTAGGTTTTAGACTGTCTTGTGTTTTATGTTTATTCTTTGTCAGTCCTCACCAATATTCAGTTCAGAACAGTGGCCTTTATCTATCTTTGGGATTTTTTGTTTTTAAAGGATGTAATTTATGTATTTATCAAATGTCCACTAGGTGGGAGTACAGAAGGAAGCAAGTATATGTAATACACTATGTTATATTTCTGTACACTTAAAATAGTTAAATATTTTTTTAAAAATGCATATCTCATTTTGTCTAAATAATTTAGATTATAATTACCATAGCATTTTAGGAAAGGATTAGTTTGTTCTAAAATCACTGAGGAAAAGTTCAGGAAGAGACTTAGCTTAGTACTTGACTAAGAGATAGAATTTAAAGAGAAAGAAAGGAGTGGGAAGGACATTCCAGGTACAAGGAATTGGAAGTGAGAGGTTTTTAGAAAGAAGTGATTTGTCAGATTGTAAATTTATTAGCCTGTCTGGGGAAGAAAATAGTGAAAGCACAGGCTGGCTATCATAGGCTTTTAAGCAAAGGAGTGACAATAAAAAATAGTACATTAGGAAGATCTTTTGCTGATGCTTTATAAGATAAGAAGAATCAGGATTATAAGGATATATCTATCATCTGTAGCAAATAATAAAAATATAAATATTTAAAAAATGAAGTACAAGGGATTAATCTGGTTTAATCTATAGTTTAATCTGACTCAAAATTACTTTGTGGTCTGTTGTGCTAATTATCATTAAGTATGTACATTTTTGTCATACTACATGATTTCATTCATTCAACAAATATTTGGACATCTGTTAATATACATTTACATACACAGTGTGGAGTACGTAGAAGTAAATGTGTATAGTCCTTGCCTGGTATAGCTTATTAGAAGTAAATCGTAAATACTTATATAATTACAATTTTATAAATTTAAATGACAGTATGAGCACCTGATTGGGGTAGATTGAGAGGTTAGGTAAGCTATTTCTGAGAAAGTAACATTTATGTTAAAACCTGAAGGGTGAGTACAGGTTAGTCCAGTAAAAGGAGTACATTCTAGACTGAGACATTCTAGTGTAAGAAGTCCTGAGGCATAACATATTTACTCAAGGAAAATGTATTTGATAACTGAGGATTTTTAAAGCAGTGAAATTATATAATATAATGTGTGCTTAAATAAATGGATTGGAGGAAGACAGGTGTGGAAGTTGAGACCAAATAGAATATTTTATTGTAATAGAGCAGGTGAAAGATAACTGTAATTTGGACTGAGGTGGTAGCAGAGAAATGGAAATGAATAGATTTATTTTAGAGGTAAAACTGACTGTGTGTTTGATATAGATGATAGATAATCCTTATAACCCTGCTTCTTTTTATCTTATAAAGCATTATCAAAGGATCTTCCTAATGTACTATTTTTTATTCTGTCATTCCTAGACTTGATGTGATGAATTGGATGTGGTATAGAGAATAAGGTGTTTAATATGATTCCCACATTTTTAATTTGTACAATTTGGAGAAAGAATTGACTTAGGGGGCCTTTCCTGTCACAAGTTGTGTAGAGTTGGCTCACGGTCTCTGAGACCCAAAAGTTGAACACTGCTTCATGCCCAGGAGACTGTACCTGGCAGCTCAGTGGCTGTAACCATGCCACAAAAAGACTATATTGCGTTACACCATAAGCGCTGTGGATTATCATGAGATTATATCATGAGAAAAAGAGAAGAAGGTAGAGACACTCATGAACATTCAGAGAAGGCAAAAAAGATGATCTCAAAGTTAAGCTCTACCATAAATAGCACCGTGATGAGAAAATACAAATAAAAAAGACTATCAAGATGCATGAAAAGAGAAACACCAAACAAAAGAATGATGAAAAGATTTCACAAAGAGCAGTACTTGGACAGAGAGGGATTGTTTCAAGCAAAAGCACTTTCCAATATGATTAAACAAAAATGAAAAGAGAAAGTTGGAAAATGGGAAGTCTCTCTGCTCAAAGTTTGTGCCCATGGAGAAAGAGAAGTATTAAAAGTTGTTCAAACAGGAAAGAGAAAGAAGAAAGCATGGAAGAGGATGGTTACTAAAGTCTGCTTTGTTGGAGACAGCTTTACTCAAAAATCACATAAATATGAAAGATTCATTAGGCCATTGTGCTTTTTTTGTTGAGGTAGGGTACAAAACTGGAGGAGAGGATTAATATTCTGTTGTTTTTTTTTTTTTTAATTTGTAACTTTTTGCAGGAAAGAAGGAATTATAAATATCTTTTCATTTTCATTGTTTTACTAGGTAACACTATTTTAGTTTTTAAAAGTTTATCAAATATATAAAAACAAATTATAAAATCAACTGTGTACCCATTGTTCATATTTTACAAGGCTAACATTAATATTTCTATTTGATATTTCTAAGGAAATGTTTCAGTTACATTTGACACACCCTTCTCTCATCCCATTTCTCTTCCTCTTCTCAGGATTAAATAAATACTCCACTGAAAGTGGTGTAGATCTTTTCTGTCGTTTTATCACTTTTATGTGTTCATATGTATGTATGTTTTGAGTGTTTTAAAATTTTACACAAATAATGATATATTGTGGAAATCTTTGTAACGTTCTTGTTTTTTTTTAATTCTGTTTTTTGAGAGTTATATATTTGGAAAATGTCGATCTAGTGAATTCATTTTAACTGCCATATAGCATACCAGCCTATAAATAAACCACTATTATATTTTATTTCTCTATAAATATTCAAGATGGAGTCTATCTTTTACAAACAGTTCTGTTTAAGTACCCTTATCAGAAGAAATAGTAACAAGGTGCTACCAAATCATTCTCCAGAGTGGTTGTGCCTATTTATTTATGTCCCATCAACACCATCCTGGAATTTTCTTAATCTGATGGGTATCTCACTGATACTCATTTTCTGCCTTTGAGTAAGAAATCCATTAATATAATTCTCTTTGAATTCAGACACTAATGATAAAACCATGTTTTCAAGCAAACCAGGATAGTAATCTGCGGTAGCATACCCAAGGCCTTGAGTTAAAAGACCAACAACTTTTATGTGAAATCTGATTGCTGAAAGTATAAGAGAGAACAGCCCTGTGTCCAGGAATTACAATTCAGTTCACCAGAGTTTTGTGGATCTTTGTTAATTAGATAACATCAGAACCATATGAGAATTTTTTTTAGCTTTCATCAGATGCTAAGATTAAAGGATTCCAGCCAGTATTTGCCAACAGTTGACCAATTGTGGGGGATCTTTCAATGATTGTATTAGAATCCATCTCTTTCAAGGGTTGTACATCTGCCTTAGGAACTGCTGGAACTGAGGCAAATGAAGGCAGATGTCTTGCTGGGTTTCCAAGTGGAGGCCTGGTGCCATATAGAAGCTTATGTATCTGAAAATCAGAAGAAAGGTCTCTTGAATCTTAATTCATCTCAGAAAAAAGGAGAAAGTGATATACCTTCCCAATGGCTTGCCAAGTACTGCAAGAAACAACACATCAATTAGTTCTGGAGTCTGGGAAGTCCAAAATCAGGAGTCTAGCAGATTCAGTGTCCCGTGAGAGCCCACTTCCTAGTTTATAGCCACCTTTTTGCTGTGTCCTAACATGTTGGAAGGGCCTCTTTTGTACACTTTTGAAGTGTACAATTCACTTGTTTTTAGTATATTTAAAAATTGTGCTACAGTCTCCACAGTCAATTTTAGAATATTTTCATTATCCCGATAAGGAACTCCCTACCCATTGGCTCTCCCTCATTTCCACCCCAGCTTCCTTCAGCCCTAGGCAACCACTAATCTACTTTCTGTCCCTGTAGAGTTGCCTGTTCTGGACTTTTCATATAAATGAAATGTTACAATATTTAGTAGGCATGACAACTGGCCTCTTTAACATGATACTTTCAAGTTTCATCATGTTGCAGCAGGTATCAGTACTTTTTATTGCCGCATAATACTCCATTATAGGGATATAGCACATTTTCTTTATTCATTAATTGATAGACATTTGGGTTGTTTCCACTTTTGGGCTATTATGAGTAATGCTGCTCTGAACATTTGTATTTCGTATGCATGGACATATGCTTTCATTGCTTTTGGGTGTATACCTAGGAGTGGAGTTGCTGGGTCATATGGTAGCTCTATGTTTAACTTTTTGAAGAACTGTCAGTTTCTCAAAGTGACTGCACCATTTTACATTCTCTTTTCTTTTTAAGTTTAGTTGGTAAACAATATTTTAGTAGTTTCGGGTGTACAACATAGTAATTTGACATTTCTATACCTTATGGTGTGTTTACTACGCTAAGTCTAGTAACCATTCTTTACAAAGTTATCACACTATTATTAGCTATATTCCCCTTTACCTTTTTTACCCATCCTTCCACCCTGCTCCCCACCCCTACATTCTCACCCCTACATCCCACCCCCTCCCCCAGCAACCAATTTTCTCTTTGTTTCTAAATTTTTTTTTTTAATTCTATACATTAGTGAAATCATGTGGTATTCGTCTTTGATTTATTTCACTTAGTATAGTAGCTTCTAGGTCCATCCATATTGTTGCAAATGGCAGGATTTTGTTTATTTTTATTACTGATTATTGTAGTTTTGATTTGCATTTCCTAATGGCTAGTTGAATTCAGTTTTGGACATGTTTATTTTGTGCTGCCTGAAAGCATATAGGTGGAGATGTTAAATAGGCAGTTTGGACTTGAGTTTGGAGCTTAGGATAAAGAACTGAGCTGTTGTAGGTTGGAAGCAATTGTCATATACATAGCTGTTTTAGCCATTGATATATGGAAGCAAGCAGAAAGTGTGTGAGGAATGAGAAAGTAAGTGGCTTAAGGGAAAATCTTGAGGAACCTTAGTTATTAAAGGACAGAGGAAACAGAACCTGCAAAGGAGATTGAGAAGCTATGGCCAGAGAGGGAAGTAGAAAACTGGGAGAATGTGGTGTCATGGAAACCAATGAAAGAGAAAATATTTTAATTTGGAAGAAAGGGACAATAGCATAAAACACTGTTGAGGACTGATTTTGTAATAGGTAAGCCATTTCAATAGGCAGGCATAGACTGAGGCCAGATTAAAGTAAATTGAGTGATTGAGAGATAAAGAAGGCTCAGCAAGTATAGACAAAGTTTTAAAGAGGTTTGTGAACGGAGGAGATAAGTGAGTGGGGTCTTAAGATTTCATTTCAGATGAGCTGACTGTTAGAGGAATGTCAGCATAGCAGTCACCATAAGAAGGCAGAAAGCAATGAGATCCTGAGCCTACCTTTGTAATAGGGAGTGAAGGAGAAATGTCTTGAGGGCAGGTTGGTTTCCTTCTATCTTCCATTTTTCCTGTGAAGTTAGAGACAAGGCTGTCTGCACGGAATAGCATAGGAAGTGATGTGATCAAATTAATGAATGGAGAAAGTTTGAAATATACACTGGAGAATGGGAAATAGAGAACCAGCCATGAAAATATACAAAGATTTCTGGACTGCATTAAGAGATTTGAGCCCATGAATTCACAGTGGTACTGCTTTACGTGGTGTGTGGTTTTTCTCCATTGATATTTAGCATTAGTACTTTAGTGCTAGGCTGGGGTCTTTCAGCCCAAGGTGATAGATGCACCAAGAGGTAAGGGAGTGGAGAGTATAGGTAAAGGAGTGGACTGTTAAGTTGAAGTGGAACATGAAGTGAAGCTTGATAGGGGATTGATTCTGTATAGCAGCAGTCCCCAACCTATTTGGCACCAGGGACTGTTGCTTCTATGAGACTCTAATGCCTGATGATCTGAGGTGGAACTGAGGCTGTGCTGCTGGCACTGAGGAGCGACTGCAAATACAGATGAAGCTTCACTCACTGGCTCACCACTCATCTCCTGCTGTGGAAACCCCTGCTGTATAGTACTGATCCATTTTGGACACCAAATTCTCTTCAGTTATAGTAGACTTTCACTATAGTATCATGTTATTTTGCAGCAAGATAGAATTTCTGTACAAGTTTACTTGCTGTACTAGTCTAGCTATCACTGTAATCCAGATTTTTCTTCGTATTCATGTAGTCCTAAACACCATCTGATTAAGCTATGATTTCAGTAAGTAAAAATATAATTTGTGGAATTTGTGGATGTACTTTTAAAAACACTTAAATCTGACATTTGATACAGTGTGAAACTGCAGCACAACAGGAATTTGCTGAAGAACTTCAAAGGCGAGAACATTTTTTAATTGAAAGAGAACAACTGCTGTCCAGGCATGAAACAGCTTTGACTAAAATTAAAGGTGTTGAAGAAGAGGTTCTTACAAGATTTCAGATTATCAAGGAGGTAACTATATAGCATTTGATTTGAGTTTCTCTTTTTCTTTTAATTTAGATTCACTAATTACTAGCATTTTGCCACATTTGCTTTATTTTTTCTTCTCACCCCCTGTTTCACGCACATATACACATTTTTTTCCTGGACCATTTGAAAATAACTTGCAAATATCATGACACAGCACTCCTAAATACTTCCTTAATATTATACTTATTTTTAGGAGTATGTTATCTCCTATGTATGTTTTCCATACCATTATCATATTAGGAAGTTAATGCTAATTAAATAATTTAATATTTAATATTGTATTTTTGTCTTTTGGTATGACTTCTTTGAAGACTCTAGGCCAGCAGTCTTGTAGAGTATGGCATATTCTAGATTTGTCTGATTGTTTCCTAATGATTATATTCAGATTAAATATTTGTATGAAGAATATTAAATTGTATCTTTGTTTCATATCTAAAGAGATCTGTTACTGTATGTATAACTTACATAGAGTAAAATTCATTGTTTTGAAAAATGCATATACCGTCTGTAATCACCACCATAATGAATAATAATTCCAGCATTCTAAAAGTTTCTTTATGCTCTTTTGTAATTAACCTTATCCCTCATCCTCAGCCTCTAGCAACCACTGATCTATTTTCTGTCCCTGTAGTTTTACCTTTCCCAGAACATTATATAAATAGAATCATTACATGATTTTACTTCATCTTTGCTTTTCAGCAGCAGTTCAGTTATGCTGTATCTCCACATGCTTTTTTTTTTTTTTTAATTTATCCTGTTTGGGGTTCACTGAACATCTTGAATTTGCAAATTTATGCCTTTCACCAATATTGGGAAGTTTTCAGTCAGTATTTCTTCAAATGTTTTTACCGTTCCAATTACTTTCTCTTCTCCTTCTGGATTTCCAGTGACTCATAGTTCTTTCACTGTTACCCTATAGATTTCTGAGGCTGTTCCCATTCTCTAATTTTTTTCTTCTGTGTTCTTAAGATTTGATAATGTTTCTCTGTCTTTAGGTTCACTTTCTTCTTTCATTTCCATGTTGCTATTGAGCTCACCTGGTAAATTTTTTATTTCTTGATAAAGTTCTAAAATTTACAATTATGTTCTTTTAAAACTTTTTAATTTTTCTCATGAGAATGTCTGTCTTTCTATTTGCATTCATTTATACTTACCTCATGGAACATATTTAAAAATCTAACATCTGGACCATCTAAGGATTGGCATTTTTCTTGGAAGACTTAGTCACATTTTTTGGTTCTTTGTATATCCAGTTACTTTTGGATTGTATTGGGGACCTTGTCAATATTATGTTGTGTAGATTCTGGATCCTGTTATAATCCTCTAGAGAATGTTGGGTTTCTTTATTTTTTAAAGCAGTCAGCCCAGTTAGGTTTAGGCCAAAATTCTTTCTCACCTCTGGGCAGTGACCCAATCTCAGTTCAGTTTTTAAAGCCTTTGTAGTGTTGCTTTGGAGTTGTCTTGTGCATGTGCCACATAGGAGTTAGTCTGAGACTCAGACAATGGTTTAAATCTTAGTTCAGTTCTTAAAGCCTTTGCTATGCTGCTTGTTGTAGGTCTTTTTCTATGCTTCCAGCATTGCAGATATAGGACTAACTTGAGACTTGGGTGGTTTTTTTTAAACTGAGATCCAGTCTCTCTGCCTTTGCTCTACAGCTTTTAGTCTGTGCCTAAGCAGATCAGGGGTAACTCAGATTTGTACAGGTTCCTAAACACCAGAGTGAAAGAATCCTCTTTCTGAGTCTGCCTTCTCCAAATTCTCCCCACATTCTTTGACTCACAGGGGCCCTTCCTGATTTCCTTAGCCCCAAAAGCAGAATTTGTGTTAGAGTTTTAGAAGTGCTGCACTGATGCTGCACTGATGCTGCACTTCTTAGTGGCTGGGGCCTGCCTGGGACAAGACTGCTAGAGAACCAGAGAGAAAAAAGAGAAATCAGGAAACTTCATTCCCTTGAGGGTGCTTCTGCAAGTTTTCTTCCTGCAGTTCTCTGTTTACTTTTCATAATTTTTGTGTTTTGTCTCAGGTTTTTAGTTGTAATCAGTAGGAGAAGTAGGGTGTATTGGGCTTATCTTGCCATAAGTAAGTGAAACTTATGTTGTATGTTTTTAATACCTTTTGGATGTGGATAGATTTGGACAATGAAGAGTATTAACCTGATTTTTAAAGGAAGTATGTTTGTTACTATATCTTGTTATTAAAAAATCATTTAATGTAATGATAAATTATATAAACTTAACTTTTAAAGATGATTGGATTTTTAAACAGGGTTTTAAAGAAGGAATATTTGGATTCTCAGAGCTCTCTGTTACTTTTATTGATTTTTCATTTAGATGTTTGTCTGCTATTTTTATTAAGTAAAGATAACTTTTATTTTAATGGTACCTATAAGATTACTTGGAAGGAAATTAACTCAATTTTCGGATTTCCTATATAAACTTGCTTGTTTTAATACATTACTAATAAATTGAGAGTGAAAGGTGAAAGTATTTCAATACTTCAAATTGAAAACATTCTGCCTCCTTTAAATGAAATTAGAGGGAAGGTTGATGTGAATAATTTCCAAAACTGATTGAGAGCCAAGTAGTTGGCTCAGAAATTTTATTATATATTTAAATTTTTTGAGATGTAAGCAAATTTTAGCTACTTTATGAAAACAAGAAATTAATTTGTTCTTTCTGTGGACTATTCTACTCTTCAAGGGTAACTTAAACCTTAAATTTTAGTATATAAAGCTATGAATAATTAGTGTCTTAAAAAGGATCAGAAAGTCTTTGTTTTATTCCTGATGTCAAGAAGTTATTTCATTGAATTTCTGTGCTGGATTTTTCTGAGCAGAAGCTTTATTGCTGCTTGATTTGTGTATGTTTTAATAAATATTTAACGAATGCTTTTAATTCTTTATTGTTACTTGGATTGATTGTATAGTTTTTATGAATTATTTGCAATATTAGTCATGTATGCTTAAATACACTGATTAAAGTCCTTTTGATTCAGGGAGTTCCAATTTTTAATGCATGTTCAGTAGTAGTAGTGGCATGGAATCCTTACTTAATTTTTAGATTTGATTTTTTTTCCTCCTAGCAACATGATGCAGAAGTTGGGCACTTAACTGAAGTTCTTAAGGAAAAGAATAAAGAAAGCAAGAGACTAAGGTCCTCTTTTGATGCAATGAAAGAATTGAATGATAACTTAAAAAAACAGGTAAGATCTATTTTAATATATGTTAGTTTATAAGACATTCTTAGAACTATATATACTTAATAAATTCTAAGTCAGTCTTGGAATTCTGACTAAAGAAAATTTTGGTTAACTTTGTTAGCTATTATTATAAAATACTTCCAAATATATTCTTAAGCTTTTAATTTATCATCATCTATTCTGGCAATGAGCTGAGAAGTTTGGCAATTTGAAATTTTTTTAAATACAAAAGTGATTACTAGATTTAAAAATAAGCAAAAGAAAAAAACCTGGTGACCTGGGGGCTTTTAACTGCTCTTACATACCACTGCTTATTTAACATTAATTTATTTTCTGAGTATCCGTTATGTGATAGACATTATACTAGAAAGAAGGCTTCACATGTATCATGTATTGTACTGTGACTATTTTTATAAGTATTATAATTTAGTATTTAATAGTAAAGTTGTATAACAAATATTTTTGAGTTTTTTTCCTTTTTTTAACTTTGCCAGATTTTTTACTGAAAAAAGTGAAAGTGAAGGAATATATTGAAGAGGGACAGGAGAATGATTATGTGTGTATTTGTACACACACAAGGAGAAGTAAATGAACAGAAATTGGGGTAAACTTTAAAAATTAAAGCATTGGGCTGGAATACTATGGACTAAAATGAAACTTAGCTCAGATTTTCAGAGTTAATTTGCCTCCCAGAATTCCTTAGCTAGCTATATGTTCTCTGTTTCTGTTCTTGATTTCCTGTAGTCACTGCTTGTAACCTTTCTTCTTTACAGTGACAGCTAGGTACCTTTTTTCTCTCTTCATCTTATTCTTTGGCTTTCTTGACTTCATTTATTGCCTCCCACAATTGGGATATGACGTAGACTTACTGTTGTCTGGAAGCTTTCTTTATCCCTAGATAAATTACTTTATCCTATCACAGTCTCAGTTTCGAACTCAAAAAAGAGAAGGGTTTCTTTAATTGGTAGCATAGGTACTTCATTGCCCATTCCTATCGCTTAAGTTAATATAATCCTTAATAATTTTACATGTGCTTGCATGAGCATGTGGAGATTGGAGTGGCTTTGCATTATTAAGTGATTGAACCTGTGGATAATTGGATTTATGGCCTAATGTGTCCAAACTGAAAGAGCTTGGGAGAAACTCTTTGTTATCAAGTGTAATAATGGTTTTTTATGGTTGGTTTGTGTAGCATAGATAAAAAGTCAGCAAATATTTTCTGTTAAGTAGCAGATATTAAATATTTGGACTCTGGGCCATATGGTCTCTGTCACAGTAATTTAGCTCTGCCATCCGAGTGCTAAAGCAGCTGTATGCAATACGTCAGTGAGCATGGGTGTGTTTTAATAAGACTTCATTTTTAAGAACAGGCAGTGGTTAGATATGGCCCACAGGCCACAGTTTGCCCACTTCTGGCATGATGAATGATCTATGCTTTGAAATTGCTAAATTAAAAGGTAAATTATTTCTGCAACTCATATAGTAATATATGATAGCAGTGGATATAAATAATTTTGCTTTAGTAATAATAATGTAATAAGAATAAGAATTTTTCCACTAAGTCTTTCCAAGCAGAGGAGACAACGATTAATGTTCAAGATTCGTTGGGGGAGAGTCCCAGTGAATACCCCAGACTCACAGGCAAAAGCAGGGTTTCAAAATAGGAGGTTTGGTTGTGGATAGAAACCTTAAACTGAAACCAGTCTTTAACTGATCTCTGTTCCGGTTCAGATTAAGGTGATCAATTCCCATTTTAAATACCTAGCAGAGGAAAAGATGAGCCCTCTCTGAAAGAAGATATTGTATGTATAAAAATTATAATTTTTTTCTCATTCTATACAAAATTAAACACAATAAAAGATAGAACCATATGACTAAGTATGAAGAGAGAAAAAACTCCAGACAATATGAACATACCTACATGTCATCCAGATATTGGAGTTAATAGACATTGACTTTAAAATAATGATTAATATGTTCAAGAAAATAGAAAAATAACAATAATTTCATTAGAGAATCAGAATCTATAAAAGGGAATTAAATTGAAATTCTAAAACTGAAAAATACACTAATTAATTTTCAAACATCCAATACATAGCAGCTTAGACACAGCAGAGAACTGGGTTAGTGAACTGAAACATGGAACATAGTTTCAAGAAAAATCTTGAAAATATCAAGTGGAGAAAACATACAAAAGTCATAAAAGAGAAATGGAACCTATTTTAAAAGTTTAATAGGGCAAAAGCAAATTTTGTGAAGACATAATGGCCAAAAATTTTCTAAAATTGGTGAAAGATGTCAACCCACAGATTTAAGAAATTATGTTAACCCTAAGCAGGATAAATTTTGAGGAAAACTATACAGGCACACCATTTTAAGACTGCTGAAAACTTTGGATTAAGATAAAATTTTACAAGTGACCAGAGAAGCATAAGATACCTTCAAAGAAAGAACAGTGAAACTCAAGACTAACTTTTAAGGATGAAATATCTTGTACCTTAAACAAATAGAATAGAGAGGAAAACTCCTCATCTTGTTGTATAAAGCCAGCATAACCTTGAAACTAAACCTGTCAAGAACATTACAAAAAAAAAAATGCAAGCTGGTTTCTCATGAATATAGATGCAAAATTTTTTAATATCAGCAAATTGAATCCAATGGTACATAAAAAAGATAATACAACTAAGTGAATTTAGTTGAGGAATACAAGGGTGGTTTATCACTTAAATATTACTGCATTACCCAATAAAAGGAGAAAAATCATTATAATTCTTATTGATATAAAATTCAGCACCAACTCATGATAATTACTAGTAATAGAACTTCTTAATTCTCAGAGTATCTAAAAAAAATTAACAATAAAATTATACTTAATACAAGTTATTGAAATCTTTTCTCTCTGAGATCAGACTAAAATAGTGTTTACTGTTACTTTTTTTTAAATATGGAATGTTTCACAAATTTGTGTGTCATCCTGGCACAGGGCCCATACTAATGTTCTCTGTATCGTTCCAATTTTAGCATATGCTGACGAAGTGAGCATTACTGTTATTTATATTGAACATTATACTGAAAGCCTTAATCAGTGAAATAAGGGGAAGAAAGAAAGTAAGGCTTGAAAAGGAAGAAATAAGAAATATCTACAGATGACATGATTATGTATCCATGTCCATAGGTAACCAAACGAGTATAGAGTTAAGCAAATTTAGGAGAACATTTGGATATAAGCTCAATAAACAAAAATCAAGTGTATTTCTATATACTAACAAGTAGTAAATGGTATTTATTTAAAGATACCATAGAAAATAGCAGCAAAAAATTAACTCTCAGGAATAAATCTAAAGAAAGATGTATAAAACATATATACTGAAAAGTATAAAACATTATTAAAAGAAAATAAAGAAGACCTAAATAAAGTGAAGGCTGTGTTATATTAATGAATAGAAAAACTCAGTCTTGTAAAAATGTCAGTTTTTCCCAAATTAATATGTGTGTGTGTGTGTGTGTGTGTGTATACACAGAGATTTAATCCAATCCCAATAATTCATTATACTTAATTATTTGTACAATTTTTCTGTACATACATTATAGTTCAATAAAAAGTTCAATTAAAAGACATTTCCTATTAAAATATATACTGGTAAGATGTTAGGAGGCTTGCAAATATTGCATAGCATGAAGTAAACTAGACACTATTAATGTTTTAGGGATAAATGGTGATTTTACCTGTGATCTCTAATCATGAATGCTACCTGTGTTTTATTACATTGCTTGGTTATGTAGACTAAACAATAGATTATTTAGGAAACCTTTAGTATGAAATCAGCTTTAGGAATATATTGAAATATCTAACATTTTACTATTTTAGTTAAATGAAGTAAGTGAAGAAAACAGGAAGATGGAGAATCAGGCTAAAAGAGTTCAAGCTCGTTTAGATAATTTACAAGTAAGTTGTGTCTTTTGACACAGTGAATTTAAAAATATTGCCTTTGGATTTTTCTCACTTTTAATTGTTCTTTAATTCATGGATATGTACTGTTGCAGAGGAAGTATGAGTTTATGACAATACAGAGGTTGAAAGGAAATTCCCATGTTGCTCATGAGATGAAAAGCTTAAAACAAGAAAAAGTACCAGTTTCAAAAACGTATAAGGTATGATATTATTGAAAATTTCTCCAGTGGAAAGCCAGAAATTTTTTGTTGCTGTTCTGTAATCTTTTATTTTATTTAGCACACATTCTTTTTGGTATGAAAAGATTCGTCATAGTAATTTCTTTATAGAGAAATATTTCTGTAACTTTTCAAATACACTTTTATTTGTAAAAACAAAAATAGTTCAGTAGTTTCAGGCACAATAACACTGACAAGGCATAGGAACTTAAGCTTAATAACAACTTTATTCATTGAGTTTTGAGATTCTACAAGTCATCTTTATTACTTTTCTATCAAAACTGGAATGCACCCCTTTGATGGACTCCATTTTTTTTTCCTAAGAATTTTTTTTATTTTGAGGTATTGATTACATACAGTAACATAATACACAGATCCTTAATTATACAATTTGATCAATTATGACAAATGCTCTAACCTACAACTAGATACAGAATATTTTCATTACCCTAGAAAGTTCCCTTATGTTCCTTCCCACTTATTCCCTGCGAGAAGTAGTTGTTCATCTGATTTCTATTATCATAAATTAATTTTGCCTATTTCCATTGAACTTCAGTTGATGGAACTGAATAGTATGTACTCATTTGTGTAAGGCTGATTTTGCTCATCGTAATGTTGAGTGTTTCAGTAGTTTGTTCTTCTGTATTGCTCAGTATTATTCCACTGTATGAATGTATCACATTTTGTTTATCTATTCTTTTGATAGATACCAAGGCTGTTTCTAGTTTTTGTCTATTATTAATAAAGATGGTAAAAATATTTGTGTGCAAGGCTTTTTGTAGACATGTGCTTTCATTCTTTTTGGAGATATTACCAAGACTGAAATTCCGGGTCATAGGTATAGTTTAATGGTTTAATGAAACTGCTAAACAGTTTTCCAAATAGTTGCACCATTTTATACTTCTGCCAGCTGTGTTTGAATGTTCTGGTTGCTCTACAACTTTGCCAATATTTGGTGTCTTTAGAATTTTTCATTTTGACCTTTCCAGTAGGTGAGTAGTGATATCTCATTGTGAACTTTAGTAATTTTAATAAATTCTTTAGCTATTTTCATAAAATAAATTGAGAGTGCAGTGCTGTTTAAAGATGGCAGCAGAAGAACCTCAGCAGTATAAGCAGGAGCCGCTCTTAGGCAGTCACTCACTCACTCCAGAGGTATTAACTGGCCTGTGATGAAGTTGTGGCTCAGCAGGATCAAATTCAACACAAGATTGCTGCGCAGAACTCTCTGGTCTCAGAGCTGCTGGAGCTCAGTCTTGAACAAGGAGTGTGCCTGAGGATGGCATCCATCACCAGATCAAGGACCTCCACAAAATGTACTCATACATCTGCAAGACCAGGCCTGATGGTAACTGCTGTTATTGAGCCTTTGGATTCTCCCACTCGGAGGTGTTGCTAGATATCAGCAAGGAATTGCAGTGATTCAAGGATGTGTCTGCCAAGAGAAAAAAGGATCTGGTGTCCTGGGGCTTCATGAGTTCACAGTTAAGGATTTTCACAACAATTTCAGAGACCTAATTGAACAGGAAGAGAAGCGGATCTCAGTAGCTGGCCTGCTGGCCTCCTTCTGTGACCAGAAGACTTTAGACTATCTGGTGGTCTATCTGCAACTGCTCACCTCAGGTTGCTTGGATCATGACAGTGGTTCTTTAAATACTTCATCAAAGGTGGGCAAACTGTTAAGGAGTTCTGCCAGTAGGAAGTGGAGACCATGTACAAATAAGTAATTACATCCACATTCATTGCATTGGCCCAGGCCCTCAATGTCCCTGGAGTCCAGGGCTTGCAGTGAGGGTGGCAGTACAAATCTACATCTTTCCCGATGGCTCCAAGTCCAAGACTTCCATTTTACTGACCTAGACTCTATGATTTTCTGTACAAATAGAGCTGGCCCCAACCTGCCACTTAACTGCCTGTCCACCCCTCTGCCAGACACCAGACACGTACAAAGATTTTTTTGTGGTTGTAAGTGGTCATATTTTATGACTCCCCCATCCTGCTAACACCTTTTTCCTGGCATACAATTGTCCATGGATGTTGCTGGTGAAAAAAAAATTTTTTTAATTAAAAGGAAATGGGAAAAAGTGGAGCTTTTATACTCAGGTACTCAAGATAATTGGAATTTTCTTTTAAAGATTTTATTTGAAAAGAATTGAGATTAAAAATTACTCTTGTTCAGAATAATATAACTTTGTGTTTTTAATAATCTGATTCTCTTTTCATGGATTGCTATCTGCTTAATGTTGCCTTTTTATTAGTTTTTAAAATTTATTTGCTTTTGTATTTTTCTGTCTTTTTAGATTTTTAAAACTAATTAAATCTAGCATAGTTCCCTGCTTAGAGTAGATATGTGATAAATGTTTAATTAACTTGACTAAAAGTGATTCAAAGACGTTCTAAAATCAGTCTAACTGAACTTACACATTTTTCATGGCATTTTGTTTTTTATTTTTTTTCCTCCCATTTTGGTAGACTCAGAGAACAGAATTTCCAGGAAAAAAAAATCGTATCCTGTTTATAAAATGTTGTAATATAAAGACAAAGGAAGAAACATTTTAAAGAAGAAAATATAAATTCCATGGTGAAAATCATTTAGCTTTTGAAACCTTTAAATTTATAAAAATCTTTTGGTTATGGTGGTTCATGCTCTCAAAGCCAATTTTACTTTGTTATCAAACTTGGATAAAGAATTTTTATGAAACTTCTCTGTTTTGGTAATAAGATGCAGTACTTTCAATTTCCTTACTATAATGGGTTTTCTCCCTTTCAGCCAGGATTTAACATGTTTCTAATATTAATTGGAGATGTTTGATTTGGAATACCTTTTATTTGGAGCTTTTTAAATACATATCATTTACCTAAGTTAAGCACTTTAGGTAAATGATTCTGTAATGCCAAATTAAAGGTTGCCTTTGAAGTGTTGTGAGGTTGTAAATTGAAACATTTAATTTAATCTTTTACATATAGGTACCACTTAATGCACAAGTTTATGAACTTTTAACTGTCTTCATGGATTGGATTTCGGTTCATCACCTTAGCAAATTGAAAAGTGAAGAATCTGGAATGGATGGTGAAAAGCCGCTACCTAAATTTGCTTCTCAAAGTAATGATATTCAAGAGAAGTGTGTAAAGGTTTGTGTTTTACTTTGAATTACATCATGACTCAGTAGACATAAAGATTAAAAAAAGAAAGTCTATGGTATATTTTACAAGAGAAAAAATATCAGTCATCAGCTCTAAAAACATTTATTTCAGACTAATTAAAATTAAATCATACTTATATTTTTCTTAACATGATGGAAATTTTTTTAAAAAATAGAGACCAGAAATTAAAAACCTACCCCCAAATAGAAAAATAATTGCATATTACAGTTAGGCACATAATCAGTGATGTGAGCAGTTCCTGATACATATCATTTTTGGATGCATTCTCACTAAAATCATTTTATTTTGCCTTTTGTGATGAAGAGATAAAAAGTATTTTCAAGGGTCTTCTCATTAACAAAGAGAAATGGCTATTTTCTTAAATTATAGATATTAATTAGGACATTGGTACTCATGATTTCTAGTTGGTATAAACAGTCATTAGAGATTGACATTTATATTCCACAAGAAATACATTAAAACTTTGAAGAGTAGATATCTAAAGTTGTTTGGTTTAACTTTTTTAGAAACAATTTCATTATTAAATACAAGCCAGACTTTCATATTAGGAAATTATTTTCAGTTTTCATCCTTACCTAAAAAGTTTCTTTTAAGTATCTTTTGTGCTAAACAGAATAATGACTAGGATTATCTGGGTGGGCCTAGTTACAGGAGTTCTTTCAACCAGACAAAAGAGGCAGACTCAACTCATCTTTGCTGGCTTTGCAAATGCAATAAGAGGGCCATGAGCCAAGAATTTGAGTCACCTCTAGAAACTATCAGCCAGCAGTCCGCAAGAAAGGAAATGGGGATCTTAGTCTTAGAGTCACAGAACTGAATGTTGCCAGCAACACAAAAGAGCAAAAAATTGTTCCTTTCTTAGAGTCCAGAAAGGAACACAGCTCTACTGACACCTTGATTTTAGCTACTTGAGACTCATATCAGATATCTGACCAGCAGAACTGTAAGAGAATAAGTTTGTATTCTGTAAGCCAGTAAGATTGTGCTAATTTGTTGTCAGCAATAGGAAATAAATATACCCCTTTTTGATGTGTGCCTTTTTAGTACCTACATCAACTCTTGTTTTTATATCTAGCCTTACTTAGAAGTAGCTGCTAATTAGGAAGGCCTGCAATATTAGAGTTCTGTGGAGAAATTTTGTAAGTTAGAACTTAAGGTATTAAGACTGACAGTTTTAACCAATGGAATATGGATCGTGTAATATTCTGTTTTTATATCAGATTAATGGCTTAAGAGGAGACTATTTAGCACATTTGCCACAGGATTCTTTTTATCATTCTAAATATAGTAATGTACTGACTTATTCTGTCCTTAGCTATTTTCTTGAGCCTAGATCTTTAACTAAAATATTATTTTCAGTTTATGGTTACTAATACATTAGTAAAAGTAAAATAGCCTTAAAGCTTTTGAATAGCCTTTTTAAAAGTTATTAGAATGACATTGGATAATAAAATTATATAAAGTGTGCAATTCAGTAATATGTCATATGTATATTGCATTGCATGTTCATCACCCAAAGTTAAATTTCCTTCTATCACCATATGCTTGATGCCCTTTACCCTTATCTACCTTCCCTATTCCCCACTTTGCACTGGTAACCACTAAACTGTTATCTGTGTCCATGAGTCTTTGTCTGTCTTGTTCATTTGTTGCTTTCAGTTTTATATCCCATACATGAGTGAAATCATATGGTTCTCAACCTTTCTATCTGATTTATTTCACTTAGCACGGTAATCTCAGGATCCATCCACTGAGTGGATATGCACTTGACTTAACCAATTCCCTATTGCTAGGCAATTAAGTTACTTCCACGTTTTTATTCTTATGAACAATGTAACAGTCAATATCTTTGTACATGTGCTTTTAGAGGGATATATTTTAGGTGATTTTCTTAGACTAGTATACCAGAAGTGGGATTATTTCATCAAAGGTTTAGAATATATATTTATGGTCTTGAAATCTTTTAGCAAAATGACGTATTTTTGAAGCAAGTTTTCATAAACGTGTTTTTTAATTTTGTATTATTTTTACAAATTGACATTTATTAATATATTTATGCCAGACAGACACATAAAGAAGAAAATAAATATCACCCCAATCACTATAATCTCACTGTTAATATATTTTAAAAATCCTTTCATATATCTTTTTCAATACACATAGATGTATTTTTTACAAATAAGATCTTAATAAGTTTGCTCTTCTGTAACCTGCTTTTATCACCCCAGAATAAACCATCACAATAATTATAGATGTCATTATCATTTTTCATGTTTATATATGTACCATAAATTTCTTTAATCATCTAAGGTTCAGAAAATATGTTTGTATAGGTTACTCTCCTTAAATTCCTAAGTGTGTTAATAATGCTGGGTCAAAGGAAATATACACAGTCATGTATTGCTTAACAATGAATACTTTCTGAGAAACACATCATCAGGTGATTTTGTACTGCGAACATTATAGAATGTATTTACATAAACCTGTATGGTATAGCCTACTATTATACACATAGGCTATATGGTATAGCTTGCTGCACCTAGGCTACAAAACTGTACAACATGTTACTGTACTGAACACTGTAGGCAGTTATAACACAATGATAAGTATTTGTGTGTCTAAATGTATCTATAGAAAATATATAGGAAAAATGTGGTATAAAAGATTAAAAAATGGTATACCAGTATAGGGCACTTACCTCAAATGGAGCTTGCAGAACTGAAAGTTGCTCTGGGTGAGTCAGGGAGAGAGTGGTAGGTGAATTAGGAGGCCTGAGACATTATTGTACACTACTGTAGACTTTATAAACACTGTACACTTAGGCTACACTAAATCTATAAAAAAAATTTCTTCAATAATTAACCTTAGCTTATTGTAACATTTTTCTTTAGAAACTTTTAAATTATTTTAAACTTTTTGACTCTTTTGTATTAACTCTTACTTAAAACACAAACACGTTGTACAGCTGCACAAAAATTTCTTTTTATATCCTTATTCTATAAGCTGTTATTTTACTTTTAAACTTTTTTGTTAAAAACTAAGAAACACGCATTAGCCAAGGCCTACATAGCCTAGGCCTATATATGACTGTCTTCCACCTCCACATCTTGTCCTACTGGAAGGTATTCAAGAGCAAACACACACATGGAACTGTCATCTCCAATGATAACAGTGCCTTCTTCTGGAATACCTCCGGAAGGACCTGCCTGAGGCCCTTCTCAAGGAGGTGTCACTCTTTTCAGAAATATGCTCATGGTGATTTGCTTGATTTCTTTCTTTTTCATTATAGATTTTCTTATAAGCAGATAATAATACATCATGAACATTCCTCTCTATTGACGAAAACCTTTTGGTGTTGGAGTACATGTTTTTAAACTCTTTAAGGTGCTTGTTGAGTCCTGTAAAATCTTCTGCTAAACCTTTTCACTGAACTTTTCTTGGGGTTTCTTCTTTTTCTGCTGCAATTTCCTTCTCTTTTGCCTCTTTTTCAGCTATGTGTACCTGTTTCAGTTCCAGCAACTCCTCATGAGTCCATTCCCCAGGAACCACCTCTAGGCACTCCTTAATGAGCATCCTTATCCACATCCAGGTTAAAGTTGTTTTCCATCTCAACCACAGCCTTGTTGATTTTTGAAACCTTTGTGCTACAACCTTATGATGGCTACAACCTCACTAGGTGGTAGGGATTTTAATCTCAACTCTATTAGTAAACCATTGTACATACACGGTTTATTGTTGACTGAAATGTCTTTATATGACAAATGACTTGTATTTAAAATTTCAAATACATATTTCTATATTGCATACAGTTTTTTCACATAAAAATTCTTAGTTTATTAATCTTCTCATGAAAACTGAATAATCTCTACAGATAAAGTCACCAACAACTCTTTATTTCTTTTTGGCAGCATCAGTATGGCCTTTGTGGTCCCCCTAACTTTATTCTTTCTGTTCTTGTGTTCCTTTTGCTGTTTTCTTGAGGTCTTTTTCTTTTCATAAAGGCCATGTCTTACAAGTCTATGTTTGGGTTCATTCTTCTTTGTGTAATCCAAGGAATCACAAATCATGCCACAGCCAGTTGTCTTGCCGCCTTTTGGATTCAGAAATGGGTTCTGAATCCAAATACAAAGATGACACCTGGTGGTATATACTTTAGCTAGTTTCTCCTGAATTTCTGTCTTAGGTATTATTTCATTTTCAGGCTGAAGGACATCAGTGACTGTTTCCCATGAGTAGTCTATTACAGGTCATGAACTTTCTGATCCAGGTAGTTACTTTGTCATTTATGATGGCAGCTGACACTCTAGCAGCTGGGGAGAAAAGCACATATAGTTTTAAAGTGATATTGTTGTTAGAGAACTTTTTTTTTCTTTTGGAAAAAGATAATTTTTAGAAAATTGTGGTATTTGATTTCGGATATCTAAAAATACTATGCATTTATATTTTCCATCATTTAGCTGTTGCCTGTGATGACCGAGCAGCTACAGTGGATGCCATTTGTGAATGCCAAACTTCATGAGCCTTTTGTAAAATTTATATATTGGTCTCTTCGGCAGCTAGATGCTGGAACACAGGTAATTAATTAATAAGAGTCTATCTTCAACTACTATGTTTAGTATTATTTCTTTTGATCTTGTTCTTTCAAAAATTTTTTGCATGTGTTTTGTTTATATTTCAGGACTTCTTGCTCCCCTTGCTTTATTTACTACTTTATCTTCTTTTTCCTTTTATGTATCTTACTTTTAATGCTGTCGATTTGATTCAATATGTAGTGTTGTTTTTTGAGTTTCAGAACTATACAAATAAGTTGTTAAAACCAACTGTCATCCCCTCATTATTTAATTCATAATTTTTCATATTCTAATGAAGGTAATACAAATTAACGATTTCTCATGCTTATGCCAATATATACACACTAACTAAATGGAATGATGATTATTAGGATAACTTAGTCAAAGAAGAAAAATTATTCCAATATCTTATAAAATGAATGGTGTGTTACCTATTCATATAAGGGCCATTTAGTTCAAATTATGATATGCATATGTAATCATTTGTGCTATGAACTGTAGTAAAAAAAATTTTCCCCAGTTACTATTGATAAATGCTGTTATAGCTTACATTAATTAAGAAAGGAGAAGAACAGATTTTTGCTCAGGAAGTTTTGTCTCGGTCCTGTAGAACTTAGGAAGCACTCAATTAAACCTCTCAGTGTGCAGTACTGATAATGAAGTAACATTAAGGGTCAGTGATTGAGTAGTGTGATGTTTAACTAGAGTGGTAATTAAGGTTAAGAAAAATATCTTTCCTGAGGTGATATCCTAAATATTTTGCCTTCATGGTGCACATGAGTAATTTGAGTATTTGTGTGAATGTGTACGCATGTGCAGGCACACACAAACAGAATAGCATTTTTAATTTATTGGTCTTAACTGTCTCACCAAATAAAGGTATATAAATTATCAGATTTGTTAATGTCACTATCTTTTACAATCTGTTTGATTTTGCTGTTTGTGTAATGATTTCTGAAAACGGTTAACTGAATGCTTTCAACAACCAAAAGGTTAGACTCACAGAGTTGAATGAAATTTTATCTTCCTTCCAAATATTATTCTCATTTTTATTTAGATAATTTATAGTTTATTTTTGTTGTCTTCAAATATATATTAAACACCCCACTCTGTGTTCTGTGATAGACAGTATTGTGAGCCTACATCTCTTCTAGTAAAAAGTACTGTTCTTGCCACTCTCGCATTCATTTAATCAGCTTTGTTGATGGATTTCTAATATTTTAGTTTTAACAATTGTCTAATTGCATGTACCTTTTTTAAAAGTTAGCTTTTTATTTGAGGTAATTGTAGATTCACTTGTAGTCCTAAGAAATAATAGATCACTTGTTTCCTTTACTCAGTTTCTCCCAGTTGTAACATCTTGCAAAACTAGTACAATATTGGAACCATGATATTGCCACTGATACAGTCAAGTTAACAAAACAGTATATACCTATTCCACATTGACTTCTTTCACTTAGCAATATGTATTTAGGGTTCCTTCACATCTTTTCATGGCTTGATAACTCATTTCTTTTTTGATCTGAATAACATTTCATTTCTCAATGTACCACAGTTTGTTTATCCATTCACCTAATGAAGGACCTCTTAATTGCTTCCAAGTTTTGGCACATTTCAATAAAGATGCTATAAACATCCATGTGCAGGTTTTTTGTAGCCATGTTTTCAAGTCTTTGGGGTACATACCAAGAACAGTTGTCAGATAGATTTTGGTAAGAGTATGTTTGTTTTTTTAAGAAATTGCAAACTGCCTTCCAAAGTGGCTGCACCATTTTGCATTTCCAGCAAGAATGACTGTGAGTTTCTGTTGCTTTACATCCTCATCAATATTTGGTTAGGTCAGTGTTTTGGGTTTTGGCCATTCTAATAGGTGTGTAGTGGTATCTCAATGTTATTTTTATATGCAATTCCCTAATGATATATATATACTGTTGTGCATCTTTTCATATGTTTATTTGCCACCTGTATATTTTCTTTGGTGATGTGTCTGGGTCCTTCACCCATTTTTTAATTGGGTGGTTTTTCTTCTTGTTGTTAAGTTTTTAGATTTCTCTCTATATTTGGGATAATGGTCCTTTATCAGATATGTCTACTGCTGATATTTTCTTCTCCAGTCTGTGGTTTGTCTTCTCATTCCATAGAGCAGAAGGTTGCAGTTTTAATAAAGTTTAGCTTATCCGTTATTTTTTATGGTTCATGCCTTGATGTTTTATCTAAAAACTGATCACTGTTCCCATGATATTGTTACGTATTTCTGGAGAATAGAACCTTTGTCTTTATGTAATGCTCCTCTTTTCCTTGGTAACTTTCCTTTCTTTCAGTCTATTTTGTCTGAAATTAATGTAGCTATTCCAGCTTTCTTTTGATGAGTGTTCACATGGTTTATCTTTCTATACATTTACTTTCAATCTATATATGTCTTTATATTTAAAGCAGGTTTCTTGTAGACAGTATATAGTTGGGTCTTGTATTTTGATTCATTCTTACAGTCTCTAAATTGGTGTATTTGACTGTTGCTATTTAAAGTGATTATTGATATCATTGGATTGATATCTACCATAGTTGTTACTATTTCCTATTCATTGATATTGTTCTTCGTTCATGTTTTATTCTTCCATTCTCTTCTTGCCTTTTATGGTTTCAATTGGACATTTTAAATGATTTTACTTTCCCTCTTTTCTTAGCATATCAGTTGTACTTTTTTTTTTTTTTTTTTACATTTTTAGTGGTTACCCTAGAGTTTGCAATATATATTTACAGGTAATCTGAGTCTACTTTAAATTTACATTGCACAGCTTTACATATAATGTGAGTACTTGATAATAAAAAAGTATTTGTAATTTCTTCCTTCTGTTCCTAATGCCCTTGTATCATTGCTGTCATTCATTTCACTCATATGTAAGCATACATAAGCATATATCTATATATATGTGTATATATATAAATACACACACACACAGACACACACACACATATACATGTACATAATTCATTGTTGCTGTTATTATTTTCAGTAAACTGTCATCTGTTAGATCAATTAAGAATAAAAAAAATAAAAGTTTTTAATTTACCTGCATTCCTTCTCTAATGCCTTTTATTTAATCCAAGTTTCCAAGCTATATAATAACTTTTCTTCTCTGTAAAGAGTTTTTTTTTAATAAAAAATTTAAAAAATTAAAGTTTGTATTAACATTTCTTGCCAGGCAGGTCTACTAGTAATAAATTCGCTCAATTTATGTTAGTCTGAGAAAATCTCTATTTCTTCATTTTTGACAGATAATTTCACAGTATATAGAATTCTAGGCTGGTGGGTTTTTTTCTCTCAACACTTTAAATATTCATTATAATCTTATACTCTTCTTTTTTATTTTTAATCAACTTTGTTGAACTATAATATACATACAACAAAATTTACCAACTTTAAAGGGTATAATTCAGTGTTTTAACAAAGGTATAGTCATGTAATGGCCAACAAAATCAAAACATATAACATTTTAATCACCCAAAAACATTCCCTCATTCCTTGTTAGAGTCAGATCACACTCTCATCACCTGGCAACTCCAAGTGTTCTTTATGTCACTGTTTTGCTTTTCTAAAATAACACATTTCCTAGACTTTTGTACCTATCTCTTTTCACATCAGAGAATGTTTTTGAGGTTTATGTTGTGTGCATCATTGATTTTTTTTTTCATTTTATTGTTGAGTAGTATTCCATTATATGTATATACAACAATTTGTATGTCCATTAATTTGTTGATTGACATTTAGATTATTTCTAGTTTGGAACTATTGTAAATAAAGTTAGCTGTAAATAGTCACAAAAGATTTTTCACATTGACATATGTTTTCATTTCTCTTGGGTGAATATCTAGGAAAGACTAGCAAGTCATGTAATAACTGTAGCCATTTTAAATTTAGCCATTCTAGTTGATGGGGAATGGCATTTAACTGTGT
Source organism: Macroglossus sobrinus (assembly GCA_004027375.1). Lineage (NCBI taxonomy): Eukaryota > Metazoa > Chordata > Mammalia > Chiroptera > Pteropodidae > Macroglossus > Macroglossus sobrinus. Next base: position 135,547 of record PVKZ01000178.1, read on the forward strand.
CCTCATATTTCTCTTATAACTATGTTGAGCATATGTTTATGGCTTGACTGCCACTGATACAGCTATTTGGTAAAGTGTCCAATTATTTGCCCATTTATTTATCCAAGATTTTTGTCTTTTTGTTTTTGTTTTTATATACTATATTTCAAGTATATATAACACACACACACACACACACATATATATATACACACACACACGTGTGCATGTGTGTATATACACACATACACACACACACATATATAAATAATATTTTCTCCCAACTTTGTGGCTCAACTTTTCATTTTTTTAATAGTGTCTTTTAAATAGCAAAGTTTATTTTATGGTTCGTACATTTTGTGGCCTCTCAAAACAAAATCTTTGCCTAACATGAGATCACAAAGATTTTTCCTATATTTTCTTCTAGAAGGTTTATATTTATACAAAATATAAACACTTTGAATAAGAAAACTATTTGATTGAGGGAAGAGTCATATAAAGGTTGGTTTTTGCAAATGCTTATCAGATTATTTTAGCACCATTTGTTATGTCAGGGCCTAGGGAAGACTGCCCCAAGATATCCCACAATGGCATATTGATTATTTTGAACTAAAATCACCTGAGAAGCAGTAGGAACCAGAAGAGCTCTCTAAATCTCCTCTATCCTTCTAAAAGCAGGAAATAAATTTCCATGATAGGTACCCTCTCCCTTCCTCAGAGCTGAGAGACAACCTTATCACAAGAGATATAAAATCTGGAGTCAGAAGTGTATAAACAAACCTTAGAATGCCTTTACCAATTTACTACGTAAGCATAAACCTTGCTTAGATTCCTTTTTTAAAAAAACTTTATTATTAGTTTGAAGTATTCAGTACATTGGTTAGACATTTATGTAGTTTATAAAATGATCCTCCTAATTGCTCTTTATCTCCTCTGGCTCTCCACCTAGCCATTACATTAATGCTAACTGCATTCCTTATGCCCTGCTCCCCATCTTCATGACCATCTATCAACTACTAATTTATACTTCTTTAACTCTTCACCCCTTTCTCCTACCCCACAACCCCTATCCCCTCTGGCCGTCACCAGATTGTCCACTATATTTGTGAGTCTGTTTTTGATTAGTTTGTTCTTTTTGTTCTTTAGATTCCACATATAAGTGAAATCATATGGTATTTATATTTCTCTATCTGACTTATTTCACTCAGCATAATAACCTCAGGTCCATTCATGTTGTTGCAAATGGTAGGATTTTATTTTTTTAATGGCTTAGTAATATTTTGTTGTATATAGGAACTATAACTTTTTTAATCATCTGTTGATGGGCATTTAGGGTGTTTCCATATCTTGGCTAATGTGAATAGAGCTGCAGTGAACATAGAGGTGCATTGATTTTACTTATTATTGTTTTGGTTTTCTTTGGATAAATACCCAGAAGTGCAATTGCTGGGTCAAAAGGTATATCCATTTTTAATTCTTTGAGAAACCTCCAGACTGTTTTTCATAATAGCTGTGCCAATTTCCAATCCCACCAACAGTGTATGAGGGTTCCCTTTTCTCTACATCCTCACCAACACTTGTTCCTTGATTTAATGATGATAGCTAGTCTGAAAGGTATTAGGTAATATCTCATTGTGGTTTTAATTTGCATTTCTCTGATGACTAGTAATGTTGAGCATAATTTTATATGATTATTGGCCATCTGTATGTTCTCTCTGGAGAAATGTCTATTCAAGTGCCCATTTTTAAATCAAATTCTTTGTTTTTTAGTGTTAAGTTAAATGAGTTCCTAATATATTTTGAATATAACCCTTTATAGGATGTCTTTTTGTTTTGTCGATGGTTTCCTTTGCTGTGCAAAAACTTTTTAGTTTGATGTAGTCACATTTGTTTATTTTTTCTTTTGTTTCTCTTGCCCAAGGAGATATATTCAAAAATAAATTACTAGTCACAATATCAGAGAGATTACTGCCTATGTTTTCTTCTAGAAGTTTTATGGTTTCAGGTCTTAAATTTAAGTTTTTAATCCATTTCAGTTCTGTTCTTCTATACGGAAGGCATTCCAGTTTCTTTCTTCCTTTTTCCTTTCCTTCCCTTTCCTTCCCTTCCCTTCCCTTCCCTTTCTCTCTCTCTCTCTGTCTCTGTCTCTGTCTCTCTTTTTCTTTTTGCATATATCTGTCCAATTTTCTCAGCAACATTCATTGAAAAGATTGTCTTTACACCATTGTATATTCATGCCTCCTTTGTCATCTATTAAGTGAGCTTATACTTGTAGTTTTATTTCTGGGATCTCTATTTTTTCCCATTGATCAGTGTATCTGTTTTTATGCTAGTACCATGCTGTTTTGATTACTGTAGCCTTGTAATGTAGTTTGACATCAGGTAGTGTGATATCTCCAATTTTGTTGTTCTTTCTCAAGATTGCCATAGCTATTCGGGGTTTTTTATGGCTCCAAATAAATTTTAAGATTATTTGTTTGAGCTTTCTGAAAAATGCCATTGGTATTTTGATAGGGATTGCATTGATCCATAGATTGCTTTGGGTAGTATGGCCATTTTAACAATGTTGATTCTTCTTACCCATGAGCATGGTGTATGCTTTCATTTATATCTTCTTTCATTTTATTTTTCAAGAACAGGTCTTTTACCTCCTTGGTTAATTTGATTCCTAGGTATTTTATTCTTTTTGATATAATTGTAAATGATATTGTTTTCTTGATTTTTCTTACATCAAACAAAATAGTTTATCATTGGTATATGGAAATGTGACCGACTTCTGAATATTAATTTTGTATCATGCTATGTTACTGAGTTCATCGATTGGTTCTAACAGTTTTTTGATGGAATCTTTAAGGTTCTCCACAGTATCATGTCATCTCAAATAACAAGAGTTTTACTTGTTCCTTTCCAATTTGGATACCTTCTATTTATCTTTCTTGTCTTATTGCTATGTCTAGGACTTCCACTACAGTGTTGTAGAGGAGTGCTGAAAGTGGGCATCCTTATCTTGTTCCTGATCTTTAGGAAAACACTTTTAACCTTTTCCCATTGAGTAGATGTTAGCTGTAGGTTTGTCATATATGGCCTTTATTATGTTGAGATATGTTCCCTCTATTCCCACTTTGCTGAGAGTTTTTATCACAAATGGATGCTGGATTTTGTCAAATGTTTTTTCTGCATCTATGATATGATCATATGGTTTTTATCTTTTGATTTGTTCATGTAATGTATCATATTAATTGATTTGTGGATATTATACCAAACAGCATCTCAGGAATAAATCCAACTTGATCATGGTGTATATTTTTAATATATTGCTGAATTTAGTTTGCTAAGATTTTGTTGAGGATTTTTTCATCAGTGTTCATAAGAGAAATCGGCCTATAGTTTTTGTTTTTTGTAATGTCTTTGTCTGGTTTTGGAATCAAGACAATGGTGGCCTCATAAAAGGAATTTAGGAGCCTCCCCTCTTCTTGAATGTTTTTGGAATAATTTGGGAAGAATAGGTGATAATTCTTCTTTGACTGTTTGGTTAAATTTGCTTATGAAGCCATCTGGTCCAGGACTTTTGTTTTGGGGGAGGTTTTTGATTACTGATTCGATTTCATTGGTGGTAATCAGTTGGTTCAGATTTGCTGTTTCTTCTTGACTTAGTCTTGGGAGATTGTTTCTAGGAATGTATCCATTTCTTCCATATTGTCCATTTTATTGCATATAATTGCTCATAATATATTCTTATGATCTTTTGTATTTCTGTGAAATCCTTAGTTATTTATTTCATTTCTGATTTTATTTATCTGAATCCTTTCTTTTTTTCCTTGTTGAGTCTGGTTAAGGGTTTGCCAATTTTGTTAGTTCTTTCAAAGAACCAGCTCTTAGTTTCATTAATCTTTTGTATTGTTTTTCTAGACCATTTTGTTTATTTCTGCTCTGAATTATTTCCTTCCTTCTCACTTTGGGCTTTGTTTGCTGTACTTTTTCTGGTTCTTTTAAGTGTAAGATTAGATTGTTTATTTGACTTTTTTCTTGTTCTTGAAGTAGGCCTGTATTGCTATGAATTTCCCTTGTAGGACTGCTTTCGCTGTGTCCCTTAGATTTTGAATCATGTTTTCATTTTCGTTTGTCTCTTGGTATCTTTTGATTTCTTCCTTGATCTCATTGTTAAACCATCCATTTTTTAGTAGCATGTTTGTTAGCCTCCATGTGTTTGTGTATTTTCCAGTTTTTTTCTTGTAGCTGATTTCTAGTTTTATACCATTGTGATTGGAGAAGACAGTCAGTATTTCAGTCTTCTTAAATTTATTGAGACATATTTTGTGTTCTAACATATGGTCCTGGAAAATGTTCTACCTGCACTTGAGAAGAATGTCTGTTTTTCTGCTTTCGGGTAAAATGCTCTGAAAATATCTAGTAAATCCATCTGGGCTAGTGTGTCTTTTAGGCCCATTGTTTCCTTGTTGATTTTTTGTCTGGAAGATCTGTCCATTGATGTCAATGGGGTGTTAAAGTCTCCTACTATGAGTGTATTACTATTATCTCTCCTTTTATGTCAGTCAATAATTGTTTTATGTATGTAGGCACTCCTTTGTTGGGTGTATATATGTTTACTAAGATTATGTCCTCTTAATTTATTGATCCCTTTATCATTATGTAATGCCCTTCTTTGTCTCTTATTATAGCCTTTAAAGTCTATTTTTTGCATTTCCATTTGCATGAAATATCTTTTTCCATCCATTTACTTTCAGTCAGTGAGTGTCATTTGATCTAAAATGGGTCTCTTGTAGACAGCATATGTGTGGGTCTTGTTTTTTTTTTTATCCATTCAGCTACCCAGTGTCTTTTTATTGGAGCATTTAATCCATTTACATTTAAAATGATTATTGATCGATACAGTTAGTGCCATTTTATTATTCATATATATTTTTTATTTTTTACCCCTTATTTTTTTATAGAAGTCCCTTTAACATTTCTTGTAATACTGGCTTATTGGTGATGGATTCCTTAAGCATTCTCCTATTTCAGAAGCTCTTTATCTCACCTTCAATTTTAATCAATAGCCTGCTGGTTAGGGGTAGTCTTTCTTGGTTGTAGGTCCTTGCTTTCCATCACTTTGACTACTTCATACTAGTTTCTTCTGGCCTACAGTGTTTCTGTCGGGAGCTCCCTTGTAAGTAACTAGTTGCCTTTCTCTTGCTGCTTTTAGCATTCTCTCTGTCTTTAACCTTTGCCATTTTAATTATGATGTGTCTTGGTGTGGGTCTGTTTAGGTTCATCTTGTTCGGGACTCTTAACACTTCCAGGACTTGTATGTCTATTTCCTCCACGAGGTTGGGAAGTTTTCAGTCATTATTTTCTCAATTTCTTGATTTTTTAGTCTTCTGTGATATGAATGTTGTTAAACTTGATATATATATACATAAGTTCTGTTTTCTTTTTGCTCTTCCAAATGGGTGTTTTCTAATACTTTGTCTTTCAAATCACTGATTCAATCCTCTTCTTCATCTAATCTTCTGTTGATTCCTTCTAGTGTATTCTTCATTTCAGTTATTGTATTTTTTTATTTTTGACAGTTTTTTATGGTTCCTTTGCTTTTTTAATACTTAATATCTCCTTGTTGAAGTTCTCATTGAGATAATCTATTCTTCCTGTAAGATCATTAAGCATCCTTATAACCAGTGTTTTGAACTCTTTAACTAGTAGGTTTCTTGCCTTCACTTCAAGCATTTTCTCATGTTTCTTCATTTGGGACATGTTTCTTTGTTTTCTCATTTTGGCTGCCTCTCTGTTCATTTCTATGTATTAGGTAGATCTGTTATGTCTCCCAGTCTTAGCCAGACTGCCTTATGTAGTAGGTGTCCTTTGTTGTCCAGTGGCTCAGTCTTCCTGATCATCTGCTACAGGAGTGTCTTTTTGTGTGGGTTATGTGTGTGTCCTTGTGTGGGTTGTGTATGCACCCCTGTTTAGTTGAACTTGGTTGCTGTTGGCATGTCACTGGGCGAGATTGACTCTGAGGTTCACTAGATGTGAGGATTCATCATGCCCACAGTGTATGAGCTGCTGTGTGGGGGCTGACCCCATGGAGTGAGGTCTCCCCCATTGGGCTTGTGTGGTTGTTGAGACCACCCATTGGTATGCTGCTTCTGGGCTAATTAGGTGGTGCTCTGTTGAGAACTAACATAAGCCTTCAGGAATGTTGATCCTGGAGCCCCTTGGGAGGGGTTCATGTGCAGGCCAAGGTCAGCCAGTGCCTGTGACCAGCTCAAGGCTAACTGGTAGGAGTTACAAAGCTATTTGTGTTTGGTCACTGCCTTTGCTGTACCTGGAAGCATGTGGGAGAGGCCACACAGTGCACCAAGGCTGGCTGCCACCAGTACCAGGCCTAGGGTATCTCAGCAAAAGACTAAGAGTACCCCCAGGCTTGAAGCTGCCTACTGGCTACTCTTAAGAATCAGCAGCTGAGAGCCTCGGTGGTACACAAGTTGAATGAGGTGTAAGGTTCCAGGGAGTCACCAGGGTGGGGCAATCATGTGCCCCAGGTTAGTGCGGATTCAAATTTGGTGCCATTGTTAAGTCTGTGGCCACTCAGATCACACCAAGGCTGCTGCCCACCTGGGACCCACAGGTCCCTGAGATTTGTTCAGGAAATACTGCAGCTTGGGCTAGGGTTGATTCCCAGTCACTGAATGTGCTCCTGGCTCCTGAATTTCATGAGCTGAGGCCCATTGATGGCTGTGGAAGGATCTCCCTGCCCAGAGTATGAGGTGAGGCTGGTTGCCTATCAGCAAAATTACCACTGGTAATTTGTGAGTTGGGTGAGGTGGATCTCAGGGAGCTATGAGGTGGAGTGAGCAGACCTCACTAGATCAATGCAGATTCAAGTGGTGGGGTGGGGAAGGGCTAAACACAGGCAAGTTGGCACCAACCTATGGGCTGCGCAGGAAGAGAGCTTAATAAAGGGATAGTGGCAGCTGCCCCTCCAGTCCTTATCCTGAAGCCACACAACTCAGTTTTTCCCTGGCACCTCCCAAGCTGCTGTTCCTCTACTAGAACTCAGGGTGAGTACCTATGAGCTAGGAAGTTGGTGCTCAGGCCCTTTAGAGAGACTTCTGGGTTTCTAGCTGCATTTCGTTTTCACTCAGACAGTTGGAATCCCCACTGATTTTCACAGCCAGGTTTTGTGGAGACTCCTCTTCCCAGTCCTGGAACCCTGGGCTAGGGAGCTTTTTTGTGGGATTTGGACCTTTCACTCCTCCAGGGTATCTCAAATGCTGGAATATCCCTCCCGATGCTCAACTGCAACATGTGGGTATGGGACCAGCCTGTTTCGTGTCTCAACACCTGTCGTTCTTAATGTGGCCTCCTCTTTATGCCTCTAGTTACGGGAGTTCTGTTCAGCTAATGTTCAGATGGTTCTCCAAAATTTGACTGTTACATAATATAGTTGCAGTTTTAATGGAGTCATGGAAGGAGGAATGCATAGCATTTTCCTCCGTCTTGACCAGAACCCTAAGTTGAATTTAGAAATATTTTATCCTACTTTTTTACAGAAAAGTTTTAAAACATATATGTATTATCTTTTTCTAATATTAAAAGTTTAATGACTATATATTTAAATTAGGTTGCACTGCTTGTGCTACTTATCACCTGATCATTTGGCCTTTAATTTCTATAAAAATCTGAATATATCTGTCTTCAATTTTATATGCAGAAATTCTAAAGCTAATACTTGTTATCTGCATTGCAAGATTAATATTGATTTGGATACCAGTTTGTCACAGATTTCCATAAGATAAGGACACTATTCTCTAAACCTCAGTGACCTGGGTTTAGAGAAGTGGGTCATAATTTAAAAATCTTAAGTTACTTCTAAGTTTAGCGTAAGCACTCTCATCTGCATCAGTTTGAAATGGTTTCCCTTTATTTGATTCTTACATGCATGTGGAATACCAGAAGAGCCTATATTATTTTAGAGGTAGTTATATGCCATTATTTCTGTTTTGCTCATTTTATTGTTTTAGTTTATTTGCCATGAGAATTATTCATGGTTCTAACACAGTATTTTATTCTTCTGAAGTTATTAAAAGTTATCAAAATCATTGTGACATTTACAATCATACTGAGCTGTAAAGCATTAGGTTCCTAGATAATCACTTAATAAGTGAACATTGTAAGATATACCTGATAAGCCATTTATTAGTAATGCTGGAGCACTGAGGAACCTGTAGAGTCTATCTCTGTTCCTTTGATTTCTCTGTGCCAGAATTATATCATGATCTTATGTTCTTAAATTTTTTGAAATTGAATTTTGTCTCAGTTCTTCTCCCAATTTTATTCTTAGAAAATTGTCTCCAACTTCCTAATTCTGGTAGCTGCCCATTACTTGTAGAAAAACATGTAGTCATAAAGTTTTTTTAAGTTGATTATAAAATTATTACTTTTCAGTCCTGCTTATTTTCAATTCTATTTTTTTGATTAGCAAAATATCAACTTATCTTTAGTTCATTTTTGATTATAGTATTTAAAGTTATATTTTCTGATCGTGAATTAATGTACTAAAATAGTATATCTTTTGACAGCATTCAACTATGACATCAACATTGAGGAGATTGGGTGAAGACATATTAAAAGGAGTAGTAACTAAGGGAATTCAGGATAATTCTTTAGAGCATTCTGTGGAGAATAAACCAAAGACAGCTGCTTTCTTTAAGAGTTCCAGTTTACCATTGAGGTTTTTATCAACTTTAATTGTTCTCAAAACAGTCACTCAAGGTAAGCTTTCAAATGTGCTTATAATTTTTCATAAACAACTAGAAGAGAATACTAAATGACAAAGCAATTCTTACATAGTCAAATATGGTTTATGTTTTCAGAATGAGATGTTGTTTTATAATGATAGTTGGCAACAGAGACTGTATTGCTGCCCCTGCTCCAAACCTATATTATTATATGATCCTTTACAGAAAAAGTTTGTCAATCCCTGTACTAGTTTGTAATAAGTTTCCTAAGGGAAAAAATGGCCTTTTTACCATTGTAACCCTCTGCACCTAACATAGTGCTTGATGTATAATAGTAAGGAAATAATGAATTAAAAATAGTGTTTCGATCAAAGTGGCCACTTTTAATACACTATTGGTATACAGATAATAAAAGTTATTTTGGATTATTAAAAGAGAATTTTTGTTAAAGTCATGCCACTGTACTCAAATAATAAATATAGCATCTTTCCTGTTTGTTAAATTATATAACTCAGACTCAGTTTTTAAGAGGGTAATGGCAGTAATTTAATTTAATTATTTTCTCTGAAGTGTGTTCTATTTAGTACTCCTAATCATATGGAATTTAAGGAGAAAAACCCCAAACTCTAACTCTGTCTTCTAAGTTATTTTATTCTTTATAGTTGTGGTTCTCAAAGTTATAACAAATTGGATAGTAACTGTTTGAAGGAAATTCATGAGAATGGGGTATTAGCCCTAAATAGAGTTTGCCACATGTCAACATACATTATAACAACATTTGATAAAATATAACATTTATTACTGATAAAAATTAATGAAATAGAGAAAATAGGAGAGAATTAAGTACTCCTTGTCACCAGTTCTGTGCAATACAGTGTTGGATATGCTGATCATGTACAATGAGCCATAAGTAATGAAAGATAAATATTAGAAAGGAATAGAGAAAACTATTAATTCATGGTACTCTATATAAATTGAGCACATTCAAAGAAACTGGCTAAGAAATTTATTTAATATAATGTGCTATGTCTGAATATTTATGCACCCCCCCCAAATTTATGTGGTGAAATCTTACCCCCAGGAGATGATGGTATTAAGAGGAGGGGCCTTGAGGAGGTACTTAGGTCATGAAGATGGATCCCTAATGAGTGGGATTAGTGCCTTTATAAAAGAGATTCTAAGGATATTTCTAGGCACTCACATCATACAAGGATACACTGAGAGGTCATAGGCTATGTGTCAGGAAGAGGACCTTCACCAAAATGTGACTATGGTGGTGACTTTTTCTTAGACTTCCTAGCATCCAGACTGTGAACAGTAAATTTATAAGCTACTCAGTCTCTGGTATTTTGTTATAGTGGCCCAAATGGACTAGGACATAATTTGTGTTTTAGAAAATGAGCTCTAGAGGAAATTTATAAAAATTTTTTGGACTTTCCTGACTATCATGACCATGATTGTAGTATGACTACTATGATTATCGATAATCAGCCATAATATATGTGGATAAATAAATCTTATATAAATGACAAAAAATGTAAAATCTGGATATTAATTTAATATATCTGTAAAACCTCTTTGTGTAATATAACAGCATAAAGATATAAATAAATAGTGGATAAATGAACAGATTAATAAAGATTATTACTAAAGTTAAATGGTAGAAATAAGGGACTTTCATTCTTACTGGGGAAGTATATTAAAAACTATAAGGTAACCCAAGTGACCTAGTGTAATAATATCAATTAAAATTCCAATATAGTTTGTATAAGTTGAACGAGTGGTAGGAAAATTTATTTGAAAAAATATACATAATGAATATGATAACTTAAAACAAATAAGTAAAACAGCAATACAGGGGTAGGGGCTTGCCTTAGCGGATTTGAAAACAATCACAATATATAATAATAAAATATGAGTAATATTGATTTAAAATATTAAAATAGGACAATAGGAATAATCCAGAAATGACACAAAATTGGCACTTCATATATATTTATTGAATTAATGAATTTGATTGCTTCTTTCTGCAAGTGATTTTTTTAAGAACATAGAAACAAGAGACAGTCCCTGCTCTCAAAGGCATTAGAATCTAGAGGTTAAGTAAATTATAAATATTTTATTCTGCTTCCTCTTATAATTAGTGACACTAGAAGTTTAAATAGTGCTACTCATTAAACAGAAGTAAGTTACTTCTGGTGTTATGAGATTGGGAGAGGATTTAGTATAAAGAGTCAGCATTTGACATGAACCATCTAGGGTGTGTAGGATTTCATAGGTGTAAAATAAAGAGAAAGGCCATTTCTGAGGGAAAAATATAAATAATTACTTGTAATTGTGAAAGAGCTTGGCATGCAAGAAGACCAGTGAGTTATGCGAAAAGGTGGTGGAATCACAAATGTTCTTCTAATGCTGTTTATATGAACCTCAAAATAAAACACATTACTTTTGGTTTATTGTCTCTTAAAAACATACAAATAATGCCATACCATGTTTTTCTACAACTTACTATTTTCACCAACAATGCATTTGCAATTTATTTATATTGAAATAGTACCTAGTGAATTTTAAGCTCTCTGTTAACATAAATTGAGGGTATAACCAGAGAGTTCACAAAACGTTATTTCTTTCCCATCCCAGTTACTTCATAACTGTCTTACTTTGTTCTTCTGAATCTTCTTTTCAGCCAGAGTGCCTCTTTCTTCAACGTGTTTAAGTATTTCTCTGTCCTGTAGCCTTTTTGGTAAAGTCTTCGTGTGAAGATAGAAAACTTCCAGTAGCTTTCAGTCAGATTTTTTTTGTTATTATTGCGTATTTCTGAAAAGTGTTTATATTTTTAAATATAATCTAAAGTTTAGGATATAAAATGGAAGTTGAAAAATCAGACTAAATAATTCCTCATTAATTTAAGAAACTTTAAGAAACATATTTTATTTTACCTTTTATTTAAATACATGAATACAGAATTAATGCTATTTCCTTAGTTCGAAAAATTATGTGTTTAGGTGTATTTTTCTGATTGTGAAAATGATTAAAAATTTTTTTAATCTGAAAAACCACTTAGAACTCATTTAGAAATATGTCTCAAAGTTAAACAAATATAATAAAGTCACAGGATACAAAATCAATGTACAAAAATCCATTTCATTCCTATATACTAATAATGAAATTTTAGAAACAAATGAATAAAAATTCTTTTACATTACAATAGCTAGGAATAAACTTAACGAAGCATATGAAGGACCTATACCCTAAAAACTACAAGACATTATTTTTAAAAATTGAGAAGACAAAGAAATGGAAAAATATTCTGTGTTCATAGATTGGAAGACATAGTTAAAATGACCTTATTACCCAAAGCAGATTTAATGCAATCCCCATCAAAATTCCAGCAGCATTTTTTAAAGAAATAGAACCAAAAAAATCATCAGATTTGTATGGAACCACGAAAGACCCCAAATAGCCAAAGCAATCCTGATAAAAAAGGAGAAAGTGGGAGGTATCACATTCTTTGACTTCAAATCATAGTACAAAGTGACAGTAATCAAAACAGCATGGTATTGGCAGAAAAACAGATACACAAACCAATGGAACAGATTTGACAGCCCAGAAATGAACCTCATATATATGGGCAAATCATTTTCAACAAAGGAGCCAAAAACATACAATGGAGAAAGGAAAGCCTCTTCAATAAATAGTACTGGAAAAATTGGAAAGTCACATGCAAAAGAATGAAACTAGATTACTATCTATCATCACCAAAATTAACTCAAAATAGATCAAAGACCTAAATATAAGACCTGAAACAATAAATTGCATAGAATAAAACATAGGTACTAAATTCATGGAACTTTGGAATTAAAGAGGATTTTATGAATTTGACCTCAAAGGCAAGGAAAGAAAAAGCAAAAATAATGGTATTATATCAAACTAATAAGCTTCTACTCAGCAGAAGAAACCATCAGCAAAGCAAAAAGGCAACCAACCAAATGAGAAAAGATATTTGCAAACAGTGCCTCTGATAAGAGGCTAATTAAAATATGTAAAGAACTTATACAACTCAACAACAAAATGCCAAACAATCCAATTAAAAAATGAGCAGAGGACCTAAACAGACACTTCTCCAGAAAGTCTTAAAAATGACCAACAGACATGAAAAGATGCCCAACTTCACCAGCAGTTAGGGAAATGCAGATCAAAACCACAATGAGATACCACCTCATACCTGTTAGAATGACTGTTACCAACAAGACAAGTAATAACAAGTGTTAGAGAGGTTGTGGGGAACCCTCATACACTGCTAATGGGAATGTAAATTGGTATAGCCACTATGGAAAACAGTATGGAGGTTCCTCAAAAAATTAAGACTAGAATTAATTCAGCAATCCTTCTCCTGGGTACTTAACCCCCAAATTTGAAAACATTTATCCATAAAGATGTATGTACCCCAGTGTTCATTGCAGCAACATTCACAGTGGCTAAGACATGAATATAACCAAAGTGTTCTTTGATAGATGATTGCATAAAGGAGATGTGGTACATATAGACAATAGAATATTACTCAGCCATCAGAAAAGATGAAATACTGCTATTAGTGACAAGATGGATGGATTTTTAGATAATCATGCTAAGCAAAATAAGATAGAAAAATTTGAGAACCACATGATTTCATTCATGTGGGATTAAAACTAAAAGCAACAAATGAACAAGACAAACAACTGATGGACATGAACAACAATTTAAAGGGAAAAGAGGGTTGTAGATAAGGTTAAAGGGGGTCAAATATATGGTGATGGAAGGAGATTTGACAGGGTGGTGAATACACAGTATAACATACAGATGATGTATTATGAAGTGTATACTTGAAAACCTATATAATTTTATTAACCAGTGTCACCTCTAATAAATTAAGTAAATAAATAAAATCACCTAAAATAGTCCAGAAGTATTAGTATGTAAATTGGTGGTTGAAAACAATCTTTCAGATCTAATTTGATACAGACAAGCTTTGACAAATAGAATCAAAATTTTTAAATTAGTTAAAACATTACCAAACAGGTAGAATGAATGTGATTAACTGAAAATGTATTGGATATCTTATTAAAACTCTACATGATACATTTAAAAATATTAAAAGATGTTTTAAAAGTTACAGATTGTCTTATGGTGTACAAAATTTATCACTGTCCATAAACACATTCTCCCCCAATTTTGATTAACTGACAAAGTTAGTAAAGGGAAGGTTTGATTCCCCAAGTTATAACACTCTCCATGATTTGCCACTTTATGACACACACATCTGTGATTGATTAATTTTTTTTCAATTTAGTTTCTTTTTTTGGGTAACATTTTATTTCTATTTTTTAAAAAGACTTTATGGTGAAATGTTAACAGCTGCTAAATCTAAGTGGAAATAGAGCAACATGGGTGTCTATTAAACTGTTTTCTTTTTCTCTGTGTTTGAAAAGCTCAGTATTAGTCTTTTGAAGTTAAAAAATCTTTTAATGGGAGCTTTGAGAGATTTAAAAACTGCAAGCTTTCATGGGAAATAAGAATGAGAATCCAGAGAGGCCCCTAGATCCTTTGATTATTTAAAAAGATAGTCACATGTTTATGTAGCTCATCCTAGTAGTTAGTCTCATGGAAAAACAGCTCTGTGGCTGAAAAATAGATGTGACTCACAAAAAAGGAAGAGCTGTTGTGGTCTGTAGTTAAAGATGTTGAGAATTTTGGAGGTAATTAAAGTTTAATATTTTATTACTTTAATATCCTAATGGGCATTATGAATCTCTAAAACTGGAATATACAGTATGCTTTATTTCCAAACTTATTTAACTTTAAAACCCTTTGTGTAAGAGCAATATACAGGACTAATTTTCTGAGGAAGACAATTTGGGGAATGCTGTCTTACAGTTTATGAAGTGCCATTGTAATACCTTATGAAAATTCACATGACCCTGAGAAACACTTTCCCTATTCCCATGTTTCAGGGAGAGGAAATATTAAGAAAGATGAGTAGCTCCAAATTCACATGTTATCAGGTTCAAAAGCTGATCAACTGATTCAGTTTTGACGTTGTGTTTTCTGCCTTCATTGTCAGATGCTCCAGAGAAATGAGTAGGCTGAGGGTTGAAAGAAGGCTATTGGATCTCAATTTATATACAAACATGTCTTGTAGTAGATACTGTGGGTTTAGTTACAGACCACAATAAAACAAATCACAATTTTTTTTTGTAAAAAACGCAACGTCTGTGAAGCACAATAAAGCAGCACAATAAAAGGAGGTATGCCTGTAATCTTTGGATACAGAAAAGCAACCCTAGTAAAAGGGCCAAGAAAGGAAAAAGACATCTAGTAAATACTATTAGGAGAAGTGATTAAATAGACTGTCTTAATATGCACTACAAAAATTCTGGAAGAAATGAAAATTTAAAATAAGAAAAACTTTCAAATCAGAATAATTAACTTTCCTTAACTCTAGTAAAAAGGTATTTCCTATTTTTAAAATAGAAGTATCAGTTATATTGATAAATTTAGTAGAGAAAATATATAAAAGTGTTAGATAACACAAATAATAAACGTTTAATCCAAGAATAATATGCTTGCCAAGAAGGACTCCTTGTGATTATCAGGCCCAAATTCAGAACCAGAGTCTAGCAGCCATTGTTTACAGAGGCCTCTCATGCACAATTTCACTGAAAAGCCACAGACTGGGCTGCCAAGCCTTCTGCACTGTGCTCCTGCCATCTGAACTGATCCTTATAAACCAGCTCCTAGATCAAAATCTGACCAAAGGATCGAAACTTTCTCATCCAATCAGAGCTGTGCAGCTATATTCTTATTAGCATCTTTACTGACCAATCAGAGTGGCTCCATTCCAACCAGCCAGGACAGTGCTTTTTGGACCAAATAGAATTTGGAGTCGTCATTTGCATGAGAACAGACCAATCAGGGACCAGGGGTGCAACCTCCTATAAGTCAACTTCACCTCTGTCTCAGTAGAGCACACTTTCAGTTTCCATTGAAGACTGTTTCCTCAGCTGGAGTGGCAACATCAGAGCTGGAGCTGTCTCCCTAGAGTGGAGTGGAGCAGAGCTTTAACACTGGAGCTCTAACATCAAGGCCTCCTCACCTGAGCTGTTTCATAGCTGAGCTGTATCATAATTTAGCTGTATCACCATTGAGCTATTTCACAGTTGAGTTATTAGCACTAAATAAAGTCTCTCCTCTCACCACACCCCCAATTGAGGACTCTTGTTGGTGTTGAATTGGCAGTGATTACTTTTGGTTTACAATATATACATCTATAAGATAATTTCTTCTTCCCATTAAATGAATAGCACAAATAGATTGTTCATATAATAATGTAGATAATACTTGATGTGAATTTGACATTATATTGCTAAGCTCTTTGTACATTATCTCTGGATATTATTATCCCTATGTTAGTGGTGAGTAGTTCACAGAGGTTAGATATCTGTGCCAAAGCCACACGACTAGTATTTGACAGTCTGATCTAGGTCAGCTCAGCTCTTTTCACATTAAAGCCCACCCTCTTGACCCTTCTGTATGACTTCCTAAGAGCATATACTTCCTGAGATAAAGAAATAACAACAGCAAACACATAGCACTTATTACTATGTTATGGCCTAAGCACTTTACATGTGCTCATTTAATCTTTACAAAGTTATGAGATGTCAGTATTAATATCTCAATTTTATAAATCAGAAAATAGGGACATAGAGAAGTTAAGCCTGCACTCTTAATCACATGCTGGCTGAATCTCTAAAATAAAATTTAACTGTCATATAAAACTTCATATCCATTACACTCATAAAAGGAAAATGATTGAATATAATAAATCATTGAGAAGAAACATACAATTTTAATATATTATAAATTATAAGAATTTTTGAAGTGCATTCTTCTTACAGGAACCCCTAAAATGTATCATAACTTTTTATAAGATTTATTGCAAGGAAATAATTCAAAAGGTAAAGAAGTTCAAAGGTGTTAATGTGTTGTTTGTAATAATGATAAAAGTTAAATAACTGACAAACCCACAATTGGAATAATAAAGGAAATAAACATTAAATGAATTCTTTCACTGTCTGTGGTATTTTTCTAGTCATTCACTTGGTTATTTCAAATTTATTCCCCACAATAACCTTATAAGGTAGGTGGTATGGTCATTTTTACAGAAGAGCCAGCTGAGGGTCAGACAGATGTAAGGGACCCAGATCTTTCTTGGCCCCAAATAACCAGGCCCTTAACAATATCATGAGGCAGCACAAAGTTATATGTCATTAACAATTATAAGTATGTAGATATTGGAATCAGTATGAAAACATTTTAATAAAACCTTCAATATATACACATTCATTTGATCTGGGTAAAGATGATAATAAGAATTTTATCTGCGAGATTTGTTTTAGAGACAATTTTCTTTTTAAATTAAAATATACTCTCTTTGTAAAATGTGTGCATTTGGGCTAGTTCTACTGTCCTGCCTTACTCAATACTTGGACCCAATTTTCCAGATTTATATATTTACAAATTATGTACTTCAGGCCTAGAGAAATGTAGGGAATTATTGTCATTCATGCATAACAGGAAAGTTTGACTTAGTAAGACAACAGTACATTATAGAAGTTAAAACTTCAACTCAGCTAAGTTTTGAATCCCAGCCCCATCACTAGCTTTGTGATATTGGGCAGGCCCCTTTTCTGGTTTTCCACCACTGGTTTTTTTTTTGTTGTTGTTGTTGTTAGATTAAATAGAAATGAAGGTTTAGCAAAGAATCTGGCATATAATAAGCTCCTAATAAACTAGCTGCTAGTATCATAAACATCATTATTTATTACTATTTAACTTATAAGAGTTGGTTTTACTTGAGATCAGAATTGAGGTCTATTAGACTTCATTATTAGATTTCTATTATTGCATAATAAACCATCAAACATTTAATTGCTTAAAACCATGTATTTACTAGCTCACAATCCTCCATTCAGCTGCATGGTTGGGCTGGGCTAGGCTCCCTTGTTCTCAATCGGGCTTTCTCACATATCTGTGGCCTTTCTCTGCTTTGTCTCTCATTCTCAAGCAGGTTAGCTTGGGCCTATTTAGATGGTGTCAGTAAACTGCCCAACTGGAAACTGGAAGAGGCAGGCCACTTGAAGGCGAGGCTCAGGCTTCTAACACACAAGTGTCATTTCTGCTGCATTCTATTGGAAACTGGAAGAGGCAGGCCACTTGAAGGCGAGGCTCAGGCTTCTAACACCCAAGTGTCATTTCTGCTGCATTCTATT
This sequence comes from Macroglossus sobrinus, assembly GCA_004027375.1. Lineage (NCBI taxonomy): Eukaryota > Metazoa > Chordata > Mammalia > Chiroptera > Pteropodidae > Macroglossus > Macroglossus sobrinus. Next base: position 153,569 of record PVKZ01000178.1, read on the forward strand.
GGTTGAAATCACAAGGTTAGCCCATATCCAACAAGTGGACAATAGAGTTCACCTCTTGATGGGAGCTGCTGCAAAGTTTCTAATTTTTTAATCTACCATTTAGACTAAGTAATAAAAAACCCTATTTCATGCTAATTAAAATCAACAAATTGACTTTTAATAGGGAATAAAAAGGTTATAGTTAAATATCAGGATATTTTTTAAAAAGACTTAATGATACACATAAAAAGAAATCAGTCTTGAAACAATTGGTAACTAAAACTTTAAAAGTACTCTTAGAAATTGAATTGGTCTTATTTTTTGAAAGTCTTCACTATTAGGAAAATTAAAATGAGGATATAATTTTTAATTCTCCCTAAAAGATAAGGCCACTTAACCAAATACCATTTTCTACCTCCCCCCCCAAAATTAATAAAGGACAATTTTTTAAGTTTGCAGACTTTATGATATAGCATTCAACCTATATAATCTAAGGCGATCTATTAATAAGTGAAGTAATTTGCATCAAATACAGTAGGTGGCACAGGAACTTTTGTTCCTGTGAAGAACTGAGTTCAGGATTCACCTATATTCTTCCTGAGTGTTGCTAAATATAGGGTTTTAAATAAGGCAAATCTAAACAGAATCTAGCAACTTTGCTTAATGTAAATTACATTTATTTGCAGTTTTATTACACTATAAAAATTAAGTACAATAATGTTAAAGTTCCTTGAACTAAATTCTACCAAAAGGAAAAATGGGGCGAGCTAGAGAGATGCACAGATCATAATTTCTCAAAATTCTTATATACTTATTTAAATTTCATACAGGTTATTCTCAGCTTCTCATTCTTAATAGATTTCTTAATTATTACTTAAGTAATAATTAAGCTGAAACAACAAGAAATGCTGTAAAAGGCCAGAAGACAGTTAATTTTAATGGGGTCATTCTGTCATATTTTCAGGACACTCTTAAGTATTCTTTAAACAGAAATTTCAGTAGAAAAATTAACTCACTGGTGCTTGACCAGCATGAACAATATTTTACTCCTTTGACTAGTATATTGAGATGAGAGTTTTAGAAAACATAATTTTTTGTACATTTAAAAGTACGATGTAAAATCATTGTAAGAGTAGTGACTTGGGTTGTTTGGTGTATTCAAGTGTAATGCTATTGAATATTTTAATATCTCATTTGTATTGATTTTAGTTAAATTAGTGCTTCTTAATCTTGGCTTTATAAGCTTCCTAGTAATCTGTGGAACATCTTTAAGAAAGTTCCAGGGATTCTAATCTGGCAGGTGCCATCATAGCATTGGGCTTGGTAACTCATTCTTAATGGCAGATGTATCACAAAAGTAACACACTAGAGCATATCCAAATTCTGAAGTTGGCTCTGAATGGCTAAAGTTTTATCTTTTTTAGGAGACAAAGTTCTCTTTTAAAACCCATTCAGCAAGTTTATATAAAGTTATATTTTGAAATGGGTAAACACTTAGAAAACAGCAACAACAAAAATATAATCTCAGAAGCTATCATTAAGATAGAAATATTAATGGCTGTTTAAATATTTGGAAGCATGTGGTAGTTATACTCAAATATGGAAAATAAACGTTGCTTGTGCTATTTACTATTAAACATCAATGGTTTTTTTTCTTGAAATAAAGAAGTGTGGTTTATCGTTATTTCAATGTTAAAATACGAACATTCTGAATTAGTAATAATGTAATTCCTCTTCTCTCTTCCCATTTGAGTTCTAACAAATTAGGAGAAAATAACTAAATTTAGCCTGTAATCTTTGGTCATTTAATTTTTGTTTTCTTTTGTACCTTCTGTTTCTGATTACCATCTAGACTACTGATATGGAAGTTGATTTTACGAATTGTTTTTCAGCTGATTATCTGGCTCAGGCATTTGATTCTCTTTGTTTGGACTTGAAGACAGATGAAGGAAAAACCTTATTTTTGGAGTATCAAGCTGTTCCAGTGATAGTAAACCATCTAAGAATATCCAGTAAAGGACTCCTATCCAATGTTATTGATAGTTTGCTTCAGATGACAGTGGAATCTGGTAAGTTTTAAAGTTTATACACACAAAGAAGTGACAGTGGGATGATTTTTCTAATCTGTTCTGAATGTATAATTCTACCTCTCAGACACCACTGCATTTTATAATATAAATGCTTAAAAATATTTTTGACAGTTGTGTAATCATTAATAACATCACTAAGTTATGAAACCCAACCCTTCATACAAATTTTCACTAACTTAACACAATTTCCAGTAATCATCTTGGTTATGTGGCTATATTCGGCAAATGTTGCTCACATATTCAAGCTGCTTTCTTTGTTCTCTTTTGTCTCATCATTCAGACAGATCTGTTCTTATATTCCCTGTTTGCTCAGAGTGAGTGAGATCATCTAATGTGTCTTCACATAAAGTGAGAATAATGACAGCCACATTCCTGTTGTTGCCACTTCACCCTTACTGTTTTATTATAGGCTACTCTTTGATATTCATATTTATAATATTTTGCAGTCTCTGTTTTTGTCCTTTTTTTTATGTTGGTATAACATATAAAGTTCTTTTAATATGTTATTGCTATTCCTAACTTTGCCCAGATATGTATGGGGATATCGAACATAAATATTTTCATTGGCTTTAGTTGGCTTTGCTCTTTGAAGCTCAGGTAACCTGTCAACTTATAATAAGCAGCCATTTTGCTTCATTAATTCTTTCTCATTTGTAGTTTTGTCCTCTTCCCTATTCCTTTTCCTTCTACAGCACTTCTAAAATTAAATTGTTTGTTCCTTTCAGAAGGTGGAAACTAAAAATAGAAAGCCATGGCACAGAGTGATAGTAAGCAATCTGTGTTACCTAGTGCTGCTTGCTGATGAATCTCTAATGACTGGGTGCATATGCTTCTAAAACTAGATCTGTTGAGTGTATGGTTTCACATTTTCAATTCACTTTTATATACAATCTCGTGTTTCCTTTATAATATCACTCCACAGGAGGCCTGATAGGAAACTAAGACAGAAAAATTAGGTAACTTTTCCATGGATTTCATATCTACACAAAGGTAGAACTTGGTCTTGAAAACAGGCCCCTGATTTTAGATATAAAGTATATTCTACCATATAGCATCATGATTAGGTTTTCCAGGTTTTTTTTTTTCTGCCCAAAATGTCAAATTTTCACTGACATATTTTAAAAATATATTTAGTTGTTTATAACTGTTAAGTTATTGAACTTATAGTTGGGGAATTAGCTACTTAGATAAGTAAATTTTGAGTTTTGTATCTTAATGTACTAATTTAAAATATAAAGCAAAATGTGAAAAGTTAGTAAACTGAGACACAGAAACCCAAGATTATTTGTTTGAGCAGATTTCCAGCTAGTTTCAGAGGATTTTTTTTCTAATGAGGAAAATTAAAATCCTACCAGATGTAAATGTCTGTTCATCAGAAACAAATCTGTCTAAATATGTCTGACAGAGATGGAATCTTGTAGCAAAAGGAAAACTAAAATAAAATTAAGAAACAATGGACCTACTTGGGTGAAATGACTTTGTGGCATCGTAACATTTACATTTGGAAAAATAGATTAGATAGTCAACAGATACTTGATTTATTCATATTTGTTTACCTTTGTTCAAGTTATGCTAAAATCCAAGGTTACTTTTTCTTGCTCAAATTGAGTAAATAAAACAATTTCTAGTGTTAAGTGCTACAATGCCATATTGATGATTTTAGTGATGGGAAACTTTTGGAAGATCTGAAATGGTAGATTTTTGATAACATTTATATTTGTTTTCTTGATGTAATTTTAGTCAGCCCACAAAATTTGTTGAAGGGATAAATGAATGATAGATTAAAATACAGCAAATATTTCTGTAGCTATTGGTTTTATTTCTGCTTTTTCTCAGTTTGAAATGGGCAACTTATTTCATCATATACATAATTTCCACATGCCATTTTTTAAAAATTCATAGGAGAAAGTTGTCCGAAAAGAAATCTTGAAAGAATTGATTTGCAGATGGCTTATATCACCCATCTCGTGTGCATTAGTGGCCAGCTTTTCGTGAAGTGCCATGTTTTAACCATTGTATTTGCAGTGTTTTGTGAGCTTTGGGGCTTCCTCTGAAGCCCATTTGGGGCTTCAGAAGCAAAGCACTGGAAGGAGGTATCAGTGAGTTGATCTCTAGCCCTGGACTACCCAAAGTGTTTAGGACTGGTTAACTAGGAGATCAATATAGAAACAGTGTTCAGAAGCCTGTATTATAATTTAACAGTAATTTTATATCTGTTAAATCCAATAATAATGTAAAATATTTGGACTTGTATATTGTATATTTCATTTTCTAGTGTTTTTTAATAGTATTGTAAAAAAATACACTGAAACACATTAAATTTTGAAAAGTTAGAGCCAATGATTTGAATGGTGCAGCAGCAAAACTGAAAATGGTTATGGCTGCTCTGCAGGTGGAGCCTAGGACTGAGATTTTTATAGAGAAGACATGGAAGCAAAATTAGAACTTAATTGACTGTAACTTAAATATTTGCCTTATTTGGGAAATTTTAGTTATTTGGCTGTTATGTTAGTTGTTCTTGAGTTTCATTTTCCCGGACTCAAGAAAATCTAGTTGACTTTATGATTAGTGTTTTTGATTTTTGTTTTCTGAGATTCAGGTGCACTGACTCTGGCTTAGGTTTTGGTTTGTCAAGGTAGGCTTTTCTTCCTAAAGATCTAGAGCTACCCCAGACTAACAGTTTCCTTGTTTAACTATTTTAACAGTATTTTATAGAATGTGATGGATTCTCTGCTGAACTGGAAATTTTAAAAGACTGGTGCTTAGTTTGAGAAATAGTAGGATACTCCATCTCTATGGATACTTTGATATTAAGCTAGTTATATAGTTAGTCCTGCTGCAAGAGATTTTCTTCTTCTCTTCTCTCAGAAATTCATCTTTTCAAATATGAGAAATGTTATTAGCTGCATACATATTGTTTTTTGAAAACTACTAAAATGCATTTCTGTAAGTGTAAGTTAAGATCTGCACATCAGTTTACTTCAACGTATATGTTATGAGCACAATTTTTTTTTTTTAGATTGAGGGGTTCTGATTATATCTGTTTGGAGCATGAGTGTATGTTATATAATAACTTAGTTGTGTTGCTTTTAGAAAATTATTTTATGGTTTCTTTTTCTTTTTCCTGTCAGTGGTTGAAAGCTGTTATTCACCTATCTAGATTTATCTGTATAAGAACTTGAGTCTTATTTTATTTCAAAAGTTTTTTTCTTTTCTTTCTTTTTTTTCTAGAGGGATTTAAGTTTATATTATATAGTTTATTCTCTTTTGTGGCCTACAAACCACCTTCTCTAATGTAAAATGTTATTATTATCCCTGGATGGCAATAATGTATTTGATTACATTTTGCAAACCTTATTTTTTAAGTAAAGTTTATTTTTATTATTAAAATAATAGAAACTACAAATCCGAAAACAAACAGTCTTACCATCCAAAGATATGTACACTTACTTTCTGTGCGTATTAATTTCTGTCTTTTTTTTTTTATGAATAGTTTTTATGATGTCAGGTTCTTCTTCTCTTTTTTTTTAACTTGGTTAAATCTTACTATATATACAGTTGATCGGTCTGTGTTTGTTTATCTGTCCAAAATACCAAAATAGAAGAAAATATTAGGAGATTTTGTAAAGAAATGTACTTTTTCTGTTTAAATTATCTCTGAATATGCATAAGAAAATTTAATAAAGTTCAAGATAGCAGAGAATCTTCAAATACTTTAGATTATGCTACATGCATTAAAGTTCTATAGATTTTTTTATAAACATATCCATATTTCTTATTTTGGTGCTGCTGCTCATATTTCATTGGCATCTAATTCTTGGTTCAGGCAACATTTCCCTTCTTGCTATTCTTAATTTATTGTCATTCTATTACATAATTTTTATTAGAGAGATTAAAGCAAGGATAATTTCAATGAAATGATAAATTTGATATTCAGAACAAAGTCCCCACCTAGTATAAACAAACCCATATTTCTAGTCACAAATCCTACCTGTTTTCTCAGTTTAAGTTTTCACATGAGGAATGTTCTCTATGAGAAAACATGGTAGGAAAGTTTATTTTTAATAACTGAAGAATACATAATATTTTTTGAAATTCAAAAAGTTAACACTCCCCTTAATTCCACCACCTTAATATGACATTTATAGTTTGTATATTGCCTAGTATATATATTTTTACATTGTTGTGATCATAATATGCATACTTTATTTTATAAGTAGTGTATATCACTGAAGAAAAAATTAGAAAATCAGATTATTTTCATTGAACAAATATCTATCTATAGACTGTACATTCATCTCCAGCACTGAGGTAGGCATAAGGGATACATATAAGATAAGAAAGGCCTCTGTCATCATGGAATTTATGGTCTAGTTGACTTTTGTCAAATTATTGGCATACTGGGGATGATCGTAATTCCTATATCATAGGATTATTAAAGGTGATGAAGGACTTAGCCATGCAAAGATCTGGGAAAAGACTGTTCCAGGCAATGGGTACAGCTAGAGTAAAGATGTTACGGCAAGTATTAGTTGTGTTAGGTGTGTTTTCAGGAAAGTGCAGAATAGTAGGAGAATCAGAAAGGCAGAGCCTGAGGCACTCATTGGGTAGGGCCATCATCAAGAAGTGGGGATTTTTATGTAGTAAAACTCCTTGAGGTTTTCTATCCTGGTTTGTTGAACATCATATTACGAGCTTTTTTGGTATAGTTCTGCCTAACCCCCATTTTTTCATTGTTGCTTAATATATCATTATATTCATGTACTATTATTAATTAAGGCATTTCCTGTGGGAAGTTTGTATGAAAATCAATTAATTCTATCCCAGCACAAAGGAACTTTCAAGCACTTTGTGGTCAGCTCCTTCAGAGATATGTGGCATGTCCCTTCTTTAGCCTCTGAAATCTACTTAAGATTTACCTAATATGTATAGGTGGCCATATTATTGATACTGGTCTCTAAATGATTATATATTTACAGCTGTATTATAAATTGCATAGTTACTTTATGATGCTTGCATTCCTTTATCTGACACTGTAACAATCTTTTTGTAAAGCTGGCCTTTCTACTTTGTAACACTAGATGATACAAGCCCTCTTTTGGTTCAGATTGAGGTTTGTGTTATATAACCTATCTTCAGGAAAGTTATTCTGATATTTTGTGAAAAACAAAGCAAACAAAAAAAAACATTGTGTATGATGGGAAGTAAAATCCCACCTGCTAATAAGTAGTGTGGTAGAGAAAGCTGAGAACTCAAATAATTGAATATACAGATAATGAATATACTACTTTATTTTAAAAAATAAGAGTTATCTGGCTATTTAAGGGATTCCCCCCCCCAAATGTGTTTATTGTTTAAAAAATAAAATATTCACATAGTAAATAATTTCAAAGGTACAAAGGTTAGAAGTCTTTTTTCAGTCATGGTTGTCTAGAGAAACTAATTTTACTGGTTTTTTTCCATATCCTCTCATAGATACACTATGTTTGTGTACACACACACACATTCTTATTTTTTTCTTTATATTATTCTTTTATCAAAAGAATGCCAGCATGCATTCTCTTATATCTTAAGAGGTCTTTTTGAATTAGTCCATAGTTTCTTAAAATTCATTCCTTTAAGTAGTGCTTCTGTATACAAACTTCTATAAAAAATAAATTTGCATATGTGAGAGCTTATTTGGTAGAATAGATACCTGGAAGTAGAATTGTTGGACAATAAGAATGACATAGAGCAAAAAGGAGGTAAAATTTTTTTAAAAAAACAAACAAACAAGGGAGTCAAAGAGACAGTTTCAAAATTAATCAATGATTTTTTTTAATAGATCATAATTTAGAGACACGAGAATGGAGTCTAGTATAGTTAGATATGGTGATATGGATAATTCAAGCATCTCTTACATCCTGTACCTTTTTCCCGATGTGATTACATCCTCCTTACCAACCAAAACTTTGTCCTCCTCTCCCCACTTCTAAATCCATCCACCTGCTGCTCATATAGTATATTAAGCAGGTAAAGGGAGTTCTGTTGCCCAGCTAAGACAGCAGCACTGCTGACTTGGAACCTTTGGCTGGCAGATCGGGCCACTAAAGCACCTGAGTGGTTAATGCACAGCAGTTTAAATATAGGAGGTTTTGGGGGCGGGGGTTCAAAATGAAATGTTTGGAAATTGAGGACTGCCTGTATAGACATCTTGTTTGAAGTTTAATTATGGACTAGCGAAAAAATGATTCCAACCCCCCTGTTTTCCAAAGCATGTAAAAAATATAATCTACATATTAGTTTTAGTTTTTACCCATTTTGTTTAAAATAATTTTATTTTAACTAGGGAAAAAGATAACATAAAATTTACCCTCTTAGTCATTTTTAAGTGTACAGTTTGTTAGTGTTAAGTACATTTATATTGTTATGCAACTGTCATCACCATCCATCTCTAGAACTATTTCATTTTTCCAAACTGATAGTCTGTACCCATTAAACATTAACTTCCCATTCCCCTAGCCCCTGTTAACCATAATTCTACTTTCTATCTCTATGAATTGGACTACTCTTGATGCCTCATGCAAGTGGAATCATACAATAATTGTGTTTTTGTGACTGACCTCATTGAGTATAATGTCCTCAAGTTTTATCCATGTTGTAACTTCTGTCAGAATTTCCTTCCTTTTTTAAAAGCTGAACAATATTCCATGTATTCCACAGTTTGTTTATCCATTCATCCGTTGATGAACACTTGGGTTGTTTCCACTTTTGGCTATTATGAGTAATGGTGCCATTAAGATGGGTGTACAAATATCTATTTTGAATTCCTGTTTTCAGTTTTGTGGGGTCTTTAAAGTTGTTTTTAGTCATCAAATATCTTCAAACAACAATGTTTAAAATTGTACTGAGATTAAGACAATACTTTAAGAAAGGACCATTCAAATTCTGGTTTTGGTTATACCCAAAGCCCATTCTGCTACCAAAGCAACATATAGATTTGTTTTCAACATCTGAATTTGTTGTAATTAAAAAAAATTATTTACAAGCTTAAGTTAAACACAGAGGACATAATTTCATAGAAACTGTAGTTTCTTGAGAAGATTAAAATGGTACTAGTAGCATCCCTTATATTCTCCCCTGTCTCTCCCCAAAGACCTATGTATAATTTTGATCTTAAAGCCTGCTAATTATTAAAAGAAAAATAATTGATTTTGGAAAAATGAAACTGAAATAGCCATTTCAGTGTTTTTGCCAGTCATTAGAAAGTCTAAGTTAGAGATTGTATGTATGTATGTATGTATGTATGTATGTATGTATGTATATATGTATATATATTTTAAGACTATTACAAATTATAAGAAAACAAATCCTTTTTTGAGACAAAATTGGTATATAATATTGTATAAGTTTTAGGTCTACAACATTATAATTTGATATCTGTATACACTAGATACACAAAGTGATCCCCACCAAAAGTCTAGTTAACATCCTTTACCATCCTTTATATCTCCTTTTTTCATTTTGCCCAACTTCCTTCCCCTCTGGTAACCACCTCTGTTTCCTGTATCTATGAGTTAGTTTTTGTTTTGTTTAGTTTGTTCATTTGTTTTCTTTTTTAAAAAATCCTTATATGAGTGAAATTATATGATATTTGTCTTTGTCTGACTTATTTCACTTAGCATAATAACCTACAGGTTTATCCATGTTGTCACAAATGGCAATATATCTTTCTTTTTTATGGCTAGGTAGTACTCCACTGTGTATATATACAACATCATCTTTATCCATTTACCTATCAGTGTACACCTGGGTTGCTTCCATAGTTTTGCTATTGTAAATAATGCTGCAGTGAACATAGGGGCATATATGTCTTTTCAAATTAATGTTCTTGTATTCTTAAAATACCCAGAAATGTACTAGCTGGATCATATGAGAGTTCTATTTTTAATTTTTTGAGGAATCTCCACATTGTTTTTCAAAGCAGCTGCTCCAGTTTACCTACTCACCAACATTGTGTATAAGGATTTTCTTTTCTCCACATACTCTCTACTTCTTTTATTTTTAATTTATTTTTTTTTATTTTTTGACCTTTTTTTTTCCAATTACAGTTGACATTCAACATTGTATTAGTTTCAGGTGTACAGCATAGTTGTTTGACGTATATGTAATTTACAAGGTGATCTGCCTGATAAGTCTAGTATCTCGTATAACACTTTTTGTTTCTTGTCTTTTTGATAATAGCCATTCTAGAAAGTGTGAGGTGATATCTCATTGTGGTTTTGATTTACATTGCCCTAATAATTAGTGGTGTTGAACATCTTTTCATGTACTTATTGGTCATCTGTATGTCTTCTTTGGAAAAGTACCATTTCAGATCCTCAGCCCATTTTTTAATTGGATTGTTTTGTTTTTTGTTGTTGAATTGTATGAGTTCTTTACCTATTTTGGATTATCACCCCTTGTCAGATAAATGATTTGCAAATATCTTCTCTCATTCAGTAGGTTGCCTCATTCAGTAGGTTGCCTTTTCATTTTGATGATGATTTTCTTTGCTATGCAAAAGCTTTTTAATTTGATATAGTCACATTTGTTTGTTTTTGCTTTTTCTTCCCTTGCCATTGGAATCAAATCCACAAAAGCATCTAAGACAAGTGTCAAGGTGCTTACTCCTGTTTTTGTCTAGAAATTTTATGGTTTCAGGTCTTATATTCAAGTCTTTAATCCATTTTGAGTTAATTTTTATGTGGTGTAAGATAGTGCTCTAGTTTCATTCTTTTGCATGTGGCTGTTTAGTTTCCCCAACACTATTTATTAAAGAGATTATCTTTTCTCCATTGTATGTTCTTGGCTCCTTTGCTGTAAATTAATTGTCCATATTTGTGTGGGCTTATTTCTAGGCTCTTAATTCTGTTCCATTTATCTGTTTTGTGTGTGTGTGGGGGGGGGGCGCTTATTTCTAGGCTCTTAATTCTGTTCCATTTATCTATGTTTCTGGTTTTTTTTTTATGCCATTACCTTACTTTTTGGGTTACTATAGATGTGCAGTATTTTTGAAATCCAGGAGTGTGATACCTCTGGCTTTGTTCTTTCTCAAGATTGCTATGGCTATTTGGGATCTTTTGTTATTCTATATAAATTTTAGAATTATCTATTCTAATTCTGTGAAAAATGCCATTGGAATTTTGATAGGGATTACATTGAATCTGTAGATTGCCTTACATCGTAGGAACATATTAACAATATTAATTTTTCTAGTCCGTGAGCTTGGAATATCTTCCCATTTATTTGTGTCTACTTTCTTTCATCAGTGTTTTATATTTTTCAGTGTACAGATCTTTCACCTGTTTGGTTAAATTTAGTCTTGTATATTTCTTTTTGATGCAATTGTAAATGGGATTGTTTTCCTAATTTCTCTTTCTGTTAATTCATTATTAGTGTATAGAAACACCACAGATTACTGTGTATTGATTTTGTAACCAGCAATCTTACTGAATTCACTTATTAGTCCTAACAGTATTTTGGTGGAGTCTTTTGAGTTTTCTACATAGGGTCTCATGTCATCTGCAAGTAACAATTTTACTCCTTTATGATTTGGATGCTTTTTATTTCTTGCCTAATTGTGTGGCTAGAACTTCCAATATTATGTTGAATAAAAGTCATGAGGGGTTATCCGCGTCTTGTTTCTGAACTAAGAGGGAAAACTTTTAGTTTTTACTGTGGAATATGTCAGCTGTGGGTTTGTCATATTTGGTCTTAATTATGTTGAGGTATGTTACCTCTATACCCACATTGCTGAGAGTTTTTATCATAAATAGATGTTAAGTTTTGTCAAATGCTTCTCTGCATCTATTGAGTTGATCGTACAGTTTTTATCTTTCATTTGGTTAATAAGTGGTATATCAAGTTGATTGATTTGCAGATGTTGAACCATCCTTGCATTCCTGGAATAAATCCCATTTTGTCTTAGTGTATGATCCTTTTAATGTATTGTAGAATTTGGTTTGCTACTATGTCGTTGAGGGTTTTTACATCTATGTTCATTAAGGATATCAGCCTATAATTGTTGTTGTTGTGTTCTTGTCTGGTTTTGGTATCAGGGTAATGCTGGCCTTGTCAAATGAGTGTGGAAGTAGTTCCTTCTTTTCAGCTTTTTGGAAGAGTTTGAGAAGGATAAGTATTAAATCTTTTCTAAATGCTTGTTAGAATTCACCAGTTAAGCCATCTGGTCTTAGACTTTGTTTATTGGGAAGTTTTGGATTACTAATTTAATGAAGTTAGTAGTAATTGGTCTATTTAGATTTTCTGTTTCTTCATGTTCAGTTTTGGAAGAGTGTATGTTTCTAGGAAATCATTTATTTCTTCTAGGTTGTCCAATTTGTTGTTATATATTGTTCATACTAGTCTCTTAATGATCTTCTGTATTTGTGTGGTATTAATTGTAATTTGTTCTCTTTTATTTCTGATTTTATTTGAGTCCCCTCTCTTTTTTTCTTGTTTAGTCTAATTAAAGGTCTGTCTATTTTATTTATCTCTTCAAAGAATCAGCTCTTAGTTTATCAGTCTTTCCTGTTGTCCTTTTAGTTTCTATTTTATTTTCACTTTGATTTTTTTTTATTTTCTTCCTTCTACTAACTTTGGACTTTGTTTTTCTTTATTGTTTCTAGTTCCTTTAGCTGCTGCTGTTGTAAATTGAGTTTTTGTTGTCTTTTCTTGAGATAGACCTGTATTGGTATGAATTTTCCTCTTTGAAATGCATTTTTTTGCATCCCATAGATTTTGGTGTGTCGTATTTCTGTTTTTCACTTGTCTCTGGGTGTTCTTTGATATCTTCTTTGATTTCATTGATGACCCATTGGCTTTTCAGTTTTCTTTTTGTTGTTAATTTCTAGTTTCATACCATTGTGGTTGCAGAAGATGCTTGATATAATTTCAGTCTTTTTGAATTTACTGAGATTTGGTTTGTGGCCTAGCATGTGATCTGTTCTGGAGAACATTTTGTATGCACTTGAGAAGAATGTGTATTCTGCTACTATGGATGGCTATGTTGGATGGAATGTTCTTCATATGTCTATTAAGTCTAGCTGACCTTAATAATCTTAACCTAGTAGTTTAAGGTCAGTGGTTCCTTATTTATTTCTATCTGGATTATCTATCCATTGATATAAGTGGGATGTTACAGTCTCCTAGTATCATTTTATTGCTGCTAATTTCTCTCTTTAGTTTTGTTAATATCTGTATTATATGTTTTGGTGTTCCTATATTTGGTGCAGTATATATTTATAAATGTTATATCTTCTTGCCGGCTTGCCCCCTTTATTATTATGTAATGCCCTTCTATATCTTTTATTACAGGCATTGTTTTAAAGACTATTTTGCCTGATATGAGTACAGCTGTGTGGAATATTTTTTTTATCCCTTCATTTTCAGTCTGTGTGTGATCTTCTCAAGCAAGGCTCTTGTAGGCAACATATAGATGAGTTGTGTTTTTTATCCATTTAGCCACTCTTTGACTTCTGATTGGAGATTTTAGTCCATTTACATTTAAAATAATTATCAATGGGTACATACTTATTGTCATTTTGTTAATTGTTTTCTGGCTGTATTCATAGTTCCTCTCTGTTCTTTCTGCTTCTTTTTCTTCTTTTGTGCTTCTTTTTCTTCTTTAGTGTTGTATTTAGATTCCTTTCATTTCCTTTTGTGTATTTAACATTAAATTTTTGCTTTGTAAGGTTCACTTATCACATTCTATGTATATAACAAACTGTTTTAATTTGGTAACAGCTTAAATTTGAACACATTACAAAATTTTACACATTTACTCTCCTTCTCTTGTTTTATGTTTTTGATGTCACTTTCTCCTCTTCTTTTTATGTATCTCAAACTAATTATTGTAGTTTTAGTTAATTTTACTACTTTTGTCTTCTAACCTTTATACTTGCTTTATAAGTAATTGATCCCCTACCTTCACTATGTTTACCTTTTTCAGTGAAGATTTTTACATTTATATGTTTTCTTGTTATTAATTAGTGCCATTTCTTTCCAGCTTAAAGAAGTCTCTTTAACCTTTCTTATAAGGCCACTTTAATGGTGATGAAATTCTTTAGGTTTGCTTATCTGGAAAACTCTTAATCTTTCCATTCTGAATAACATTGCTGGGTAGAGAATTCTTGGTTGGAAGTTTGCTCCTTCCAGTACTTTGAATATGTAATTCCACTTTCTTCTGGTTTGTAAAATTTCTGCTGAAATTTTTACCAATACCTTATGGGGTTTCCCCTTTATATAAGAAGTTATCTTTTTCTTGCTGCTTTTAACATACTCTCTTTAATTGTTACTATTTTAATTATAAAGTATCTTGGTGCGGATCTCTTTGAAATCATCTTTTTTGGAACTCTTTGGACTTCTTGGACCTGTATGTCTTTTTCCTTTCTTAGATAAGGGAAGTTTTCAGTCATTATTTCTTTAAATAAGTTTTCTGGCATTTTCTTCTCCCTCTGGGAACCCTACAATGCAAATGTTATTGAGACTTTTTTTGTGACCTGACATGTTGTCTTTCTTAGAAAATGTTTCGTGTACACTTGAAAAGAATGGACATTCTGTTACTTTGGGGTGAAATTCTCTAAAAATAATCTGTTAAATCTATCTGATCTAGAAGGTCTGTCCATTAATGTCAGTGGGGGTGTTAAAGTCTCGTACTATGACTGTATTACTGTCAATCTCTTTCTTATAATATTTTTCTTTTATATATATTAGGAATACTGGTTAACCTCATTTTGGATCTTTTTTGATGGTCTTGCATATATGGGCTTTTTGTCTAGTCTTTTCCCCTCATTTTGATTGCATTTGTTCTGATTATCTCATATTTATGATAGCAATCTAATTTTCAGCTATATTATTTCATTTTCTTGCTATTTTAAAATTTGTTAGTTTTTCTTAATGGTGGTGTTTTGATATTCTCTCTTTCAGATCCTATTGTTTATCATATTTTCTTATTTATTGACTGGCCATGTTCTTATTAGGTTAATCTAGACCTCAGAACAGTTTTGAAAGACCTTGTTCTGTTCTTTGAGTTGGAGTTTTTTTACATTTCACTCTGTCTTGTGCATGCTGTATTCCTTTCTTGATTGGCTGATCATTTGCTATAATGTGTACACCAAATAGCCATGCTGCTTCTAATTACTTGTTCTTCTTTTTGGGCCTCTTTGTCCAAACTCTCTTTATGTTCTCATGGAGGGTGAGGGACTTCTGCACTCTCTTCTTAACCACCATAACCATGTCCAGTTTTTTTTCCATTTAGAGTTACAATTTTATCCATTTAGAGTTACAATTTTTTCTTAATATATGTGTTTTATATTCAGCCAATGGATGTAGTGATTGACATGTCTTGTTAGACTCGCAGCACTATGTTCTCACTTCTGAGATTTTGCTAAAATGTCATCTAATTCAGAATATAGGAGGTATGAGTATTCAGTTTCCATGAAGAAGTTCTTTTGACTTCAGCCTGGCTCCCCAGTGCGCTGTGTGCTCTGGAAAATTATTTTCAAATTACTTCCTGGCAATCTCTGTCTCTGTTTTACAGTCAGAAGAATGAAAAGGTAACAATAACTGGTTAGTTTGCCCTCTTCAGGTTTGGGGGTATTAGTGAGAATTTCCAAGATTTTCTTAACTTCTCCAATGTCTCTCAAGGAAAAAAGGTTGCTAAGGTAGGCTGTGACCCTGGGCACACTAATTCTTCTCCACTCTAGAATTTTATGTTTCTATCCTATGCCATTTGCCACCAGTTTTTAAGGTTCATGATATAGACTTCTGCCCTTTTCTATTTCTTTATTTGTGTTTGGTTGTTGTAGGTGAGGTGTTTTTTGTTTTTGTTTTACTGTTTGTTTGTTTTACAATTTTTAATCCAAACACTAGCTTTTCAGAAAGAGAAATTCTGTCAAGCATTTTTATCCCTCCATTTTAATGTAGAAATCAGTGAAGACATGCTAGGTAATTTATACAGTGTTACAAGAATTTTAGAAGAGGAATCACCCGCTCTATTCAGCCCTCAAATTTTTTTTTCTCTCTTCTACTAGACATGTTTATTCAAATTAAAATTCTTCTAAGCTGTAAAAATATAATTAATTTTAATATTATAATATTGAAAAATGCTAAAACTACAATGTTTATATAACCTAATGCATATAAGGATCCCAGAATTTCTTTTCTCCTCTATTTCTTGTCTGTCTCACAAGTTTAAA
Source organism: Macroglossus sobrinus (assembly GCA_004027375.1). Taxonomy (NCBI): domain Eukaryota; kingdom Metazoa; phylum Chordata; class Mammalia; order Chiroptera; family Pteropodidae; genus Macroglossus; species Macroglossus sobrinus. The sequence continues at coordinate 169,854 of PVKZ01000178.1, forward strand.
AGATTGGAAATCAAGTCAGTGAACCTCTTTTACATCTAAAAGCACTTTTATAAGCTTCACTTGTTAAATATACTGATCTATTAAAGTCTTTGAATGGTTTTGGCTTTTTTCCATTAGAGGTCATAAAAGAAGCTCACTTTGTTTGGCATTGTTGACTTGGGGTTTTTTGTAATAACTCTTAAATGTGTGTGTGTGTTGTTCGTGCCAAGACTGGATTTACATATAAAGTATAGTAAAATAAAGGAAGATATACTCTATTTCATGCTTTAGCAATAAACAAACAACCATCATAACTTTCTTGTTTGGTTTTTAGACCTTTAAAAAGTGAAAATATCAACATTATAGATAATTGATATAAACATAATTGATAATTGATATAAACAAGAGAGAAACTCCTACAGCATTTCATTAACATTACAAAACAACTTTGAAAGAAAGTTCATTGAAGATGTGCTGTAGTTTATTTTATTCAGTACACTATCAAGATACTGTCATGTAGTCTGTCAGGCTGTGTTTATGGATTCAAAAAGAAAGAAGAATGCAAAGCTATCATATTTTTATGTCTTTTATACCTATTAACTTATTTACCTGTGTTTGAAATAAAGCCCTATGGGAGCTTCTAATTTTTATAGAGGCTTTACATGGGGAATTTAACTATTTGAAAGGCCATGATTTAACATTTTTGTGTGATTTTTGTTTCTGGTCAAGCTTTCATAATTACTAATAGTGATTTCCACCTTAAAAAACATTTTTATACTATTATTTTATACTATTATATTGTTTTGTTCAACACATAACAGTCTTAACAGAGCTTTTAATTTCACTGTTTTGAACTTTTTTGTGGTTCTTATTCATAAGCTTTTGCATACATCACCATCAGATACATTGTTAGAGGCAGAATTGCTGAATCAAAGTTTATATACTCTTAAGGGTTTTGATACAAATTTGCCAAATCCACTTATTTTATTCCTATTAAGGCTGAATATTTTGGCTGTATTGATTCTTTTGTTTGTGCTGTTTGTTCATTACTAAAAATATTAGGTTCATTTTATTTTTATTGATTTATGAGTTCTTTTTATAGAAATAATATCAGTACTTTGGCAAATATATTACAATGGGGTCCTCCCCTGCAAGTTTGGCATTTCTTTTTTGTTTTGTTTTTTGTTTTAGAGCTGTTGGCTTTTAATTTACAAACATTTTTCACATAGACATTTAAATTTTTTATTTTGTAAAAATTTTCAATCTTTTACGAGTCTTTTTCTTTTTTGCTTTTATGATTAAAAAGTTATTCCCTATTCAGAGGTTATATAAATTGTCGTTAACACTCAAATGAAATTCTTAAATTCAGGCTTTAAAAAAAATTTGAACTACTCTAACAAAATTTCTTATTGCTAATTATTAAAACTCAGTTTATGGTTATGAACTTATTGAAATAATAAGTCCCTGTTTTTTCAGACATGAGATTTCTGCTAAATTTTGCCTAATAGAAGTTTGATAGTAGGGAAAATAATCTTTGATATGCATTGTTCAACAAGAGCCAGTGGATATTTTATTTTTTCAAATGATGATATTTTTACTCCAAAGTATAGAAAGAATGAAAATCAAGTCAATATTTATAAATACTCCACGTAGTTCTGGTTTTAGTTTGCTTTTAATTTCTTTTTTTAGCTACTCCCTAACAGTAAAGCACTGATTATTTGTTTTGCAGAATCCTTGCAGCCTTTCCTGGAAGCCTGTAGCAACACTCTATTTTTTCGTACTTGTTCTGTGCTGCTTCGAACCCCTAAGCTTGATCTTCAAGTACTAGAAAAGCTCAGTATTATTCTACAGAAGCTTTCTAAAATCAAGTAAGAATTTCTTAATTTCTAACATTTTTTTATTGAAAAAATATTATGATCATTTAGACCTTCTAATCCTATGCTATTTCAATTTTGGTTATTAAAATTTCCAATAAACATGTAGAAAATTGAGATTGATAAATATGAATTCTTATCTAAGACCACATACTTAGTATAGAGTTAGAGTTTTTAATCTTAGAATGTTTTGTTGTTTCTGTAGTTCATTTCAGAGTATGTAAAACCATGAGCAATTTTCAGCAACCAAGTGATGGTATCAGAACAAATTATTGCACACTGGTATTCTGTAATACTACAGATGAAAATAATAAAAGTACATTTTGCAGCTTGTTGATATACTGAAGTTAGTTTAGAGAATTGGAATGAAGTGAGCAGAAAAGTTTTAAAATAATGTTAGTAACTGGGTTTATTTTAGGAAATTATTATGGGCTTGCTACTGACACTAATCTGGATTTTATTGTAAGAAATGAGGGTTTTTATTTTCTTTTATATTTTCTCTTCTTTCCCCTGATGCAAACATTGGTATAACCATTTTTAAAATTATAACAGAAGGATATAGATTTTAAGGTATATTTTTCTTGAATCTTGGTATGGTCTAATGTTTTCTTTGAGGCAAGTCTGAACACCTTCTATCTCATCTTATTTTTATAACAGTAATGTTTTAGTTTTGGTTCAACTCCTCTGCACCTGATTTCCCTAACCCATGATTTTCATGGTAGTGAACTTAGGTATTTTACCAGGCCTCATTATACTTGAATAGTATATATAATGAACCTTAAAATTATTTGTAGATGTGTGACTGTAGGCTTTTACATTCTATTTGGTGCTTGTTATACCATACCACACCATAGTAAATTATTGTCAAATTATAACCTCATATTCAACAAATTATTAGCTTTTGTCTGGTAGCAATTAAACTTAATAATTCATTGTCTTCCTTATTTTGAAAACTGGCTGTACCATAATTGTCTTGATTTGTATTCAGTAAATTCTCAGTAAGGCCTGTTGTAATTTACCTGTGGGGCCATGAAGCTTCAGTTACATTACTTAGATTTAATTCTTAGTTATTAATTCATGGGACTTTTTTTTTAAGTATTCTCAAAGTACATATATATCCTTGGGCCAAAGTGTTTTTCTATCCATGTTGTTTTATAGTGTATGTTCATTTCAGACTTAGATAAAGAACCAGAAAAAGCTTGAACAAGAGGGCTGAGAATAGTTGATGCTCAAGCAATCTTAAAGTAAATCTTTAAAACCACAGAGATATAAATCCTGTTGTATCAAATGGATAGTTACATATAGTTATTTGATCATTTCTCTCAAGATGTAAGTATATGTAGATAAGGAAATAAATATGTAATCAGATGTAATTCTAACTAATTGATAATGAAATTACTGACTGATTATTGGAAAGAGGATGGTGAAAAAGGTATTTTGGAGCTAAGGCAAAAGGTAAACCAATATTATGCTATTTTAAAAAGCCCAGCTTACTTAAAATAAGATGATTAAGTATTTGACTCTTTCTTGCTGTGAGGAAAAAGCAATTCTCAAGTGTTGTAATAGTGAGTAGGGTGCAGTTTTCATGATTATAAAATGTTTTCTTTTTTCCCTGAATACTTTTCTACTTTAGACCTATCTCATACAACCTATTTTGTTTGTCTTGGCATTTTAATCCTTTAATTACCTATTTTTTTTCACTATTTTAAAAAATAGATGTTATTTTCTCACATTTACACATAAATTATCTCTCACTATGATTACAGATAAACTCCCTAAGTGTATGTAAGTAAATTAATGTACTCATTCTTTTACAGGAGTAATAAGAAGCTATTTGAACTTTTTACAATTCATTTGATGCTTCAAGAAATACAAAGGACAACACATCCAGAACATGCCTTTCTCTGTATTAACCTAAATTCAACTCTGTTCAATTTGGGTTTAACCAAATGCAACTCCCTGGCCTCCAATGCAAGCCATTAGACTAGCTTACTGTTTGTTGTTTCATATATATATTATATATGTGTTGCTTATTTGTAAGATTGCAAAAATCATCAAAGTAACTAAAAGTCTACCAAGTAAAGTTTTCAATAGCATCATTTATCATGAAAAATAAAATGAAAAAAATTTTTAACTTTAAAAATGAAATCTATTGGAGCTCTAGAATTTTTGGAATGTTACAGTTCAACTGAGGTAAAAAAATGGGCAAGATGGAGTTTCCAGAACTAATGACACTGGGGTTACTTTTTATAAACGTGCTTTAGAAAAATTCTTAAAATTATGTCATTTTTTGGAATAAAATTGGTGTTTATGTGGGAACAGGGCAGATCATGTTGTCATTTTTTTTTAATATATTAGAAATATCCCCTTTTGGAAGCAAAAGTACATATATTTTAACCACCATCTTCATATCATAACTTTATATTCTAGATTCACAAATACTCATTTTTTTATTGCACTATCCAGAGTACTTTAGAGAAAGAATTTTTAAAGCAGAAGCCTTATTCAAAGATATAGTTGAAAAAGATTTGGGGAGCTAAAGATCTGCATGTACCGATTGAAAGAGCTTATCATGTTTCGGGAAAGAACAATGAGAAACGGAGTTCATAATTAGACATCTTATAAGTTAGATACATTACAATTATAATTTAATTATTATTATTAAATTACAAGGACAAAGGCAAAAAGAAACATAAGCCAATTACCTACAAAAGAATAAAATGAAGCTAGCCTGATACAATGCCAGAAGTTGATAGGGAACTATGCCCTTAACTTTTGGAGAGGGGAAATTTTAATCTAAGAATTTATACTTAGTGAAGATATATTTCATAAGCGAAGACAATGGGAAAAGATTTTTAGATATGCATGTGTTTGGAAATTATACCACTTAAGTACTATCTTCAGAAAAGCAACTACTTAGATTATTCTACCCAACTTAGAGATGAGGGAAAATTGAATTAACTAAATCAACCTTATTCCAAAAGACTGTAGTGAATACAGGCACCACTTAAATACATTGAACTAATTGTTATAAATCTGTTTTTAAAATAAATTAAAACATTAAATTCTTCAAAATGATAAAGGGAAAAACAATAATTTATTAGTAAGTATTTGAGTAAGACTGTGTTAACTGATGTTAAAAATTGAGGATAAATGGGACCCTGAGATTGAAACGTAGAGGTGGAGGAGTTAGTAAGTCAGAGTTTTATATATTTTCATCAGAAATAAAGCCAGAATGTTCCACTTCAGTATTAACTCAGGAAATTAGAAAAATGAAGGATAAAAGAATGCTTTTGGAAAATGTCATGGTAACTACTATTAAGAGCAAGATAAATATTCTCAAAACATTGAAGAAGAAAAATATATCTACAAATACATAGCAAAAGTTAGAAAGCCAGGAACATGTAAAAATACAAAAAGCTATTTAGGAAAAATAAAAGAAATTTCTAAAATTATATATAAATTTTGTATTGCCCTGTGTTGATAAATTTGAAAACCTGGATAAACTTGACTATTTTCTAGAAAAATACACATTATCAAAATTATCTCAAGAAATCGGCAATAGAAAATCATTATAGCCTTTTATAAAATTATGGAAGAATTCTTTTTTAAAACAACATCAAGTCCAGGTGTTTTACAGATGAATTGTTTTAACATTTCAAGGAGGAAATATTTAAAGCTATTCCATCCTGGAATGTAGAAAAAACATCCTAATTTATTTTTTACAGTTAGCATGTACCCAGTACCAAAAAATTGACAAAATAAGAAAGAATAAAAGAGATTTTAAAATCTTAAAGAATTATGAATAAATCAATACCAACTGTATATTGCAGAAACATTAATTCATGACCAAGTAGTCTAGCATACATTCTAGAAACATAGTTGATACTTCAACACAGGTTTGAACCCCGTGGGGGTTTTTTCCAATAAATAAATGTGTTTTCCTCTTCCTTATGGTTTTCTTAACATTTTCTTTAGCTTACTTTATTGTAAGAATACAGTATATAATACATAAAAAAAATATGTGTTAATCAACTTTATGTTATCAGTAAGAGCTTCTGGTTAGCAGTAGGCTATTAAGTTTTTAGTGAACCAAAGTTATATACAGATTTTCAGCTGCACAGGGTGTTTGGTGCTTCTAACCTCATTGTTCAAGGGCCTATTGTACAAAGTTGGCTTTCTGGTAAGAAAATTATATTTCATTTGTAGAGCAAAGCAGGAAAACCATACACTCATCTTTATTATATTGCCTAGAAATTTTGCATTCCTGATGACTTATTACAATATATTTAAAGGAATAGAAAATCAAATTTCTCTGAAACACTAGAGATATACCTATCAAGGTTAGGAATAAAATTAGGAAGTCCACTAGTTACTCTTACACAATACACTCAGGTATTTAAGGAAGCATAACTTTGGGAAAGGAGAAAAATGATCATTCTCAGATGGTTTGATTACTTGGAAAACTGTAGGATTCTTATGAAACTTCAACAAGCTGTCCAATTATAAAATAAACATAGAAAGCAAAACTTTAATATTCTACAATATGAATAAACTTAATAATTTATATAATAAACTTAAACTTTTATAAAATAGGATTTACACATAAGAAATATTCAGAACTTAAACAAGGGACTGTCAAACTTTGCTGTGAGATATCGAAAGAGACTTAATGGAGACATAACACCATGTTCCTGGGTTCAGAAACTTAATTTTATTGAGAAATCACATATCCCCAAAATACTTCATACATTTCAACTACAATTCATTTTGACCAGTATTCCAAAAGAATTATTTTTCAAACTTGGAAGAATTATTCTAAAGCTCATATGGAAAAATAAACAGCCAAGATTAGAGAATTAAAAAAAAAATAACCATAATTGGTATTTATTGAGTGTTTTAAGCACCATACACTAAGTTTTTTACATGTATTATTGTTTAATCCTTATAAGAACTTTGAGATGGGTCTTATAATTGTTGCCATTTTACAGATTGAAAAAGAAAAGGCTTAGGGAGACCTAAGTGACTAAACTAAGCCACTGTTGTTTCTGTGGCTCTATACTGTACTTTACTATACTTTTACCCATATTTAGTTGTATTCTTATTAGAATAAGAAAAATAGAAAATTTTTGTTTCTAGCAGTGTGGTGTACTAAACTTATCTTTTAAGTGCAGTACAACTAATAATGTTGGAGACACACACAAGCAAGTGGCAAAGTAAAATAATTCTTTGGAGGCCAGAAATGACAATGAAACATAAAATCAAAATGGTAATTGAGAACTGGAACCCAATGTTTTCCTTCAGGTGCCTGCCAATCCCCAGTGGCCCCAAGCCAGGGTAGGTATATGGGGGAGAAGGCAAAGACTAGTGACAATCAAGATGTGAGATTGTCATAAAGTCAGGATTCCTGAAGGGCAACAAGTATGGTAAAATTAGGGGCAATCCCTGCTCTACAAGAGGGAGAAAATGGGAATGCTTGTCAACTTTGACTCTGAGTGGGGAGGAAATTTCCCCTGGTCCTAACTACTAGTCACATTTACATGATATGGGACTTGAATTCACACAATGTTGATGGCCATAACAGTTAATATATACAGGAAAACTTTTTAAAAACTCAGTAAAACAAATACATTATAGTGGGAGATTTTAACATATCTCTTTCAATATACAATAAATCATGTAGCAAAAATTAAGCATATAGATTACTTGAACAAGACAATAAGCTTAATTTGATAGCAATATATAGACCATTGAACAACTGGAGAATGTACACTCTTTACATGCACACAGAACATTTCCAAAAACCATATACTGGGCCATAAATCAAGTTTTAATAAGTTTCAACAAAACGTTAAAAAGAGCACATTTTCTGACTGCAGTGCAACATATATTAAAAGCATTTAAAATGTTCTTTATTTAACCAGAGGGTCAAACACAAAATCATACTGGAAATTAGAAAATACTTTAAACAGATATGCTATTTTCAAAACCTTTTGTTACACAGCCAACTAATTTTTTTAAAGCAATGGGATTGAATTACTAGAAAAGGAAGGCTGGAAATGTGTGAGCTAAACATCTAAAGAAGAGAGAAGGACAACAAAGTAAATATAAAGTGGAAAGAAGGAATATTAAAAAGAGTTTTTTAAAAGCAATGAAACAAAATATATAAAACAGGATTAATACTGAAAGGTGGTTCTTTGAAAGACACTAATAAATAAATGTCTAAGATTGATCAACAGAAAAAAAGACAACACAAAGTAGCAAAATAATAGGAATGAAAGAGTTCATAACTACAAAGTCCATGGCCAGCTTAAATTTGTTCCATTGATGAATGAAACAAAGTACAGTTGACCCTTGAACAAGAGGTTTGAACTGTGTGGGTCCACTTATATGAGGATTTTTTTAGTAAATACTGTAAATGTATTTTCTCATGATTTTCTTAATCTTTTCTCTAGCTTCATCTTAAGAATACTATATATTATGCAAGTAACACAAACTATATTAATCGACTATTTTTGTTATTGGTAAGGCTTTCAGTCAATAGTAATCTATTTGTAACATTTTAGGGGAGTCAAAAGTTATACATGGATTTCCAACTGCATAGGAATGTTTGTCCCCAGAAAGGAGCAGGGTAAGGGCAGCTGCCTGGCAACGGGTCTCCCTGGGCAATCTGTGGATTGGGTAGAGCAGGCCGATCTTACTGGGCCAGTGCAGCCTCACAACTGGTCATGTCCCTGGAGGCTTCAGCACCAGTAAGCTGGTGCCTGTCTGCAGACTGCTCTATAGAGGGGCCGACTAAGGCACAATGAGAAAGCAGGGACTATCTGGGTGTGGTCTGGGTTGTTATGCTATGTGATTCTTAAAGAGAAATGCACATGGTAATGTGGATATGCTGCACAGCACTGCCCAGCAAAGTGTCTTCTGTAATGCATCCACAGTGGAAATGTTTGAGTCCTTGGATGGTCAGTCTGAGGCTGAGAGGTAGTCAGCTGAGGCTGGTAAGAGCTGACCAGTATCAGGAACTGTCCTAACTGCAGGGTGGGAATACTTGTCAGAGCACTGTGGCAACATGAGAAAAACCACAAACACGCCTGTTGGGAGCCATTATTGCTGAATGCCCTACAGACAGGGTTAAAAGTGCCTGCAAGCTAAAAGTTTGCAGGACAGGTAAGCTCGTTACTGAAGGAGGAGGATTGGCTTAAAGGATAAGCTTGTTACTGAAGGAGAAAGATTGGCTTAATGAATAAGCTCATTACTGAAATTGTTTGCATATCTGTGGATGTTACTTCTCATGCACATCCTAGGGTATAAATATACTGTTCTTAATAAACTCGGGGCGCAGTATTCACTGTTAGCCCTCCCAACTCTATCTTTTGTCTCTCTCTGTCTCTTTTTCTCTCTTTCTCAATCCTCATTCCCCCTCTTGGGAACTGTTCAGTCTTAGCCAGCTGGCTCCGGCACACGCCTTGTTCAACTCATGTACCAGCTCACACCTCTATTTCTCAGCTTGCCACCTAAAATAGCCACTTATTTCTTAGAAGCATGGAGCTAACTGATTCTCACCACCTAGGTTTCTGAGTGAGAGGCTCCTCGGGTCAGCAGAGACTCAAGGAGTTGCTTTTGTCCAGGTAGGAAGCTGACAGCATAGGTGGTATCTGGAAAAGGCCCAGCCCAGAATCTAGCTTCTAGAAGTGGCAGGTTGGCTGCAAAATGCTTAATATATAAAGGAGATGACTTGGGTTTTCATGGGGCTCCAGATGGTGTGATCTTGAGCAATCACATTTCTGAGTTACAGTTTATTACCCAGAAAATAGGGTGTGGTGTGCAGCTGGAGAGGGGTTTGTGTTTGGAAGGCTTCTGGGGGATGGAGTTGTTCAATTTCATGACATGGGAGTTCATTATACAGGCATTCACTTTATAATCATGTACTAAACTGTACATGAAAGTGTTAGGCACTTTTGTGCATGTGTATTATATTCACATAAAAGGTTTTGTTTAAATTAAAAAAAAAATTAGAGTATTGATACTCCATAGGATTGTTGTGAACATTAAAGGCAAGGAAAACACTGGGTGGTAAGTAAGCAATGCTATGCAGGTGGCAACAATGCGTGAGACTGAGCTAGTCACTGTCACTGCTGTGGTTGGGCTTAGATATCACAGGACCACAGAATACCAGGGAGAATTATGTAAAATGTAGAGTTGGTGTGCTTCTGATGAAGACAAGTCTCAAATTCTTTCCTATGCCAGCAAAGGGTTTTAATTAAGGGTTGGGAATTCTCCAGACGTGGAAGATCCTGAAGAGGTTTCATTGGCCAAAGCCATATGCCTTATTTCTCTCTCTATTTGAACTCTCTACCCATTGTGGACCCATCTGACATATCATCACAGATAAAGTCCCCTGAAACTCTTTTCTATAACCTCCTCTTTATCATGTTATCTTCCTTACCCTTCTGATGTCCAAATGCCCCTTCATTGTCCACTCTTCTTGGGCCTCCTCTTTCTCTCCTGCTATCTCTTTATAACCCCTTAATTCCCTAAATTACTGAAATTCTAAGTTACTGAAATTCTAAGCTGGACTGGGAAGGGACTGAGAGGTGAGCATCTGAAAGAATGTCAGTCTCTGCACGGTAGATGGACTCTTGCACAGATATGAGAATGCTAAAAGGGTGTGAGGTCAGGGTCCAAGGATGGTGCAATTGGAGCTTGGAAGAGCCTTCTCTTTCTTTTAACGGTACCATCAAGATAAAACTCACTAGTGAATTCAGTGGACCAGGGTTCCACACAATGGGGAACTGTGGACTGACCCACCAGCAGTTTCCAGCATGGAATCTGGGAACAGAGCCAAGGGTGGGCGTTTTGAATAAAATAGGGAACTGACTGGAAAGCCAGTTAGATCAGGAGCTCAAAGTAGAGTGAAGCTCAGAACCAAGAGGCCTGTGGGCCTCAGAAGCAATGGGAAAGACAGTGAACTTAGGGATTGTGGGGTACCACACCTGCTTCTCATTGCCCTTGAAGCCATCAGAAGTTCACTTCAGATTCTGTCATTGCCACCAAATCTGTTATAAAACAAAATTCAACTGAATAAGTTTCAAGTTCAAATTAGCATTATTCAACAATTCCTGAGTTGGGAAACATCCTTTCTAGCAGACAGAAAAGAGCTCCAAGGAGCTATACAGAATGGAAGAGGCTTTCATAGGCAGAAGCGGGGGAAAGACTGAATTGCTTCAGGCAAAGTCACCTTTCTTTAGGGAACAGAAGGTGTCTATCAAATGGATTACCTCACCAGTGTTGACCAGGAAATTCCAGACTGACTGGTTAAGATTACATTCTTGGGAGAGGCTAAAACTGCAATTACAATAGGTATTAAATCTCAGTTTGATGACATTGGCTTACCATAAGTGATTCCATTTTAGGCCTATTGTCTTTCTTTTTTTTTTCTCTTCTTTTTCTTTTTTTTAACACTCCCAGGTAACAAGAAGCCTCATGGAGGGGAGAGCAGTCCAGGGTATGACTTGCAGAGACTTAATCTCCCACTACCTTCATGTGCTGCATGATGTGTAGCAGCCACCATCCCGTAGGCAGGATGGATGGGCATAGGGAGGAAACCAGTCCCAGTAGCATTTCTGGAAGCCCACTAGCCAACTTCCACATAATTTCATCACCAGAGCAAGTCACATAGCAATCCTAATAGCAAGGCGATCTGGGAAACTGAGTTATTTTAATGAGTAAATTGCTGCTCTCAAACTCAGAATTTTGTTAGGGAAGCAGGAAGGAAGAATGAGTATAGGCAAATAGGTAGTGTCAGTTGTGTTCACGAAAATACTCCTACTCAGAGCTGGTTATTCATCAGAAACCCATCTCAACCTAAACTTCAATTAAAAAAACGAGATGGGGAAAAATCCTGTATTGAATAGAATTAATCACCTTAACTCACAGCATTTTCCCCAAGAAAACAGGACAGTTGTACATACAAAATTCAGTTAGACAATTGTTCAAACTTTCTGATATGCAGAAATCACCTTTAATTATTATTGGTAGACAAAACACATCTAAATTTTTTAAAAACTGCTTGAGGAGCTATAGTTTTGTTCTTTAATTCGTATGCAATTCTGATAATGAGACCTAAAGACTGTTTGTTTAAAACATATGAAATATTTTTAAGACCAATTTTTAATGACAATGTTAAGAAATGTATTGGGTTCACCAAAAACAATAAAACATCCCTCAATGTGTCATTTGTTTGAACACAACTTCATCTTAGGAGTCAAATACTGATGGAGTGAATAGGAAGAATGGTCGGAGGTTTGAGCTGTCTAACAGACTTCTTGGAAAGGAGATACTGAATTATAAACTATAGCAGCTAAATTGTAATTCAGCATCTCAGCATCAATCTGCTGCAAAGATTTTTATTGGCTGTATTATAGTTAGTTCCTTGGGAAGGAATATTTTATGTAGTTGTTCTCATTCTACAGACAGGGAAATTCCAGAAGCCTCCACTGACGGGAAGAAGGGAAGGAGCTGTGAAACACCTGGCCCTGGAGCAAAGGTTTTCTGGATGAGAGAGTTTGGCTTGGCAGGTACCCCTTCCACTCCTGCGCCTGCACTTACTGTGGCATGCCTTGGTTCACAGATGCCTGGATTTTGAAAGAAAAGAAGATGCCAACTGGCTCTTGCCAGCAAGTTCTATCCTGGCAGGGCACGGAAGATGTCCTCTGGTACACACTCACTGAAAGGGGACCTGCTTGGACAGCAGTGGTATGTTTTCCTTGCTTCTCAGCCAACCATCACCTTGGGTGAAACCAGCCTTGACTTTCTCATGTTTTTATTTTGTGTAGCTTTCTCACAGATTCCTAAGTAAAGGAAGCTTTAAAATACACCAGTACCACCATCAAAAAGCAAATGCAGAACCAAGTTTTCCTTTCTCTTTCTCTTTAGCAATTTTTTCCCTCTATTTTGCTTTTATCAGGCTTTTCAGAATAGAAACATTCAACATCCCAGATGCTCATTTTCTTCACAAAAAATGTTTTGATTCAAGTAACATTATGTATTAACAGCTCCTTCTGCACCTCTCAGAATTAAATCGCTAGCTCTCATTACTTATGTTTTCCCAAGTTCCTTTCCACCTGTTACTTCCTTCAACTTCCATGACAAGGGAGACCAGACATCATGATCCCTGCTTGACAGGTAAAGAAAATTAGGCCCAGAGAATATGAGTGACTTGCAAGTTCACACAATTTAAGAGTAAAACTGGTTAATCGTTAGGCTTCTGGCAGGAAACAAAAGGCACCCTTAAGGTGGGTGATTTATGAAGGAACTATTTACAAAAAGAGAGGAACTGAGTCTAAGGAAACCAGGAAGGGCAGGGGAGGCAGCAGTTACAAGATCCTGGCTCCAGAGGGTGCTGTATAGAAGGGCAGCCTGATGGGGCTGTGACCTTGGACAGAGAGATCCCCTTGGTCTCAGGGACTCTGCAGGAGAGAGCTGGAGGAACATGTGCCCTCCCACCTCCTGGTGACTCTCCCTGTTGGCCAGTCTCAGCAAGAAGCCAGATAGGTCAGCTTCCCAGGCCCAGGGAACAATGGAGATTGGATCTTGAGGGGTGAAGGAGCATAACAGAAGATTCTAGAGTAGCCATTGAGGTTATAATGGGACATCCTGAATCCAGTCTCTCCTCACTAGCCAAAGGATTCTCGAGAGAGTATTATACATATGCCAGGCTCTGGAATCTGACACATGTTGGTCTCGTCCCAGCCCTGACACTGGTTGTGTAACTTTGGGAAAAAGGTTAGATTTAATCTCTCTGAAACTTCATCTTCCCATCTATATGGTACGCATAGTACAAGTATTTAACTCTTACATTGTACTGGAGACCGAAAGAGGTAATATTTGAAATTGGTCCGGTGCCAAATAAATGCTCAATAAGTAATGGATATTCTTGTCAGTGATCAAATCTCCATCTTACATAACTTACAATGCAGCCACTGAGATTTGTTTCCAGTTTGGTCTCATCTCAGCTGGGTACTACTGATTTGCCATGAAATGCTCTTAGAACTTCATACAGGACACTGTAGACCTTGTGATAGAAACTCTTACTTAGGCAAATTCTATGGGTTTGAAAGCTGTATTATACCTTCCTTGCTAGTAGTTTAGTCCATACTTCCCCATTGTGTGGAACCTCAGTCTGTAGTCCTCATTCTTTGGGGTCTGCTGGTTCTGCTGGTGGTTACCAGCCAGAGTCAGACTGGGTCTGGCTTTAAAAATCAACTGGGGCCAGGATTGGACTGGGTTCAACTTAAAAACCTGAATGGGTTATGTCCAGGGAAAGCCGGGCTGGGACTGTATTTGTGCCTCTACAGTGTATCCACGTATTGGTAACTGAATTTTTCATGAAATCCTACTTACCTTGTCCTGATTTGAGTACCATCTCTGTCCTGTGGGCTCTGACGGATACATAGACTGAAGCACAAGGATATCAGCACAGCTTCAGTGTTGGCAGCTCATTTCTCAGCAGTGCTCTGCTCCCTTCACTTAGGGTTATAGATGGAAGAGACCACCCACAATCAGTGCTACTTACCCAGTTATTCTTTCAACATCAGCAAGGAGCTCTTGTTGCTGAGCACCTACAGACCAGTCTGTTCATCCTCTCTCTCAGTCCTTGCCAGGAAGGCAGTCCCCACTTATTTTACATTTTAGCCCCACAGAAAATAGACCCAGTTGGAAACTATACTTTGACAGTGCTTCCCCTGCTGGTGTTACATTGTTAGATTCCAGAACAGTTTGTGTACATACTGTGGTTGGCAGAATAATGGCACCTCACAGATGCCCACCTCTTAATCCCTAGAAGCTGTGAATATGTGACCGTATATAGCAAAGGAACTTTGCAGTAGTGATTAAGTCAAAAATTTTGTGATGGCAAGATTATCCTGGATTACCTGGGTTTCCCCAGTATAATCACAAAGGTCCTCAAAATTGAATATGGTAAGCAGGAGGGCAAGAGAGATGTAATGGAAGCAGAGGTTGGAGCATTGTGATTGCTGGTTTGAAAGATGGAAGGGAGCCACAAGCCAAGGAATACAGATAAACTGACAAAGTTAGAAAAGGCAAAGAAAGAGATTCTTTTTAAAGTCTCTAAAAGAAACACAACTCTGCTGAAAACCTGATTTTAGGACTTCTGACCTCCAGAAGAGTAAGATCATTTATGATTACTCAGTTATTGGTGATTTTTTATGAGAGCCATAGGAAACTAATATACCTGTGGATGTTTGCATTATCTGTCCAATTTTTTTTTAATCTTTTGCCCTTTTACTTTACAGTTTTCACACAGATTGGGTGGGGTCTATTTCCCTACCCTTGACACTGGGTTAGCCATATAACTTGCTTTGGCTAACAGAATAAGCTAGAAGTAATGATGTGCCAGTTCTGAACATAAGTCTGAAGAAACTTCCCGTGCTTCTACTCACTTTGGTGCTTTTGTTATTGCCATGATGAAGGCGTGCCTGAGCTAGATGACTGGTTTGAAGACGAGGAGGAGTTACACAGGAGCAGAGCTATTCCAGTTAGAGTATTACAGCAAGTGGAGATGCCAGCTGAGCCATAATCAGCTGAGCCCAATCTAAGTCTGCTGGAACCCTTACTGACCTATGAGCTGTAATAATCAAGTGGTTGTTGGTTTAAACCATTGAATGTTGGGGCAGTATGTTACACAGCAGTAACTAAGTGAATCAATGCCTTGTAAACTAATGATGGCAACTTGGAAGGCAATACTCTAAGTGTTTTTTTTTTTACATGATCTCATTGTAATGCTTGCTTCTGTTGAGTGAATGGCCCAGTTCATAACATTTTAGGTAATTCATATCTGGCTGGTCCTAGCCCTATAGAGTCATTATATACAGTGCAATAACCAGGATCAGACCATCAGAACCTTCTCCACTCCCCACCTCTCCCCACCCCCACAAGAACTCACATTGTAGCAATCTGTAGATCTCCTTTTTATTAGTTTATTTATTGAAACTGTAAAATACAATAAGTTATACATATAGAATTAGACAAAAAATTGACAAGACTTCATTGGCTATGGGCCATATCTCTAGCCTGGGGTGTTTTCCAAATGTTTTTAAATATAACAAAATAATGACTATCTCCATACAAAATTGCAGGATGGAGTCCCAGCTTTGGTCAGTAATAATCATTATGGTCTCATTGATTTTAATTCCATATATAGGCTAAAGCTTATCAAAGTAAACTTTTCTTGTATTTGTCTCCAAATAAGTAAATGACAAAGGAATATGTAAGTCTATAATGACTAGTTCCCTAAAAATGGTAGGTTGAGAGTCAATGAAATATGGTCTGATGCTTGTTGGACCTCTGGCCCCGGAATCCCAACAGTGTAAAACAAGGGACACCCGCATCCCCAGAGCCAGAGAATAGCCATGCCTGCTCCTTCACTAAAAATGTTGTTCTAAGGAAGCTGCAAGATACTATCCTGGAACAGCATGCTCATCATATGTGACATTTGCAGTGTAATTATTCTCATCATCCTTATCACAAAGCAGAGGAAAGGGGCACCATAGGATTTCAAGAAGAATTAAAAATGGTAATTAAGTTTTGCTGTGGCATATTTAGCTTGTAGGATATACCAAATAGATTTTGACAAACAATAGCAAACAATCATAGTAAATGATAATATTAAATATTTAGGACCTAATTATGATCCTATCACAGTATATTCTACATTCACTGGTGGGAAATTGCTTCTTGGCTTGAAACATATGACTGATTTCTTCCCCCAAAGCATTTGCTCAGCCATGTGACATAATTTTTAAAAACACTGCTTAATAAATGAGAGGCTGCTTTTAATTCAGTAATAACTACAGTCAGACCCGTTCTTAGGGAGCTCAGCAGTGCCATCCGAACTAACCGCCTGGTATGACCATGGCTCCGAAGCTCTTGGCAGTTACAGGTGTTGTAGGAGAATTTGCCAAGAGCCATGCCAGTTTATTAACTTTATTTGTGAATGCCAACTGATTACAGTTACTGTGAAAACTCCAAACATGAGTTTTTCTGCTTTGACCCCTATTTTGCTTGGTGGCTCATACTGTATTCATTTCCAAGTAGCACCTCAAAGGCCTGGCATTTCCTATAGCTCCAATTTCTTTTCATTTGCCCAAACACTAACTTTTCCTGTGATCATAGTATCACGGATGAACTTCCCATTTGAAGAAGACAAACTGAGGCCTAGGGAGGGAGAAGAAAATGACCCAAGTTGACACGACTAGAACCAGGTTCCTGGACTCCAAGCGCAGGCTCTCCCTGCACAGGGGACTCCACTTCCCCTGACTGGCTCAGAAGGCTGCAGTCTAAAACTCTCACATCATGTGGCTCATCCACAAGTCTCAAATACTCTGGCAATCTAGAACTATGCATGGTTGAGCTTTTAGGAAGTCATCATTTCTCTTTTTAAGCAGAGTTGACCACTCATTTCTCTTTGAAGCAAAAACAGCCTGACACGTAATTTAAATAGCTAGGGTTCTTTGTGTACTGCTGCTTCCAAAGGGTCAAATATAACTGAGAATGAGAGTGGAAGGCAATTTACATATAATAAAAAATGACTGGGTTCCCAGGCCCAAGGCTTGCACAGTAAATGAAATTGACTACTGCACAGATCTACTTGATTGGACAAATACATGCCTTGCATATCAGTAACATAAAGCAGGCTATGGTGTGAGCTCTTCCGTTAATGATTGGAAGAGTTGTAGGAATATGAATGACCTCAAGAACAGGCAAAGTTATCCTCATGAAGCCGCATGCACTGAACCAGAAACAATACATGGAATTGGGTGTCTGAATTTTGTAGCCATTTTACTAAACTTTTGAGCTGCTTTCTTCATGAGGATGCCCCCTTCATCACCTCAGTGGGAAGCCATTTCCCTCTCTCAGAATGTTTATTGCATTTTCTTAGACTCCCCTCATTCAGATAGATGTCTTCTAGCAAAGTGGTTTGTGGACGTGTCTTCTGTCTCTCATTGGGCTGTAAACTTCTTAAACAAGAACCAGATTCTTCACCTCTGTCATCCCCACATTGGTTCATTTGAGGACCCAACAATGTTCCTGAATGAGTTAATAGTGGGTGGGCTGGCTATATTAACACATATTCATTCCATCTGGGGAGGTGCAGGTAAGTAGCTAAGAGTATCTTAGCTGTAATCTTTTGTCTTTAGTTGTTAGATTGGAAGACAGGTCTCATTTTCCCTTGTTCCTTGGAACAGCCTAAGGTATACCCTGGTGATGCAGCAGAAAAAAAGCCATTATTCTTGGCAGTCTTTTGGCACCACTCACAGCTCCAGCGCTCCCATTAGATCCTTGGTGCATCCCAAGAAGGACAGTCCACAGGCATGCTCTTCAGGATGTATTAGGTAGCTGGGAGGCAGACGGCACGACCCCAGCCCATTC
Organism: Macroglossus sobrinus; assembly: GCA_004027375.1. Lineage (NCBI taxonomy): Eukaryota > Metazoa > Chordata > Mammalia > Chiroptera > Pteropodidae > Macroglossus > Macroglossus sobrinus. Next base: position 188,156 of record PVKZ01000178.1, read on the forward strand.
CAGTATGTCTGCACACAAGGACTCCACAGCATCCAGCCGCTCGATTTGTACCAGTTTTGTGAGCAACTCTGGGATGCTATAGCCTGCTGTGCTGATACGGTCGAAGAGTTGCATACCATCTGTCATGCCCCCAATCTCATCCCTCTTTAGTCCAAAGCTCTCAGCGAGGTGGCGCCAGGTTTTCACAATGGCTTTTTCAGAGTTGTATGTGGAGCTGAGCATTCGACTCATTTTCTCAAGGCAATCAAATGGCAGTTCTGTGGGGCTGAGACCTGTGAGATGAAGGGCCACAGTCAGACACTGCAAATGGCAGCCAACAGAAGCTGAACATCATTAAAATTATTTTTAGAACCTTTTAAAAATTGTAAAATAATGAACAAGTACATGGCAGCAAATTTGACATCTGGAAGAATTGATAAATTCCTAGAAACACTCTTCCAAGACTGAATCAAGGAGAAACAGAAAATCTGAACAGATCAATTACTACTAACAAAATTAAATCAGTAATCAAAACACTCCCACAAACAAAAGTCCTAGATCAGATGGATTCACAGGTGAGTTTTAGAAAACATTCAAAGAAGAATCAATACCTCCCCTTCTCAAACTATTCCAAAAAATTCAAGAGGATAGAAGGCTTCCAACCACATTTAACAAGGTCACCATTACCCTGATACCAAAGCCAGACAAAGACATTCCAAAAAAAAAATTATAGGCCAATATCCCTGATTAACATAGATGCAAAAGTCCTCAACAAAATATTAGCAAACCGAATTTAGAACTACATTTATAAAAATCATACATTGTGATCAGGGATTTATTCCTAGGTGCAAGTTTGGTTCAATATCTGCAAGTTAATTAACATGATACACCACATAGACAAAACGAAGGATAGGGCTTCCCACCATTGTCCTGGTCTCTGCAACCACCCCCATGCCATGCCAACCACCAGTTCCAAGCTGCCACACTGAGCTGCCACACCAACTGTCATCACTGGCGATGCAGGAGTGGGGAACCCAGCCACAGCCCCATAGGGAGCTGCAGTATCTGGAGCATATGGAGCACATCCTCCGTTGTGGCTTCCAGAAGGATGACAGCACTAGCACCGGCACCCTGTTGATGTTCAGCATGCAGGTGCACTACATCCTGAGAGATGAATTTCCTCTGTGGATAACTAAATGTGTATTCTGGAAAGGTGTTTTGGAGGAACTTGTCATGGAATCTATAAATGCTAAAGAACTGTTGCTGAAGGAGTGAGAATCTGGGATGCGAACAGGTCTCATGATTTCCTGGGATTCTCCAGCAGAACAGAAGGGTATTTAGGCTCAGTTTATGGCTTTCAGTGGAAGTCTTTGGGAGCAAAAGACAAAGATATGTATTCAGATTACTCAGGTCAAGGATCAGACCAACTGCACAAGGTGACACACGATCAAAACCAACCCTGATGACAGAAGAATCATCCTGTGTTTTTGGAATCCAAAAGATTTTTCTCAGATGGCCCTACCTCTGTGTCATGCCCTTTGCCAGCTCTATGTGGTGAACAGTGAGCTGTCCTGCTAGCTGTACCAGAGGTCAGCAGACATGGGCCTGGGTGTGCCCTTCAGCATTGCCAAACACTCCCTGCTCCTACATGATTGCACACATCATGGCTTGAAGCCAGGTGACTTTGTATACTCTTTGGCATAGGCACACATTTTTCTGAATCACACTGAACTGCTGAAAATGCAGCTTTGTTGAGAACCAAGGCCTTTCCCAAAGCTCAAAATCCTTTGAAAAGTTGACAATCAATGACTTTAAGGCTGAAGACTTTCAGATTGAAATAGTTCTGAGGTATAATCCTCAGTGAACTATTAAAATATCAGTGACCATTTGGAGTGCTTTTAAAGAAGTTGTTTGAAGGATATTGTCAGTTTTTAGGAGTTAGAGTGGGTGCTCAGGTGAAAGCTCTTTTTGCTCTAAAGGAAGAAGGAACTAGGTCAAAAATCTGCTGGTGACCTATCAGTTTTTATTTATTAGCTCTTCAAATTTTTTGTTTTTCAATTGGAGTTGACATTCAATATTGTTTTCTGTCAGCTTCAGGGGGTTAGCCATTTGTGCGATTTGCGAAGTGGTTTCCCGATTGGTCTGGTGCTCATCCGGCACTGTGCACAGTTCTTGCAATATTGCTGACTGTATTTCCCACGCTGTACTTCACATCCCTGTGACTATTTTGTGTTCTGCAGCCTCTTAAAGAGCTTTTTTAAAGCACCTCCCTTTCAACCACCCATGTCTCTTCACTGTCTTCAATCTTGTAAACACAACTTGCTGGTTTCTCGTTGAGGGACTTCAGCTTTACTTCCTCAGTGAGTCCTTTTCAGAGGTGGCCTTTTCTGTCCTGAAATCTTTTCTATCCAATCGCTTTCCCCCAGATTTCTTTCCTCCCAGATGAAGTTGTCCCATTCTTCTTATGCTGACAACACAAGCCCAGACATTGGAAGGCTGTTCTGTATTGATCCTCCCTTTCAGCTTCTACAGGTGGCATGGAGTTTATCAGTCCTGGATGCCCTAATGAGGACCACACAGAACCAAAGCTTATGAAGTTGGCTCCAGACTCTGCCTGGTGGGCTTTACTTTTTCATTTTTAGTAAAAACCTATTACCCTTCTAAATTTATTTTCTTTTAGCCTGGCATTCAATGCCCAGAATGATCTGACATTGGACAAGTTTTCTAGCCCTGCTACCTACTAACCCTTCTCCTTCATTATGAATCTTAAGGTCAGAATGCTTGGGATCTTCATGCCTCTTCACATTTTGGTTCTTTTTATTAAAAATTTTTCAGCTATTTATGTATTGATTGGTTGAGATATACCTCAGTTCTTCTGCTTACCTTTTCCCTCCTTTTCATTCCACAAATGTCATCACTTGCAAGGAGTCTTCCCTGATTTTCTTGATTAGCACTAGCTATTCTTTCTGGGCTCCAAGGCTCTTTTTATGGAAGTGATTATCCCTTTCCTAGGTGTTGTAAGCATGCTCATCTATACCACCAGGTTCTTGGAGCCTTCTCCTGTGGACAGGGGCTGTACTATGTTTGTGTGTCTCCAGCATGAAAAAGCCTGGCACACCCGCCATCTTGACCAGTATTTATGAACTCTTAAGGCTGTTGCTATTGGCAAATATAATTATGCTAGCTCTCTTAACAATAAAAGGCTTTGAGTTTAGTTAACTCTCTGAGAATGTATAAAAATGCTGAGATTATGAATAAACTCAAGAGAGTAACATTTATATATACTCTTTAATAAAAACATATACATGCACTTCAATCCCACATTTTTATGAAGGTTAGTGAATTTCAAGAATTATATAAGCTATTACTCAAATTTAAATGAGCTGAATAACATCAGTCATAATGATAATATATAGTTGGTGTGGTTAGAAACATTTAAAGTTATATTTGTTTTATATACTGCTATAATGAGAAAGTATTCTACATTTTAAAAAATGAAAGATAAAAATCATATGATCATATCAATAGATACAGAAAGAGTGTTTGACAAAACCCAGCATTCATTTATGATAAAAACTCTCAGCAAACTGGGAATAGAAGGAACATACCTCAACATAATAAAGGCCATACAGGACAAACCCACAGCTAACATCATACTCAGTGGGGAAAGGTTAAAAGCTTTTTCCTTTAGATCAGGAATAAGACAGGGATACCCACTTTCACAACTTACATTTAACATAGTACTGGAAGTCCTAGCCACAGCAATCAGACAAAAAAAGAAATAAAGGCATCCAAACTGGAAAGGAAAAAGTAAAACTGTCATTATTTGCAGATGACATGATACTACAGAGAGAAACCTAAAGATTCCACCAAAAAACCTGTTAGAACTGATTAATGAATTCCATAAAATAGCAGAATACAAAATTAATATTCAGATACAAATAAACAGAAGCATATACCATGCTCATGAATAGAAAGAATTAACATCAGTAAAGTGTCCAGACTAACCAAAGCAATCTATAGATTCAATGCAATCCCTATCAAAATACCATTGACGTTTTTCATAGAACACAAATAATCCCAAAATTTGTATGGAACCACAAAAGATCCCAAACAGCCACAGTGACTTTGAGAAAAAAGAACAAAGTTGGAGGTATCACAAAACCTGATATCAAAATATTACAATGCTGTAGTAATCAAAATAGCATGCTACTAGCATTAAAAACAGATACATAGATCAATGGAACGGAATAGAGAGCCCAGAAATAAACCTGCACCTATATGTTCAATTAATCTATGACAAAGGAGTGAAAAATATACAAGTGGGTAAAAATAGTCTATTCGATAAATGGTGATGGGAAAGCTGGACAGGTACATGCAAAAAATAAAAATAAAACTGGACCACCTTACACTTAATATAAGAATAAACTCAAAATGAATTAATGATTTAAATATAAGACCCCAAACTAAAAACTCCTAGAAGAAAACATAGCTAGTAAACTTTCTGACATTGCTGTTGGTAATATTTTTTTCTGATATGTCACCTCAGGCCAGGGAAACAAACGAAACATAAACAAATGGGACTACATCAGACTTAAAAAGTTTTTGAAAAGCAACGAAAACCATCAACAAAATGGAAAGACAACCTACTGAATGGAAGATATTCACCAATGATACATTTGATAAAGTGTAATATTCAAATTTCATAAGGAATTCACACAACTTAATACCAAAAACAGTTTTCAAAAGAGGACATATGGGTGGCCAATTGACATATGAAAAGATACTAGATGTCACTAATCATCAGAGAAATTCAAATTAAAACCACAATGAGCTATCACCTTACACCTGTCAGAATGGCTATCAGAAATAAATTAATGAATAACAAGTGTTCACTAGTATGTAGAGAAAAAGGAACCCTGATGTATTTTTGGTGAGATTGCAAACTGGTATATCCACTATGGAAAACAGTATGGAGGTTCTTAAAAAAAAAAAAAATCCTATGATCCAGCAATTCTACTTTTGGGTATTTATCCAAAGAAACCCAAACACTAATTAGGAAAGATATATACATTACTATGTTCATTGCAGCATTATTTATGATAGACAAGATATGGAAGCAACCTAAGTACCCACCAATAGACGATTGAGTAAAGAAGTGGTACATATATACAATAGAATATTACTTGGCCGTAAAAAAGAATGAAATCTTTGCGACAACATGGATGGACCTGGAAGGTATTATGCTAAGTGAAATAAGTCAGACAAAGAAAGACAATTCCAGATGATCTCACTTATATGTGGAATCTAAAGAACAAAATAAATGACAAAAACAAACAAATCAAAAACAGACTCATAGATGCAGGAAACAAGCTGATGGTTGCCAGATGGGAAGTGGTTTGGGAGACTGGGTAAGAAAGTGAAGGGCTTGAGAAGTACAAATTCGTATTTATGAAATAGTCATGGGGATGTAAAGTAAAGCATAGGGAATATAGTCAATAATATGGTAATAACTATGCATAGTGCCAGGTGGGTACTAGACTAGTCAAGGGCATCACTTCGTAAATTATGTAAATGTATAACACTTTGCTGCATACCTGAAACTAATATAAAATAATATTGAATGTCAAGTGTAGGGGGAATATGAAAAAGGGAATGAGGTTCAAATTTCCAGGTATAAAGCTAGTAAGTCATGGGGATGTAGAATATAGCATAGGGAATATAGTCAATAATACTGTGATAGTGTTGTACAGTACAAGATAGTTTCTGGACTTATCATGGTGACCACTTCTTTAGGTATATAAATGATGACTTATGTTCATGTAAAAACCTATACATGAATATTTATAGCAGTTTTCTTCCTAATGGCCTCAAAATAGAAATAATCAAGAGGTTCTTAAATGGATGAATGATTACACTATTAGTAGTACATTCTTAACATGGTCTAGTACTTAGGAGGAAAAAGAACCAAACTATAACATATGCGACAACCTGAATGAATCTCTAGCGAATTATGCCGAATGAAAAAAAAAAAAAAAGCTATTTGCTCTTAAGAGGTTACACTAGTGCATGATTCTACTTGTATATATTTTTGAAATGACACAATTATAGAAATGAAAAATAAGTTAGTAGTTGGTAGGGGCTAAAGAAGGGGTGGGGGAGTAGGAATTGGGTGTAGCTATGAAAGAGCAACCAGAGGGCTCCTTGTGGTGATGGAGTGGGCTCTGTCTTCCCTGTATCCATGTCAATATCCTGGTTGTGATGGTTGGCAAGATGTTACCATTGGAATAAACTGCATAAAGGGTAGTACAGGATCTTTCTGTATCATGTCTTACCACCGCATGTTAATCTATAATGATCTCAAAATAAAAAGTTAAATGAAAAACACAACAAAACAAAAGACATTGATGCCTGGGACTCACCCTGGACTAATTACATCAGGACCTCAAGGCAGGCTGACAGAGGGGGTTGCGTAAGACTCTCCAAGTAACCAGTGTTCACCCAGAGCTAGGCACTGCTGGTCTAAGGCTCTCGGGCTCGGCTGCATGAGCAGCACTGTGCGGTCATAAGGCACAGAAGAGGGTGGCTGAGTGCACAGGGCTTCAAGCTCTTCACACGCTTCATCTCACAGGAGGGGCTCCTCTTTCCTAAAATTAATTTGAAAACCACTGTCCCCAGGATATGGGCTCTTAAAACCAAGACATCTTTGGGAGCAGAGAAGAGCTTTCTAGGGTGATAGAATGCAAATCTCAGACCATCCTCCACTGGGCAGCTGATGGTTCCTAGACATGCATGCTGGATCAGACAGGCTGACCCTGGTGCGTGAGCATTTTTGGAGAGATGCCACATTTCAGCAGGCAGCTGAGTAGAGAGTGTTTGGCCCCTGAACTCACCCATCGGTGATGATTTCTGACCAACAGAGCACCCGACCAGCAAGCCTGCCCCAGGCCCAGGGCGCTGAGGTAGGCCCAAGTAGAGAAATGAGAGGGCTACAGGTCAGATGGGGAAGTCCATGAAAGGAGCCAGTGACACAGAACCACGTGGCCTGACGAAGCTAAGGAAAATTCCATAACCTTAGTGATAAGTGTTTTTATCTCCTGGGTTAATAAGAAGGTAATTTAGAGACTGGATTTTGGAAGAAATTGGGAATGTGGATTCCAGTTTCAGATAGAATATGATCAGAATATAAACCCAGTCCTACTGCCTCATCCTTGACCGTACCCCACTGCAGTTAGGGTGAGGCAATCTGACTCAGCTTGCTCGGGAGACATCCTTACGAGGGGAGACTGTCCATACATCACAAACTGCTAGAGGGGAAGGGCAAAGATAGATACTATTGGATAAGTGACTGATTATCAGAGATTCCGATGATGATAACAGCAATGGAAAGACAGCATCTGGGGGGCACAGGAGGACACCTAGCTCATTCCACCCCTGTTCTCTAGAGCACCTGGGTGTCTTGACTCCACATGTCCCTAAAGCGAGGTCCTACATTGGGGTTGGATGTTGGCTCCTTGTCCCATGATGGATGGGCAATAGAGAAAGCTGGGGAAATGTACTTGGAGCCAGATTCCATGTCCCACCACCCTGCAGTCGGTTCAGCCAGCCATTCTGATGAAGAACGTGACAAGTTGGATAGGCAACTTTTCTCGGTCCCTCTCTGGGAGCATCAGGACTCCTGTCAGAACCTCCTTCTCACTGCCAACAGTTGGAAAGAAAGTCCTGGGGAAAAACCTGGGGTTAGCATCCCCCCAGAACCGTTCTTTTATGCTCACCTTCGACAACTCCACAGACGTTGGCATACACATCCAATATCTTTTTCCTTCGACTTTGAACCTATGAAAAAAGTTAAGAGAATGTTAATTTTCAGAAAGGAGGAAAATGGAAGCAAACAAAGAACCAAGTCCTCCATCTCCCCTGAGTTTCAATCAGAAATGTTGAATCAAGTCCTTAAATGAACATCTTATCCACAATCCAGAGAAGAAAGCTTTCTTTGGGTTATCCAACTCAGGCACCTTAAATGTCCTTTGGGTGGAGGACTTCTTAGGCTCCACTGGACATTCAGACTCACTAGACAACTGGAGGCTGCATCTGGCATCTGTCCATAAGAATGAATGTCGGAGACCTCGATTTGCCAGCAGGCAGACAGGAAATGAGGCCCATGATGGACAGGTGCAGAAGTGACTTTGGCTGGAAGGCTCCATGCCCCACTGGAGTCAGTACCTCTCAGAACAACTCCATAGACCTCCAGGGTCTTGCAAGTGATAGGCCCCACTGCAGAAGTCATGGAACTGGGCAGCCCAGAGCATGACGTCCCTGTCAGGACCCATGCCAGATCCAGCCTCTCAATCAGGGACAGTATCACCATGAGCAGCACTGCCTAACAATGCAGCTGACCTGATGCTTGGATCAACCTCATGCTAGACTCTCAGGTAGCCTGGGGCAGGGCTTTGCTCATCTTTGTCTACACCCTCTCCCCTGCCATAGCACATTTCAAAAAAGTGTTCTTCAGGTGACAGACCATGTGGAGCATTTTTATATGAAAAATGTACATTATATCTACATATAGCTATATATAGATTACTGTATAAATAGTTATATTTAGCTATTATATATAACTATTATACATCTGGTTGGGTATATACTAGAATGCTTACAACCAGATATATAATAGTTAAATATTTCTGTACTATAGCATTCCAAGCAATTTAAATTTTTTTGTCTTTGCTTATTATTCTTTAGTTTCTTCTATAAAGCTATATAATGAGATAAATAAGTTTTCCATTTTTAAAATATCTTGCTTTAAACCTGTCACTCCATCTAGGTTTCCCGGCTCGGACTTGTGGGGTACCACCATGCCACACAGCAGAACTTATGCAATAATGAGGTCATGTCTTTTGGCGCATTGTCCTGCTGCACCAGTAAATCATAAGGTGTGTGAACAGGCCTCCAGAGCCTCACCCCAGCTGACTTGGTGGTGATGGCAGACTTCTCTCTGGCCAGGTGGACCAGCGAAAGCAAGCACAGCTCTGGGGAGCCCTGCTTGTCGGCGGCGGGCTCCTCGTCACTGTCCATGCTCCTACTTAGCAGCTGCTCATTCTCAGATGAGGCATCGTTCTCGCTGTGGAAACAAGAAGAGGGGTTGTCAGCAGTGCCCCACTGGTGGGGACAGTTGAGATGTAGTGACTGTTCCTCAAGCTTTTACTAGGTAGCTCATGGACACAAGGTGTGGGACATGAGAAAGACAGCCTGCCTCCTGCTTTTTTCCAGACAAAGAAGTTAGATACAGGGTGGCCCAGAGGTGCTAGGTCAGGAGACTTGCATGGGACTCTTGGAGTGCCTCAGGGTGGTGGGACACAAGTGAAATGGCATTTGCTCGTCCCTCCACCCCTCCCAGTTCAGGAAAGGATTCTTGACTATGTTACAGCTGGCTGTATTTCATCAAGAGAAGAACCACGTTCAACCTTGCGTCTTCATGTAACAAACAAGTTGATGTGGCCAGTATAGAATTCGTGCCAGCTCTCTAAAATAACTGAAAACAAAACTGAACAGAGCCAGAGCCTGGGGAGCCACCTGTTGACTAGGGGGTGTCTCGGCTGAGATGTGTGTGCCATGCAGTGGGGGCCACAGTAAGCCAGGTGAGAGGCCTTAGAAAATTGCACAGAAAGGCAGGCGGGCTCATGTCGCACCACTGCACACTGTCCAGGCCCATGGGCACATGTAGGTTGAAGCTCAAATCCTCAAATCATTCCAAATATGTGAAAAGCAATATTCTTTTTTGTAGGTAACCTGCTTGTTTTTTGTGTTTTGGCTGAAGACTTATAAAGAATTATATTTGCTAGTAACTGGGTTACAGTAATGAAGCTCACATGCAAACATAACCCTAGAGACAGGATGATACAAAGAAAACAAAAATAGTGGGTGAAGCTCATGAAGTTTCAGGCCTCATGGGAGTTGGCTGACCTGCCACTGTCCCCACCTGAGAGAAGGCAAGTTGGGAAAGCACTGCTGTCCCCAAACCACAGAGCAGCCCCAGGTGGTCCTTTAAGACCTAAGAGCAGACCGAGGGAATGAAAGCTCAGTGCCTTGTCTTTTGAAGCATAATTATTGAGTGTTAATTTGTATTTAGCATTTGTGTATGAAAGAAGCATTATTTTTTCAAGTAGGGTCCCCAGATATTTCCTCAGTTTGTAGAGAAATCTTTAGTCATAAGATGTGTCTCTGCCCTTTTGAGTGTACTTTTTCTCTCCTCCTTGTGAGACTGAGAAAAGGCTGGAAGGACAGTCTGCAAGTTCCCGGGGTTTTGAAAAGATGACAATTGGAAACAGAGACACTTATCAGAAACAATCATTCTCTAAGAGACTGTTGAATTGAGTACACACAATCCACTTTCTTTTTCCAGTTTCCAAAAATTTCATGCTTAAATTTGCTTCCTGCCCTTGTGTCAGAAATGTTGAGTTTTCTATGTAAGATAACATGTTTGGTAGTGCTTTATAAATGTCAAAATTACATAAACATTTAGATTCATTATCTTCCTAAAATGCAAGGCTTTGCAAGAGTTCATGTACCGTGGAAAGATCGCAGGCCAGGGACATTTGGGGGGATGGGGTTCTGGGATGGCCGTGGGGTGGAGGCCTGGCAGGGGACCATTTACTGTGGGGGAGGGGGTGGATTTTTGGAAACTAAGCGGGACTAAGTCCAAATGACCATACAAGGGGGTGAATAAAAGGTTTACTTCCATCTACCCTAGATGTTAAAGCTGGGGATGATTCCACAATTCAATGTGTGTGTGGTAAATATGGTAAAGACGTCATGTGTTAAACCTCTTCCTTAAGAGGCCTTATTTCATGAAGTGTTAGTGGTTGGTCCAAAGCCTGTGGAACACAGACTGGAGCCCGACAGCCTGAAGTTAGCCCACAGCCCTGCAACTCACTGAGTATGTGACCAGAGGCACATGACAACTTCCAAACCTTGGCTTCCTACCAGTGTAAATAATGTTAGCACCTAGCTCATAGAACTTGTGGAGGCAACACATTTATGCCTGGTGGGTAGTAAGTACCAAATATTTGGTAACTACCATCATCACCACTGTTACAGTATTACGGGGGTATCAGTTCTAGCATTAGCACTAAGGTGTCAGCATTCATATTGGCAAAAGCAGCAGTAATATTAACCAGGCTCCTGGAAAAGAAGGCAGCACATGGAAGCTTTTGGGTCTTCATGAGGAGGGTGTATGTTGAAGGGGAAGACCTGGGGCATCCAGCCCTGGAGGAAGGCAGGAGGGCCAACCCAGAGCAGCAGGCATATGTTAATCCCTGTCCCTAGCAACGCCTGGCCCCTGCTGCAAGTGAGCAGTGAGGTCAAGACATCATGCTGACTGGGACTGCCTCACTGGTCCCTGGGGTCCTGCTCCCTCTGGAGCTGTCCATAGCACAGCCTCCAGGCCAGTTGCCAGGCTTCTCAGTGCACACCCTGTCTGGCATGCCCAGTTCCCCTTTCTACTCAGGAGCCCTGAGGACCCTCTGACTTAATCCTGGAACTGGGGGCTGTTGAGGTTGCTTTGGCTTATCTTACCTCTTGGCAGTCTTTGCTGGAGTTGCTGTCAGCTTCTCAAATTCATCCTTCTCAGAGAAAATCACCACGCTGTCTGTAGGTAAATGGGATGATTGGGGGGAAAGAGCAGTTAGAGGCAGCTCTAGCTCTGAGCTTGTCTTTCTCTTGATCACTTCCTCATTAGCAGACCTGCCTGGTGACTAAACCACACTGCCCTAAGGATTAAGCACAACATGGGTGAATCGACACCTCTTCCTGAGACTTCTATTCTAAGTGGCATGAGAGCATAGCCAGCTAGGAGGTCAGGCTGCCAAGGTAGTGGCCAGAGGGGTAGAAAATCTCCACCCTGTAGACAGACATCATACTCATGAGGACTCTGTTTGCAGACCTTGGGCCTCTTTCTTCTCCTCTTCCTTGGTCACTTGGGCTTCCACATTTTTCACTGAGTGGCTGGTGCAGCAGGCTGGTTGGATAAAAAGAAAGATGTTAGCAGCCAGGTTTGCTGACTGTGTAAGTTGATGGAGCTGTCCAAAGAGGAAGGAGTATGGGGCAAGCTTTGGGGAATGGTCACCTGGGGCAGGAGGCTTCGTCTTCATGATGTAAAACATGATGATGAGGACAATGGCGATGGCCATAATGAAAATGGTGGACATGGCAATGATCAGGGCTGTGGCCAGGTGTCCTTGGCCTGAGAGCTCTGCTGAAGTTGGGGAGAGAAGGCAATGACTTAGGGCTCAAGTGTCCCGACAGAAACCCTTCCATCAGGCAGGGCCCCTTCTCCTTCAAGATCATGATCCATGCAAGCAATGGTCTCACCACTGGGACACTCCCAGAGAACCTTCAGAATCAAAAAATGCTTGCTTAGTCTGAGAACCCAGCCCTGCAAGTTTGCTTCGGCTATCTCATCAGGACTGCCCATGAGCTCCCCCTTGCTGATATCAAGCAAAGCAAATCCAGACTTTTCCAGAACACCATGGTTTAGGTTTGCTTGGTTATTCCTGGGGTGCTTGCCCTTGGTTCTACTAGTTGGAGATGTGGCATGCATGCTGAGTGCACCATGAGATTCTGAAGTCACCCCAACCCTCACTGAGGACCTGAGCCTTAAATATGCTTAAACAACAGATGTCATTGAGACAGTGCGAGAGGGCAGGAGAAGCCAGCACCAGGTCTTGCTCTGAGAGAAACTGTGGACCTTGGGGTTTTCCTCCATCCTTCCATCCCAAAGGGATTGGTGGGTGGTGAAGTGCAGTTACTGGAAATAGACATTAAAGTGTTGAGGTCAGGAGGTTTATATGAAAGCCAGCAACAGAATTGCTGTTGAAGTCAGGTTTAACCGAAGCCCAAGAAGCTGGCTTCCCTCTCGTCCTGGCCACTCATGCCCTGAGCACACAGGGAATGTGCCTTCCTGACCAGCATGTTCGACTGGGCCCAGACACCCATGGAGTGATCAGTTCCACTCCTAGCAGGGATAATGACTGACTTTCAGCAACTGGTGAGCATCGAGTGTGATTAAATCACATTAGGAAGGTGATTTGAAGTGGGGAAGAGCTCCACGGCCATTCCTGATCATTATTTCCTCTCTTCCTCTCCACTTGACCCAACTCCCACCTGCCTCACATCTATGTGGTTAACTCTAGAAGATCAATATCTGAGTGCCTTCCCTACCTTTACGGGCGTGCTGGAAAGGAGAGAGGGTACTGCTGCCAGAAGTGCTGGGGAAGTTGGCAGAAACCCCCGAAGTGGCTCCCATACCTGTAAAGAGAACAGTCACTGTGCCTTCTCAAAAAAATGACCTGCAGAAGCCCCACCTTCAACACTGAAACACAAGATGTGGCAACAGAGCTAACTATTCTAAAATTCTAAATTATGAATGGGCTAGAGTTTAATAATCCCCAAAATGCATTCTGACCTCCCAAGGGTTGTTATTCTGTAAATAAGACACACTGAAGGATAACACTGCTAAAAGTAAACTGCAGGAGCTGGGGACTTTGCAAGCCTCCCCAACTTAATTTTCCTATGAATAAAGATAAAATACATGCAATATACAAAAATGAGGAACGTATAGTACGTAAAAGCATCATTAGAAGAAAGTAGTGCTCGAGTAATTCATTCAATTACATAGAACAGGATTGTATTTTTAATACTTTTCCTAGAAGTAATAAAACAATATATGCTATATTTTATAAAAGTGATATATGCTTATTATTTTAAAAATCTAGAAAAAATTGGACAAGAAAGAAGTAAAAAAATCACCCATCGCTTCACTGTCTAAAGTTGACATTTTACTGTATTTCCCTCTAAGATTTGTCCTACGATGTGTTTTTAAAACAGTTGTCACCAAACTATTTAAGAGCAGGCATGAGCTTGGTCTTCCCTCAAAACTGTGATTCATAAAACTCCCTTTCTATGTAAAAAGGGTCACTTAGAAGAGATGAAATGGCCGCTGATTTTATCATCAGTCAAATCGCTAAATTGTTCAGTTAAAATTAACAAACAAAAATGTTCTGTCACAGAAAAGATGGCGCATTGATTGTCAACCTTCCTTTAGGCTGGACTTGAGTTTTACAGTTAATAAAAATAGTCATATTCCAAATAAGTTTCCTCCTGTCTCACTTTTGTCTCTACCAGTTCTGCAGTAGTTGGGGAAGTTAGGACAAATGAGTGGCCTCTCTAAAATCAAGACATGTTGGTCCTCCCAGCAGCCCATTCTGGAGGAATGGCTCCAATGCCTGCACCCTGGTCAGCAAGGCTTCTGTGAGAAACAAAGATATTTTCTTTAAGAGAAGGCTCTCAGGAGAAACACAACCACCTGCTCTGCGAGTGGTATTTCTAAAGCTACCTGCATACAGCTTGGGGCAAGCCAGGTGACAGTGACCACAGCCAACAGGGCAAGGAAAATCCTGCTGAATTATCTACTCATCTGCGTCCAGTCAGTAGAGAAAATAACAGGAGAGCAGGGTCAGAAACTTCTAATTCTCACATCTTTGAACACAAATAGAAAACGCTACAAATAAAATAGGTAGCAGTTTGGGAGGGAGAGGGGATAGGCTGAAGACTGGCTCCTGGTGCATGTCTGCATGTCTATGAGGAGCCAGATATTTCAGGGGAAGCTCATCACTCAAGTTGGAAAGGAAATTAAACTGTTATGGGTACATGCGAAATATGATCTGCTAGCTGAGGGGCAAACATGCTGGCTCTTTAGGCAACAAACCAGAATGTCAAGGAGCAGTGCATGGAGTGAAGGCTCAGTACCCTGGACAGGGACCGGCCCTGGGGAGCCCAAGAAGGTTTATTGGCAGGGCTAGGGTCTGTGTTACTGGTGCCATTCTGCTGCCCTCCCAGCCCCTGCTCGGAGCAGTTCCTCGTGTCACTTAAAACACTTGCTGAGTCAGCGCTCTTAGAACCAGAGGCGTCTCCTCTCTGGGGATTTGCCATTTCTGGAGCCCAGGGACTTCACTTACTGGGAGCTCCTGGCCTCTGCCCCCTTGCCTGGTCTCAGTTGCCTGTGGGATTGCCGCAAACATGGGTGTTGGTGCCACCAGACTACTGCATGACAAATGGGTAGGTCCCTTCTCTCTGTAGGGCATGGTGAGCTCCGTGGTTCCCACTTCTTTGTTTCTTTTTTTTTTCTTTTCTCAACTGTTGTCATCAGGATGGCTTCTTAGCTTTTCTACCAAGAGAGTGAAGAGTGCTGAGTGGTATGAGGGGCACTGAGGAGGCAGCCCTTTGAATCAATAGAGACTACAGAGGTGAAACTGCTTAGAACAGAGAGGGCTCATCGAAGTTCTCAGGCCCCAAGCTTATGTCTCTGGGGCCTTGTTCCTTCTTTCTGTAATGGACAGTCAGTGTGGGGGCAGGAAACCAGGAATTGAGACATGGGACTTGGTAGGTGGTTGGAGAAGGAATGTCGCTGATGACAGCTGGAAGGTGTGGTTCTTCTCTCTTCCTCTCCTGGGCCTTCCCGTACCTGCTCTGCCTTGAGAACGGCCCCTGCTGGTGTCCAGAGCTTAGAGAGACAGTTCCTTGCCATTCTGGAGGATAAATAGCTTCTCCTACCCCACCTCCCAAACTTATAATAAATTTCTTAATTTAGATGAGATTTAAATGAAGTTAAATTAATTTAGCCTGCCCATCTGATCTCAGAACCAGTGGCCTACCAGGGAGGTGCTGGCAGAGGTGCGCGCTTCCCTGGGGAAGAGGTGCATGTTTCTCGACAGCTATTCACTGTCAAATGACCGAGCTGGAGGCTCTGCCTATCAATCCTCACACACCACACAGATTTCCTTTGAAAGTTTCAGCACAATAAGATGGACTTCAGATTTTTAGCTTCAGATTTTGCATAGCACTGGGAAGCAGCCTATCAAACTTCATTCAGTGAGCAACATTGCTTCAGGCATAACTAGTTTCCTTTTTAAAAGCAAATAGGACATTGAAAACAAAGCTAATCTATCTGTGAGGAGCTCAAGAGAGATTAAGTTATGTAGACTACCTATAGGCTCTATTTGTGGACATTGGCCATCTTTGTCTCTCTTGTCTCTTTCTTCTGGGGCTTGCTGGCTAAGGCCAGGTGACAGAGATTGGGATTGGAGATATAAATATACCCATGCCTGTGGCCTAGAGAAGGATGATGAGAGCACTCTAGCAGCACTCAGACTTTTGAAATGCCTTTGCACCCAACTGGCAGGGATGGTTGGCAGGCAATGCATATAGGCTACTGCACATTAGTAATGCATACCTTGCTGCATCTGGCGGGTGCCTGCCTGCCCTCAGCCAGGTGGCAAGCTGGGCTGTGTCTCTATCATGATTTACTTGGCATTTCCCCCAAGTGAACTCCAGCTGGTGTTGACTGAACAGTTGTGTTCTGAGCACATCCAAGGGTAAGAGGGAGAGTCGGCAGGAAGGCTGCATGACTAGAGGTCTATCTCTGTGGGCATGTCCTTTCAGGATAGAATGCCATCACTACTAGGACACTGCATGGCACGTTGTCCTGTTCCAGGTTCTGTTCTGGTCTAATGAGGATTAACTCAGCACTAATAAAAATGTTTGGTGTCTGGAAGGTTTTCCTTTGTTCCAACACATGTCATGTCTTTTTGATTCACTTGGCCTCTATGGAATGGCTCACTGATGAAAATGTTTCTCAGTGTTGTTTTTATTGGGTGGTCAACCACTGATCCATCTTACTTTCCATAATGCTTTCATTTGGAGCCCAGCTTTGGATAAGTAAAGATGAGGTATTTTATAATGGATAAGGGAAGGCTGGTGAAAACTGTAGTCCCAGAAAATAGGCAGAAATGTCCACACAAGGTCTCTATTAAAAAGAAAGAGGGCAGGGTCTGAGTTTGAGTCAGCACTAACTCTGGATTGTAGGTCCAGGCGGGTGAGGGCTCTTCACGGAGTCCACTTATCTTCCTCAGGAGGATTCTGGGAACTGTAAGCATGTGGTTTACTTTAGTTATACCTCTATTCAATGCAAAAATAGGATTTACCCCATAAAGTCTTCGAGATTTGTTAATCCACACAATTTATAAATGTGCTAGTACATATTAGAGATGGCTGGCATTCTCTATATTGGGCAAACAACTTGGGTTTTTAGGAATAATTTTTTTCTTGATTCTTACAGCTGCTAATGAGGGTGCCCCAGGCTGTTGCATTGACTGGCCCTGGAACAATGGGCAGAGACAGACTTGGTGGCTCAATGTGGATGGGGTCCCCAGGAGCTTGCTGGAAAGGCAATCTTAGAACTCACTACAGACCTGCTACATCAGGATTTGTTTCTTAACAGGTCCCCTGGTGATGAGTGTGCACATTCAAGTTTGAGAAACATTCATTGGAAACAGCTGGACATGCATCTGAGGAGGCAGAGGCTTCACACTGGAGTCACATCACTGTTGGGCATCGCACACTGGCATCTAAAGGGAAATGCACCACAGCTCTCCTGGTGACAGAGTGGAATTGACTCAGGGGTCATAGTCACTGGCGAGTAATAATAAAAAGGACAATGGGTGCCAGACCCACCATAATCTCTTGGATACCTCCAGCAGTCTGCGAGGGAGGGATGCATACTCACTGTGTCCCAGGCGCACTGATGAGGCACAGGAGGTCAGCTGTGCAAGGCAGAGTTGCACAGGCTCTGGGAGGCCTGGGGTGGCGCTCGCCTGCTAGACCAAAGCCTTACTATCTACTGAGTGCTGCAAGCACACAGGAGTGGGCACTTCATACACACTTGACAGGTCATCTCCTCCCAACAATCTTATGAGATGGACATCCCCATTTTACAGATGGGGAAACTGAGGTATGCAGTAACTTTCCCCAAAGTGGAAGTGATAGAGTAGGTAGAGAGGTAGATATGAGCTGGAGGGAGAAGGATGATGAAAGGTTAACGAGGCCCCAAGCCCAGCTCAACAGAAGAAAATATAGAGCCAGAGGTCTGGCTGGCCTGTGGAGCCTTCCTCATTACCCCAAGTAAGAAGCCAGACAGGCAGGCAAAAAAGGCTAGCAGCACCTGGCACTTTCCTCACCCTCTTCTCCCCATCGCATTTCCCCTGGACAGTTAAATGCAAATTACCATTAATGACCTTACTCCAGGTCTCTCAATCGGTATGGGCAAAATTAGTTAATGGGCAAGAGCCTAACCTCAAAATCTTCAGGGCACAGGTGTACATCTTCCCATCGACGGGCACACACTGCGCAGGCCCTGGCTTGGAGTAGGCGGGTCTAAGAGAGGAGCAGAAAATTTGTACCCTTTGAGGTAGGAGGGACAGAAGGAGAGCAAACTGTATGGCCTGTATAAACCCCAACCCTTGACTTGTCCAGACACTCGATTCTACATCAAGCTGCCCGTATGGACTCTCTCCCAAGTGTACTCTGCTTGTTTGCTTGCTTTACTTAATAAAATTGCTTCTGCTTCTGTTTGCTACTCTTTGCCTGCTGTCCTTCTTGGAACATCGGACCTCCACTCAAATCTTTTGTGGGGGAATCCAATGACAGAGCCCTGACTCTCACACAACGCTGCCACGTGATTGCCGGTAACAGAAACTCTAACAAAAACCAAATCTGATGTCACACCCTTTCTTCCTTTATTACACCACACCATCTCTTTGCCGTTAGGACACCGGTTCCTTGAAGAGGCAGCCCACAGGCATGTGCAGAAAGCTTTGGTCACACCAAGTGGATCGTGCTCTTTGATGTAACTGAAAAATAACTGAAGGGCTTCATTTCTCAATTCTAGGACACAAACACTGATGGAACTGGAGATGGGAAATGCTGTGCTTGTTCACTGTAGCTGAAGCAACCAGGAAGGAAGGCTTCAAGCTTTCCTGATGGGTAAGTCACAAGCAGGAGAGGAGGTGGCCAAGTTTCAAAGCTCTTGAGTATCCGAGGGTGTCCCTGCTACACTCCCATGGTTTATGAAAGAGTTGTCATTTACGCTTGCTTCGTGCATTCAATATTCAAAGCATTTTATGCACATTGTGACAACACGATTAGTACACAGAGAGGAGGTTATTTTCTTAATTATACAGGAGGGAAAACAAACTGAGGGAGGTTTTATGGCTTGCATAGCATTTTACAGTCAGAGTACCAAGCTCTACCCTAAGCTCCACACACATCTGTTTGCATGAAGATTTCAGTCGACCCAAGGCAGGACCAATGGTGACCAGTGGCCATCATCTGACTTCCTTTGTGCTACTACTTTGCAGTCCCAGAAACTAGAATTATTTTATTCCATTTAAACAATAACTGTATGGTACTCTTGCATTTCTCCTGAGGGTATTTGGATAGGACCCCCAAAACTAATGAGCAGTGTGGCCGCTTCTAAGGGTACAGCTCATTCTAGCCACACCACAGCTGGTGAGGCTGGTGTCATTTGGCAGTTGAGAAAAACTGAGGCTCTAGGAAGTTAGATAACTTATTTATACTACACAAGAATTTAAACTCAGGCAGTGAAGTTCCAGAGCAGGGTGCATAACCCACATCAGAGCTCTCCGTGTGGTCCTGGCAGCCCCTGGGCACCTGTTAGCCTATATTCTCGGTTCCACCTGAACCTGCTGAATCAGGGAAAGGCCCAGCTCTGGGTGACTTCAGCCTTTGGGGCTCTTATGAGTATGATGGCCTGTACCTCATAGAAGATACTATTTCTTTAAAGGGCGCTGTACCTGAGCCCTCAGGTGCCGATTCAATCTGTGCACTCCCAGGGTTCACTCCTGCACAGTTGGTACCCCTGACTTCCTGTAGTTCCCATATGTGCGTGTCTGTGTCACTTGCTTTCCCTGGGGACCATGCCAAGTTCTCTTTGACTGTGGATTGTGTAATCCACTATCTATTCTTAGGTATCAAAAGCATTAGCTTCGTATGGCAGGAGCTCAGGTAAATCACATTAAAACAAAACTAAAGTGAGCTTCTCAGGTAGAGGAAAAGAAGCTCTTGACCACTGATTGTGTGCTCAGCAAAGACAGAGCTTGGTAGGGTCTGGGCAGTCAAAGGTGGACTGGGGTCCTGACCAGTGAGATCTCATCTAGTTCCTGGCTTTTTGGGGGGTGGGCTGCTGATAGCAGCTCTGCGAATTTAAGCCTCAGTCTCTTCATGGAGGCTATGGTCATAACCAACCTTCTGGTCCTGTCCGCTGGTTCCTGAGCAGGACCCTAGGTAAAAGCTCTCTGGACTGAGAACCAGTGCAGGGGGAAGTGCAGATCTTGGAACTGGAGAGAGCTTACACCACCACACGTGAGACCCTGACCCAGGCAGGGTTCCATTCACCATGTCACCCACTATGCTTAGCTGGTTGTATCTCCCCCATTTCCTAGGTGGGAAGTCTAGGGGCTTGCTCTTTGGCTCTCGGTTCTGGTTTCTTTGCTGGCCCTCTTCAGGGCTGGATTCTACGAATCACTAGGAGGCCTTATTGAGCGCTGGTTTTCAGTTGAGCAATTAAGGACTAGGGGTTGGGGAGGGGGACACATTCATTTTTAAAGTCTCCAAGACTCCTGTGCTTTGCAAGCCCTGGGCACTGACAGAGACACACTGCGTGTGTGAGCTTTCAAACAAAAGGACCCCATGAAGAAGAGTTGCTTGTTTTCCAGATTCCATAGGCATAGAACCTTTTCTAAATAGGTGGTGAGTCTCTGACATCTTCCCAGATGAAGACTTCATCCCAGACTATCTGGTACAGAATGGATTTAGAGTCCCCAGCGGAAGACTTGTTGGCAGTTGACTTCATCACAGTCCAGGTGGCAGCTGGGAGCCCTTTGGCCTTCTCTAACTGGTGAATTAATTAGCATATGGCTGGATAGGACTGCTCAGCTTTAAAGATGTATGTATTCATTATTGCCAATCTCCTCTACTTAAGCAGTCTGGAAGGGAGGGAACCATCCCTGCCCTACCTCCCAGAGCACCTCCTCCAGCTGAACATAAGGGCAAGAAGAGATGATGCTTCCTCTTCTTACACTCTTTCCCTTCCTCCTTGGGTTCTCAAGAGGAAGGCCCCTATTCTATTCTCCTGGATAAGATTATTGTGAGCAAATGGTGTGAGCAGGGCTTCATGGAGACCCAGGAGAGGCAGGATTCCAGTGGAGGCATCTCTTCTGCCCTGGAGTGAGCGAGAACTGGAAGGAGAACAGGGAAAGTTCTCCTCTGGTCCGGGGACCAGGTTTCCAGTTTCCTCCCAGTTGCCCACCTATCTCACCTTCATGAGTGTCTCTCCAGATCACAGATCCAAGAGACGATGCAATACATTCTGGGGAGCAGAGGTTCCTGGCCCTTCCTCATAAACGTGCCCACTAAAGTCAAACCAAATGAGAACAGAAAAGAAACAACCCAAGGAGACTCTCTAAACTTGTGCGACTCATTGTTTACATGTTCTTTGTAGAATCTGTTTTACATGATCACTCCTTATATTTCCCTTGGCTCTATCCAGGAAGCCATATTTTATTTAAGATATATCTATGTCTATGTCTATGTCTATGTCTATGTCTATGTCTATGTCTGTGTCTGTGTCTATGTCTATATCTATCTATCTATCTATCTATCTATCTATCTATCTATCTATCTATCTATCTATATGTATGAGCACTAACAATTCATTACAGTTTTATAGTACTCAGCAAAATACCTTGGCATCTGTGATCTCATTGTTTTTTCCAACAATTGCATGAGATAATTCAGATTATAATGCTCGCAAGTTATAAATGAGAACACTGAGGCTCATAGAGGTTATGTGATTTGTTCAAGGTCATTTTACTAAGGTGACTGACCTGAGTCTCTGAAACATGGTTCAGCTATAGCAAACCTCCTTCACAGACCTGCTGACTGCTTAGGCCATGGGAGCAGTTTGTTTATGCTTTCACTGTATTTAACTTATCTAGGTGCCTACCACATCATGTAATAAAAATACATGAATGTTGAACTAGTACCGTTCTGAAGAAAGGACAAAGCGCACTCACATTCCTTGGTATTGGGGGGCGCCAGGAGGCAGGAGTAGCAGACCATGCCATAGATGTTCCTGGGTCTGTTTTCCAACATGTAGTAGCTACAGGAAGGACAAGACAAGACAAAACAGACTGGTGATTCGGGTGTTACCATGAGTGAGTGTTGACCACTTGGCATGCCCACGACCAAAGCATGATCTAAGTGGGGCCTGAGACAGACACCATGGGAATCAGGAGCCCTGCTGGGAAATCAACCCACTTTGATCATTGAGTTTCTTTGGGGGTTTTCAGCTTGTCTTGGAATGGAGTATTCTTTTGCTAATATTGGGCCAGTTTGCATCTTTTAAAAATCTCCTTCCCTTTTTGGTTGCTTTCACTGATGAGTTTGTTTACTGTGTGCATATCATCACCATCTTTTTCAACATCATTCACCAGAAATATCTGTGTGTCCATCATGGGTATGCCCTGTTTAGCTTTCTGGATGTCTTGCCAACTAGGGACCCAGGCACCTTTGGACAAAGAGCAACCCCTCAGTGTGTGCCCATCTCATAGCTATAGCCCAGTGGGATTAAAGGCAGATGTGTCTATGCCTGGGACACTGGCATCTCCCAGTGAGTACTTGCTGATCAAGATTGAATGGAACTGGCCTGCAAAGTGTGGCTATAGCAGTGTCTAGACAGGTCAATACAGAGGACCTCAGGAATAGCCTGAAGTACAGCCAGGTCAAAACTGAAATGTATTTGCTTTCTTCTCAGGAAACATTTAACTGACAGCACCTATATAAGTTCATGCTGGGGTTGCACACACGTAAAGAAAATGACAAATCATTCACGGTAAGACTGTCTGAAGTCCTTTAACCCCCAACAATGTTCCATGATGCCTTTTGAGTTTTCTGCTCTCAATATGCCAGCCTATGACCATGCTGACTCTCAGAACGCCCTACCCACAGAGCTCTGCCATTGAGGGTCTGTGCTCTCTGTAGGCCATCCCACCTCTGGTCCTCCTCTCCAGGGCTCACAGCTCAGGTGCCTTTCCATCCTCAGGCTTTGGCACTTCTCTTGGTATGTGCTTGTTTCCCATAAGCACACATTCAGTAGTGATCATGGAGCTATTTATCGTATTGTGAGAAATCAATTAAATAAAGTGAGCTGATGCCAATGTTCTCCCTTATTACAATTTCAAAAGATGAAAACCATCTCTGTGCTACTGGATTTTTCTGTGGTTGTTTTTTTATTTATTAGCTGTGCACAGCTAGGCCCTGCTGTTGTAGTGGTAAGTGGTAGCATGGTGCAGGAGTGCTGGGGGAGTTTCAGATTCTAGCTGCCATTAGCTTGATCATTACCACTACCATCATAATCATAATTACCTGACCTTCTTTAGAGCCTTTTATCCTCAGATCCCTGTATATCTTACAAATATTAATTAACTAATCTAAAAACACCCCTCAGAGAAGCCACCAACAGCAGGTTTCACAGTTAAGCATTCTCTCAAAAACACATTCTGCCATTCTCCAGAAGCCATCTGTACTACGGAAGCAGAAAACAATATTGGGGCCCATGTCTGCATGTGGCCTCATGAAAGTGACAGGCTCCAGATCAGCCAGGCCAGTCCCCCTGCAGTTTTCTAACATCCAGACCCAGTGTTGCCCAGTGTAAACCTTGAGAAGAAATATATCTGCTGAGAAGGGCTTCTCATGTTTAACCGAGCACAAATTCATAACCAGAATCCATAGCCATAGCTGAAAGAGGCCTCTCACACACACTGCATTTCAGGGGAAAGCTATAGACTGAGCCTTCAGCCTCCTGCACTGTGCTCCTGCAAGCTCAGTCAACCCTTATAAAGAAGTTCTTGGTTTTATATTTTGACTAGTGGGCTGAGACCTGCTCCATCCAATCAAAACTACGCAGCTATAACCTCATTTGCATCTAACCAATCAGAGTGGCTTTATAACAATCAGTCAGAACATAAGAAGCTGACCAATCAGGACAGTGCTATTTGTACCAGATTGCATATTCAAATTCATCACTTGCATAAAAATGGGCCAAACAAGGATGAAGGCAGAGACTTTATAAAATGCAGCCTCTCCTTTGTCTCTGTAGAGTGCACCTCTGGTCTCCCTGGTTTGCGAACTGTTTACATGAATAAAGTTTCTCTTTTTATCACACCCAGGACTGGGGACTCTTGTTGGCATTAGACTGGTGGCAGGAACCTTTTGTTGACACCACTGTTAGTTGCTCCTCTTTTCACCTCCCCCTCCATTGTATTATTCTCCCCCCAATTGTGACAGTCTCTCTTCCTAGTTTGGCAGTACCTCAGGGCCAGTCTTGTTCATACTTGTACTCCTAGTACATTGTGCTAGATACTGAGGAGGAAAGGTTCTATGCAGATATCGATTAGAAAATAAATTAATGAGTCCAAGTTTTTCTTCATAAGACCGACAGAAGCACTGAGGGTGTTTAGCTCATCCTTCCTCCCTTTTCTAAAACCAGAATCACAGCCAAGCTCATTCTGGTTAGCACCCTGGTGCTGAGCTTCATTTTAGATGAAGACCCACAGCCACCCAGGTGAGCATAGAATACTTGGGCTTAGAAATGGGCACCCAATGGGTCCCTGGGACTGCAACACTCTGTGCACACTGGGGGCTTCTCCACCTTGGGACCACTCTGCTGCCTCTTCGGGGCACACAGGCACCTTCTCAGGCAGGCTGACTGCTCCTATCTTGAGTGGGCATCTCTGATTCGCATGGCTGCAGCTATGTCTCCTGTCCTGAGTATGTGTCTGGACCAAGCTGTATAATGTAGTAAATAACTTAGTTGAAGAAACAATATTGAAAGACTATAATTTTAAAAAAATGTTGGTTCCAGGAGGCTGTTATGGAATCATACTGTCTAAGAGGGTGTGAATGTTAAATACCTCACACATTTTCTAGCACATATTGCACAGTACATTTTTAAATGTTAGGTTTTTCTCTTTAGGAGTAACTGGGACTCCTTGTGGTGTAGTTTATATCCACATCTCTCCTTCTGGGCCAGACAGGAGTGCAGAGTAAATGTTTCGCTTCTTCCATCTGACAGCCTTCCATCAACATGAAGCTGGATGTTTGTTTTAAAATCTGTGTCCTTGTCTTTCTGTAGAGGTGTACTTTCCTACTTTGGTCTCCTTTTTGACTTTTCCCTAGTTGTGGTTGTTGTTGTTGTTGTTTTCTGCTTTTCTTCAAGCGTTGATTAAAATGAGTAGTCCAAGACAAGGCTCAGATTAAATGGGGCCTCTAGAATTTTCCATGTAGAAATTGACTTCCTCCAAGACAATAGGTATACAGATTTTCCCCAAAGATTCTCTTTTCTCGGGGTTCCTGAGTTTGTAATGGATGCCACTGAGCTATTGGACACTCACTTTGCCTTCTACAGTGTTGGCATGTAGAATCAACCACTGTGTCCATTGCCTCTGTCCTCTAGCCATTCTCGAATGACTTATTTGAAGGGAATGGATGTGTTATGGAAGCCAGCCAGCAGGAGCTTCTCTAATGGGTGACATGATGCCCAGGGGGAAGTTATGAAATCTTACCTCTCACTCTTTTCTCTTCTCATGTTTTATTTCCTGGTCCTCCCACACAAGCCTTTCTCAATAGGAAAGCCCCATGTACTGCTCATTGTTCAGTCAGTGTCCAGGCCACATACTGATACACAGCAGAGATAGCAAAAATATAAGGAGAGAGTACTTGCTAACCCAAAAGAAAGAGAAGGCCAAGGCAACCTGTGGTGTCAGAAAGACAAGTAGGAGGCAGTCGGTATCCACAGCCTAGGGGCCACAGGGACTTGGAAATGAAAATAGCCTTTCATGGAGCTGATAACGCCAACTTGCCAAAACTCCTTATAATCCTCCTTTGTGACATAGCATGAAAGCTTCATTTTGTTTTCAAAGCCTAAGGCATATAATAGAAAGCGGGAAGTCTTTGGGGTCCTAACCTGGTAAAGCACTGTGCTCATTAGAGCCAGTATGAGGAGTTAGGGGACTGAAGGTTAAGTAGGGGCCCTCTGTTTTAGTGGTCTTGAGGTTGAGAGTAAATTATTTGAAAAGTCATATCACAGCACAGAGCCAAACTGGAAACTGACTATACATTTTCACATCCGTGGAGCAATGAGAGAACACACTGAGATATGTCTCCTGCACAATATTCTTCACTCTCTCAGTGAGTGCTGCAGGCCTCACCTTGTCCTGGGTACTGAAGACAAAGTGTAGAAGAAGCAGGTTTTTGTTCTCATGGAGCAAGGAGGGAGTTAGTCAAGATTTCAGAGCTGAAAAGACCCTTTTAAGAGTACAGATGACAGTATCCCTGCTAATTCTATACATGGTCATTCTTATCTTTTGAAACTTTCTACAGGCAGGGAGTTCATGACCATTCCATTGTCAAACTTCTTTCTGGGACCAAGCAAATTGTCTTCATTGTCAAAGAGCAGCCCTTCTAGTGACTGAGCTAGCACTTGTCTACAGGATAGGGTTCTTTACTGCCTTGGTGCTAGGTTTTGCCCTTTCTGGCTAGAAAGTCTCTGTGAGTCTAAGTAAGAATGAAATAGGCTGCTCAATGTGCATACTTACTGCCTCTTTTGGATCTGAAATAA
Source organism: Macroglossus sobrinus (assembly GCA_004027375.1). NCBI lineage: Eukaryota > Metazoa > Chordata > Mammalia > Chiroptera > Pteropodidae > Macroglossus > Macroglossus sobrinus. Next base: position 214,725 of record PVKZ01000178.1, read on the forward strand.
AATCTGGCTGAATCTCACAGACCACTGGAGGATGCATACATGGCTCTGAACCATAGCTGGGCCAGAGCCAGCAATGGTGATGGGCCAGGCTCCATTTTGTACCCATTCCTCTTCACCCTTTACAGAGCTGTTTTACTAGAGGAGCTCCCACACCATTAATAGGTAGGTGATTTCCATATCCAATTTGAGCTTTACATCTGTTTATCCTTCTGTGAGTTAGATATGTTGGCCTAGATGTCACAGCCACCTTGAATTACACACATAACTCTTCCATCTTCCCTCCACCTCCCCACCAAAATTCTTCTTCTTCCTGTATTCTATGTCTTAGTAAATGGCATCACTGTCCACATGTTGGCCAAAGTAGACATCTAAGAGTTCTCTTCAAAATCTCCTTTTCTATATCCCACATTCACTTGGTCTGCAACTCCAGTCACTATTATCTTCTAACAAACTCTTACATTTTTCCTCTCTTTTCAACTTCCAATGCTTCCTTGCCTTGGTCCTCACAACTTTCCACCTTATCTCTGGTCTCCATTTCTTTCCTATCCAGCATGGCTTCTTTACTGTTACCAAAAGAATCATTCTAAGGCACAGCCTGATTGCCTCCTACACCAGCTTATACATCTGTGTTATGACCTATATCAGCATCAAGCTAAAGACTCGAGTCTTCAGCACCATTTTCCAGAGCCTTATTCCATCTGGTCCATGCTCCCCTCACTAGTTTCTCTACACCTGCCTGCATGCACCATACATTTGACCACAGGAACCCACAGCTCCATGTCCTGTCAGATTGTTCAACTCTTTGAGCTTTACTTGAGCTTCTCCACTTAGAGACCTCTGTCTCACTACTTAGTTTGATCAATTATCACTCATCCCAATGTCACCCCAAGAAGTCTTCTAAGACCCCTCCTGACCCCCAACCATGGAGTGATGGCCCTTTCTCAATTTGTGGAACATTATGTGTGGTCACTGATTTTCTTGTATCATTCTTCCACTGAAAAGAAGGCACCATGTGTTTTCTCTTTGTCTCACTAGTACCTACCTGGTAGGTTCTTAATCTAAAGGTTTACTAGAATAAATGCACAGCTGTTATACTAGGTTTTGAATGTTAGGTCAGATTCTCACACAGAGAGGCTCTCAAAATAAGTTGAAGTTATTTTGCAGAGGGTTAGTTGCTAAGAGGATTATTTTCTTTCCTAGGTGAGGGTGGCAAGGGGAGGATGCTTTTTTGTCTCAGCACATCTATAGTTAGTCCATGAAACTGCATCAATTATATATCTATAACAATAACAAAAACAATCGAGATAACATTCTAGGAACTATGTAGCCAGCTAAGGTCAAGATTCTACTCAGTTTCTCTCATTTAAGCACAGTGTCTGCACAGAGCAGTCTCTCAATGGATGTTTGTGGCATTGGGTTGGAATGCATCAGTTCTGCTCCTTACACTTTATTTTTAGTGGATCCCCCACAACACAACCTCACCAATTAAATTAAATTAAATATTACCCAGCTAGAGGAGTTCTGATCAACATGGTAAATGCTGTGCTTGCCTCCTCCCACAATCATATCAAAATTACAACTAAACTACAGAACAGCCATCACTGAGAACTTCCTGAAGTCTAACTGAACAGAAGTTTTATAACTAAGGATATACAGAAAAAGCCATGTCAAGACTAGTAGAAGGGGTAGAGATGAGGAACAGGCTGGTCCCACATCTCTGTGTGGCAGTTAAAAATTAGAAGAGGTATCTTGGCTATCGAAGGCCCCCCTGAGGAGTGAGGGGACCCAGCCTCACACCAGGTTCCCTAGTCTAGGGATCCAGTACTAGGGAAAAAAAGTCCCCATAACTTCTGGCTGTGAAAACCTGTGTAGATTGTGGCTGAGTGAGATGAAGGGCTGGAGTCCCAAACATTTCTCTTAAAGGGCCTGTGCACAGACTTACTTGCTGATGGACTCACTCAATCTGAGCTCCAGCTGGGGCAGCAGCTCAGTGGGTGTTGGGGACACATGGAGAAGAAGTGAATTGTCTGGCTTCAGGGTGAGAGCTGGAGAGGTAGATTTATCCCAGACAGAGTGCTGGCAGAAGCCATCATTCCTTTGTTGAGCTCCCCACACCCCACAACCTAACCTGCATAACTAAGCAGATGCCATATCTGAGTCTCTATCAACCTAGCTAACAACATTTTCCCTACCCTAGTGATTCCCTGAGACCCCTCCTTACGTAACTTGTGGACCTACTCAAGCTTTTTCTAGTGTTTTTTTCCATACAAACAGCCTATCTTGGCTTATGCTACAGACTTTCCTAAAATCTCTCAAAGGTTCAAAAACCCCAAACAAGCAATATTTGGCCTCAACATGCCCCTTAACTCTTGCTAAGCAGCCCCAAACCCAGTTCTTGTGGTAGCTAGCCTCAGTTCATGGGTTTGCCTTTTCTGGGTACCTCCAAGACCAGCACAAGTAGTAACTTACTGCATATCACTTTATAGCTCATACCAAATGGCCCCAGGCAGGGCACAGGCAGCAGCTGAACTTGGCCTGCACCAGAGGCCCTCCCAAGAACTTCTAGAATCAACATATCTGGTGGCTGATTTTAGCCCACAATAGAAGAACTCCCAACCACCTCCAAAAATGATATATCCAATGGGTAGACTTAGTGGGCATCAGAGTCCCACTAAAGGAATCCTGCTATATAGGGTCAGCCCCTACAAAACAACTCATCTATTATAGTCATAGCCACTCTTCACAACAAATCAGTCCTTCCCACTGATATGCCAACAGCAATCAAGACTCAACAAAACAGGAGGGCACACATAACCCACACTAGGGACACACCTGGATCCAGTACCTGGCTCAGGTGGCAAGGAGACTGTGCCACTGGGCCCCAGAGGACACCAACTACATAAGGGCATTCCACCAAGACTAGATAATGTAGCAGCTCTACTTAATACTTAGAAAAAATGAGAAGATAAAAAAAGTACCAAATGAAAAAAAAAAACTCAAAAAAAAAAAAAAAGAACCAAATAAAATAGAGACAATGTACCAGATACAAAGTTCAAAACACCGGTTATGAGGATCTCAGTGAGAAGTTCAAAAAAAGATAGAAAACGTAAAAATGGAGATAGAAAGCATAAAAAGGAACCAGTCAGAAATGAAGAATACAATAACTAATGAAAATGGGTCTCTGAGAGAATCGACAGTTAGACTGGATGAAGCAGAAAATTAAATCAGCAATTTAGAAGATAAAGTAGCAGAAAACACACATTCAGAACAGAAAAAAAGAAAACAAAAAATGAGGATAGTATAAGAGGCTTCTGAGACAACATCAAGTGTACCAACCTTTGCATCATAGAGGGTACTAGAAGGAGGAGAGAGAGCAAATAATTGAAAATCCATTTAAAGAAATAATAATGGAAACTTTCCTAACCTGGTGAAGGTAATAGACATACAATCCCAAGGAGTGCAGAGAGTCCCAAACAAGATGAATCCAAAGAGGCTACACCAAGACACATCATAATTAACATGCCAAAGATTAAAACCAAAGAGATAATCTTAAAAGCAGCTAAAGAAAAGCGGTTGGTTACTTACAGGGGGGCTCTCATAAGGCTGTCAGTTGATTTCTCAATAGAAACTTTGCAGGCCAGAAGGAATTGACATAAAATATTCAAAGTGATGAAACCAATGACCTACAACCAAGATTACTTTACCAAGTAATACTATTATTTAGAATTGAAGGACAGATAAAGAGCTTCTCAGGCAAGAAAAGCTAAAGAAGTACATCATCACCAAGCCAATATTACAAGAAGTGTTAAAAGAATGAGGAGGAGGAGGAAGAATAGAAAATATAAAAATTATTAATAATAAAATGGTAATAACTACATATCTATCAACTTTAAATGTAGATGTATTAAATGCTCCAATCAAAAGACATAGGATGGCTGAATGAATAAAAAAAAAAAGCTCCTTACATATGCTGCCTAAAAGAGACTCACTTCAAATCAAAAAACACACATTGACTAACGTAAAGGGGGGTGGAATAAAGTATTTCATGAAAATGGAAACAAACAAAAAAGCTAGGTTAGCAATAATACACCAGACAAAATAGTCTTTAAAATAAAGTTTATAACAAGAGACAAAGTAAGACGCAGCAATTCCACCTTTGGTATTTAACTAAAGAAACCCAAAACACTAATCTGAAAAGACATATGCATCCATATGTTCATTACAGCATTATTTACAATAGCCAAGATTTGGAGGTAGATGAATAGATAAAGAAAAGGTGGTGCATATATACTATGGACTATTACTTAGCCATTAAAAAAATGATATATTGCCATCTACAGTAACATGAATGAATGTAGAGGGTATTATGCTAAGTGAAATGCCAGACAGAAAAAGACAGATACCATATGATTTCACTTATATTTGGAATCTAAAAAAATAAATGAACAAAATAGAAACAAACTCATAGATACAGAAAATGTTTTGATGGTTGCTAGATGGGAGAATGAATGGAGGGATGGGTAGAAGAGGAGAAAGAATTAAGAAGTACAAATTAGTAGTTACAAAATAGTCATGGAAATGTAATAATTACTTATAGAGATGAATAATATTAAAATAACTGTATAGTGTCAGACAAGTACTAAATTTATCAGGGTTATCGCTGCATAAGTTATATAAATGTCTAATCACCACGTTATATACCTAAAACTAAAACTTTGTATGTCAACTGTAATTGAAAAATTTTAAAAATGTCTGAAACAAGATTACCCATCTAGAGAACTTTTATTTTTATTGTATCTTCTAAGAGAATAGTTTAATATCTCTCTTGGGTAGAGCTACCTGCTTTTTGTGTATTGAAACATAAGATTCTGCAATATGTTTTCCAAGCTCTCTTTATTCACTTAAAAAATATGTTTGAATCATGCTCAGTGTCAAGGACATTGACATGGGGTTGTCCAGCAGATACTTGACTATGCAGGTCTGTAGCTCAGGAGATAGGGCTGAATGGAAGTGGAAAACTGGGGAGACAGGAGGTGGGGGTGGGAGGTCACCAGCAGAAAGATGGTGGTGGAAGCTGTGAAGATTTGTGCTTCTCAGTAACAGATTTGAACCAAAGTTAGTTTCTGCAAGTTTAAACTCTCTTATTTTAAATTATTCACTTTCAATCTATTTCTTAATTGAAGGGACTTTCTGCCTTTTTTGTACTTCCTTTTTCTTATAGACTAATGCCCAGTGTTTTCCTTTGGATACATTCTTCTTATTTTCTTCTTCCTCTCAGTTGAACACAGTGAGATATCATGTGCACAAGCAGGTTGTAAAGTATATTAAATTATATTTGAACTATTCAAAATGCCACTGCCACTCATGATCACCACTGGCGCCTCTACCATCAGCACCTCCATCATCATCATCACCATCACATCCACTACCTCCATCATCACCACCATATCACTACCACCTCTACCTTCATCACCACTACCTCCATCATCACTATCACTACCTCCATCATCATCACCACCTCCATCACCTCTACCACCTCTCAACCACTCTATAGCCTTCATCGCCACTTTTGGTTTCTGGGTAGCCCTTGCAAGCATTATTTTGTGTGGCCACTAGAGGGAGGCAGCAGCAACAACTGAAGCTTGGTGTTTACTGGGTATCAAGGCGGTACTATCTCAAGTAGAACTTGCAAATGTGTCCTGCCTGTACAAAAGACGGTTCTGTTTTTCTGTGTCTTTCAGCCTAATTTCATTTTCACTTGCTTTTTTGGGAAGATTTTGATATATAACAGAATTGTGGTGGAATTAGAGGCACCATATGACTCAAATATTCCTATCATGGCTTTTACCCTTAATTTTCTTCAGAATACTAAAAAGAATACTTCTGTATAAAATTTTAGTTTTTTATCCAAAAAATTCTATATGTTATCTCATTGTAAGTATTCAACGAATATGTTTGATTTGGGTAATCAGAAGATATTATTATGACCGATGTCAACTTAAAAGACAAAGAAGCTGAGCCAGGGTGGGCTGCCCGTCCAGGAAAGGTGGTGGGATATGCCATCCAAGATGCCATGTTTCTCGATTCCAGACACATGCTCTGCTCTCTGCCAAGTTACTCTCACAGAACAGGACAAATGAATGGCAGGAGTGACGTTATACTGTAGCCCTGAGCTGCTATATTCCCAGAAATCCTCACCAAGGGACTTTCGGGGCTTTCTGCAGAAACTGTCCTGAGATACACTTTGGCAGAGCCCCATGCTTACCCAGGGAGACAAGGCCCACACTCAGCATCATTCTCCATGTCCCCCGGCGTCAGCACAGTGGCGCGGAAAAAGCCTTCACAGTCTTTGTGGCGCCTGCATATCTGGTAGCCTCCTTTGGAAAATTTCTCTGCTGGGCAGGGGACGCAGCCATAGTCCTCATCTTTGGTACCATAGCCACAGGCCTGGCCAAGGAAGATGACAGATGACACAGGTGAGTACAGTGGCTGCACCTGCCATGACCAAACCTGTGGTCTTTGGGTACACCAGGCACATTGGGCACAGAGAGTGCATCAGTCACATGAACACATGGGGCACACGGCACTGATGCAGCTTGCTCACTGATGTAGAGCAACACAGGGTAGGGTGACGACGGCCCATGAAAGAGAGAGAGCTCACCAGGCCCAGGGGAGACGTGGTTTGGCAACCAGGAAGCGTGCCTTACCAGGTAGGGCTCTTCCCCTGGTCCACACTGGGGACACTCTTGGCACAGCCCTGTGGTCTGGTTGTAGTACTCATTCTCACCACAGTTGGAGTATTCTGCTGTGGCTGAACACATCAGAGACACCTGCCACAAAAAGGGGTCGTTTAGCCTCCATAGTTCCTGAAGACACATATATAGTTAGTTACTTGGGGTCAGTGCCCAGACAGCCCCCAAGGCTGCATAAGGAAGAAGCCTGGTGGTGGGGCCCCTGCTCATTCAGTTGGTGCCACATTCCCAAGAACTTTAGTTAATAAACTGGGCAGGCAGCCCTGCTTTCATAGTCAGGCCTCACTCTCCCCTCCATCCCATCTTCAAGGCCTGATCCAAACTCTTTCCACCCATGGACTCTTTCTTCCATTCTCCCTAAAGTCATGGATGAGGCAGGCCCTCTCCCAACCTCTAGAGCAGAAGGTCTTTCCACCACACAGTGCCTCTTCTTTCCTGAGGAGGAGCCCCATGGTAGAGGCCTGGAGCTTTCTCAGCTGCGTGGCCCCCATTGTGGCTCACTATGCAAGCATTGGGTTGTGTATATAGCAACATAAATACATACTTCAGGACATTTCTATCTATGAAAACCTATAAAGGGAACCATCAACCAAGAAGTCTAATTTAAACCCTGGGCACTGTTCAGTGCTTTGCAGATATTATCTTTTTGCACCCTCAGAACTCAGTGAAGGAGGTGCTTTTATGGTTGTTCCCATTTTACAGCCCTGTAAACTGAGGTGTTAGAGGCCAAGGAATGGGCCCAAGGTAGAGTGGCTAGTGAAGGACACAGCCCGGATGGGAGCTCCCACTGGAACCTCCACCATGGCCACTATGAGCACTTCCTGGGCTGAGGGTACAGTGCAGGCAGGTGCTCTGACCCACTTACCACCAGGACGGGGAGCCAGGGCATCGGTTTGCAGTCACCCATGTGAGCCATCCTCTTCTGTGGGTTCACCTAAAAGACACAGTTTGTTAGCAGCACTGGGGCCTGCAGAACCTGAAGCTGCTCCAGGACTGGCTGGCCACGGCCCAGCTCCACCCCAGGTCAGCTACCTTTATTGTATCCCACTGGGTATGAGGGACCTCCCAGCAACCAGAATGGGAACAGAGACACCCTAAAAGAAAAGGCAGATTTAAGCTGAGCCTCGAGCACTTCGGACTGACTCCATTTACATCCCCGTAGCATCACCTTAGCCCTGGGAAAAAACTCCTGGGAGAAGGGACCAGGTCACACTGAGGGCCACTGCTAAAGTAGCACAATGGCCAGCTGTTTTGCCTGCCTGGAGAGTCTGCTGATCTCCTGACTCCAGGGTGCCCCTGGGGACAGTGCCAGGAATCAGAATCCAGCCCACTTCTTCCCAGCCCCACTTCCCGCTCTCCTAGCCCCTTCATAAGGTTCTTTCTTGTCTTTGCGAAGAATAGGTCATGCATCAAAGTGACTGAGAGGATGTATGAGTCCAACCACTTAACTTTAACTTTCAAGACAACTGAAGCCCACAGAAGTTAGTGACTTGCCTAAGGTCACACAGCTGATGGACAGAGGAAGGCTACAGCCCAGGTGCTCAGATGCTTTTCCCCAACCACTAAATTACACACTGTTTTAAAGGAGGAGGTATTATTTTTCACCTTTCCTTTTCATAATGGGAAACCTGTGTTTCCAACTCAAAGCAATTTTACCAGGAGCCTGGCTATACAAAGAGAGATAATGTACTCCTGTGAGCACCTAAGTCCCCCAGTTGCCACATACTGGGTCACTGTCATTTTGCTTTGACATTGGGGATGAATTAGTGAAAAAACAGAATCAACCACTGATTCAAACTGTGAGTCAAACTGACCTTTCCCCCTGTGCATCCTCTTGTTCTTGGTGAGCCATCATTGGTCATGGAAACCCACAATCCTCAAATACCACATACAGAAAGACTGTGCAAGAACTCAAAGCAGGAGACTGAAAAATGGGAAATCCATTCTTTTTTTTTTTTTCCTAAGGAGAAAAGCCCTGAACTTTGTCTTTATAATATCCTAAAGGCTTTAAGGAGAAAAGCAGCCAAAAAATTATTTATTGGAGATAAGGAAGTTAAGTTTGAGAAAGAGGAGGGCTCTATACCTCAGGGATTCGGGAAGGCTCAGTATGGGATAGCCAGGGGCCAGTTAATAAGGCGGCTGAGTGGGGCAGGTGCTGAGAAGAAGTTAACTCCCTGAGTGTACATATATACAGACACGATCTTCTTTTCTAAATGCCCCCCACCCAAAGACTTAGCACTTTGCTCTGCGAGATTCTGGGGAAGAGAAAGCACATATATAGAACTGCCCAATATATAAATTTGTAGTGAGAGACCAGTGAGGGATAGACCGGAAGAACTTTGAGCCCGCCTGCCTCCCAGGTTTGATGGCCTTCCAGGGAGCATGTGGCTCTGCTCCCCCTACCCGAGGATGCCTGTCCAGAAGCAATGCTCTGCTCCTTGGTCCTGCCTCTTGCTGGGAGCAGCAAGCACCCATGCTTCCCATTGGAGACTAGGTAAAATCAAATGGGGCTTTAGCTATCCTGCTTATTTATTATTACAACTAACAAAAAATCCAATGGAGTACCATGCAGGGGTGCTCCAGGAATATTCACGTAGAATGGTCTGGGTTCATATTTGTAAAAGTGTCTGTGTACATAAAAGCAAATCTGAAGTGACATCCACTACAATTTCAACAAAGATTTTTTGGCAGGGAGTGAAATAGGAGGGGGTGACTAAGGATTGAGGGAAGGTTATGAGGAACAGTCCCTTTTGATAGAGTTTCTATAGTCTGAATGATTTAGAAGAGTGCATGTGAACTCTGTGATCAGGGGAAAAGGCAAGAAAGACATTTCCTTTGGGAAGAAGCACATCTCTGATTGCTCAGAGGACAGGTTGGGGAAGGATGTCACAGAGGGCCCAGATCTTTCCCAGGACTTTCCCCTGTTTGGCACAATTTCTTTGGACAAGTCTCTCACCTGGTGAATACCATTAGGTGGCCTTTGGGGAAAGGTTAGGTTTCAAGGAATTTCTTGAAGAGATATAAAAGCTGCCTTTTTGCACTTTCTAGCACACTGTCTTGCAATTCACTATACATTTACATTTGGAAAACACTAAGTGGACTAAGGTGAGATTAGAGCACCCAACTACCCCTCAGTGAAATCCTGGGTGCTTTCCTTCTAGTAAGCAGGGTGGAAGACAGAGGGAGGCCCTACCTGCAGCCTCACCAGGTGGGGAGGGTAAGGTGCAAACAAAGGTTGAAAGGAAACTTAAGAGCCAGCATCTTGGCTGACGACCTGACTTTTGCTTCAGGATGGTGGGCAGCAAAGATGGGTTTCCACTGAGTCGGGCCAGAGGCTCTCCTGAGGAAAGCTGCCTGTAAGCCTTCCAAGAACATCACTAAGGGTTCTAATTTAATTGACTTCTAATTATAGCTGATCCTCGGAGGGCTTCCTTGTAAGAACTAGGAGGGCTGGGTCTCACTTTAGTGTCAACCAGGCAGTTACTGAAAGGCTCCTTAAAGGTGTTCTCAGGCTAACAGAAGACAAAAAGAAAAATAAATAAATATACAAATATACAAAGCCAAACAAAAAGTTTGAATGGATTTTCATTATTATTATCAATTCTCTAAGATGGCAAGTGGGGTTGGGGAAGGAAGCTGAGGGCAGCCTTCTGGCGAGGATTCCATTCCTGAGGTCTGTCTGGCCTTTGCTGAATGCAGTTCTGCACTCCGGAGGAAGCCCAGCCTGGGGGCTCGTGGGGTTGGAGTTCCTCCCAGTTGTGACGTCCCAATTATTTTGGCTTTGGCTATCCCCAATGCCCCCCACTCCAGGAAGGACAGGGCATCTGCCCACCAGCTGGTGGAGGTGCCAGTGGAAGGACCTGAGTGGGATGCTCTCAGCTTGGCATGAGTTCTGAGCCCTCCCTAACTATGAGAGTGACGAAGAAATGGGACGGGGGTGGGGAAAGGTAGGGCACTGAAAGCTCTCTTCCGGTCACCTGATAGACAAGGCTGCTTCTAAACTTGTAAAATTGACTAGTTCAGGGGTCTGCAAACAGGCCACCACATGGTAAACACACTTTCATGGCACCTCTTGTGGCCTAGTGCCTGTGGCCACTTGAGTCATGACACCACGGAGACCCTGTGACTATGCTCTGCCGATCCTGTCCTAGTTGACTGCTTCTCCTCCCTCCCACAGTCTCTTTACTTCTCTGCCTTTTGGCCATTCCTTCCTCAATACTATGTCCATCTAAAATAACACAGCAATAAAAAGAACAGCTTTTAATTATAGAACTCTGACCCCTGCCCAGGCACTGATCTGGCTTAATTTTCACCACTCCTATGTGAGCTCTAAATTTAGGGTCAGTGGGGAAAACGGGCTGGAATTATCTGCCCATTTAGAGAGATTTATGCTACTGGAATTATTGGCGTGTTTGTTTTTTTTTTTTTTTTCCATGCCACACTATGACCTCAGCCAGGGGTCCCAGACCTGCTAATAACCAAATAGAAAAAAAAAAAATAATGTAGTGATTAAAAGAAAGAGCTGAATCACATCTTGGGCAAATTACATAGCTTGTCAGTGGTTCAGTTTCCTTCCATATAAAATGGGCATAATAAGAATACCTACCTCACATGAGGGAGGAAGGGAGGCCCAAGTATTCCTGAACTCAAACTTGGCCTCTCCTCCTGTTACCACCACCTCAGTCCCAGCCTGGTCGTTTCTGGCATGAGGTTTTGCTGTAACAACATCCCGTTATGTCAAGTCTTTGGCTGGCACCAGGCAGTCTGATGTCTGGAGACCAGGGCTGAGGAGGATGCTCTGGGAACAACCATTCGTGTCTGGCTCTAAGTCCTCCAGTGCTCTGGAGGGCACTGAGGGGGCTGAGCAGAGCCGGGACCCTGTCCTCTCCTCCCCAAACCCTTTCTAACTCTAGAACTGAGGAAGAAAAGCAAAACAGAGTTGTCTTCCAAAATCTAGGGACTGTACCCCTTCCTAATATGTAAAGCTCCTTTCACAAGCTATAGAAATTAAGACTCAATCAGGATAAAAGTTCAGAATACTCTTAGGCCTAAAATATGAAGATGGGCTTTCATCTAGAAATTTCTCCCCAGGCCTTCAAATCAACAGGCAAACATCTGCTAAGACCTGCCTTAGGGTGAAGTTGGTGCTTGGCACAAAGAAGATTCTGGTAGCTCACAGACAGGTGGTCCTCAGCAAGCTTGTGGTTTGTTAACCCCAAGGGTTGTAGTTAGATATAGTAACTCTGCAGCATTTTTCTTACATCCATTCAAAAATATTTGTGAAGCATCTCTAGTCTGGCCTAAATCTGGGCTAGGGGTGAGTTTCACTAGAATTAGGTGCAGCTTCAGGTGATTGGAGACTGAGGGTCACCCATAGTTTGGGGCTGTAGGTACAAGATGCTCAGGCATGTAGTGCAGGGAGACCCTGATTTGTCGTGTTTGGCTATTTCTGTGCTGTAAATACTCTCCCTATGGCCATTTTTTTTAAGCTGTGGATTAAAGCTCCCCATGCCAGGCTACTGAATGTAGATCTAGTAAGAAGTTATTGGGAGCTGGTGGTCCACACCCTCAGAGGCCCTGACTTATTCTTGGGGGCAGGCAGAGTCTCACCTAAGTCTTGAAGGGCAGGTAGGAGTTAGTAGAGAAAACGATGGAAAAAAGGTCCCTCAGCAAAGGGCAGTAGGTAGCCCAATTGGCCAGAGGTGAAGCCATGGGCTAGACCAGAGGGCCAAACATGAGGTCAGATGAAGCTGGAATGTTGCAATGGGACTTGTACAAAGGCTGGCGATGGAGCAAAGGAGTGGCAGGACCAATTTTCTACTGCAGTGAAAGACGCAGAGACACAAGAGAAAATATGTCACAATGAGACCCAGCACGTACATATTACCGATATAATAGAGATAAAACTTGTATGAAACAACATTTATACTTACTGCATGCAATGTAATATAATTTATTCTATCCTATTACTTTTATTCTATTTTTAAAAAATGGTGGCAGTTGCAGTACACGAAATTGATTTCTTGACTCATTATTGGGATATGACTTGTAATCTGAAAACCACTGACTTAGGCAAGGGAAGAAAGGAGGGTAGAAACCGGTTAGGAAGTGATGGTGTCAGAGGTGACAGAGCAAAGAGGCTGGCCAGGTCCTCATTTGGCTGTTGGGTACATGTGAGGCTGCTACTGAGCAGGAAGCAGAGGCAAGTGGGAGGTGTTGTGGACCATGGACAGACTGAGGCGCCTGGAGAACCTCCAAAAGGAAGCAGGTTCAGGAGGCTGCCTACATGCGTGGAGCTCAGGAGAAAGATCTGAGCAAGGGAGAGACGTGGTTATCACAGTACACAGGTGACTTAGGTTCTAGTGGGGTGGGTTTTAAGAGGTTTTGCTTTCTTGCCCAGCTTGTTGATCTCACGCCTCCTCTAAGGGCAGCACAAATTCTCCTCTATGAAAATGGAAAGCTGCTGCCCCCTCTCGGACTAAGTGATTCCTGTAGGAATCAAGGAGATCCCCAGTGTGACAGGGCTTAGCAGGCTTGGAAACACTCTAAAGGTAACAGGTGAAAGTGTTTCTAGCAAACAGGTCATAGTGGTTCCCGTGTAGCAACAACTCAGATTGTGAAAGAGGGGTCGGCTTTCTTAGCTCTGTGAAGAGAGCTGGGAGTTACTGCCATCTACATGAGCAGCTTAAAAAACGAAACAAAACAAAACAAAACAGCAGTGCTTTCTGCAAGAACATCTGACAGTTTTCAATGCACTTTCTCTTACGTGGGTTCCTAGGAGGATGGGTTGGATAGTGGGATGCCTGTGTTCCAAGAGGCAGCAGCTCAGGAAGGTTATATGGCTTGTTTAATCAAGCTCCAGGCATGAGTCCTGTTGTCAGCACCCAGCCTGCTGTTCCTTTGACCACAGTCCATAGCAGTTTCCCCAGGAGACAACCTCCTGCCTTGCTGAAGGCTTTCTCAGAAACTCTCTGTGATATTTCTAATCCATTGAAAAGACCACATGAAGTGTGGGAAGATCTTGCGCGTATATGTGTAAGAATTATAAGTGCTAGCTTTGCCTTGGGGATTGAATAATTGGTAAGGTGTGTGACATGAGAGGCACCAGTGCCTTTAGTGTCAGAGGGGAAGGAAGAAGCTGTCTGTCCCCTCAGGCTGTTGCAAGCTCTGCCTTTTGGCTGAGCCTGTGACACCAGGAAGGACCAGAGTGGAAGGGGAAGCAAGCTGCTTTCCCTTCACACCAGCCGAGTGCACACTTGACCTTTTCTCCCCAAGTCTATAGTTAGTCTGGATATTCAGACAAAGCTGAAATAAAGATAAAACCAGAAGACAATATCAGAGCAGGGTCTGTGCAGCTGCTGCCTAAAGTGGGGCCCTGGGTCCAGCAGCATGAGCAACACCTGGGAGCTTATGAGAAATGCCCACCCTCAGGTCCCTCCTGACCAGCTTCGTCAGAGTCTGCATTTCACCCAGATCCCCGGGCGCTCTGTGTGCACAGGAAAGTTCTAGATGATGATCTAGATGATCTAGATGACCTCCTACTGGCAACTTATTCATGGCCTTGTTTAATTCCCTCTTGTAGACTCAGACAAAGATTTCTTCCAGTGTCTCTCCCTACTTAAATTCTGACCTCTCCCAAGGAACGAATGCTGGCTTTAGCAGAGCCCCATGGAGTACTGTGCACTAGACACTGATTTCTTTACTGTTGTTTGTTGATTCATTCATTACCCATTTATTCAGCAGAGTTTGCAGAGCTGCTACTGTCCTATAGATAATCCTATAGACCCTGGGGACAGTGACAGCAGACAATATCCTTGCCCTATTATCTGTCCAAGAAACAGACACTGAAGACAAAATTATACAAAGTTTAGGCCACTTCCTACATTTTTAAGCCCACTACCTTGGGTGCAGTTTCCTGCAGTGCAGCTTGCCTCCTGGGATAGACTTCACTCTGGGACAGGGCCGGGGGGATGGCTCTGCCTCAGTGGACACTGTCATTGTGGCTGCCTCCAGAATGCAGACATACACAGTGGTAGGAAGGAGGCTGTACTCTGTGTCAGTCATCACTTTAGGAATCTGAAGACTCACCACTTGGGCCTTGGGTAGCTTCACATTCTTTGATCCAGGTGGGCCACTCCTTGGCTCCATCTGACCACCTTGAATATGGAGATGCCACCTCTCCCCAAAAGGCTTCTTCTCTCTGGGAAGGCAAGGTTAAACTGTAGAGCCACAGCTTAGGTACTGCTCATCCTCAACCTGTGGAAAGGGACTGAGGCAAGTCAGCGTGGGAGGCCTTTGTAGGAATGAGACCTGCAGAGTTACCTTCTTAAGTGTATAGGTAGGTGGGGGTCCCTCTATCTTCGGCCCCTTCCCTCTTCTAGCAAGCTCACCTGCTAAAGGGCACACAGAAGGTGGTGCCAGCCAACTGTGTCCCTTCATCCTCACCTGGTTGCAGTGACTAGGCAGAGGCCCCACTGGGAGCACAGTGCTGCCCCCAGGGTGGTCCATATCACAGAAAAGGAGAAAGGAGAGGTCTATGGCCAGCACTCCCTGGTTCTTAGCACCAAGCTCTTTGTGAAAAGAAGTGAGGCGTTGGCTGCCTGTGTTCTGGGGAGGTGGCCATATAGCTGGCTCCCTTTCCCATCCACCCCAACACTACCCTCTCCTACCTGGCCTCCCACAATATCCCCACTCCTGCAGATGGATGCCTTGAGGGAAGGCTGCTGGTGGCCTCCTCCCCACACATCAACACATTTCTTTGCTCTTCAGAATCCCCACTTCCCACCTACTAAGATAGAGCTTTATTTACCCTCCAGGAGCCTGTGAAGGTCATTATCAGAGCAGCCGAAAACACTTCCATTTGATGTGATTTATGGCTCCTAGTAAACTTCCTTGTTCTCAGTTGGATAGTGCTAATTAATGCTAGATTGTGAAGAGATTAACTCATTCTCTTTCACTTCTGTTTTAGTCAGATCTGTTTCACTGGAGAACTAGTGAGAGCCTGGAAGACATCCTGGGAGGGAACGTCTCCTGCCCAGGCTAGCTGTGTAGGAAGGGCCCTGAGCATGCCATCTCGAAATTCTTAGTAATCTTAAAAGGAGGGGCCCTCCATTTTCATTTTGCACTGGGCCCTGCAGATTAAATAGTCCATCCTGTTCTTAGCCACTCTGTCTGGGCAGGTGAGGCAGCCACACAAGGCCCGACTACTGGGCTGCCCTGCCCAAAAAAAGGTCCCCTGGGGCACTGTGGCCAGAGTCAGGGAGAACTGAGAAAAAGAAGCAGAGGCTCCAAGTCTTGTCAAGACCCACAGGTACCTCTCCTATCCCGAAGACTTGAGAGGAATCCCAGAAGGACAGAGACTGAAGGCCGAGAGAGAAATGACTGACCAGGAGTGCACTGGGGTATTTCAGAGCTTTAAATAACATAACACGAGGGTTTTAAAGACCAGTCCCCATTTTTCAGCACCACACTGGGAAACTTTCATTCAGAAACTTCTTGGTGAAGATTTCAGGGTCGTTACGGGTAAACTGATTCCCACCAACATCTCAAGGGGAGGGGGCAGTGTCCATACACTCCCTCAAGGATATATTTTGATTAAAAATATATTACATATATGTGTATATAATTTTTATTAAGGTCCTAGATCTTTCCTCCTGTGGAGGCACTTTGCTCTGGTGCCACCTGGCTGTACCCCCGGTAGTTTACTCTCAGGACAATTCTAGCTCAGCTTTTGCTTCTTGTATCAGCCTGAGGTGCTGTGAATTATTCTGGCCAGAGGCAGTGGGGGCTTTCATCATAAGATGTATATTTGATCCTTGTTGTATTCTAAAAGGGTTAACAGAATATAGGATTGAAGAGTTCGCAAATAAAAGCAGGAGAAGCTACTTTAATTTTCTTAGAGTTCCAGAGACAGGTGGGGGGATGAGCAGAGACCACAGGAGGAAATGGGAGAAGGGCCAGAGTGCAGGCTGTGGAGCCCTGAGTGGGGAGCGGCTGAGGGAAACTACCTGCTCTGCTGGTGAACCACAGATGGGGGCCATGCACAAAGCGCCCGGCTCAGAGAGGCACCCATGAGGCCAAAACACTGGGCCTGAACCCTTGGGTGGAGCCTTCCCTGAAGATGTTGATGAACTGTTCAGCGATTTAAGTTGAAGATTTAAAATGAGAGTCCCTAACTTTCATTTGTTAGTTTTAATTGAAATAATACTCAGAAAATAGCTTTTCTTGCACACATTGAATAAACACAATGCATTTATTTATCTTGGACTGCGTCCAACTTTTCTTTTGAAGCATCACTACTTATACAAATGAGCATGTCAAACTACTTCGAATTCTATATGGATTGTTAGCTCTTCAGTAGAAAAACACAGAAAGGCAATGAAGAATAAAGAAAACCAGTATTTTGGACATTTCTGTTCACTTCTCATCTTTTTATTTGACTCTACTTTTTCTGACAGTTTTAATTTTCCTACATATAAACTAGTGACAATAGTAATTATTTCTGGAGTGTTGTTGACAGCCATGGCCTAAGAACATTTGTAAAATACTAAAATTATTATTGTTTGTCAAAGTAGGTTTGGGATTTTCAGAATATTAATTATGTTATTAAGCAGGTGCATATGCATTTGTGCAAGGATAGACCTGGGGCTGGAGCCCAAAGAGGAGGGACCTCTCCTACATTTGGGACAGAATGTGGTGTTTTGATGTAACTACCGTCTTGAAGCCTTGCTCATGAGAGTAAAGCAGACAGCAATAGCCACCCAGAAAGTTCCGAGGAGAGCAGTCATTTATCCAAATATTTTGCCATAAAGCTATGCATTCAGTTTCACTCTGTTTCATTTAATGAGTTGAAAGCACCTTGCAGAAGTGATGAGCCTGGTGAAGCCTTTTTTTTTTTAAAAAAATTCTTCTTTTATTGCCTTATTGAAATCAAGAGAAAGCATTTTTATGTTGAAATCAGAAAGGTTATTTAACTAAATGTGTTGCTTTAAATTATAAAACACAAGTTTTTCTAGAACTCATATAAACATATAAACATGAAATTTTGTTGCAGCGTAATAGCAGCTGCTCTTTAGCCCTATAACATGCATGCCAGCCATCCTTCCATTTGTCCGCCCATCCTTCCACCCATGCACACGATATTTATTGAAAACCTACTTCAGACCAGGTTGGACAACAAACAAATCGACACAATCCTTGCCCTGGTGGAGTCTCACAGTTTGGTAGAAACCAAGGCAAACATAGTATAGTGAAATAAACACTGAGAAGGGGTAAACGAGTGATGAGTGCTGTGGGAGCACATGGGTGTGTGTCTTATGTGGGGAAAACCTGACTTGCCAGGGAAGGTCAGGAAGACTGTCCCAGACCCAGAGAAGAGAGGATGGCCAGGAGTTAGCAGTTAATTACAGTGGAAAGGAAGAAGAAAAGGAAGAGGGAACAGCATGGGCTAAGACCCAGGGGAGAGCACGTCCCATTTGGACAACTGAAAGCGGCAGTGGATTCCCCTCAGGTAACTGTTCTGTCCTCTTCTCTTATGAGTTATTTCCTAAACTGCATTCTGATGAAATAATAAAAAAAAATTTCTCATTTTCTGCCAAGAGGCTACTCTACTGACTTCTCCCTCAGCTCATTGTTCTCGTTTTCTTTGTTCCCATTAGCTCAGATATGTTTGGAAAGTCATACATTTGGGCCACCCTGTCACCCCAAAATCCAGTTTCTTATATCTGGAGTCCACTAGAGAACACCAAGTTAGCACCTTAAAATATTCACACTATTAAGAAAAAGAGAGAGAGGAAAACATTCACACTATTTAGGAAGGTAAGATACACAAATGTATCTCAGTCACACCAGTTTTGCTTAACAGCACAATTTAAACAAGAATATCATAAGCAATCACTGTAAGACACACTACTAGAATCCCAAACCATGTCAGCTAAGTAAAAGACGTTAATTTGTTGGTGACGATATCCTTGAAGATCTTGAAATTATCACTATTACTATTTGCTACTGAGGGACCCTCAGAAGGCTTGCTGCTCTCTGTGCATCATCACTGTGAGTCATTGAGGTGGCTCCCACGTGGGTGGTGAGAGCCAAGTGGGGGTGGGGCAGCTTCCAAAAGGAAAGGTGAGGTGAGGGCATGCAGAAGGCAGGCAGAGGGTACACAGCTCTTCATTGCCTGAGCCCCAAGCCCACTCTCACAATGGTTCTACCCCTGCATGCTTCTCTTTGAAGTCTCGAGCCAGAGAGAAAAGGGGCTCTTGGTGCCGAGAGGCAGCCATGTGTGGCCTTTGCACTCCCGGCTCTCTCTCAGGCAGCCAGGAGCTTCAGAAAGAGTCTGCAGATGGAGGTAGGCAGGTCCTCTACTCATTTACTGTGCCAACAATCTAATAGCATCATCACACAATACGAGTGTGTAGTTATGTGTGGAAGAAGCAGTGAGCTCTACTATTGCGCAATTGCAACACGTAATGCGCTATGCATGTTATGGCCCACATGTAGACAGGCACATCCAAGTGGGAAATAATTCAAAATGATTGAAGCGATGTTCTCGGAGTCTACATGTCTCCTAGGAACTGATAGCTTATTGTTCTGGTTAATGGCACACAATTTAGGTTCTTATTGCTAAGACTATACTTTTTTTTAAAACAACCAGCCTTATGGAAGTATAATCAACTCACCACAAATTCCACACATTTCCAGTGTACAGGTCGGTGACTTTGGCTTCCCTGCTGGTGGTTGCCACAGAAATGCTACTAGAATCCCTAGTTCTGAGGATCCACAAATAAATCCGCCTCCCCTCTCAATACCAGCAGTGAGTGTGGCCAAAACAAAAGGTTCTAAGAGAAAAAAAAAACGATAGCATTTCCCTAGAGCTAACCCCAGTGGATGCTTTTCAAAAACTTACTTCAGAAAAAATGTTAGTATATTGAAAACAACAGCTCATTTGCCCTGGTAAATAATCATGCTCAACGAAATTCTTCTCTCCTGTTTTATGCTTATACGGAATTGGAAAAGCACACACAGTGAATGCTTGTGGCCTTCACTGCTGAGGATGCTGTGGTTCTGAGGCCTGAGAGGCTGGGACTGAACATGTGTACAGGGCTATATGGCAGGTATGGGTTTATCAGGTCATAGCTGGCAAAATTCTGCTGCAAGGAGAGGTTTCTCTGCTCAGAGTTTTCCTTCCAGTTTGGGAGTGCAGGTTCTGTGGCCCTTATCTGATAAACCTGTGAGTCCCTGAAAGAAACCTCACAGGATTTCTTCAGGCATCTGTGTTTAGGAATGGAGTCCTCTGATGTGTTTGCTGTGGGTCGATGTCCTCTCAGCCTACTGAGAGTACTTACAGAGGATGTATCTAGTGCCCAGTCCTGTTTGGGCACATGTACTTGTGTAATCCTCCCAAGGTTAGGAGGTGGGCCAGTTGGAGGCTTGCAGAGGTTGAGTGACTTGCCTGAGGCTACACAAACACAGGTGGGAGAGCTGGGCACAAACTCAGATCTGTCCACTTTCTACCATCCTACTCAGCCTCAGAAACAGGGGGCACAGGAGACACAAACAAAGACTAAAGATGGCTGGGAGAGGAGAGAGTAAGAGCGTCAAGTCAGTAAAGGTGGCCAGGTCAGTGTAATTTGGACTTGGTTTCATCTGACATCTGAGGACGTACGAGAATTGTACAGTTCTTTACGAGGCCAGGTGAACAACAAGGAACGAGGTGTGGCCAGAGTCAGGGTCGCCCTCCCCGTCTTCCTTCCTTGCCCACCCTTTGAAGATTTCTGGAGCCATTTGGTTCTAGCAGATTTCTGTTATCTCTTCTCTCTTTCAGTATCATGACAGCTCCATGGATGTTTAAATCCCAGGCACACCCATGGCAGTTTGGACTCCTATGAAGAGAAGAGTTCATGCCCTGAGAACTTCAAGAGGCGGGGTACTAGGAACAGTAACAGCAGCCACAAAGGCGTCTTAGTGTTTGAAGTTTGAGTGGGCAGGGTTTTGTTTATTTGTTTGTTCATGAGCATGTTGATATCTCCCTGCTCTTAATCCTAGGATTAGACCATCCTTTCCCCACTCAGTCTCACTGATGTGGAAATACCCAGCACAGATGGCGTTTCATCATGCAGGTGACCCGGATGATGCAAGGCTATAAATAACCATTAAATGTCCCTTTCAGAGAGGCCCTTTTTTTCTCCTTGAATTCAAGTCCCAGCATGAAGCAAGTAATGAGTCAATTTGGATCCTTCCTGTCAAATACAGGGTCTTGTTTTACTGGTTTGAAAGAGGATTTATTTTTCAAGTATAGTAACGGGAAAGCCTTGAAGAGGGCACATTTAGCAAATGTGCCTTCTAGGTTTGTCAAGAACACCTGAGAAGAACCTGCTCTGATGCACCGTTGGAAAACCAAGAAGAGTTTATACTCCTCAGTGCTTGGGGATCATTTAGGTTGAGATTAAAACCTCTTATTCATGGCTTAATTTGTTCTCATGTGGTTAAATTATATATTAATGTGATCTAGATTATACTGCAATTACATTGTATTTATTACCCTGTGCCCTGCTTCAAGAAGAAGGAGCTGAGGTCGCTTCTGAAGTCTTGAATACCCCCTTTTAAAAAAGACACTGAAAGTAGTGGCACTGCCCTAGGTGAGACAGGTAGCAACTAGTCTGAATGCTCCAGAAACAACATGAAGAGTTACCCCACGGCTGTGAGAGCTTGCTTCCGAGCTCACCATTTCTGAATGAACTTTTCAGAGCAAAGACAGTGGTTTGTTCTCCTTGGCCGATTTATGGAGTAGTAGCCCAAGTCTGCACTTGGCTCTGTCTGTCTGGGGGTGCTATGTCTGCTCTCCAGGCTGGGGCAGACGGATCTACTGGCTAAACACTCCTCCTTTCTTAGTGGCTGCAGTCTGTGCCCTGCAGCAGATCACAGGCTAAGTGGGGATGGGGGCAGACATTATTCAGGCTGTGGCCCACCCCAGCCATGGGTTGAACATGGGCAGTACAGACCGTGTCCACCACAGGAGACCTTGTCTTCTCATCTGCACAATGGCCGCACAAAGACTAGCGAGGGCCTGAGACTGGTGGCCTTGCGTGAGCCACTTTAGCTCACTGTGTCTCAGTTATCTTAGGTCTGAAATGGGGACCAGGGTTCCTTACTTGCCCTATTCTCAGGGGCGGGATGAGATGAATTTATGTGGAAGTGTTTTGAATATGCACTGTGCTTACCCACGAGTGTGCACAAGCAACTGCTGTCCAGCCACACAGGGGCAGACACCCCTCAGTTCAGCACTAATGTTTTCTTTGAGAAAATTTAAAGTAGTCAGGCCATGACTGCAAGAATGCTGGCCATGGAGCCCACACTGCTCCCTTTGACATGGAGCCCATGGCTGTCATTCTCGGCATGCATGGGATGGGGGCTCCTGGGTTGTTGGTGGGCTCCTCAGCAGACCTTGATAAAGACATGATGTGCTTGGTGATGGAGGCAGGGGGAGCACAGCCGGCTCAACCTCTTAGAGCACTGCCAGGTGCAGGCACTAGCCCAGTTGCTACATTAGCCTAGGAGGGAGGTCCTATTACTTTTCCCACTGTGCAGTTGTGGAAATTGTAGCACCCAGCGGGTATGAACCTTTCCGGGGTCACAGGGTCAGGGAGAGTGGTGGAGCCAGACACCGCAGTGCAGAGGCCAGGCTCTTAACTCCCAGGCCAGAGATGTGGCCACCGCCCTCAGGGGGCTGATGTCTGGGAAGCCTATGGGCAGAGCACCCATAATGTCCCTGCTCATTCACAGCTCTGACAGTTCTCATGGTAGAAAAAGGTGAGTGTTTTTAGGAGCACAATGTTTTGCCAGTTTGGTGATTTCAGAAAATTGTGTCATGCTTTTTGGTTTGCACTAACTAGTGCAGTTTGGAGCTTTCAGATCCTGGAATATCCTAGGAAGTTGTGACTACAACTGCAGTGCTGCCTGTTTGTAAGGTAGTCTTACCCTCTGTGCCTAGGGAATGGGGGTTGTACTTGGGCACAAGCCATCAGCCAAACCAAGTCAGTGTTTGTGGCTGAGTCCCTCCCCCATGGCACTCACCAAAGTTCTCCTGCTCTAGTAGAGCACTCTGTGTATTCCAGGGGCCAGTAAGGAAAGCTATGCCAGTGAATCCAAATACAAAACATTTAAAGACACCTTTATGAGGTGTTTCATTATGCATCTCACTACTCTAGCAGTTCAAATGTCATTTATTCCCATGCCAAGAATCCTAAGATAATGCGAAAGCATTTGGAACTAGAGTATGATTGTATTAAAATTAAAAAAAAAAACATTTAAAACATAGAAACTTAAAAAAAAACCCCAGAATCTTGTTAATTAGAAAGAAATATTAAATTCTTAAAAGGAGAAAATGTCTCTGAGTTTTAAGGGGTGCTAATTAGAGGTCTGGGTAGAATGAATACAATTTAGTTTATTTGGACTGCCAGTATCTTAATGTCAACCATGAAGAATACCAGGAAAAAAGGATTAAAAATGATGTTAAATAAAAATACAGCAAATAAAAAATTGAGGTAATTTATTTTAAAATGCTATGGATCCCAAATTGATAAACAAGAGGCATGCAATGGACTACTCAGCCTTAGAAAGGAAGGACATTCCAACATAGGCTACAACAGGGGTGAGTCTTGAAGATATTACATTAAATCAAATGAGCCGGTCACAAATGAACGAATATTGTATGATTACACTTAGGAGAGGTTCCTAGAGTGGTCAAATTCATAGAGACAGAAATCCATAGAGACTGATGTTTGCGAATCTGGCAGAGAACAGATGGGTTAGTTTTTAATGGGGACAGAATTCTGGTTGGAGATAATGTAAAGAGTTCTGGAGATGGATGGTGTCACTGGTTGCACCACAGTGCGAAAGTACCAACACCAACGAACTGCACATTTAAAAAAAAATTAATTAGTTTCAAGTATACAATACATTGGTTAGCAATCTATATTGTTAGTAAAATGATCCCCCCAATTGCTCCCTCCCTCCCCTGACCTTCCACCTAGCCAATGTATTGATGTTAATTGCATTCCTTATGCTGTGCTTCCCATCCCCATGACCATCTGTCAGCTACTAATTTGTACTTCTTAAACCTTTCATTTCTTTGTCCCTGCCCCCCAAACATCCCTCCCCTTGTCCGTCACCAAATTGTCCACTATTTTTGTGAGTCTGTTTTTAACTAGTTTGTTCTTTTTATTCCTTGAATTCAGCATATAAGTGAAATTATATAGTGTTTATCTTTCTCTATCTGACTTAAATACTTTCTAGGTTCATCACAACAATATCTCTTTCCATTCTTTTCCTTTTCATATGTAGGGGTCTTGTTTGCTTATCCTTTCAGCCACTCTATCTTTTGGTTGGAGCACTTAATTCTTTTCCATTTAAGGTACTTATCGACAGGAATATAGTTGTTAGCATTCTTTATTCTTGTTTTTGATACATGTTTTTGCTTCTTAAAGAAGTCCCTCCAACATTTCCTGTAATACTGGCTTAGTGGTGATAAATTCTTTTAGCTTCAACTCTAAATGATAGCTTTGCTGGATAAATTATTCTTGGTTGTTTATCCTAGGTCTTTATCCTGTCAAATATTTTATCCAAGCCCTTCTGTCCTGCATAGTCTCTCTTGAGAAATCAGCTGCCAGTCTTATGGGTGTTCTCTTATATATAATTGTTTTTCTTTTGCTGCTTTAAAATTTTCTCTTTGTATTTAACCCTTAGCATTTTAATCTTGGTGTGGGCCTCTTTGGATCTCTGATTTTTGGAATCCTCTGAGCTTTCTGAGATTTAATGTCCATTTCCTTCACCAGATTAGGGAAGTTTTCCAACATTATTTCTTCAAACAGCTGTTTAATATCTTGATTTTCTTCTGTTACTCTGATCAGACTAATATTTGGAGCTTTAATAGTGTTCCATATCTTCCTCAAATCATTTTTATAGTCTTGGCCTCTTTTTTCTTGCCATTCTGTTTGAGTACCCTGATTGGCTTTCCTGTTCTCTAGATAGGGCATGTGATCCTCTTCTTTATTCATATTGTTTATTCCTTTGTTTCTTCCATATACTTCTCATCTCAGATATGTATTCTCCATTTCAGACTGGTTCCCTCTTATAATCTCCATTTCCATTTTTATCTCTTTGTTGGAGTTCTCTACACTTCCCAAAAGTTCATTGAGCATCTTGATAACCAGTGTTTTGAACTCTGCATCTGTTAGATTACTTGATTCCATTATATCTGGATCTCTGTTCTGTTCTGTCATACGGTTTCTGCTTCTTTGTCTTCCCATTTTGACTGCCTTTCCGTATCTGTTTCTATGTACTAAGCAAAGCTCCTACATCTCCCGGTCTTATTAGTGTGGATTTGTGAAGTAAGTGTCCAGTGGCACAGCTGAGAGGGGTTCAGCTGCAGGCCAAATTTAGCCCAAGCCTCGGCCCCTCTGGGGCCACCTGTCAAAATTCAGCAATACACAGATGCTGCACTTACAGTTGCCTCAAAAGGTCAGACCAGAAACAGAGGCCAGCTGCCTCCAGTGTGAGTCTAGGCGCTGCTCAGCAAGGTGCATCTGACTCACTGGGGATATACCTAGATGTGGCTTGGGTGGGGCTTGGGTTTGGGGAAGCAAGATTTTAGGGAATCCTCTGGGCGGAGCAACCTCTGTTGTCCAGTTAGATGGTGTAACAGCTATGGCTGCCCTGTGCCTGCACACTGGGATGGAGGAGGACTCAATAGGGAACAATGGCAACCACCAGCACTTCTGTACTGAGTAAGTGTCGCCTCATCTCTCACTCCGACAATATCTCCCTTCATGCCTTCTGCGTGCAGCTGAATGGCCACTGGTGCTCAGAGTGAGTAGGTCCATCACCGCGAAAATCTGCTTGCAGACGTAGCCCCTTTAAGAAGCTTCTGCTGCTGCTGCAGCCTCCGTCTCACTTACTCATTTGGACTGTGCCCCACATCCTCGCCCCATCCTACCTTCCATCATTACAGAGTGCTTTCTTGGATTTCTCCCTAGTTTTATGGCTTGCTCATCTAGATCCTAGACGATTTTTCTTTGCTGCTGCTCCTTGTTTCCATCACAACTTTGATTTGGTCACCAGAATGATGAACAGAGCCTTTATCATCTATGCCATTTTTCTCTTCTTCAGAACTGCACATTTTAAAAGAGTTAAACTGGTACATGTTTTTTAAATGTACATTTTACCACAACAAATAAATGCCATAGTTCTCATTGGAACATAGAATTTAACTTTATAAGTGGTCATTTTATTCCTTGACCCTGAGTTGGCTTGCACCCAAAGCTGGCTAGATGGAAGACATGAAAATGTATGCATTGAAGACATTAAAGGAGACGTTATTATGTCCAGGATCTCAGGATCCTGTCACAATCTGAGAGGAGGGGCCATGCCGTGAGTGCTTTGGTGTTCAGGCTGCTTGGTGGAAACAATGCAAGAAAGGCTGACAGGGCTAGGACCCATGACTTGGCTTCTCCTTTGCTTTTCTATGTTACTTTCTAATTGAATGAGAATGATTCTGTTTTAGCTGGAAATTCAATTCTTTCTTAAATAATATCTTCTAGTGCTCATATTTTTCCTGTGAAGATTTTTCTTCAGGCTGGCCTTGGGCATTCATTCCTTTGGGCTTTTGTCATCACTCAAAAAAGCACAACTTCTAGTTTCAGCTTCTATGACATGTCCACCACCTGACTGGAAGTATCCAACTCTATAGAACTTTTCTTTTAAAAACCAGATTGGAACTGGAAGTTTTCCAACTTGGATGGTTGACAGCTATTTTAAAAAGACCACATTTTTAATAATGCTCTTTAACTGAATAGTTCTGTAATTTAAGTCAGAGGTTTGTGCTTTTGGCAATCAGTGATTCAAAAAGGAAGAAGTCCAAAGGTGCTGGGAGAGGGAATGACAATGGATTTTTTTTTTTTAACGCCTACAGCACCAGTATTTCTAGGTGATCTCCCATCCAAGTACTAACCAGGCCCGACCCTGCTTAGCTTCTGAGGTCAGACAAGATTGGAGATGTTAAGGGTGGCATGGCCATAGACTGGCAATGGATTTTCAAAATGGGTTTCGTGGGCTCAGCTCGATCACTTTAAAGCAGTGTAACATACAAAAACTGCAAAGGACCTGCCGAAACTCAAACAAACTCAAATGTGGGCTTACATTTATGGCAAAGGCGATGGTAATTTACCCAGAAATTTCACTCCCAAAGGCAGAGTGGCCAGGGTTTCCAGCTTACACCATCTCCTTAATTACGCCAAAACTTCAGACCCCCAATGCTCATTTTCTCTCATGTCATATGAGCCCCCAATTCCTACTGAAGACTTTGACCCTTGCTTTTTAGTTGGAGAGTCCTCCATAAAAATGGACTATTTCTTTGGAAAATTTAAAACCTCTCAGGAGAGAGTCAGAAAGTAACACTCAAGAAGAGAAATGCAAAATGTGCCCTCTGGGGTCCGGTGAGACTGAGACAAGCTTTGGGAGCCAAGTGCCCCAGTGTCTCCAAACCTGGCTGGGCTCCCCCAAATCTGGGGAGCTTTATAAAGTAAGTCTAGAGATCCTGGCTTGTTAGTTAGGTCAGGTGTGCAGTCCTGCAACTCAGTTTATTCACAAAGCTCTACAAGCTAAGCTGCTTTCCTGCTTGACCACCTACAGGCTCTCTGAAGAGAGCAGCAGGCCAGGGCCATGTAGGTATAATTAAAAGAGGAGAAACTGGCAAGTGTAAACTACGGCTGTATGAATAGCATGTTTAAGGCTCAGCCTTCTGGGAAGGGCAGGCACAGAGCAAGGGAGGGGACTGCAATCTAGAAGATCTCAGTGAATAGGCTCATGGGCAGGTATGACTAGAGAAAATTCTGAAGAGGAGGGGTGAGAATTGTGGATAAAAGCTTAAAAGGCAAGAACAGGAAGATTTTCCAGAAGGAAAGTAAAGCATGGATGTGAATACAAGGTAAACAAATTATTGCATATTAGCAGATTTGGGGCTTACTTAGCTTTAGTTTTTGTGTGAAGAAGAAGAAAGGAGCTGTGACTGCAGTGAGTGGATTGGTGGAGACACCACAGCAAGGGGGCAGTCAGAGCACAAGGGGTGCAAACCTAACAGATCTTACTTTATATGAGGATGTCAATCCCATCCTATCCTTCCTCTAAGTAAAAGACAAATCAACCAACCTGATGATTACCAGTCTATATTTCGTTTTCTCACTCCATTTCTCTGCATTGCTACAGGGAGCATTAATCCAGGTGTGAAGAAATCAGCCATTTAGGAGGCTGCCTCCTCCTGGGAGTCCTCCACAGCTCCTGTAAAATGTTCTCAGAGTACATGCTGGCTATGAGGAGCAGTCATGGTACAAAATGAATCTGGGAGCAACCCAATATTCTCAACTTTGAAATTCTGAGGCCTTGAAATTCTTCCTGTCTTTCTCCTTCACTTAATGGTGGGCTTTTAGATATATTCCAAACTGATTTCAGCACCTGCAGGTGGCTTCGCGTGATGGTGACAGGAGGCAGATCCTGGAATGACACTAACCGAGGGTACTGGCTTTGGCACAGGGCCTCCCACACAGTAGGGGTAAAAACTTGTTGAGTTGAATTGCATAGAAGGATAACCTCCTAGGCACTGATGTCAGGAATATTGCAGGCACCAAACAATCCTTAAAAAGCTGGCTCTCTGGCCAAAGAGACTTTATACAGATTTATAAAGTTTTTACAGATTAAAGAAGTTTTATAGATTAAAAAGTAAAATTGGTGGCAATGTAAATTGGGCAACCGGTATGGAGAGTCCTTAAAAAATTAAAAATAGAACTTAGCAATTTCACTTCTAGGTATTTATCTGAAAGAAATGAAAACACTAACTTAAAAAGATATCTGCACCCCATGTTCGCTGAATCATTATTTACAATAGTTAAGATGTGGAAACAACCTACTTGTCTATCAGTGGATGAATGGATAAAGAAAATGTGGTATATACACACAATGGAATATTATTCAGCCATAAAAAGAAAGAAATCCTGCCATTTGCAACACTATGAATGAACTTTGAGGACATTATGTGGTGTGAAATGTCAGACAGAGACAGACAAATACTATAAAAAAATTATTAAATTTTTAAAAATATTTTTTAAAATTGTATAATCTCACTGACATATGGAACTCATAGAAACAGAAAACAGATTGGTAGAGCAGAAGATGGGGGTGGTGAAATGGGTGGAGGGGTACAAACTTCCAGTTGTGAAATAAGTAAGTCCTGGGGATGTAATATACAATGTGATGCATGGTGACTATGGCTAAAAATATAGAATTTTACATTTGAAAGTTGCTAAGAGACTAAATCTTAAAAATTCTCATTATAAGAAAAAAATTCTAACTGTATATGGTGATGGTTGTTAAGATTTATTGTAGTGATCATTTTGCAACATATACAAATATGTAACCACTATATTGTGTATCTGAAATTAACAATGTTCTATGTCAATTATATCTCAAAAATACTTCTAAAAAGGTAAATTGTCTTAGAGTAAATTCTTCTCAAAAGATAAGATTTTTTAAGTAGAGCTCTCTACTACATTTCTTTCATGTACTATGTATTTCTTTATTTTCCTCAGTGTAAGAACTGACCAAACTCTTTATTGGAAATACTCTGAGGATTTCACACACACATAAATATACATACACACACACATACACACTTGGATGTAAGCACTTGGAATGTCAACTTAATGTCAGTAATGGTTGTTTCTGGGTGCAAGAATTAGAAAATTTTTTCTTGCTTTCTTTTTTATACTTTTTAATATTGTTTCATTTTTTTCTATAAGCATATGTTATTTAAAAAAAACAAAATAATTATCATAAAGAAAAAAAGCATTGTCACTGATATTCACACACACATGAAATATCTGATGATTTTGCCTTTTAGTTAAAGAGAGAACCTGGCCACTGTGAGCCTGGCCATTCTGTTCTTACAAATAGCTATGTTTGGCCAAGGGTTGCAGCCTGTCAGTTCAGAATGACATCAAATGATGCATCCAATTACTCTGCATGAACATCATCTTCCTGCTGCCATGACTTCTCAGAAACCAGCTTCAAAATTAGTGTATGGTGTTTAATTTTACTACGAAAACATTTTTTCTAACAATCATGAGGAGATTCCTACTCTTGTCCATAGAAAAGAGTCATTGAAGGTTCAAGGACTGGTTTGAGTCTGCAGGAACTAATCAGACCAACCAGAGAGCCCACTTGGGTGACCTTGAACCCTGTATGCCATATGGAAAACGAATGTTCTCATTTCTTCCCAAACTCCAAAGACTGACTCAGTTGAAAGGATGTACACAGCCCATTATTTATCATTGGCTAGATGTTCATGTTCCTTAGAACAGATGTGACTAGAAAATGACCTCAAAATAATGTTTCTTTCAAATTAAAGATTCTATGAGCTCACTGAAGCCAGTGCCCTCATTTCCTGTGGTTTTTGAAGAAGTTAGTGTATCTGGGAGTAGGTGGAGCTCCTCTCTCTGGAACTGTGGAGATTGCATGCAGAAAACTGGACAAATCAACCGCTTAGATGTTCATATTCATTGAGCTCTGCCTGGGCCATGGTGCTGTGGGAAAGCAACACTCTTGGCATGGTTTCTGACCACAGGAAGCAGCTTCCTACCTGGGGAGCTGACTGCAACACTCATAAGGAGATACTCAACCCTACAAGGCAGAGCAGACAAAGCCCTCTAAGATGTGTATTTCTTTTATAATGGCTGAAGCCATTTAAGAGTAGGTCAGCCCAGCCAGGGCCAGAGTAATGAGGAAAGCACAAGTAACTGTTTATTCTTTCACATTTCAACGTAGTGTGACTGAAGGTAGGACAGTATATAATTTCATACTGCATGCTGCCAGGGTTCTGTGTCTATGTTTCTGCTGTGACATGCTGCCATCTGTCCTCACCTGACCTCTATTAGAGCTTTCCCTGCTCTCATCTTTTTTTTTCTCCCCAAGAATCTTTCTGAACTGGAGATTTATGTGCAAGCCGTTTGTTAGGGAGAGCTTTTGGGATCAACACTTGTGGGCTTGAGAATTTGGTCTGCAATGGAGTCCCAGAAAAGACCTCAAAGGGGCCGGGTGCCCAACAAAGTTGTCCTGAATTGGAACAAGGGGACCAGGCCTTAACACCCCACAACAGCCAAGCATTGGATGTGGGCTGCCCCCAAGAAGGGAGCAACATCAAGTGAGGCAGCGTTCTCCACCCAAGGGCAATTAAGTTGGGAAACTCAGCTGTGAGCCAGCTGCCATCCATCATGCCAGCAACTGGAAGGTACATCACAGTCTCTACCCCCATTTCTTGTGCTTGCTCACCAGGCTGCTAACTACCTAATCTGGGATATTCTCAGTGTTATAAAAGGATTCTATGTAGTTTGGAGCTCTTTCTCAGAGGGCTCTTATCATAAGGGAGGCCCCTCTTTCTCATTCTCCAGTTTACAATAGTTCAGTCCCCCTATAGGAACTATGTCTTGAATTATCTCAACATCCATTTCTGCATATGTCCAGGCAAGTGGAATCTAGTTTCAATGACCACACCACAGTATAGTACTAAAGAAATTCTAAATTTAGCAGATAATCACAAAGAGCTGAACTATCAGTAATTTCTGTTATCTGGCCAGCACTGTGTCAGGGGTCAGACAAGAATTCGGTGAGAAAGGCAGGAAGACTTACATGATTATTGTAACAAGTAGTGAACTTTAGGAGAACTGAAGGAAATTCAATATAAAGCACATCTTGATGGAAGGTGGATCGGTCTTATCAGTCTTAGAATTTAACTGCATGTCTGAATTTTTTTGTTTCAAATTTCACCTATAATCCTATTTATAATCCTATATAGATCTAAGCACATAGATAGAGGTAATGTGGTTTAGAAGAAAGAGCACTGGAGCCATGTGGGCCCTTGGATAAGATATTTCACTAAGAGTTTTCAATTTCTTCAATTATAAACTGAAGGTATTATATGAGCTCCTTTCTAAAAGTTATTCCATCTTTACCAGTCCATGATTAGATCTATGATATGCGGTAAAAACTCTTGGCAGCACAAATACCTGAGTTATGAATTACCTGTATCATTTCACAGTTATATCTCAATTAATTAAACCAACATCATAATCCTTCAAGGGGCTGTTGGTTATCAAATGGAATACAAAGGTGAGTGAGACATATACCAGCCCTGGAGGCTCTTATAGTCTTACAGGAGGGCTTAGATAGTGGACAAATGACCATAAAAGTAGGACTGAGAATATTTTCATAAGAAAGCACAAGCATAGAGTTTTTTCCCTTGTGATTGTTGCTTTATTTTTTTTGAGGGTAGTGGGAGAATAAGAGCTCAAAAGAGAAAACTCACATTTCTGTTTGGATATACTGTGGACAGTTTCATGACCAAAGTGGTATTTGATATTGTCTTAAGAACCTGGGACAGAGAAGAGAATTTAAAGTATTGGCACTATGCATGGAAGGGTAGAGAAGTGCTGAGGCAGTTTGCTTGTTGCTTTGGTTGGAATGTGGATTCACATGAAGGATATTGGTAGATTAGGTTGGAATGTAGTTTGGGGATAGATTGCAAAGTGCCTTGAATATCAGGATTTGTTTTTCATTAAGTACACAAGGTAGGAGATAGGGGTTTTCTGAACAATGGGAGGGTCTGAAAAAAAATTTTAAATTTCTCTTCTTTGGATTAGATAATTTCAGTTGAAAAGAATTCCATTTGCTGCTTCTTTCTTCTAAAGTTTCTAACATGTCATTAAGCCCTCTGGTGAACATCGCATTTCAGATATTGTACTTTTCAGTTCTAGAATTTCCTTTTTAAAACATATTTCCACTTTCTCTACTAAAATTCTCCATCTGTGCACTCATTATGTACAAATTTTCTTTAAATCCTTGAACATATTAGTATTAGATTCTTAAAGCCTTTGTTAATTCTAATATCTGGGTTGTTGGCATCTGCTTCTATTGGTTACTTTTGTCTGGATTTTGGGTCACATTTTCTTCTTCATATGTCTGGTAATGTTTTATTGTATGCTGAACATTATAATGATATATCATAGAAAATCTACTTTATAAAACCCTTCAGTTATGACAGCCCTGATAGCACAGGAGGCATTTTTATATCATGAATTCTGTGTCCTGGACCCTTTTTTCTTCAGAAAAGGATCCTATTCCAGAGCCAGCAGGAGGATGGTGGTATGCCAGGCAGATGCTTATACATCAAGACCTATGATATATGAGCTATAATTTCCCACATCTGAATGTGTTTATTCTTTGAATGGTTCATTACAAGACAGACTTTCTGAAGCCAACCTGCCCTCTCTCTTCCAAGTTTGGAGACCTGTCTAACTTTGGGTAGGTAAGGCCTCTACCCAGGCTAAGCAGTCACCTGCCTGAAAACTATGCTTAGAAAAAGGCTCCACACCAGTTCTTGGCAAAATTGTGAAACATAGGATTTGCCCTTTCATCTTAGTCAATGCCTGTCCCTCAAAGACCTGTGCCTCATATGATGCTTTACTAGGCTCCTGAATTTTCTAACAACTTTCTTCTACCCATTTCTTCAGTGATCCTTATTAAGCCAGCTGTCACTGGGAAGAGAATTTTATGCAGAAATTCATACCAGCTGTGAGTGATTGGCACATCTCCCCTAGGGAGGCACCTACAACTAATTTTAATAATAGTATTATAAGATAGTGTTTACAAGCACAGAACCCTGAAGTCAGATTTCCTGGGTTCAAATTCTGGCTTGATCATTGGCCAGCTATGTGATTTTAGGCAAGTAATTTAATTATTTCTGTGCCTTGGTTGCCTCCATTAGTAAAATTATGATATGATATTAATAGAACCTATCTCAGAATGCAAGGATTAAGTGGCATGATATATATCAAGTGCTTAGAACAGTGTTAGTACATAGTAAATACTAATGAATTCAAGCTGTTTTTCAATTATTCCAATCATGAAACAATTAGAAAATAAAAAATAGAGGAAATAAAAAATCATAAGCCATCCATTTTGATGCATTTTTTTTTAGTTTTTTTTTTTTTTTGTATAGACATAGATACCTTTTAAATGAAATTAGGATAGCAGTGTACACACAACTTGTACTTTACCTTTTTTTTTTCTATAGCCTTATTCTTAATCTATTCTTTTAATAGATCAAAACTATTACATTGTATGACTAAACTGCAATTAAATCAACTAATCTTCCAGTATCGAACCCTCGGGTCAGTTCTCAATTTTCATTTTTATAAATATTGTGCAAGGAACATCTTTACATCAGTTTGATGATGTCCTGCTTATGAATTCCAAAAAGCACAATTACATGAAGTTAAAGGGCATGAGATTTTAAGACATAAGATTTTGATACATAAGAATGACATCTGTATAGGCACCCTTTAAAACCCGGACATGACTTTTGTTTTGGTTTCAGGTAAGAACATAGTCTATTTTTAAATACTGGTGTTCCTG
This sequence comes from Macroglossus sobrinus, assembly GCA_004027375.1. Classification (NCBI taxonomy): domain Eukaryota; kingdom Metazoa; phylum Chordata; class Mammalia; order Chiroptera; family Pteropodidae; genus Macroglossus; species Macroglossus sobrinus. Next base: position 248,990 of record PVKZ01000178.1, read on the forward strand.
ATGCCACTCAGATCACCTCTTTTCTTCTGCCAGCCATGCACCAAGTCACTTAGATCAGAAGGTTCTGACATCTGTCAGTCCTGCATAGTCACCACACTACACGTGGCATAGTACCTGGGGTCCTGTGGGTGCTTTCTGGTTTCTTGGTTGATTACCTGGTTTACTGGTTAACATTTACCTTTTAGATATTTGATTGTGGGAAGCTTCTTCCACCTGCTTAGCTACCATCTTGCACCACCAGAATTTGCTGAAAATCTTTGGTTTATAATTTATTTTGCATTTTCCTCCTCATCCTGGATTTTTATATTTCGTATCTCAATTTGTGAAGCCCAGCAGAAAAGGTGATGATTCTCTAACTGTGTAGCTCTGTAAAAGTTTCCACAATTTCCCCAGGCCTCAAACCATGAGTGAGGTAACTGGCCTGGCTGTCATCAACAGCCAGCTCCAGCCCTCACACTGTCGATCTCCTTGGAATTTCCTGGTGGGTTCCCAGGTGGCTGTTTACACTGGCTTCATGACACAGATGAAAGCTCACATTCTTTTCTTTCTAGGCAGAAGGTGATCCCTTTTAAACTCTCATTTGGAAGCCAAATGTCTTAGTCAGTAGGTGAGAAAGTCACAGGTAGGGCAGCTGATGTCACCCATTTGAGTATATCTCATCAACTCTGGATTTTCCTAATAATAGTCCTTCAAGCAGAGGGCTCTATATAAAGTGGCTCCTGACTTTGTTTAGTGCTTCCAGTGGGCCACATGTTTCTATCACGTTCTAGCTGCTGTCCTGGTTTCTTTACCACCTTCCCCATAAAGAGATTCTCAGATTCCAAGTCTCTGATCCACAGCCATGCACCTGGATAAACTTCAGCTAAGTGAGGAGAGACGTTTAGTGCCTTCAACTGCATTTAAAGCATAATTGATGGGGCATTACAAGCCATTTGATGTCCAAACCTCATCTTTCACCATGCCTACCATACAAAGCTGGTGGAAGGAAGATGCTCATGATCCTCCCTTTTTAGTGTATCCCAGTTATTCCAAGGGAAAGGATATTGTTTTCTCTTTTGCTCCTCTAATTGATGCAGCTGTTGCCCAGCCTCATCTGCATTAAGCTAAATATTATGTCTTTGTAATGTTTTTGATCTTCATTAATTATAGCTCAGGAAAGCTGACAAAGGCAACCTGCCTCTTTAATATAAACAAGATTAATTGCATGGTTCCTGCAGAAAATGAACTACCAGCAGTTTAACAAAAAATGTTTGTCTTTAAGCAGCCTTTGGATGAAAAAAAAAAAAACTGTTACAGGAAGTGCGGAAGCTGCCAAATAACCGTGCCTGTGAGCCTCACCCTCATTATCAGACCAAACGAATGCATGCACCCCTGCACTTTCATCCTCCTCCAGGCCCAAGGAAAAGAAAGGCGGGATAAGAAAAAAAAGCACCTTTGTACAAAGAAGTGTCTCTGAAGTCTGGAATGCACTCTGGCTGTTTGAAGACAAGATTTATACCTGACACCTTTCCTTAAGCTCATTGTTGAGACTCGTCTGTTTTCAAATCAACCGCAGACTGGTTGCTTGACGTACTTCATCTTATAACGACCACATAATCTAAGATAAATACACAGGGATTGCTATCACTTTCATTAACAACCATGAAATATTCCTTCCTTCAGCAGGTAAAATAAAAACAGACAAATGCACTCAGTGGGCTGAGGTTAAAAGGCTAGTGGGGGGAGGGCTTGTTTGGGACAGGAGGGGTGGCTGGAGGGCATCTCACAGCCTCCCTATTGCTACAGGACAGCTCATTAGAAATGGCAAAGCAAGAATTGGGTACTTGTTTCTCCAACTACTCACTCCTGTAGATAAGTGGCAAAAATCTAGCTCTCAGGCCTCTGTATGTCAGTCTACTGGAATGCTCTGAGATATTTGGAGGTCCAGAGGACCTAAAAGCCCAAGAGTGAGGCCTCTGGTTGCTTGGGATGCTGTGATCTTAAGGCCATTGAGAAAGACCAACAGGGAGAGTGGGCTCTCCAGGCTCACGGCTGACTGAGAAAAGATACTAGGTTTGGGGCAGGATGATCAGAGTTCGGGAGATTATCTGTGAGCTAGAGCCAACTATTGAAACACCAGCCTCCTTTGGCTAGTCCAATGTGAATTGGCTTCCGTGGCTGGTGGCTGAGGCAATTGGAATTGGCACCCACAGAGAATGAGATTCTGCTCTCAAGGTCATGTTTAGAAAATGGTCAAGCCAGAGAATGATTTGTGTCAATATCAAGCTTTCTGTGGCTTCTCATGAATTTCTGACTATGAGAACATGTTGGAATAATGCCTGATGAAATGTATACATGGAGGGTGGAGGTGGGGTGATTCAGGAGAAGCAAAGGCTTCAGGGAAGCCAATGAGGTCATTGCAAGGTTAAAGTTCTCATAGAGGGGCCAGTGATGCTCCTTGTATCTCTTTGTCCTGGAATTAGGGGACTCACATAGCCTGGAGGATGGAATACAAAGGGGCCTGGAGCTGGCAATTTGCTTTTCCAGAGAGCAAGACAGATGGAAAGGAAATTAAAGTTTCTCAGTGTTTGTGATGCAGAGGATATAGTGGGCCAGATGCCGGGAGGTGAGTTGAAAAAGTGGAAACAAAACTGCCTTTTAGCTAGTGTTGAGAAAGAGCTGAGGAAGGTGGGGCATGGGGGGAGGGGTGACCCAATGTTGGCTTGGGGAAGTTCAAGTGTCATGTTCTCAGGTGAAGGGAGACTGTAACACAACATTCACCATGCTCTGGTCCACTTTGGGGTCCTCCTGGATTTTTCATGACCAAAATATTGCATCTCCCAATGCTTTGTTTTTCTGTGATGTTCAAAAGCTGTGACAAAATGATTCAAGTTGTAAGGTTTCCAAGAGACCAAGTTTCCCACGGCAGTCTCTGGGCTGAGAAAGGAGTTAGGGCCTCCAGCCAGGCCAGCACCTGGATGTGGAGTGCAGCCTGAGAACTCACCCTAGATGCTCAGTGAACGACTGCTGGGGCCAGTGGGCAGTCATGGTGGGAAATCAGCTTTATAGAAACGACTGAGGCTGAGGCTTGCCACAGAGTATGTCAGAGTAGAGCCAAATGTTTGCTACTAATTCAGCAGCTTGGCATGAAACACTGTATGAAAATTAGGAAGATGTGTCTTCTAAAACATTAATTTTTTTACAGGTCTGTCACCATGGAACTTGAGCCTCTTTTTAAACCACTTACACATACACATAATCACATACATATCTACCTGAAATAGATTACAAAACAACACTTAACCCTTTCTACGTGATATTTTCTACTCTAGTCCATGTTATACAGTGCTATACTATGTATTCCATTCTATTAAAAAAAATCTTGTCATTACCCACTAAATCAATTTCGCGATACACTAATGAGAAGCAACTGGGAGTTTGAGAGAACAATGCCTTCCAGGGAGGGAGGATGGGTGCCCCCAGCCAGCAGCCTGGGTTGAAGGCAGTTTACTGGGGGAGCTGGCAGACTGGGAGGCAGGAGGGTGGGCTTTCCTCTCGGCTCAGCCTAGACATCTTAAACAATCACAGGTCTCTCCGGGCTGCAGTTTCTCTGTTGGTGAACAAGAGTGCTGCAATTGATGATTTCAAAAGGTTCTAACTGTGTTTTTAGGACCTGATTTGATAGTTTTTTTGGAAGACTGAACAGAAAACAGGTGATCCGCACCTTAGAATTTTAGTGGAGAATGGTTGGAGTTCACAAGGTGATCTTGATGGTGGCCACCTCTAAAGACCAACCATTACACTCCTCCAAAATAGTGGCTATCGGAATTTCCCAAAACCAGATCATCAAATAAAAGTATTTTCTAGAACTTTTGAAAGGGTGGGAGCATAAAGAACCAGCATGGAGTACACACTTCTATACGGCCCTCTCACCAAATAGAAAAATGGTCTTCGTTATTGACATTTTTTCATAATTTTCTGACTGTGAAAACAGTATATACTAATTTAGAAAGTTTTCAAATACGTAAAAGTATAAAGAATAAACCTAAAACTCACTTGTAGTCCTACCACCCAGAAACATAATTGAAATTTTGATTTTGATATATTTCCTTTCATCAGATTATATATATATATATATATATATATATATATATATAATTGAGAATCATATTACATATAGATTTTTTAACTTTTTGATTAATAATTTAATAAGCATCTATTTGTCATGAAATATTCTTCAGAAATATGGCTACATAGTAGTTCACCACATGAATAAGCCATGAGAATTTAATCCATCTCCTAAGGATGGACAGTCAAGTTTATTCTAATGTTTTTCACTATTATAATTAATGTAACAATGTACATAAATCACATAGTGTAAAGCAATCAAACTCTTCCCTTAGAATAAATTCCTAGTGGCAAAATTGTCGAGTCAAAGATCTACAGATGCAGGAGAGCTCAGCCACCTGGTAGTCCCTCCATCAGTGCTTGTCTTACTTAGCTGGCACAGGGCAGAGTCTACAGAATGGCTACTTCTGGGGATTCTTGTTGGCCCTAACAAGATTTTGGAGTCCCAGAGAGAAGAATGAGCATGATTTGTAAGGAAAGAATAAAGACAGAACTGCCTTTTTGGTTATGAAGATTCTGAAAAGCACAGATGCTTTTACAAAATAACTGTTTATTGGCAGAAGGTGTTATTTTCTTTTCTGAAGCTCTGTGGTCAAAATGAACTCAGTTCTCATGCAAGGGGCACTGGGCCCAGCTCAGCCTTAGGTGGGTGGCTAAGGATTCAGGTGACTTCATTAAGGAAGTCAGAAGTGAATCAGGTCTTCTGACCTGCTGCTGTACCCCTCTGCAGTCTGAGTGTTCAGGGCCCACTGTTTCATATGAGTGGTCCCAGTGCTGGAAGAAGACAGAAGAAATGGATTTATGTCAAACATGGGCAGGCCAACTCTTATTTTTCCAAGCTGATATTTGTAAGAAAACCCCAGCTGTGTTCAGGGAAACGAACGAGGGGAAATGCAGCTGTGAGATGTGTGTCATGAGTGGTTCTCCCAATATCCTCTCCCAGTATATAACAGTATGGATAAAATCCTAGGGGAATTTTACTCTGGCTGTAAAGCATAGAAGGGAAATCTACAAACACATTCCAAGTGGGATTATAAAGTCTTTCAGAGGCCAGGATGTGGGATACTTTCAAGGCATCCCCACCAGGCCTTTTCTTAGCATTTCATGAAGCTGTGACAGTGTGCTGCCTACTTTGGCAAGTCATTTATTCCCTTATTCACACATATTAACTGAAGTTACTGCTCATGAAAATCTTATGAAATAGCTGGGTTTTGTTGTGCCTGTCTTAACAGATAAAGAAATTGAAGATTAAAGAGGTTAGATCAACTGTCTAAGTTCACACAACCAATAAATGAAAAAGGAATTCAAATCAAGAGGTCCCCGCCCAAGGCCAACTTCCTTCCCAGCAGCCAGACACAGCTCCTCCATCAGCATGACGTTAGCACACGTACTTCTTGAGGCCAACACATTGTCATTTTGTCTGAGAGACTGAGAAGAGTCACACTGAATTAAAAGAATAAATTATAAGATCCTCACTTTTTAATGGTTATGTTAAAGATCTACAAATACTCATAGTGTTGGTCTAGGACAACTGCAGACAGGCACAGAGATGCCAAGGGAAGGGTTTGCCATTGTGGTTGCTGTTTCTTATCTCTGGTTCTGCACATCAGTCGAAGTCAATTTCTGTCACAGTCCTGTGTCTAGGCACATCAGAGGCTCCGAGCTCTTGTGTGCTCCCTAACCTTGATCACTTGAGTATGTGCCTAATTCCAACGATAGAGATGCTTTAGAGTTGTGGAAAACTGTATTATAAAGTTTTATGTTGTATATTCTTATTTGAAATTCTGGGCAAATGTAAAATAGCTACTTTAAGCAAAAAGATCTGCAGAAACTCCAAAGCTAGCAAAATTGAAGTTTATGGAAATATGAGAAAAAAAATTCAATTTGCTTTTAAAGGCTGTTCATAGTCTGTTTTTAGGGTGCCCATAAAAGACATTAACTTTAAAAAGATTTGAGTTGTAGGAGCTACAAAAGGACACTTTAAAAAATTAACCTTTTTTGTTTCGAGATAATTGTAGATTCACATGCCATTGTGAGAAATAATACAGAGAGATCCTGTGTCATCTTGCAAAATTATACTATGATATCACCCATTCAGTCAGGCATTGATCTTCATACAATCAGGATATAAAATAGTTACAAGAGGACTTTTTAGAAACTCTATTTTATAAAACTCTATCGCCTGCAAGAGCCAGTTGCCATTTCAGCAGAAGAATGAACCGAGGGCTCTTCTGGATGTTCTGACCAATCCGAGGAGATTCCCAGGCTGAGAATCTCAAGGGTACGCCTGGACCTGACCTGCAACCTGCAAATAAGGGTCCCCTGCTTTCTGTCATTCTACCATTCTCTGACAAGACGTAGGCAAAAGGAGGAAAGTGAGAACAGGCAGAAAAAATGTCTACACCCTCTGGACTAACAATGGACTAGAAGGCAAGGAGTGTCCAGCCCCAGCTCCAGTGCTGGACAGTCCTTCCCTTATTTCTTGGATAATTTTTCTAATCCATAAGATTAGGCAGCTGAGCCCAGCACTATCCAATAGGATGGTTACTATCTACATGAGGCTACTGAGCACTTGAAACATGGCTAGTGTGACAGAAGAATTCAGTTTTTCATGTTAATTAGCTTTAATCAATTTAAATGTAAAGACACAAGGGGCTAGTGGCAACCCCATTAAACAGGACAGAAAATGATTTTCCAGATCTCTCCCATCTCTTGAATATTATAATTAAAACATCCTTGTCTAGAAGGGCCATCTAACCTCCCTGTGGGATATGCAGTGAGCTTTCCTTCTGAGAAAACTGATGCTCAGAGATATCCGGAACTCTTCTGAGGTCACACCAGCGAATCTGTGCTAGAGCTAGAAGCACACCCCTAGAATGTGACTTCTAGGCCAAACCAAGGTCCTTTTTGTGTTCCACTACAGCTCAACAGCAACCCCACCAACATTCAATTGTGATGAAAATAAATCAAGTCATCGAACTGTTCATTATTCCCCTAAACTAAATATGAAACCCCAAATATGTGGGAAAAAAGTTCTCATTCTAACTATAAGAAAGGCAGGCCCTTTAGGGGTGGTGGCGGTGGCGGGGGGAACAAGCATGGTAACTAGTGACTGAAATGAGGATAATTTTTTGACAACTAAGATACTCCTATTTAAAGAACCAGATTTCTGTAAGCAAAATGGAAATAGCAAGCCAATTCTAGGAGAAAATGTTGACGATAAATCCATAAGAGCTTACAAAATATTAGTTTCGATGCTGTCTGTGTTCGGCTAAGCTCACTGTTCATTCAGTGATGGCACCAGCCCATAGGTGGGCTTCTACCAAGAGACCTAGTTCTTTCTCATCAAAGGAGGCTCCAGAGAATTACAGACATGACACATTTGAAAAAAAATCCCACCAACCATGTAGCATGACAAAGACATACTTAATAGCACATTTAGAATAAAAAATAATTCATGCATTTCTAATTAAATACTATGATGTTTAGCTTAATTAAAAAATATTTTTAATAGTCTAAGGTTCTTTATCTTCAATAATGCAACCTACCTATTTTATGTGTCCTAAAAACTTAATATTCCCCCAAACATTTAAAAACTGTCCCACCAAATCAGAAAAAGTGTGTGTGTGTGTGTGTGTGTGTGTGTGTGTGTGTAGTGGTGGTGGTGGTGGTGGTTATATCTTTTAATGACCATAAATGTTCCAGTTGTCCCCAGATATAGGTCTTTTACTGAGGTAAAGAAATGGCAAACATAGGAAGACCCTTAGAAGGCTTTTAGCGTTCAAGGGTTTTCTCCTCCTGAGCACCAACAGGCTTTAGGGGGATTTGGGATTTTCCTCTTATCTTTGGGAGACTGTGCACTTCTTTCATTATCCTTTTAGCTGTGGCTACAGTTTTAAGTCTCCTTTGCCCTTCATTGGGTTTATGGTAATTGAATGTTTGATGTAGGCAAGGTGTGGCTCTCTGAGCATTACTGGCAGGTGAAGAGAGGGAGGCCTGAGGTTTTATCACATCATAGATAAAATTCAATATTGGGGCCTTTTATGTCTCACAGCCCACCTTCCTTGTCTCTTCCTGTATTCGTCCTCCCTCCACCTTTTCCTTCTGAACCCACCTCATCCCCCAGGCAAAGATATATTTCCTGAAAACTGGAAAAACCAGGTATTAACAACCTCAGATCAGTGCTAATTAAATTAGGTTATAAATTCAGGCCCAGTTCCCTTATCTGTGAGTGACACCTGCTTTCCAAATGGGCTCTTAATACGCACAATTAAAGCATCTGACATCACCATATCCTTGGATCTAATGTTGTTTATGACATTAGCATATCAAAGTGTTTTGATCAGACTGACTTTAAAGCAATCCTCTCCTGGTCTTTTTTGGCCCCCATTCCATCTCATGTATTAAATTTCAAGCACTCAAAATGTATCATGTAGTATTTTTTCAGCTGCTCGAGTTCTGTTTTTGTTATTTCTGTTATTAATATTTTAATTGAATCATCTTTACAATGAACACATGGACTGTGGGTGAAGGATTTACTATGCTAAGAGTGGCATTAAGTCACTTTGAAACTTTAAGAAGTGCATGGAGGCCCATTACAGGTTGAGGCCCTTTGGGATGACATTCCTCATGGCTCACAGTAAGTGCCATTATGTGATGTCTCATGGTAATGTGTGGTAATGTGGGGCCAGAACACGGAGCCTGTGATCTTCTTCATCAAGGCAATGCCAAGAGCCCATGAGGAGTAAGCTGTCTCTAGTTTGGACTCCAGTCACAAGAGTTCTATTGACTCTACTTCATTCTAAGAGTAAGGAGCCCACTTAATTTCAGAAACACCCACTCCAGCTGTGTTGGCTCTACCTGTGGTGTAGGGAGTAGGGTTCATGCTTGCCCTTCTTCTGAGCTACTATTTGTAAGGTTCCCTTCAAGGAAATCCAGGAGCCAGCCCTCGAAGGTAACAGGGCGGGGAGGACTGGCCTCCTTGGAATGGAGGGCGCTGACCTCAGGGGCCATGTGGAATGTCCTTGGCTAAATAGCAAAATACAACACCTCCACAAACATGATAACCCACAGTTTAAGTAGGTAGAAGAGGAAGGGAGCAGAGCAGGACGCCAGCCAATCTTGTATTTTTGAGGTCTAGGAGAATCAGTTGTTGGTTCATATTTCACAAAAAAAACCAGAAAAATGTTTAAGAATATCAAAGGCTAGAATTTTCTTTTACTTCAACACCTCATGTTCTCCCCGAGGCTGCAATGAATATACTGTGGAAAATACAGTTTGAGGGCTTGTAGGCTAAGAGAGAGAAAGAGCAGGTCTTTAAAGTTAATGTCTTTAAAGTTAATGTTTATGCGTTTCTTGCTTGTCTTTTCATCCTTTTTTAATTATCAAATAGACTTATAACAGTCCTGTGTGCAATAAGCAACTTCCTGATTTTTTTTTCTGCTAAAACAAAGTGGCAATAAAACTTAAAATGAACTAGGTGCTGTCTATGCATGGAAAGTGTGTCTTTGTAGAAAACTTAAAGGTAGGTTTGATCCTTTAATTGCTTTAGTTTTATCTCATAAATCAATTTCTTTCCCTCTTTCCCTCAAAGCTTCTGATAACACAATCTGCTGGATAAAACTAGACTGTGTATTTGTTTGAGAGTTTCATATGTGGATTTTTAAAAAAGGAAAGTGAGAGCCCACATCAGGATAAAATCCTCTTCATGTAAGGATGTTACTGAGAGCAGCTACTTCACAGAGACAAAAGCCAGGAAACACTAGAGATTAGCAAGTATAAGACCTGTCAAATCTGGCTCTGTGGAAAGAGAAAGCCCCCTTACCCAGCAGCCAGTCACAGAGACAAGCCTGTACTCACAGAACAGAGCCTTGTTTTCCCTCACATGCATGGAGAGACACCTAGAGAATGAAATGTGGACACAGGGTGGATGGATAGAGCATATGGACGTGGTACAGAGCACTGACTATGAGAGCAACTATCCCTGGACAGAGTCCTGCATCCCGGAAGCCCTCATTTCTGGGCACATTGAGTGTTGTGCCAAACCCTGCCCATGGGCTATGTCATTGGACTTTCACAGATCAGCATGAGGGAGGTGCTGTTATTGACCTCACTTAACAGATGAGGAAACTGAGGCTCAGAGAAACTACATAATTTATCTAAGGTAATAATAACTAATAAGCAATAGATTGGGAATTTTCACCCATGGTGTGTAAACCTAATGCATGATATCTTGGGTATTTATCTAAATATCAGGTTTTGGGAGGAACACTGAACCCAAGATGCAAGAGAAATTGAAATTTCAAGAGCAGCCCAGCTGCAGCAGCAGCTGCCACCCCTTGAGGCCAGGCAGGGTGGTGAGTACTTCACTCACACCCAGCGTTCAGGTACGTAACACCTACAGGTGGCACTCTGGGTCAGCAGCTATCTACAGACCAGGAGCTGAAACCCATTCTCTCCTCAAAGTGTGATCCACAGACCAGCTACATCACCATCACCTGGGAGCCTATTAGAAGTGTGGAGTCTCCACCCTCCCAGACCTAATGAATCAGAACCTCTACATGATTCAGATATGCACTGACACCTGAGATCAGAATGGATTAGCACATAGGTCTTCAAGTTTGTTTGTTTTTTTTTGATTGCACATCCCTAATAGTAAAAAAAAATAAGAGTAAGCATTATATGTATGATATTCTATTATACCTATTATACTAATATGTTATATACATTATAAATATATATAAATATAGACAATAAAAAGTATGAGGTTTAAGATGAAATAAGCAATACTTATTTACTAATGGTGCCAAAATCCTTTCCATTGTTTAAACTTTAAAAACTGGGTGGCAGCATTTTATGGCAGTGATGAGAGGCTCTGCCTCAGTTAACATGAGGGGCTGTGAGGGGACATGGACCACATAAAGCCTGCTATGGCTTGTTGTGGGTTGAAGAGGGAGGGCCCAGTAATAGCCTTCCTGGGGTCCCTTCCATCCCCCAGGCAGGAATCGGGATCGGAGGTGCTCTCAGCAGCACCATAAGGCGGTATTCTAGCCTAAGTGAGGCGTCTCTGTCCACAGTGTCCTGCTAATAGGCATGGTGCTTTCTTTCTAGCTGCAGGGGGAGAAGCGAGCTGGTGCCTTCTTTCATTTTACCTATGCAGAGGGCTTGTTCTCTTTACCCCTCTGGGTCACCCTACAGCTTGACCCTGATTCAAAAACTATTCAGCACTTGGAAATAAGACAACCTGGAAGGGCAGCACACCCTTCTGATGACCTTGGACTGCCCAATATGATTTAATTATCTGGGGGAGTCTCCCTGGGTGCGGCTCTTCTACATATTGTGTGGCCAGTGCCCAATCACTGTGAAGCTATATGTTAGTGTGCAGATTTTGGTTTCGTATAAAAGATAATGATTTTATTGCTTAGCAGGACCTTAAGCAGTTTTACTATCCAACACTCTTTTAAAAAATGCCTCTAAATGTCCGGTTCTTCAGATGCTCTTGAAAACAGCTTTGCCACCCCTTGGAGTCCCCCATTAGTAAGCTGAATAGATCCCTGGTACAAACTCAGTTATGCTGTATGAGAGTTCAGCTCCTTTACAGTTAGATTCTAAGAGACCCAGTGAGGATGTGCATCTGCTTTTATGGCTCCTCTTTATCTCAGAGATTGGGCTCTGTCTTTGATAAAAAAGTGCATAGGACAAAGGCCCCTTCTGGTTTGATGTGCCTAAGAGAATGGGTGAGACCCAAGTTAGTTTTCTGTTTTTTTTTTTTTCACTCTGCTCTTCTCTCTGCCTTTAGTTTCAACCTGTACCACACCTATTTTAGATATACAGTAAAATTCTGTCTTTCCAAGATCTCATTTGAATTTCCTCATTTTCCCCTTGGTCTCGTTTTTGCTGCTATTGATTTGTACGACTCATGGATGTGATAGCTGAAGACAGATGGCTTACATCTCCAGCGAGAAGAGAGCAGTTAGCACACTCATGAATCATCCATTCGTCAAATGTTTATGTGCCAGACCCTGACTGTGCAAGGCCTCCAAGGACACAGCTCTGGGGACCCAGTGGGGATGTCCACTCAAAAGCAGACAATTATAATACAATTTGGTAAATGTTACAAAATAGGGGTATTTCTGTCTCAGTTTATCTCTATTTCCTTTATTTAAGTAAGGAGAGTTTACCTTAATTAATAAAAGATATGTATTAAGTGACTAATAAATGCACAGCACTATTTCAGTGCTGAAAGAGATACAAAAGAAGTGAAAGATTAGTAAGCCACAATCCCTGGGGCCTCCATATCTAGTTGGAAAGACAGAAACATGTGAAAACAGAAATAATGCCAGGCAGAGTGTGATTAAGAGCAAAAGAGCAGTAGAGAACAAAGTTTTGCAAGCACCCAGAGGAGTGAAAAGATGACAGTCAGAGAAGGCTTCAAGGAGAACTGGGATATGATCTGGGTCATGAAGACCAATCACTAATGGAGGGATAGCACATGAAATCTTGAGTCACAGTTGAGCCTCAGCTACTGGTGATATGAAGAGTCTTACTCAGACAGAGGTCTTATGCTGCCATGTAGAAGATGATAGGTGGGATGGGTGGGATGTGGCCAGATTATGGGGCACTTTCGATTGTCAGCTGTTGGGGAGCTCACTCTCACACCATCCTGGACAATCTCAGGCACCACTCTAGACCTACTGAATCAGAATCTGCATTTTCACTGGACCCCAAGTGGTGCACATTAAAATCTGAGAAGCACTTCCTGAGGACATGAGGAAGCAGGAAGTGCCTGTAATCAGTGACAGAGTGAAGAAAATATTTCAGGGATATTAATCTGTTAATGATGTATAAAATTAGACTGAAGAGAACCTAGAAGCCAGGGACTCATCCAGGGGTGTTTCAGTGGCTGCATTATAAAGTTGGAATAGTCCTGATGTCATTTTGGATATCCTGAGATATGAGAGAGGGTAGGGCACTATGTGGAGACACCTGGACAGGCCCTCGGAAGCCAGGTTGGGGCTGGGAGGTGGATGTGAGCATGGCCGGCTCACATGGAGCAATGAGCCCAGGAGAAGATTAGCTCTAAGGGAAGAGAATAGCCAGGGAGGGGTGGGGGGTTCCGCTGAGAACTGAGATTCTGGGAATCTTCCAGTTTCTCCTTACTCAGGGGACAGGAAGAGGACCCAGCAGAGAAAACAGCAAAACTATAAGAAGGAAAGAAAAAAAAATTAGATAATGGTTACTTGCAGCTTTTATTGAAAGAAATCTTGCTAGAATTTCCATAAACCTAGAAAATACACTTTGTTAGTAGCATCAATAAAAATAATTCATTAAACAATAGAAGTTTCATCTTGGGACTATATTATAAGACTGAACAAATACAAATAACAAATCTCATTCTTTTCATTCCTTGTGGAAATAACTGCTGTTCAGTAAAACACACTAACTTGTGAAAGACTTTCAAAAATCATAGAAGGACCTAATCTTTCTGCTCCATCTACCTATTGATGAAGAAATGGAAAGATGGTCCAGCCAACAGCCATGTGAGTGAGCCTTCTTCCAGCCCCAGGCTAGCCTTGAGATGGTGCAGCCCCAGCTGACTGCAACCTCATGACACTCTGAACCAGAACCACCCATGGGAGCCACTCCCTGATTCTAACCTTCAAACACTGTGTGAGACAGTAAAGGTCTATTGTTTTAAGTTGCTAAGTTTTGGGTTGTTTGTTAGGCAATTGAGTGTTTCACCTTTGAGTCCTCTGCTATTTCAACCACACTCCAGTGAGACATCCATGTAGCACTACGTTCTGTTTTGTAGAATTTACATAGACATGCTGATTCTAGTTCTTTAGAAACTTAGTACTTAATGCAGACGGTGACGATGAAATCAAAATATAGAGGGAAGCAGGTCACCGGGGTAGTGTGGTCACCCATCCCCATTATACACGGTCATTCTGTGGTCCTCACTCTTTCTTGTAACCCTTCTGGCTGGCTTCCAAGACACTGCCCTTTCCAATCTCACCAGGCTATGGGAGTGCTGGGAGCAGGGCCAGGTCAGGCTGAGGCAGTCTCGTAGAAGAGAGACTGTAACCAGGATGTCTGAGCCCACATGCCGAGGGTTGGCAAGCCCAGTGTCTGAACAAGGTCGAAGGATTTTTCCCCTACTCTGCTTGTCTTGTAGCTACTCTGCTTGTCTTGTAGGCTGTGATAACACTGGAGTGAGAACTTGTCTGGCTAATTTGAAAAAATAAACACATAAACAACACCCAGTTGATTTGTTAATGACCTAACAATGCCCCAAAGCCCAGAAAGTAGATGCTGATACCCATAAAGGAGGTGAGCAAAAGTGGCATCAGGCAAGGACAGCTCCTTTTGGGGATGCTCCGTCCCTTTCTCCAACTGTGCTCCACCTGTCCCATCCAGGCTAGCTAGATTATCCTCTTTGCCTTCAGAAATTTTCTTTTAGTTTTCCAAGCTGGCATACCCAAAACACAGGAACATGTGTCCTAAGTCTAAAGAATTTCGTATGCATGTGCTTTACCAGGTGTTTATAAGGCCACCTCCCTACCTTTTGTGAAAATAGATCATTAGAAGCGGGATGGTTGCTTAGGGGCTGGTCAAGGTGCCGACAGAGCAGCACCTATCAGCCGTGTCCCTGCAGCAGTTCAGTTTTGAGGGAGACCCAGAGGCCTGAACTTGGAACAGTTCGCTTTCTAGTGCCCAAGGACATCTTGGGTCTGACTCCTGGCAAGGAGCAGATGCCATGCCTCTCTGCTTTGCTCTGGAACAGTTCCAGGCTGCAAGCGGTGGCTCCCGGAATGCCCAGTGCCTTTCTTCCTCTGCCTGCCAAGGTGCCAGCTGCCTCTAAAGGATGCACTTTCCAGAGAGCCTGCTCAGAGCCCAGGGCTGTGCACAGCAGCCATACCTTGCTCGTACTTCCACCCTGACTGACTTGTTTGGAGCCACAAGCTTGGCTTCCATCTCATGGTTAAAAAAAAAAAAAAAAAGAAATGAAAACCATATCAGAATTCTAAAAGGTCCTTTAATGTTGGGCTTTTGGGGATGCCCACTGGCCTTTGGTTTTATGTAAATAACTCAACAACTTCTGGGGGTTTAAAATCAGGCCCTAGGATATTTTCATCACAAAGTTCTTACCCATTATCAACTAAGTATGGAGCTGTAAGCCTCATCTTTGTTCACAAAAGTCTCAACATTCCACCTCTGAGAGATATAAGACCTTCTTATTCATTTATTTTCCAAATAAAAGCAGTAATTAAAATTAAAATTGTCACATATTACTTGTGGATTATGTGTTAGAGGCTGGAGCACATGCTTTATGAGCATTGTTTCAGTCTATACCAAAAGCAGACGTGATTCCCATATTATAGATAAAGAAACTGAGCCTCAAAGTAGGGAGAAAGAACTTAGCATAACTAACAACTGGCAAAAGTGGAATTCTAACTCTTTCCATCCCAAGCTGCCTCACCAGGCACACACTGAGCAGCTGTAGTTGCCCAGTGGCTTTAGCCTTTTGGAGCTTACAGAATTCTGGTGGAGATTTAGAGGGACTGAGGCAGTAACTCAATCATTTTCTAGACCATCCAGGCAGCCATTCTGCAGCCTCCCTCAATGGGCATCACCTTTACACCTCTCCTGGAGAACCAACACCCATCACTTAATCTGCTTTTCCTTCAAGTCAGCCCTGAGGCAAGAACACTGCCTACAGGCATTAGGAAGGGTTCAGGGGGCAAGAGATGGTATAGAACCCTGGGGCCAGCACCTCCTCTAACCCTGAAAGGGCAAGAGTGGGGAGTGGGTCTGAAGCCAGGGATAGGCCTCAGGCAGAGAGGTGCAGGGAGCAGGTGGGCATGGACACACTGACATCAGCCTTTCTGTCTCTGCGTCCTTCCCAGGCCTTCTATTGGTGAAATCCAGAGGAGGCCAGAGGGCAAGGGAGCCTATTGGTGCATCCCATGCATGACAGCCTCCTGGGCAGCGCCAGGAGGAGAGAGCTGGAAAGTGGGTCAGGAGAAAAATGAAAGAGACCAGAATAGTGAGGACAGGTCTGTGTCTTCTTTGCCCTGCAGGCCCCACCCTGGGCCTGACATATAGCAGGTGCTCATAAGTATTGGTTGAGAGGATGGGATCAGGAGCAAGTGGAGGTGTGGATAGATATGCAAGCACAGCTCACCCTGCCCCCACCATAGCACCAGAAGCAAGATGATAGCTCCCAGGGCAGGAAGTGGGTGACCAGCACCAACAGGCCTGGGAGAACCTGGGTGGTGTGGGCTTGGGGTCTAGGAGATAAGAAGCTTGGAAAAGCCTTGGGTAGAAAAGCCCTGGGTTAGAGCTCAGTGGTGGCTGGTGGGAATGGCCTGGGGGACACAAACTGCTTGATCTAGCAGGAGAAGGCCCACCGCTGTCCGGCTGGCCTATCCCTTGGCAGGTGATGTCTGGGAGAGTGGGCCTGGGAGTGCAGGTCAGGGAAGAACCAGCTGGCTGATCTTCTGGGGACAGATTAGACAATAGCAGGACTTCCCATGAAATTGTTCCTGAACAAATTAAAACAGTCACAGCTGCCCTTAACAGCCCGTAGTGAGATAGAGCAGCTCTCTGAGGCATTGGACTGTCCTGTAAGAAAGGACCGTGGCTCCTCCCATCTAATCTGCTCCTACAGAGGAAGGTTAACATTCAAAAGGGAGTGGTTTTCATCAATAAGGAGCTCTTTATTTTGTAGGTAGGAGGGCCCTTGGTGAGTGGCCTTAGAATTTTAGATGACGCCTGGGGGCAGTAGTGCAAAATGGCAGGACATTCACCCTGTTCTTAACTTGGAAGGTAATGAACAATTATTTAGACTACCAAGTAGTCGTGTGATAAAAGAGAATTAGAGTGACATATACGAAGCATGTGCCACATGCCACACACACTGTTCTAAGCATTTTCCACGTACCAGTTAAAATCATGTAGTCCTTATGAAGGCAGGGCTTTGCATTATTATCTCCATTTTGCAGAGAAAGAAACTGTGCTATTGAGTAAGGGACTTGCCCAAGGTCACTGAGTTTTCAACAGGAAAGACAGGTGGTCTGGCTCCAGGGCCCTTATGACTTTTAGGCTCTTCTCACCTCTGAATGTGCCCCAGGAGCCAGTGGGGAAGATGGTGGTGGCCAGGCCGGATGCAGGAAAATTCCAAGGAGCAAAGAGGAAGTATCTGAGTCTAAACAAGAGATTCTTATCAAAATAAACCATTTACTTTAGAATAGTTTTAGGTTTATGGAGAAGTTGCAAATACAGTACAGAAATATACCGTATACCTCCTACCTAGTTTTTCCTTTTAATAGCTTACATTGGTATGATATATTAGTCACAATTGATGGACTGATATTGGTACATTATTATTAACTAAAATCCATACCTAGTTCTGATTTTTTTTTAGTTTTTAACTAATGTCCTTTTTCTGTCCCAGGATCCCATTCCAGAGGCCACATTACCTACAGTTGTCATGATTCTCTAGGCTCCTCTTGGCTGTGACAGTTTCTCAGATGCTCTTGTTTTTGATGACCTTGACAGTTTTGAGGAGTACTGGCCAAGTGTTTTGTAGAATGTCCTTAATTGGGTTGTGTTTGATGTTTTTCTCATGATGAGACTGGGTTATGAGTTTGGGGGAGAAGAAGTAAAGTATCTTTTACCCGTCATAGAGGTAAAATGCCCTTTTTATCACATTTCAAGTGTATATTTTATCGACATGATTTATCACTACTGATACTGACCTTGATCACTTGGCTGAGGCTGTGTCTGCTAGGCTTTTTCATCCCATTCCCTAATGTCCTCTTTGGAAGGAAGCAGGCACACTCAAGGTGTGAGGTGTTACATTCCACCTCTTTGAAAGGGGATTATCTACATAATTTATTTCAATTTCTTCTGTATGGAAGATTTGTCTCTTCTCCATTCATTAACTTATTTATTTACTAACTATTTATTTATTTATTTATTTATTTATTTATGCAATCATTTATTTTTATGGATATTTATTTTAAATTTTGGATTATAATCCAATATTTTTAAATTTATTTATTGCTAAAAGTATTCCAGCTTTAACAACTGGAGCTCTTTCAGGTGGTCCTGTGTCCTGTTGACATACTCCCATTTATTTTTGAGTGACTAACAGGGTATGGACCAGTACTGTTCTGCAGCCTGAGGGTTGTGGACCCCCACTCTAGTATATCAATGGTCTTTGGAAACAAATGACATCATTCTATTTATAGCATTCTGCTTTTAGCAGTGGTATTTCCATTTACAAAATATAGTAATTCTCAATCTCTGAAAATGTCAAATCCTAGAAAACGTTAAATTCTTAAACAAGATGTTAACATCATTCTCAAACGGTTGTTACCGAAGATTCATTTGAGGAATCCGATTTATGTATACATTTCTGTTACATTAGGATTAGAGACAAGTTCTATTTAGAAATGACTCCAAGAACAGTTTTTATATTTTATTGTCACATTGAAAACCAATCAGATTTGCCTCAGCCTCAAAGAGCATGTTTATGTAAAATTAAATTCACGCTGTCAGCGAGCTGTAAAATTAAATTAACGCTGGCAGCCAGCTGAACTTTTTTTTCTAAATGGGAAATGGGTTAATGCAAGACATTATACTGTATGATGAACTAAAGAATTAAATGGCATGTGCTTATTCTTATGTATAGACAAGGATTTATGGCATCTATGGATACAGATAACACCCCTGAAGGTGCCTATTTCTAATAGAGGAGGCCCAACCATCTTTGTACAATAAAGCTGGGGTGCAATGCAGTCATTCTTCCTGCTCCGAGGGCATCTGCTCAGGGAAGTTCAAAGGGCAGGAAGGCAAGCAAACGTCACCAGAGACTGGGCTGTGTGGGTCAAGCCTCTGGGTAAGACCTGCTGAGCTACTGTCTTCACTGAGAAGAGCCATATCTTTTTGAAACCTATTATTGGTCTCTGAAGTACCGGAGGATCTAAGCGGAGTAGAGTAGTGTTTGAAGAACTAGAATACACTATTGGAGTCTAGAATGCCCATCACATTGGTAGTTCACAATAATTGCTATCTTATTTGATGTCCCGGTCTCTTCTTAAAAGATTGAACTTGGAAGATTCTGGATTCTTTGCTAACCTGCATGTTTGTAACATTTTTAAAAAGACTCGGTTTCACGGTCCAGGGGATCTTCATATTTACGAAACACACAGAACCCCTAAAAGATGCTGATGTTGACAGCACTAGCAGAAGAACATTTTTTGTTGTTGGTTTGTTTGTTCTGAATAGTGATTTTATATATTGTTAATTTTGACTACTCAAATATCAGAACTAACTTGTTATAATCTGTGATGCAGTGAAGTACGGTTAGAAGGAATGGGTTTTGAAGCAACAGGAATACCAAACTGTGCCCAACACCAGGAGAGTTTCAGTATAGAAACAGTCTATCAGTAAAGCTAGAGAAAAGACAGAAAATTACATTCTGAAAGCATGAGGGCATCAATGACTTTGTTAGCACAACTGCAAATCTGGTTAAATTAAACCCAACAGGAGAATAATCCACAGGCAGAGCAGAAGGAAGCTGATAATGTAAACTCAAATGAACACAATTTGAAAGCTTTCCAAAAGGAAACCATTAACCCTCGAGTTTTCATCAGGGGAGGGGGTGCCTAAGGAACAGACATTCCATTTCCAATGAGGGCTCAGGTATCTACTCAGTAAGGGGAGGAGTGCTGGCTTCAAAAATGTTCAGTGGTATAGAAAACAAGATTCACCTAAAACTCAGAGACGCTGAACCATCCGATGATGCCAAGGCCCCTCTCTACCTTCCACTGCTTTTCTTTATCATGCTCCCAAGCTATTTAACTCATGCCTGAGGAATAGACCTTTCCTGCTGGTGGTTAAGAAAGGGTTTGCAACTTAGACCCCACGTATGCAGGCAGTGAATGTGTCATACAGTGGGGGAAGGTGAATGACAGATTTGTTGTCTCTGTTAAGTGAACCTGTGCCCCTTCCAACATTTTTCTTTGTCGGGACTCACACTAAGATATCCTCTGCACCTTACTTTTCCTACTTCCTCAGCCTGGTCCCAGCCACATTCCAAGCTATTTTGGTTGTTGCATTTCACAGACACACACATGTACATCTCACAGCACCCCAAAGCAGCTAGGAATGGGAAGTGGGGAGCAGGGATTGTAAAGTACTTTCCACTCAAGGAATTCTGGAGCAGGAACTGCACAATTCAGAAGAGATGTTTATCCGAAACCTAATGAATGGAAACGAGTGAGGGAAGGGTGGGAAAGAAATCCCTTAGGGTGGGAAGCTGGCAGATGGCAGTAGGGGCTAGAGGAAGCTGAGGAAGTTTGTTGAGACACAGGGTTGTGGGTAAGAAAAGCCACCTCTGCCTCCTTATCCAGGGTTAGATTAATGATGGAAAATATAGATGGCAAGAACTGAAGATCCACAGGACTCCTGCAGAATTTAGGCCACATCAGTAAACAGGCCCAAAGCCATTACTGCGTGTTCAAGGAGAAGCTGTGGCTCCTGTGCCTTGCTCACCTCTAGAATTACTGGCCCATTGAATAAAGTTTCTTCATTTTGACCATCCTACATGAACCGTTTCCTGATGGGCCCCCGACAGTGTCTGAGCTCTGACTTGTAGCACACTGGGAGGCAGGGACTCTATGGGTCTGTGGGAACTAGGGGCAGGTGGAGGGGGGACTGCACCCCTACCACCTGTGACAGAGACAAAGTAACTTGCCTCCGGGGTTTGCTGCGAGTATGCGTGACATGCAAGATGTGGACACTTGCACTTAATAACACCAGGCATTGTGAGGCTCCCTGGAGTGGGCATGGGGTGAGGGGATTAGTCACTCACAACTTCCTGTCTTCTTAACCTGAAACCCAACTGTGTTGATATCTCCTAGTTGTTCTTTAACCTCAGCTCATTTTCTCCTCTTACCTATTTGCTTCATAGATTTCAGACAGGTACGCAATGAAAGAATCCCAGGAAGTCTCCTGAGTCACATTCCGAAACCTCTGCAGGGGAGGGAGAGTGAAACTCCCCCGTGAGGGTCTTATGCACGTAGGAGAAAACCCCCTCTCCAGCTCTGCTGCGCAGGCCTACCTGGGAGCTCTGCAGTGGTCCATGTTTTTAAACAAAGATTTGTTGTTTACCCACCAAGTTGGCTCACACACATATGATAATACTTATATTATGTTGTGTGTATAGTGAGTCTTCTAGTGATCAATGCTATACACAGGATTTTTTGGGGGGGAGGGGGCTGAGCTGATATTTTATATGAGTGGGGCCAGGGAGGACTTCTGTGATAAGGTCACCTGTTAGCAGAGACCCGATAGGAATGAATGAATGAGACCAACAGAAATCCTGGGCAAGAGCATTTAGGGCAGAAGAAATAGCAGATGCAGAATCTTGCAGCTTCTCTGAGGAGCATCAGGAAGGCCATGTGGCCAGAGAGTGGTAGAGGTGTCACTAGTTGGGAGTGGTCACTAGATGCCATGCTCCAAGGGGCTTGTAGACCCTGCTCTGTCTTCCTTGGTGTAGCTGCCCCTTAACTGTAGGGTCCCATTGGTATTCGGGATTTGGGCCAAATTGATAGGTTACTTGAGAGAAAGATGGACACATCAGATAAATTTGATCTCCATGAAACCAAAGTGAATAAGTGATAAGCAAGGCCTAACCGACATATTAAATTCTGTCCATGAGTACATACAGAACATTGTCAGGACTTACAGTGTGCCCCTGTCCTGTTCTAAGTGCTTACCTGCCTCATCTCACTTAAATCCACATGATAAACCCATGAGGTGAGTACTATTATTTTTTCCCAGGGAAGTGAGAGAATTTACCCAATGATTGTTCAAAGTCTCATCACTAGCAAATGGAGGAGTCAAGATTTGGGGTATGTTTGTGGGAGGCTGGAGACTGTGCTCCTACTCACCCTTCACACTGCCTCTGTCCTCAGGATCCCTTCCCAAGCTGTGCTGCTTCCTGAGGCTGTACCTACCTCCTGGGCCATGCCCACTCTAATCCAACCCCAGTATGACACAACCAGCCCAATATCAGAGGAGAAGAAAGTCCACTGAAGTTGAAATAGATATGGCTTGTCTCAAGTCTCTGACACCTCCATTGTGAAGCTGCTGGGTCTCCTCTTGGCCTTGGGGAAACAGGAAGAGAACGTTCTGTTTTCTGCCCTAGCTGTCACCACCTGACTGCCCAAAAAAACCTGTGCAGGCTCAAGGGTATCTGCTGAGGTATCTGGGGAGCTCAGAGATGTCTGAGGTTTTAGACATCTATCTAGGTAGAAACTGTACTCTGTTCCTGAAATGAACATGACATAAAGTTAAACTTCAATTTGATTGTAACAGCACATCTCATACCAGATCTGAAGAAGCTCATGGAAAAGACACCAAGTCGAAGTCCATGAACCTGGGTTGAAGTTCTGTCATTTATGAGGAGAGAGCTCTTGGACAAATCACCTCACTTTTCTGAGCCTTAATTGCACATTTGTGAAACAGTGGTGATAGTCTCTGTTTGACAGAATATTTAGGCAGATTAAATGAAGTGA
This sequence comes from Macroglossus sobrinus, assembly GCA_004027375.1. NCBI lineage: Eukaryota > Metazoa > Chordata > Mammalia > Chiroptera > Pteropodidae > Macroglossus > Macroglossus sobrinus. The sequence goes on from PVKZ01000178.1 coordinate 271,687, forward strand.
AAACATTTGAAGGTAAAAAGTGTTCACTAAAGGTTGGTTTAAATAAATGTTTATTGAGTACCTGCTATGTGCCATGCATGTACTAGATACTAGAGACTAGAAGGGTACTCCCTTATAGAGACATGCTCCCTATTCTCAAAGAGAGCACTACTCAGGTAATGGAGAACACAGATGTTGAAGAGATTAATTATAACGCAGTGCAATGTGCTAAGTGCTCTTATTTCTATTTCTTATGTGAATATGTCTTTTTGTTCATGTGTGAATATGTGCTATTTTTACTATTTTTTCCTTTTGACACTACGGGCTTCTTCTATTTCTTTTAGATCTTCTTATAAAAACTTGAGTAAGATTTGGGCACATGATCCTATGAGAAATGCAGTGGCCTCTTTAATTTAACAAAGAAAACATCCAGAGAGGCTCTGGAGAAGTATTCTTCAGGCCACCAGGGTGAACAAAAAGGATGGACCCCTGGACACACTGTCCAGCCCACGCTCAGGGAGCCTGCGACCTCCTGACTAGAACCGGGGCAAGTGGAAGGATCCTCAGCTAACTGAGGCATGCATCTCCAGAGGCCCCTGCTCTTATTTAATTGATACCGCAGGAGGCAAACAGCTGGATCCTCAGAGAAAAAGGGACAATGCATTTGTCAGTGTCTCAATTCTGTTTACTTTTAAACACAAGGAGGAGCTCAACATTCTACTGTCCTCAGTTTTGCAATCTTCATAAAATAAGTATTTGCCTTCAAAAGCAACAACTGCGATAACCATGATAATATTCTCAAGCACCATTTCTCTTATATATGCCAATCTCAGAAGTCAAGTCAGAGAGCTGTGTGTGGTCTGTTTAGATAATGTTTTTCAAGTGGAAACCAACTGGCAGCGATTTTGCAGGAAGTTTGGTCTCTTGGTTTTCAGACTGACTCAAACTGTCTCAAAGCACTAGAACATCTCATCCCTGCCTTGGTTTCCTCTGTTCACAAAATGAGGAGCAAAATCGCTTACATGAATGCTAAAGAAAGACCAAGACATTTGCTCAGCTCGCAGTGTTCGCAGTGGTCGTAGGAAAAGAACTGGCCTTTGCCAGAGGCCACCTGGAGATATCAGAGGACTGCAGTCTCTTCACATATCTTAGCGATGGATCGCTCTCTCTCTCCAAATCTAAGAATGGCTAAAGCTTAAAAAGGGTTCTGCTGAATTTAAATTTTGTAGCTCCTAAAGGAATCCATCAGCAGAAAACCACACTCTGCAAGTCTAATGATGCACAGTTGACTTGTGCCATTCAAATGCTGCTCTGCACCCAGCTGCTGCTGCCCCCTTTCTTGGTGCATTTAAACAGCCACATCCCCCAAGTGTCCATTTTGATTCATTTTTCTCATTATGGACAGGAACTTTTAGGAACAGCCATTGGCAGCCATTATCAAGGACTAAATCTTAAAGAAAATGAACCTTGAAGAATTCTCTGAGATGCCTTTAAGATAGTACAGTGCTTTTCAATATTTTTAAAGATTAGGGTTTTTTTCTGGGCCAGAAGTAATGTTTGTTATAAAAGAACACAGAGCCTCAACCAAACTATTAAACCATAAAACCGTATCTACCAGGTAAACAAAATCAATAGACATTTGCATCCCATCTTACTACCCTCTGGGGTCTTGGGTCTTCCTTACAGGGTCAGGAGCCTGGCCAGATGCCCAGCTCCTCCCTCCTGACCCACCTATGTGCTCTCACTGCCCTGGGTTTCTCAGAGACATGGTCTCTTCCCCTCAGTTGACTTCCTGCCTGACTGATCTCCATGGACCTGTAACTTGAAAGGAAATTGAACTGCCAGGTTTTGACAGTCACATGCTGGATGGGACAGAGCAGCCGGGTTCTTCCTGGTTCCACAAGGGCCATGTGCAGGAGCAGCTCTGGAATACCACAGACAAGAGCAGCTCTGGAATACCAAACAGGTTGTGAAACTGATCTCCAAATTTGTTCCCCTATGGCACTCTCAGAAGAGGAGGCTTCCTAAGTGAACCTGTCTGTGCTTCTCTGTCTGCCCAACCCCACCTCTCTCCCAACACCAGCAAGTACCTCCCCACCTCTCCAAGTGAGAAATGGGGAATGAATGGAGCTGGCCAGGGCTGTGGGCTCTGGGTTGACTGTGGGAATATTGGGTAGGACTGCAAAGGGGTAGAAGACAATGTCTGTCTGACTCTATAAGGATGGTAAGCATTTTCTTAGTAGTTTGAGACTTTTAAAAATGTAAGCATGTGTTTCAAGTTGGAGTCTTTAAAATTTTTCTCAGAAAGGTCCCCTTTGCCATTTGTTAACCACAAAGAGAACAGATGTTGGATTGAAAGGAATCATTCCATTGTCCTGCCAGCTTCTCCCACTGCCAAACTAGTCCTCTGAAGAAAAGGCTACCTGGAGATCTGACTCATGGCGGTGATGGCAGGGTGCATTTCAAAATATAACAGCCAGTGTGCTGTGGGCACTGATGGTACCAGAATGACGTGAGACATGAACAATTGCAGCTGAACTTCTGCCCTGAGTCAATGTAAAGTTTTATTTGTCCTCCCAACATCCTAAATGGAAGCCCAGACTTAACCATGGCCTCTATCCCTGCACGCCTGGTTCCTGGTTCTCCGTTCTTATCTCCTCCTGTTCTTCCTGCCTTTCCCTCTTCTATAGCCACACTGCCTTCCTGCTGGTGCTGGGACACCTCAGATTCATTGCGACCCTGGAGCCTCTGCTTGGCTCATTCTATCGCTTCATTTAAGTTTTGCTCTAATATCATCTTCTTGAAAGGTTTCCCTTAACCCCGCCCCCAAGCACTTTCTCTCTAATTGCTCTGCTTATTTGTTTCTTTGTGGCGCTGATTTTTCTGAAATTAACATTCACATCTATGTATTACGGCTTCTCTCTACTAGAATGTAGGCTCCACAAAGCGGGGTGTTTGCTCTCACTACCCACAGTACTGCTGTGTCACTATACCCAGGACAGTGCCTGCCATGCAGCAGAGGCTCAGAAAAGATTTGTTAAATGAATGAATGTATATTAAAACCAGTGTGAAATTCTACCTCCTTCTCTCTCTTGTGCGTGAAGTTTAAGGAATATGGAATTGAAAATATGGCAACATGGACATTTTAAGATCAAAGATTTGTTAATGATCTGATAGTTGTCAAAACTGTGACCTCACATTTTTCATTTGCACTCTAGATTTGCGTGCCTTTCTTTATATCCTAAGAAAGTGCTTCACTTCAGGATTAGAATGCTGTTGGCAGAATTATCTCCCTATTATTTTCAAGAGACTAATGTCTTATTTCAGTATTTGGGCTCACTTTTTAGTTGCTTATATTCAGCCATTTAATAGTATCATTAAATAGTCTTAATCTTGAGAGATCTAGAAATACCACAGCTCATCTTAGCTTCCATGCACCCCAGGCCTCATTGTTATTAGTAACGACAATACGACTGTGGCTGTGACTGGTTTGCTTACTGATTCCATCAGGACTCACAAGCCAAGGCACCTTCCTGCCATGTATAGAGCACAGTCTAATTTCCTGGCTGGTGAAGTGACTTGAGATGACATGAGCTCGCTGGGTGGCATAGCTGTGGCTATCAATGCAAATCCATCTCCCTATACAAGGTTCATTACCACCCATCCATTTTCCACAGTGCTCTGATTTGTTGGAAATGGAAAACAAAGGCCTCCTGGTTAGTTAAGCATGTAGCTATGTGCACAGGCCTCTGGGAACTTCAGGAGGACCTGGGCAGAGGACGAGAGCCTCCAGCTTCACCAGCTTTTATCTGTTCTACCATGTATCCAAACAGTGTGTTTGACATCTTCGAGTACCCAGCCTTTAAGAAATAACACGTGTCATCGCACCTAGAGAGAGTAGATTTGCTAACTGGAATTTGTTTGCTTGTTGACTTAGGGTACTTCAGTGTTCTGGCAGCCCCTTGTCCCCACTGAGTGATTAGAACAACTGGTGACCTTTTTTTTGACACAAAGGGTCCCATTCATTCATTGGACATATTTTCACTGAGTGCCCACTATGTTCTAGAGAGGATGCTGGGACAGAGGATACCTTGGATTACAGGAGTCCTTTATACACTATTTGATCAAATGTAGGACCACCCTCCTGCCAAGACCCAGAGCGAAGCTTTTTCCTTGGATTTGATTCTATGATTCTAACAGCCCTTGGACCTTGCTTTGTGATGACCTTATGAAAGACAATCACGAAAAATTAAGTTCATGCTCATTTGTTTGTACTAACAGGGGAGCTATTCTGGGATTCCTGAATTCCAAAAGCCATTTGAAATTTTCTCTTAGCTACTAGACTATATTAGATTGAACCACTTGATATTACCTATATTTGACTATGTTTAGGCTATATACAAACAGCAATTTCATATTTTCTACTCCAGTATTTCAACTGCCAATTCTTTATTGGGATAGCTCACAAAGAATGAAACAGAACGTTTCCTCTTCAGCCCTGGCCTCTGATGAGGACAGGAGGCCAGCAAATAGTATGGCTTGCTTTATTCTTTAAGAAAATAATAAATGAGATTGAATAAAAACTCCTGTCCACAATATGAACTCAAGGACAGCAAGGTAGGTTGCAATGGGCCTTTGTTTTCTAATTGATCTAATGTGCTAAGTGAGCTTAATGTAAGTTAATTAATTATGCTATTACCTAGGGTGGAATTACCTAGGCAGAGCCTAAAACAGCATCAAAGGAAAGAGCAGGCAGGTATCTCTGGGGTACTTGAGAAAACCAGGGCCAGGAGGAAAGCTGCTAAGAGACAGGCAGGCAGGACACGGAGCAGGCCAGGAAGGAACCCACCTGAGGGGCTGAGACGTTTGATCAGAGGGCTGGCTTCCAGAACACCATCCTGTTTACAGCTACTGTGTTTGAATATCAGATTTTCTTGAGTCTTTGAAGCTGGGTTCCTGGGCATTCCCTTGAGAATGAATTCCATTTTTTGGAATCCACAAAAGTCATTCACCTGAACCTAGGAAGGAGACTCAGGTGACCTGGTTTCTGTCTATCTGTGGTCCTTTGAGACCTACAGAATTTTGACGAGAAGATGCTCCCCAATTAAAAGAGTCAACCTGGTTTTGCACCCTTGAAATGGGGAAGTCGAAGAATAAAACCAGGTCTGTCTTCACTTCCCTAATCAAACCCTGGGCTGCTGCCTGTGGTAGGCACTGTGCTAGGTTCAGGGGTGTGACGGCACTGAAGACACAAGGGTGGGCTCCTGATACTTCTGAGCTTTGTAAACACATGTCATCAACAAAGTGAAGACCCTGTGTACTTTTAGAAACTTGGTAGTGCCCAGAGAGTAAAAATCAAATAATTCAGATAAATCTTATTTACTCTTTTCTCTCCAAAACATGTACTTCCAAGATTACCCTCCAAAGGTGCCATCACTACTTAACAAGAATACAGCCTGGCTCACTCAAGGGTGGAGAGAGAGCAGAGACCTCAGCTGACTGTCACTGGAGCCCTCAATCTTCTCCAGTGACAAAGAGCACACATGAAACATCCTCAGGACAAATTTTTCAACTTTGATAAGTAACTCTCTTTATGGTGGACTCTGTCAAAATGTAACTTCAAAGGCTGTAAGTGGCTATGGCTTCGAAATTTCAGAGCTCAAAGTCAGGCGAGAAATATTCCCTATCTTAATTACCTGAATTGATTCCTTTTCTACTTTAATCCATTATGGCTTTTCGCCTCTAATTATTTTGAATTTGTTGCAGTTTTACTCTTGGTTAGAGGCATCTCAAAGGTGCAACTTCAGAGCACAGTGGCTAGCTGGAGAGCAGAGGAAGGGGGCTGGTCTTCGTCTGCTCCCATCTTTTCTCTGTTCTTCAGTCCCATCATCTCACATCCCTGTGTTCCACTAACTGTCCAGTTCCTCCGACTGACTAGGCTTCTCCCCTGATGATTTGTCATCTCATTCCCCACCCCTCATTGCTTTAATTGTCCCTCTCAAACTTTCGCCTGCTGTCCTGTCTGCCCACCTGGCCCCTTTCTCCTTCTCCTGATACCTCAAGCCCCGCAGTGTAAGAGCAACTGCTGTAGGATGTTGGGAAATCAGAGCCAGGCCTTGTGTAGGAGTCCAGACTATTCCGGGATCTGTTGGAGCATTGAGAGAAACCTCTTGGCTGGAAATGAAAGCCTTGATCGTCAAATACATACATATGCCCTCACACACCCCCAACTGGGGGGTCATGACATTGGGCCTCAGACTTGATTCAAAACCACACCTGAAAGGTTTGTTAGGGCACTGTGAGAACTCAGGATGGGACGCAGGTACAGAGCCCAGCCAAAGTCCCAGCTGCTGCTTGCCTTCCTGTGACCAGGCTTGGGGGAAAACTGGAGAAACACACTTTCGTGCTCTCTTGGAGATACCCATTGTCCTATAGCCAAATCTTAAATCTTGCTAAGCACATACAGAGTTTGGCTCACTAGCCAAATAGCAAAATGGGTTTTCTTATGTTTTCCTGAAAACAAAGGAAGAATCTCAGGTCTCAGAACTAGTAGCACAGACGTACAGTAATCAGGAAAGCTTGTTCAAACGCAACCCAAATATGACACGCATTTCAAAAATGTACCCAGGCTGTTTTGCAGCCCCTGACACCTCAGTCTCATCCACAGCCTAAGAGTTTAGAAAAACAAAGAGAAGGACCAAAGCTTACCTGGACCTTGTTGGAGGGTCAGTTTCTAATCCAAGCAGAAGATGGAAGATGGTCTGTGAAGAGAGCCAGGCACAGTCCTGTTTTGGGCCACCAGGTCCCACAGGTGGCCACTCGGCAGGGTTCTCAGAAGCAGATGCTGGAGGCTGGCAGAGCTGCCTGGAGCGAGGCACCTCTCTGCTGTCAGTCCCACTTTCCTTCTGTTCCAAAGGGCTTCCCGGGAACTCTTCCTTGACTGCTCACGTCCTGTTTGCGAGTTTGGAAACAGCCTTACTGAGGGGCTTTCCCTAGCCGCAGACTCACCTGCACCATCTAGAGGCCTCTCCCAGCACTGGCGATGCTGGCACCTTGCTCTGCAGGTTAGCCCCCTCCGCAGCCTGCCCAGATGCACTCACCTGGCTTTTAACTTCCTGCCCTGAAAGACAACAATTGGAATCTGTAAAATCATTGATTTGTTTTTGTGAAGAGGAAGTCTTGCCTCTATCAGAACAACCAGAGCCTTTGGGCGCTGGAGTGCTAAAAAGCTAAATTAGCATTCAAATACCATTAATCAAAATGTGTTCCCCAAAGACCCCCCACTGAGATGGCTAAAGGCTGTTATATTCATTCAGCTTTAAAACATGCCAGCACATTTCCACATTTCTGCCTTCCTTTCGGCCCACTTTCCATATCCACTGCGGGCTTCAAGTCACCATATATCTCTCATGTAACTTCAAACAACCATATACACCCTGTATGACACACCCCACATTACCACATACACTTCATTTAACCCCAGATAACTGTGTGTGTGTGTGTGTGTGTGTGTGTGTGTGTGTGTGTATCTCATATAACTAGATAATCAAGAAGATATTTGAAACACAAACAATTTGAAAGTTGCCTTTCAGCATCAGTGATTCTTTCTCAAAAGTGAAATGATTAGGAAAAAAATCCATCCTTCAAAAGAATGTAACTTCTCCCGCCCTTCACTCCCCCAATCCCACCTACCCACGAGTTGCAGAACAGCTCCTCCAGGATTGATTTCTGTGCTTCTCCTCTTCCATCTTGTCCTCTCTGCCCTGGATACACACAGTGTAATTCACACTTGAGTAATAAATAGTCTAAGAGAGAGAGAGAAAAACAGATGAATGTGTGGAACACCTGTGAGGATAGAGAATTAAAGACTTTCTGTCTCCAGAAAGGTTGAGCAGAACCATATTTACCTGTCTTGAGCTAGGAAAGAAAGCAGCTACCAAAGTAACACCCTTGAACATGTGCACTTGTGTCTTTCCACAATGCCAAGTTTACTGAGGGCAACCTTCTCAGATAAACCCATCAAGTACCCATGCAGGTAAACACAAAACACAGAGAGAGGAAATAGTCTTATGCGACAGAGTAAAGGGATGAAAGACCTCAGCATCTCCGAAGTGAGCTCGTTGACTGGTGGTGCTGATAGCTGCACATTGGTCCCAAGCCAGTGGCTATGACCTGCACAAGGTCAGGGTTTTGGGTTCTTCGTGCACCACACCGTGATGCTCTCAAGTCAAGCTTGAGCACTGTCTAGGGCGTGCAGCTTATACGGACTTTGTGAGTCCTCGTGCTTATCGGCCCCTGTACTTGGGGGCTTATCAGAGGCAGTTGTGGCTGACAGCTCTGTGGTTTGGGGCTTTCTGGACACACCCTAAGGGAGGTCCCGTATGTGCCAGTTGACATTACTGTCACAACTCCAAAGAATCCACTTGTAAAGTCCAAAAAAGTCCTCAAATCTTCATGCCCTATATATTACCAATATACTTGGCCAGTGTGTATGATTCACCCAGATAATGTAAGTTCACAAATAAGAATTTTTAACTTGAATTTTTAGGCTTTGTCATTTATATTGCCCATGCTAAGCCCAAAATGAGAGTGTGTGATAAATTGAAGTTATCAAACTTATTAAATTAGGAAGCTAGGAAAACGAATAGAAAGTAATTATTCTGGGTTACTCTTTTTTATTGCATATAATTTTGACTTTTTGACATGTTCATTTTAATAAGTGTGTTTGAGAATGGGCATTATTTTAGGTATAACTTTTTTTTTTGTTGGAAATTAAATGGTGGCTTTACATTTAACAAAGAGAGATGATGACACTAATATCGCCAAAAGATAGGGAAAAAGACAGGAGAAAAAAATTACAATGGATGCAGACTGTGGATGTAGTAGTAGAAGCCAAAGATTTTATTTTTCTCTTTGAAAAAATCTAGAATATTATGCTATTGAGAAAAGTTGTAGATGGTTATGCTTGAAACTGTCACAGTCATCATATCCAAATAAAGACAAGTATATGAATTAATTCAGTTGATTAAGAGAAAGAATGAAACAAGAGAGATTATCGCTATTCTCTTCATTTAAGGCTCCAGAGTTTCAGGCTCCAGAATTTCTGTTTTGTGAACTTAAAAGACTAAGGCTGAAATAGTAAAAGGTTATCAATAGTATTTTTAAATAAAAACATGAATCAAGATTGTAGACCATGGTAGGGTAAATGGGGTCTCCTCGGGCTGTGGAGAATGGAGTGTAATTTGAACACATGTTTCATGCACATAACTGAGTCCTGACTTGCTGGTCCTCCCCTTGCATCGCATATGCACAGATGCACAGCCCAGCGGAGGCATCCAGCAGAGGGCTGTGGCTACAGGAAAGGCAGGCCCCAGTTCTCAGCTTCACAACTTTGTTGTGAGCCACAACTTTACAAACGGTCGAAGAGATTTAATAGGACTCCTATACCTGTAGAAAACATACACACATTAATAGAAATGATTTCCTAGCATATCTGATAATTTCCAGTGAGTAAAACCAAGCCATAGTCCAGTCATCATTATTTTAAAATCTGAGTCTTAATTACTAATGTCATGTTGAGTAAGCTGGAAGAAAACCCGTGATACCTACTTCCTCCATCAAAATAGCATTCTTCTATATTAATGTGTTTGTGCATGTTTATTCATTCAGCCAATGCATATGGAGTACCTCTGGAAGCCAGGCACCATTTGAGGTGCTAGGATACCACAATGAGGAAGAGTCAAAATCTCTGGCCTTAAGAAGTTGACTCTTGAACAACTGTATGGCAGACTCCCACGCAGTCAAAAATCCATGTATGACTTTTGACTCCCCCAAACCTTACCGACAGTTGTCCTTCGCATCCATGATTAAACCAACTCTAGATCAAAAACAGTATTTTTGATCTGCAGTTAGGAATCTGCCCTTGGGAATGTGAAATACTATTGAAATGTGCTTGGTTGAATCCAAGGATACAAAGAAACAACTGTTTTTATTGCAAAAAAATCTGCAAATAAGTGGACCCGTACAGTTCAAATCCATGTTCTTCAAGGGTCAACTGTACTACTGTTTCAAATAACTGTAAAATACATTTTCTGGAGTTGCTAAGCAGACAAGGGGTAGAGAACTCTTGGCTGTTTGGGTGGGGAGTACCATCTGCTGGTGACAGTTTCCTATTATCTAATTACTACTGTATTAAAAAGTGGCATCAGACCAAATAACACCAAATGAAGACACTTTTTTCCTGGAAGGTGACCCTGACATTTAACTACTTTTATCTCATAACTCACTATAGCAAGTTATACTTCTGATAACCCCAAGAAATTATATTGCTCAAATCATAGGATAGCTTATGAGTATTTGATGCAATTTTTTTTTATTTAAAATAAAATGACCACAGCTCTATCTATGGCATTGAACTTTCACCTTTGAATCTGTGCCAGAACTGGAAATGTTTTCCAGGAGAGCCCTGCCCCTGCCTGCCAAAGCTGAGGACAGCAGGTTCTTCAGGGCTCTTCTGGCCCAGCTCTTCCCTTGTTCTAAAAAGATGTGTGGACCTCAGCTCCTCTGGTGGCCACTGCACTGGTTCCTGAGAGCATAGCCTCGCTAGTTTTTAAAGGATTACCTCAGACTCCCTGTTGCCCCCACGTATCAGAGCTCTGTTGGCAGAAAAGATGAGAAAATAATGATTTGTAATTTAAAGTTTCATGACATCATCCTAAAAGTGTGGGTCCTGCACAGGGCCTTGGTTTGCAAACAGACACCCAAAATAGAACAGAGTTAGGTGGTACGAAGGAGACCAGCTAGCGGATGGAGAATGAGTGTGTGTGAGGGTGGTGCTCTGGCTAATTGAGAGGGTCAGGATTCATAGATCTGAGAAAGAAGAGGGGAAGCTGGTAGAGTAAGAGGGAAATGGGTTTAGGGTAAAACGAGGAGTGGTGCAAAGGCTGCATAGGGAAAAGAGCCAGGTGTGCTGAGAGAAGCTGTTTAACAGGGAGAACCCGTGGCTAAAGAGCAGGGCACTGGTTTGAGTGGCCTGAGCCAGGTTTGGGAAGGGCAGTGGAGACCCCTGGGCCAGAGAACGTGGCTTGAATTTTATTCTAAGTATGTCATAATTTAAAAACAATGGAAACTTATTTTGGGAAAGGATCAAGCCTCTATCCCTTGCAAAGTGAGCAAGGAGAGAGACTGAGTCTGGGGGAGCATTTGCACAAGTCTTATGTAAGGTAGACCCACGAAGGTGGAAGGTTATGTGAGCCATTGGCAGGCCTGGGTAATCTGCCTCGCAAAAGAAGATGAGATGAGATGAGAAGCCCCAGGTCAAAGGCAGAGTCAACCACTCATTTTATTCTCTTGGAGAATAAGATTCTGCATTTGGTTATTTAACTAAACTTTGCCGCACTCAACATTCTGTTGCTTATTAAAAAATTAAAAGCCTGGCTCTTGTTTACTGTTCATTTGCCTAAGATTCCCACACTGGACACTTTCTTAAAAGGGCTGCCTGGGTTTGGAGCACTCAACTGTCAATGATGACTCTGGTCCCAAAGAGTACCAACCCTCTGCCATAGATGGAGAAACAGATGGGGAAGTGGGGAAAGCACCAGGTCAGGAGCAGAATGGAAGGGGGAGCAAATGCCCTAGTGCCCTCAGCTCTCTCTGCTGCCCTTCCTGTGCTGGCTCCCACCTGCCTCCATTATGTAAGCAGTAAAAGTATAATTGAAATTGATCCTCACCCAGAATGACTTTGAGAGCTTGCATAGTGCAAAGGTTCAAAGTACTAAATCTTTTTTATAACCTATAATATTGTCATTTAGCTCAACAGTACAGAGCAGTATGTTTTTCTAATAAAGGGGACCACAAGAGAATTATAAAACCTATTCAGACTATACCAGAAAAATTAACAGAGGGGCAAAACAGATTGGAACTATGGAATATTGATGTCTTTATTTAAAAATCAACAAATTAATTCTTCAAATGGACGAGTTCATCTTTCTACCATAATTCATGGCTTTGGGATGATGGGGTTAGTAGTTCATGGGATTATCATTCTATTATCAGTGGATACTCACAGCCAGGGAATATGAGTCCACAGTCTAACTATGTAAAATCAACTGTTCCCTGGGTTACATGTAATAAAATTTATGAACTGGAGTTTTATCACATGTATCAGAACATTTTGCAGGTTATCTGTAAGGTAGAAGAATCATCAATTGATAAGAACTAATGTGCTCTTGAGGGACACTTAATTCTATAGAGTATGTCCTTACTTTTCACCTACCTTGGATATGAACTCATTGTCCTTAAAAGCTGTGGTTGGCAAAAAAATCAGAATGGGGACAAAAAAATATTTTAATGGGAAAGCTGATGGCAGAAAGCACAAGCTGCATTATATCCACTTTTCAGTCTTTATGTTTTGTAAAGACTTGTGAAATCTCTATGAGTAAGGGTTTTAGGGCTTTTAAAAGGCAAAGATTGAACTTTCTTTTAATCACAAAATTTCCCATTTTATTCTTTCAAAAATGTAGTGGGCATCACAGAAAGAAATGAATACACTTTGGATCTGTGAACTTCTATTAATGGCAGAGGTCAAGGGCTTGAGTTGGGGGCTATAACAGGTTCACCTTCAGGATTTCATCAGAGCAAGCTACCCACAAAAAATTCTGACCTATCAGCCATTGTCAGAGTCAGGGCAGAACATGGAATGCAAGACAGGGAGGTGAGCTGGCAAATAATACATTTGATGCAGAAGATTCAAGAGCCAAAGGAGAGATGCAAACAAAGTCCTGTGAAAGCAAAGGCAGAACAGGTTTCTCCCACTGGGAAACTAAGGATGACTTCGTGGAGAAGGGGCACTGGAGGAGAGATGAGAATGACGAGAATGATGACAATAATGAGTACCCAGCATTATCGAGGGTTTCCATGTGCGAGGCACTAAGGGTTTTGCATTACTAAACTTGAATAACTGTTATAATGGCCCTATGAGGTATTCATACCCATCACCTCATTTTCTAGGCAAAAGAACTAAGGGTCAGAGTAGTGGAGAAACTTGCCTCAAGTCACTCAGGAGTAAGGAGCAGAGTAAGGACTCAACCCCATATACTGGACCTCTGGGTTAGAGCTCGGGAATGCCAGCACTGTGCTGCCATGAGGCCCTGGAGCAAGGGCTGTGCTGTGTGATATCTTCAGAACAACATTTTTTTTCCCCCCAGAGAGGAGGAAAGTGCAAATCAGGAGAACCTTCAGAATTGTGGGTTTTCTGTTTGGTTCTGGTGAATTTCTCACTCCCAACAAAGGTGATCAGCAGTTTCATTGCTACGTGAGTGGTTCATGTGAGAAAACCTACAGAGGCAATGCTTATGCTAAGAGTATAAACGTAAAAGCTCTCACTGCAAGCACGGGAACCATTAGTACCCGAGGACAAGCCCCCGGGGCATGGTCTTTAACACTTTGGGATAATGATAGAAAGAGCCAGGTCCTTCTGACCTCTACGTGGTGAGGGCTTGTCTGAGATGAAGTGGCGTCACAGGAAAAGCAGGGAAGCTTTGACACAGAGAGAGGCAGGTCCAGGCTTGACTCTTAGGAGGGCTGGAAGCAGCAACAGTGGGAGCTGGTCTAGCCACCTGGCCATCCTGTGCAGATCTCACTTTTGCTGAGCTGATGGTAAAGGGCTGGGCAGGAGAGAGGGGTTGGAGAAGGAGGGACAGAGAGAGTCTGAAAAGTGGACATGCCCACCACTGCAGGAGCTATGGACATACCACCTGTGGCCCTGCTGCCAAGAGCCTTCGAGTCTCCTGGGCTCTCTGTTGGAAAGAAGACACACTGGACTGGCCCTAAATTCTTCACCCCACTGACTCCAGGAGGTTTTCTTTTTGTAATTTTCTGGAGAAGCTCTCAACTGTGAGGAAGGAACAAACTTTCCTCTACCCTCAAATTTCTTCTGCCTGGTTTAATAATCAAAAAGACATGAGACAGATTAGCAAGAGAAAATAACCAAGTCTAATACATACATGGAAGAGTCAGAGAGCCTGCTTGCCGGAGAGGTTCAGATTGAAGGGAGAATGAGGTATATAAGCCATCCGGAGCTAGGGATGAAGTAATGCACCTTAGGGACTTCAAAGTGTCATTGCAGAGACAAGAGCAGAATTTTAGTACACAGAAGTTTGCCCTGCTCTATAGATAGGTCAGAAGATGCTATCTCTGATAAACTCTTATGGATAAGGCACCTAATTCAAATTCTTCTAGGTATTTAATGGGAGGTACAGACATTTTTCTTGAGCCTGAAACTAAAATTGCCTTTAGCTCAAAGTAATCTATATATCACTGAGGCATATCTTGGGGTGGCTTATTCTGAACCCCTATAACACAAAGCCAAAAAACAAAAACAAAACAGTTTTCCATCCAAGAGCAGGGAGGTGGCAGCTGCCATTTCTTGCTCCTTGTGTTCTGAGGCTTCTATACCTCTCCCCAGCCCCAGTGCTTCCCGTTTCTGTCCATAGGTGATACTCCCAGGAGGCCAAACTCATTTAGCACATTGCCAGATGAGAACCTGGCCTCCTAGCCCAGGTCTGCTTTCTTTTGGAATGATGCCTTCAGCAAGCTGTCCACCCTTGGGTGCCTAGTATCTCATGACCTTGGATTCTCGTCCCCAGATTGCTGGGCAGTTAGGGGTTAAGCAAAAGGCTCACTCCTGCCTCTCCCTTTTTGACTCATGTCACATCTCCCTTGGACCACTGTATTGGCCTCTCTAAATGGTCTCCTTGCTTCCATCCTACACTTTTAGCAGCAGTGGTCTTTCTGTGATTTATTCCAGACCATGTCACTTCCTAGTGTAAGACCTTTAGTAGCTCCCAATTGCCCTTGAGATAATATTCTAGGTCATTGCTTTAGTTACTAAGCTTCAGTACATCAAGCCCTTTACAGTCTGGCCTGGCCTGTCTTTGTGACTTCACATGGAGCCAGGTTCATTCTACTATTTACCACTCTCTACCAGGCAATGGTCCCCAAAGCTCTCGGACCTGGCATTGAACATGTTCTAAATATAGGGCTTGACACTTACACTTGGAGTTTTTGGTGGAATAAAATAAAAATCTTGCATTTCAGTCCTACCAGCATATTCAATTTGCAGAATGCTGTGTCATGTGACCTCCTACTTCTGGGCCTGAGGATGTTGGCTCCTCTGCTCAGAATGCTCTTACCCTTTTTCACCTATGAAGCTCATACTTCATGATGCCCCTTTATTGATGGCTTTCTAGATGCCACTTTTCTGTCTTCCTTAAAACTGTCAGCTTAAAAGAGCAAAGAACAAGTCTTTCTGAGCTTAACACAACACTTTGCACATAGTAGCAATTTTTCAATAAATCTCTGTAAGGTTTAGTGAGTGACAGGTGTGTGGTCACCTCCTTCAATGCTCTCTTTTTGAGCAAGGACTCATAACAAGCACCTGTATTTCCTTAGATGAGGATTCAAGCAACTCTGTTCTGTATGTTGGAATAAAAATGCACTCACAAGGAATATTGGGGAAAGCTCTTGGGGCATGGACACAATGGCATAGGAAGAAACAAGGGCAAAGAGCTGTTTGTTTGGCTCTTGGTTTGCCAGAGCTGGCACAATCATCCCTCACTGCCCTGCAAAGCTGTGAAGTCTCCCAGGTTCCCTGAGAGGCAGACATTCTAGTTCCGCCTAGCTGACATCAAAGACAAATGGCAGACATCAAAAGAAGTGCAGCAGTTAAGGACAAATACAACAGTAGATAAGCTCTTCTTATTTTGTTTATTCTGAATTGAATGATGATGTATGCACATTTTTGTAAAAGAACATAAAATTATTTTGGTAATAAGCTTGCAAGCCCCTGAAGACTTGGTCTTTTATTGCAGCAGCTTCTGAGAATCACTTTTTAAATGAAGTTTCCTAAGCCTTCACCAATGACCTTGAGACCTCCAAGGCCCACCCTCATCTGCCCTGAGACTAGGATGAGAGCAGAGCTCAGAGAGGGTGCTTCCTCCATACAGTTCAACGATTCTCAGAGCGTGGTCCAAATCAACAGCATCACCAGGACCATGTAAGACATGCACACTGTTGGGCTCTACTTCATTCCTGAAGCAGAGACTCTAGGGATGCCCAGTAAACTGAGTTTTAAGCCTCTGGGAGATTTCCACACTCACTCAATCTTGGGAAATGCTGTTATAGTCCAAAGACCGGGTGTCTTTTTTGGGAATGGAATTGGGAGCTAGGAGGTGGCTCCCACCCCTGGGGAAGGTGCAGTGGGAAGTGAGGAGAGGGTGGAAGGAAGGGTCTTTCCTGGGCCTGTTCTCTCTCTACTCTCTGCCTTGGGCTAATCCACACCCATAGTTCACATCTTGAAGAGAATTTCTCATCTCTTATTTGTCTTTCCTTCATCCTTGAGCTTCCTTTCTTCCCATACTAGTCATTTCAATCTGCATAGTCTATTATATTCTCAAATCTAAAATCTGTAAAAGAAAATTTATCATTTTCTCTCAATTTTATTAATGTAACTTTCTTTGTTCATTAATCCCTCCCTCACAATCATTTATCAAGGGCCTCCTATGGCCAGCCAATACTCTGCGCTGGGAGAGTCTCCATTTTACATGCTGTCACTAATTCTCATTCACACACATTCAGAGCCTGGAGTTTACTTTCTCTTCTCTCTCTTTCTCAGATCCCTTTGTGACTGGTATTCAAATTTCTTGCCCTTTGATTTCCAAGACCCTGGTCTTCACCCTAGTCAGGACCCTATTCATCTCAATCCAAGTCAAGAAATCCTTTTTAGGTACCTAGAATCTAAAATGCGTTGTGCCAGGCCCACTGGGACTAAAACAAGCAAACAAAAACAAACAAATAAAAAACACAGTTCTTGCCCTCAAATAATTTAGTTTCTGAATCAATAGAGTAATCTATTAATTAATCTTCCTTTTCCAGGGCTTCTCTCTAATCCACTTTATACCCTATTACCAGACTAATCTTCCTAAAACACTGAGAATTTCATTCCCCTGCTCATAAGTTTTCTATAATGTGTTTTCTGTGTTGCAGGTCAAAATTCTTTTAAATGCAAATCTTCTACAGCTTAGACCTTCCTCTCCAGTCAACTTTCCAATACTTCTCAAACTTCCCAAACTCTCAGCGGTGTTCCCATCTTCAGAAACATCAACCACCCTTGATATCCCATCCTTCTGCCTGGTATGTCATCTTCCCTCCTGCCCAGATTGCAGAATTACTTTGTGTTTTGCCACCTTTCTGAAGCCTTCTTGGACAGTCATGATCCACAACACTCTTCCCCCTGTTTGGCACCGAGCACACCCTGACATTTGGTATGAATTACTCATGTCCCCAAAATGAAACCACCAGGGCACAGAAAGCTCTTAACACCAGCGTTTGCTGTGCCTCACGTCAGGTACCAGGTTCCACATGTCAGAGGTCAACCTGAGCACTGGGCTACCTGCTGCATGATTTGCTTACTCTTTCATACTTTCCATTGGCCATTATCACTGCATTATCCCCTGAAGACAGCTTTAACCATCCTGAGTTTCAGCAGTAAACTTCTTTCCTGTCATAGGCAGATAGACTGGGGCGGGGGGCGGGCTACTCCTCCTGGTCATTCTGGGGCCTGGGTTTTTGCAACTACAGGGCCCACTCCAGGAATTTCACGGCAGCACACTTATCCACACATTGAGTGGAGTGGAGGGGAGAAAGTGCAAAGGTCACATGAGCAAGTCCCTGTCATGTCCCATGGCTAGGTCTGAAGTGGCAGGCATTGCTTCCCTCAGTTCCATTTGCCAGAAGGCTGTTAACACGATCCTACTCATGGCACATGTGGCAGAGTGGGACAAACCTAGACCCTGGGGGCCACTGGTGTTCTCTGACACACTCAGCAGTTTTCGTTGTTGTTGTTGCTGTTGTTGTTGTTTTTTGTTTTGTTTTGTTTTGTCTTGTTCTTTTTTAACTTTATAAAGACCAAACAAGCACAGGATAATTTTGCTGGTGACAATGCATGCATAGGGTGTGGCAGCCTGAGGATGGACCTCAGCTGGTTTTGGGTCCTGCTTTTGGCGTAGCCATGGCTATCCTTAGAACAAAGTACAAAAGACAAAGCTTGGTGGTCATTGGTAATAAGTGAGAGCACAAGCTCCTTAGCCTATCTTGCCATTCCACTGGCTAGACTGAAGTGTGACACTTTTCTATAAATGTACAGGTGGGAGTGCAGGGGGCTGACCACCCCTGGCTGGAATATCCCAGGCACCAGTGCTCCTCAGAGTAGGAGTGCATACTTACCAAGTGTTAGATTTGTTCCTAAACCTTTTTAGGCCAGTACATGTCCTATTTAAATTATTTAAAACATTGTATTTAATTAATGTTATACAAAGTGATGAGTGAAATGGGAATACAAGTAAAAATATATTTTTTTTAAAAAAATTAAGTGGACTACTTTGGAAAACCTGCTGAAAGTGAATTGATTTAAAAAAATGATTGTTAAATTAGATGTCTGTGAGACCCAGTAGCGGGAAGAGGGGAGGAATTATAAAAATATAGAGGACTCTGTAATCTGATTGCTTTATGGTATCTTTCAGTTCTAACTGCACTTTGAAGAAACCCAAACTGAAAATCAAATTTGATGCATTACATATGTGTTTTTTTTTCAGAAAGTAACCATCAAGAAATAGGAAGAGGCCTTGACCCAAATTCAAAAGATAAAGATTGGCAAATAAATATATTCTTATGTATGTGTGTGTGTGTGTGTGTGTGTGTGTGTGTGTGTGTGTGTGTGTGTCTGTTTTTGATTAGTTTGTTCTTTTTATTCCTTGAATTCCACATATAAGTGAAATCATATAGTGTTTATCTTTCTCTGTCTGACTTAAATACCTTCTAGGTTCATCACAGCAATATTTCTTTCTAACCCTTTTCTTTTTATATGTAGGGGTCTTATATGTTTATCCCTTCAGCTACTCTATCTTTTGGTTGGAGCACTTAATTCTTTTCCATTTAAGGTATTTATCGATAGGAATGTAGTTGTTAGAATTCCTTATTCCTGTTTTCGATACATTTTTTCTTCTTAAAGAAGTCTCTCCAACATTTCCTGTAATACTGGCTTAATGGTGATAAATTCTTTTAGCTTCAACTCTAAATGATAGCTTTGCTGGATAAATTGTTCTTGGTTGTAGATCCTGAGTCTTCATTCTGTCGAATATTTTTTGCCAAGGCCTTCTGTCCTACATGGTCTCTCTTGAGAAATCAGCTGCCAGTCGTATGAGTGTTCCCTTAGAAGTAATAATTTCTTTTTCTCTTGCTACTTTTAATATTCTTTCTTTGTATTTAAACTTTGGCATTTTAATTATGGTGTGTCTGAATGTGGGCCACTTTAGATTCCTGACTTTTGGAAACCTCTGAGATTCCTGGGGTTTTATGTCCATTTCCTTCACTAAATTAGGGAAGTTTTCCATCATCATTTCTTCAAACAGCTGTTCATCATCTTGATTTTCTTCTGTTACACAGATCAGACAAATATATGGAGCCCTAATGGTGTCCCATATTCTCTTTAAATTATTTTGGTAGTCTTGGCATCTTTTTTTTTTTTTGTCATTCTGATTGAGTGTCCTGATTGGCTTTCCTGTCCTCTAGATAGGGTATGTAATCTCTTCTTTATTCACTTTGTTTATTCCTTTGTTTATTCCATTTAATATACTTCTCATCTCAGATAGTTGTGTTCTCCATTTCACACTGGTTCCCTCTTATAATCTCCATTTTCATTTTTATCTCTTTGTTGGAGTTCTCTACACTTCCCAAAAGTTCACTGAGCATCTTGATAACCACTATTTTGAACTCTGCATCTGTTAGATTACTTGATTCCATTATATCTGCATCTCTGTTCTGTTCTGTCATACGGTTTCTGCTTCTGTGTCTTCCCATTTTGGCTGCCTTTCTGTGTCTGTTTCTGTGTACTAAGCAAAGCTCCTAAGTCTTCTGGTTTTATTAATGTGGATTTGTGAAGTAAGTGTCCAGTGACATAGTCCTGAGAGGGGTTCAGCTGCAGGCCAAACTTAGCCCAAGCCTCAGCCCCTCTGAGGCCACCTGTCAAGATTCAGCAAGCAATCCACAGATGCTGTGCTTATAGTTGCCTCAAAGGGCCACAGCAGAAACTGAGGCCAGCTGCCTTTATCAGTGTGAGTCTCTGCAAGGAGCACCTGACTCATTGAGGATACACCTGAATGTGGCTTGGGTGGGGCCTGAGTTGGGGAAGGCAGGGTTTCAGGGAATCCTCTGGGAGAAGTGACTTTTGTTATCCAGTTTGATGACATCACAGCTATTGTGGCGCTGTGCATGGTGCACTGGTAGTGGGGAGGGCTCAACAGGGAACAATGGATACTGCCGGCACTTCTGTACTGAGTGAGTCTCGCCTCGGCCCTCACTCCAACAATGTATCCCTGTAAGTCCCTGGTGCCCCTTGTGTGCAGCCAAACGGGCACTGGTGCTCAGAATGAGTAGGTCTGTCACCACGAAAATCCACTCACAGAAATGGCCCCTTTAGGAAGAGTCTGCTGCTGCTGCTGCTGCTGCTGCTGCAGCCTCCATCTCACTCAGCCACTCTAGACCTGGCAGCTCCACGTCCTTGCTCCGCCTTACCTTCTGCTGTTGCAGGGTAATTTCTTGTATTTCTTCCTAGTTGTATAGCTTGATCATCTAGATTCAGGCAATTTTTCCTTGCTGCTGCTCCTTGTTTCCATCACAACTTTGATTTGGTTGCCAGAGGGATGAACAGAGCTTCTATCATCTACACCATTTTTTTCTCTCTCTATTCTTATGTGTTTTAATTTAAAATGGTTATTTAATTTTATTTTTATGCTTCCCCACTTTGACTGCCTTTTTGGTTAAGCACTGATCTGTAGTCTGTCTGTATCAGATAAGATACATGTTGGAAACACAGCTCCATAGGAAGTACATTAAAGTCACCCTATATAAGGCAGATTAACTTAGCACTCTAATTTTTAGGATCACCTTTCCTGACTAAACAACATGTACCTACAGCTCATAGTATCTAAGAATGAGGCTCACAGGCTAACTCATCTAGTATTTGATGTTGCCTGTACCTGGAAAAGGCGCACTGCTACCTATGGGGCCAAGAGCTGTCTGAATCTGTTCCACAGATGTTTCTGTGTGTGCTGGGTGGGAGGACTCTGAATCTCATACAGTAGGTGTGGGAATCAAGAAAGGTGAGAAGAAGGAGATTAATCTTCAGAAGCGTGGACCCTTCAACCACTGCTTGTGAGCAGAAAGAGAAACCCAAATTAATAACAGACATTTTACTGGGATGGGTAGAAATGGACATCTCCACTGCATTGTCTTAGAAAACATAGATCAGTTCTCTTAGTTATTGAAAATGGTGAAAAGCGGCCCTCTTGCAAGCTTACATAGCCAGAAACTAAGAGAAGAAATTTAAACCTCTCAGCAGCTTGACTGACAGGAGAGCAGCAGAAAGACAAGAGCTGACATTGGAAGTCATACCAGGGTGACCTCTTTTTCTTTGTTTAAATATTGTGCTTTGAAAGAGTTTATTTTGTGAAATGGTGAATCGTGCAGGCAATGAGCAACAAGAGAATATTTCATGGACCTGGCCCCACACTAAATCATGAAGAGTTGAGTTAATATTTCCTACACTCTCCATTCCTTTGGAAACCCTTTGTAACTTTCTCCTGGCCCTTATCAAGTTGGACCCTGTATCATAGTCATCTGTGTACTCATGCATTTCCACTGCTGGAGTGTAAGCTCCTCGAGGTCAAGATCCCTCTCCAACTACCCACATGGGGTGTGGGAGTGTAGTAGAGTGTGTAAGCACATGGTGGACACACAATTCATGCCTATGGAATAAATGAATGAATAAATGAATGAATAAGGGGGAGGTAAGGATGAAGAAGACTAGACTCTAATCAGCTTCTAAATCACACCCACCAAACACTGAACTGCAAAATCTAATTCAATATTTTAACAAAAAAATATTTTACCAGAAATGGTGCGTTTGCTCTTCCCTGTGACCTGATCAAGCACCAGAAGAAGGAACAGGGCCCTGAGCACTTGGCCCACACCTTTTCCTTGTGTCCAAGTGTGGTGCTGGTGAGTGGCTGAGCAACTGCTGAGGAGTGAAAGAGAAAAATTCCATGAATGATGACCTCTCTTTTATATCTAATTCTCTTTACATTTTATATATTTAGGCGAAAAGATAGCCTAGTTAATTTCAGTGGTGGTGGGGGGATTTTTGTTATTTAAGAGCGGTCCAGGAGGTTGAAGATGGTTTGGACAAACAGAATAACCTAAAAAGTTCCTAATCTTGCCACCCAAGACTACCACAGTTGACATCTTGATATTATTTTAATCTTTTTTTCTCTGCATTGTTTGGTTCCATAATTGGGATCCCACTGTATATGCAGTTTGTGTACTGCCTTTGAACTGATCTATATTTTGAGCATTTCCCATGCCATATTTATCTCTTAGAAACATAGTTTTAATAACTACTTAATATTCGATCACCTGGATGTGCTATACTGTATTTAACAATTCTTTTTAAGTTTGAACATTATGAATAGACCCTTCCATTCAAAACAAAATTTTTAATGTATACATTTACATAGTTTACACAGTAAACTGGTTCTTTAAGCCTTCTTGTGAAGACAGCTATCTCCTGCCCTCTTCCTTTTGATATTTTAAAGCAACTGCTTTCCTTTCTTTTGGTTATTTTGAAATTTGCCTCCATATCTTCCAATACAAAGCTTGTATCGCTACCTCTTAAATCTTCAGTTTCAGGCACTAACAACTAACTGGCTTCCTCGATGAAAGATGAACGTTTAGTTCTCTTTCATGACCACTACGGCACCTGCCACACCCAACCATGCAGCATACACGCGTACTTCCTTCCTATCCTTGCATCCTTCTCAATTCAGCCATCTTACAACTTTTGTGAGCTTAGCATTTAGCATGTACATTACATTTATTATGTGCTTGTAAATTCTGTTCACTGCTAAGGCACATGGTATATCATGATTGCTTTTTAATTTTTGCACATCATTTTGTTTCCCTGGAGCTAAAATTTCCCCAGGATTTAGAAACACCAACAGAGAAGACCCAGCAGCAGCTGGGGTGACTGTGGACCTGGCTGCCATGGTGAGTGACAATGTGTGTGAGTTGTGACAGTTCCTACCTTCCTAGCATACAAAAGTATGACTGTTGCTCTACTTTTACCTTCTAAATGTCTCTTTGGCCAAGGCTAATCTAGTCTCATCAGGGAAAGACTTCTGGGAGCTTAGTTCCAGCAGTGAAGTTGACACTGTACAATTGCAGCCCAAACTTCTTGAAGAAGTCTGACCTTCTCCAGCCTGGGCTGGTCATGCTTTATATCTGGTACACTGATTCATGCTGGGAGTGCTTCTTCACCCAGGAGAGTCCTTTTGCTTTTTTCTTTCGATTTAGACCTCTTGTTTTCCGGAATCTGTGTTTTCCCTTTTATAGCTTTATACTCTTGTTTCTGTTGAGCACATCCTCAAGAATGCTTAGAAAACAAGAATTCACAGGCAGTAAATGTTTCAGGAAATAAGTGTCTAAAAATGCTATTCTACTCCTCTTAATTAATGGTTTGAGTGGGTATTAAATTCTACAGTAGAAATCATGTTCTTTAAGCATTCTAGCATCCAGTGTTGAAATTGAAAAGTTTAGAGGCATTGTAATTCTTTGGTCTTTGTTTGTAATTTATCTTTTTGTTTGTTTTCCTTTCCAGAAGCTTATAGGATCTTCTTGTTTCCAAAGTTTTGACATTTTGTGATGATGTACCACAATGAGTTTCTACTGCCATCCACTGTGTTGGGTACTCAGTGGGCCCTAATTTCGTTACCAAGTTTCTTACCTTCATTTTTTCTTAATGGAACTCCTATCATGTGAATGTTGGAGTTCTGGAACTGAGTCCTCATAATTTTCTGTTTCCTCTGCTATTTTCTTTTTGTTTGTTTAGTGGGTTGGTTTTTGTCCTTTTCTTCCTTCTACCTTCTGGGAAATTTTCTCAGCTTTATTTTCAAACCTATCTGTTAAGTTTTTAATTTCTGCTATCATTTCTTAATCTCCAAAAATTCTTTTTGTTCTCTAACTGTTCTTTAAAAATAGTATATATGTGTGAGTGTTTTTTTTCTCTGAAATGCTACACCTTCTGTTATCTGTCTGAAGAAATTAATACTAGTATCGTTTCAAGTTACTTTTTTCTGTTTTTTGATTTGTCTCAGCTGTATATTTCACATTTGAAGATTTATTAAAGTATTTTTGATCATCTACTCATATTTAAGAGTGGGAGATTAAAAATCTAATCAGAAACTTTAAAGTTTTCCAACTTCAGGCTTTATTTTGTGGTTATACAGCAGAGTCATGTTGCGGGGAGATTGCATTTGTTAGTATCCTTAAGATTTCCTGAGTGGGCTGGGCAGTTTGTGAGAAAAATTTTCCACCTCCTTCCTGGAGGACGCAAGCTTGACTGCTGGGGTGCTGGGGGTGTGCCTACATTCCTACGGTCCCCTGTTTCCTTACCATGCCCTGCTGTCAGCGGTACCTGGCATCCTGCAGTCCAAGAACCTCCACAAAACAAATCTGTAGTATCTGCCACCCTCGCTCCCACCCTATCCCCCACTCTCTGCGTTGGGGATGCAAAGCAATAAGAATGAGGGAAAAGATCAGGAACTTTGGTAATCTATGTGAATCTGCATAAAATGAAAAAAATTACACCCCAAACTCCTGTTTTTAATCCTACCTTCACCCTGCTTTCACTGTTGCCAGAGCTGACACCTTCCAAGTGATTTGGGAGTTGTGCAGAACAGATTCAACTGCTCCTGGCTTTTCCTGACACTAAGGATGCAGCTCTGGGGTATGCTGAATAACTTACCACTCCATCCGCTTGCTCTGCAGCCTCCTCATTTCACTGCTTTGTCTAATCTCCCATTCTCTCTGTCCTCAAGGGCTTGTGCTTCTTTGGATATCCTTTTTCTCTCCACTTTGGTTTGGCTGGGGAGGAGCAAAGGTGGGTCTTGAGCAGTCAATATCTTTAACAGGTATCACTTAAATTTCCTGGAATTTAAGAAGTCTTAGTTCCTTGGGTAATTCATAAACATGCCCCATCAAGGTGCTGACTTAGCTCCAAGAAGCACCCGTGCTGACCTAGGAAAACATAGGCATCCAACTGCTTTTTTGCCCTAATATACATACATGAAGGCAACCCTGTCTTTCTCTTAAAAAAAAATCTTTATTCAAATAGTGAAAGTTTGTGTACTTGGGTTTAGGGGCAAAATTGCTATAATCTACCAGGACTCTTGAAAGCGGGGGCCTAGAAGTACCCTGCTTATAATAGGATGAAAAGAGCTAGTTTGCTATATCTGCCTAACACTTTATAGATTGTTTGTGTAATTCCAGCCAAGGAGGCTCATCTTTGAAACACCAAATTCATTCACTGACTTATTTGCACAATTTTTCTATGTCTAATGCCATGGGTTTCTGGTTCCTCCCTTGGGTGAGCTACTCAGTAAGGATATCCATTTCCTTCTCTGTTTCATATTGACTAGGGGATTATTCTCTGCAGAGACATCTTATCAGTCATCCAGTTCATGGTTGAAAAATGAGCTTAAGCTCACAGCAGACTTTTACAGAAATACATTTTATTATCACTACAGGAAGAACTTTCTTTTAAATTTCCTATGTGATTTACTTTTTATTTTAGGATTTTAAACAATACCTAAGCTGTACCACAGTAATCATAGTTTATTTGGTGGATACTTTTTTAACTTTTCAACTGCTTTTTTTTTCAAGAAGCAAATGGTTTGGAGTTTTGTTTGCTTCCTTTTAAAAAATTTTAATGGAATGTTGATAAAGGAGAAATTCTTATGGCTTAAGAGGTTATGTGCATCATTCTCAACTTGGTGATTTTTTGTCTAATGCATGATTCACTTTGGAGGTGCATCCAGTCACTATGAGAAGTTCACAGGATGCATCAGGCACTTGGGTTACAGAAGATTTAATAATGTACACACACATCACTAGAAAAACAGAGGACTATGCACTCTCTGGCAATTTGGTAGTAAAGCAATTCTTTGACATATACAGATGTCTATTTAAACATGTTTGTATTGCAAAGTGCAGGGTAATCTCTTTCTAATCATTCTTAATGGCTTTTGCCTACTCCCATTTTCTGGCTTGTTACTAGTTAAAGTTTGAAGTTCAAAAGTGAATTACAGTTATTTATTCTCCACTCTTGAATAATGGAGATATTCCAGTTCTAAGCTTACTAGACAATGCAACAAGTGAACTATAATTTGAGTATCTTAAGAACAAAATTTGGTAGCATTATTTATGAACCAGCATGACCTTCAGCTCTACAATGTTTTTTTTTTTTTTAAGTAAGCCATTGGAATTAACCAAGTTCTCTCCTATTAGACAGTAAAGTTCTCCTATTCATGAAAACACAGCCTTTCTTTTTAATGTTGTTGTCCAAGTAGCCATTCCTTTAGAAAAGTGTAGGTTGAGAGATAAGGGGCCTGAATGGAAACAAGGTGAGACACTCATGCTGTCTTGAAGGCCTTGAGGCTATTAATACTTTACTTCAAAACCCTGATGCTAGTGTACTCTGGCCCATGCTTTTGGGGTAGGTCCTCTCTGTGGTTTGGATGCTTCTTCGCTATCAGTTTGGGGCTCTTTCCTAAACATCTATAGTTCAAATCCATTAAACAAGAGAGAAATATTCATTGTCTAATAAATATCTGGGTGATTTCCAGAAACAGAATTGTGTTCCTGAGCCAAGTTCTATTTTAGTCATAGCCAGTGATTCATTGGCGACCTTAGGCAAAAAAGAGGTAATCTTTATTCCTCCAGCAATGTTCCCAATTCTCAAAACTCAGAGTTACAAGCAACAACACTGACCTTTTGTTACAGTGATCAGGACAGTGTAGGTGTGAAGGGTGCAAAATGCAGAGCCAAACCCAGAGCCAGGGTTCTAGCAAAGTGTGAGGTACAAACTTGGCGGTACTTTTCTTAGTGTCTTTGATCTTCATTCTCCTCACTTACAAGTAAAGATTATAATAGAACTTTGAGAGCTATTACGGATAAAGCTATGTCAATATATATATGAAGTATGTTTAACAGCACATGGAGAGTACTTAAAAAGTATTAGCATTATTTTTATTGTTATTTTCTTTACAAGCATGGTAGGTGGCATTATTGTTTCCAATTTTTATTTCTCTCTTTTCAATTCAACTTTGAATTTCCTTCATCAGAGGTGGAATGCACTTCCTCACTCCTGACTTTAGGTTTGGCCATGTGACTTGCTTGGCCAGTGGTATATGGTTAGAGAGACAACCTGCCAATCTCTAGCTAGGGTCTTAAGAAGTATTACATGTTTGGAAATTTGTGCTCTTAAATGATGTTTCCATCATTCATGAGATTAACAAGTCCCTGCTGCTGTGCTGGTCCAGAGAGAATGAGAGGCATGTGGTGCAGAGGTAAACCCAACCTGTTGCTTAGAGCCAAACCTAGGCAGTCACTTGCGTCCCATCCAGTTGATGCTCAGACAGTCTTAACATTTGTGAGTTAGAATAAATGATGATGTTATGCCAATGAGTTTTGGGCTGGCTTTGTATTCAGCGTGATTGTGACAATCACTAGCAGATACAATGAGAAAGTTAGTTAACTGTTGTGAAGGGGGGACGCATAAAGCATGTAATGGAAGCTGAAGTGTGAAAAGGTGAGTTCGAAGCAGACCTGAGAAGAAAATCTGCTCTCTGCTCCTCCCTGCAAAGCCTGGAGCTTGAACATCTGGCTGCTCTGAACCTGCCAAGAGTCATTTCTGCTCTTTTGTTTGTTTGTTTGATTTTTTTTTTAAAGAAAGGATTTCAGTTTCCTCAACATATATCTGTGTTGACCATATCCTCTCATTCTTTTAATTTATTTTGTATCAACATAGATAGGGCTTTCCTTCTGATACACACCCAGTGGAAATCTTGCTTTTCTCTGGTTGCCAAAGACTCTTACTGTGAAAGGTAGGTCAGAATTCAGATCCTGGAAATGCAGTATGTGTCTCTTCATTCACACTCAGATGTGTTACTATTTTCCTAAAGCTGTGGTAGCAGCCGAGTCATTTAATTTCTTTGGTGTAAACCTGAAGCTCCATGGAATAGTGGGCTTGGCATCCTGACAGGCTCTGTCTCTACTGTCAGCTTCCGAGATAGAGAGGAGGGCGAACGTGAGAGGGAGCATGCACACAGTGGAAGCAAGAGTGCTTGGAAGGCCCAGGACAGTGGCTGGATCTCAGCCTGCTCTTGGCTGCCTCTTTCCTTAGAAGCTTTGGGAAGATTTAGAGAACGCTTTATTTTAAAATGAAGGAAAGCCTTTGAAATGTTACCTTGCTCAATTTAGTTGGAGCTATTTTTAATTGCTCTTTTTTTTTCTGTCTCTTTTCCATAATAATTCATTTTTTTTTAAATTAGGTAGAACTGGAGTGTGAAGTCAGTGGATATTTTCATAAGTCATTATGTCATCTGTAAGGGACATATGACCTATAAATGCATGATACACTCAACCATCTGTGTGGTGAACAAACCCATGGGGGCATTCATCAGTTCTGGGGGGCAGATGCCACTTAAGCTAGAAGGGGGCAAGACACTGGTTTAGATCCACACTTCATGAAGACTGAACTTGACACCTCTCATTATTTTTTTTGCACTGCCTTTGCCTTTAGGATAGTCACACAGAGTTTTGCCTGAGGTGGTAGAAATCTAGTTGAGGTGAGAATTCTAGTTAATATGTAGGGATACATCCCTGACTCCTACATCTCACATGCTTCATTAATTAAGTGATGTTTGTTGTTTAGAAAAGAGCTTTTACATTAGTAACTATTTTCATAAAATCAGACCAGTGCCGCAGAATTAGAATCAACAAAAGGACAGAACTGGACAGATTAGGCCAGCCTATTAATTATGACTTAAAGTGAGATGTTGCAAAGTATAAGCTCAACATGAAGGTCTCTATTAAAGGTTAACGGGGTTATCTTTTTTCTAAAGGTAGAAAGTCGTTTTCTTCAGCTAACAAACGCAGGTCTTGAGATTCTCAAAGCAAGAAGGAGGAAACCAGGATCAAACCTATCTGCAAAATCACTTAAGTGAGGCCTTATCTCCTCAGGACAGCTTGACTGGACTGCTCCTGCCACCTGCAAACCCGCATACTCTGTGGCCGCTAATTCCACACTCTGTCCTCTAGCCAGAGTGGTCTTCTTGCAACACAAACAGGATGGTGTCATCTTTCCACTCTCTACCCAACTTCCTAAGTAAATCTCTTCAAAGATTTGACCTAGGGCTCTTCCTTCTGCCTTTAAAGTCCCTTAACATCTAACACCTTCCCTTTTCAGCACCATTACTTCTCCCATTCCAGCCATGCCTTCAGCAATGTCCCCGCCTCCACGGACCTCAGCAGCTCTTTTCCTTTTGTCTGAACTACACTTCTCCACTCCTTTCAACTAGTAACTGTAACTTCTTCTTCGGGCACTGGCTCAGCTCCAGACCCTCCCCCACTCACCCACTCCCCTGTTACAGGCAGACTGGCCGGTTACCATATATGGAGTTACACATTGGCTTGTCTAAGTTTCCTCTACCAATAAACCCTATATCTATCTATGAGGACAGCAGGTTTTTGCTCACCATTGTTCGGGTTCCTACTATTGGAAGAGTGTTGACAAATAGCAGGCTCTCAATAAACATCTGTGGAATAGATGGAAAAAGGAGTTGAGTAAAAAACACACTCAGGACATGTGATTGTTGTCACAGAAGTATATGTTCTAGATCAGATTAGCTATTTATTGTAGGGAAGCAGAGTGGTTTACCAGTTTAAAGGCATTATCTGTGGAGTCTGACCTCTGGAGTTCAAATTCTTTCTCTGTATCTTTCTCATTGAACACTCTCTGACAAATTACACAACTGCTCAGTGCCTTAGTTTCCCATCTGAAAGCAGGAATATGCCTCCTCCTCAGGGGAAAGACATAACATCCAGCTTTTCTTGGAAGAGACTTTTCTGTGGTCGAACTCAAACTAAGTACAAGTGGTTTAGTTTAGCGATTTGACGTGCTGGTTTAATTTTTGGCTCAGATTTTTGCCAATACACAATCCATATTCAGATTCATACTGATTTGTAAAGAATGTATCTCTCTACTTATTTATCTATCCATACATCTCTCTCTTCACTACCTGACAGTGAACTAAATGCATTTTGCTTATTCCATCTACATTACAATAAAAGAAAAATAACATTAGGGATCAGTCCAGTTTGAGGTCCTGTGTTTTGTTACTGAGTTTGGTCCCTATTTAAACTATTTAAGTGATTCCTTACAATTTACATAGTTCTGAAATCATCTAAATCAGCACAGACAAGATCTGTATTTTCAGCAAGAGAACTCAGAGGATGACCTGCTCTATGTGATCAATTACAGAGCACAAAGAAAACAGGTGGTGGAACAACAGAGTGGGAGCAAGTCTGGGGACTTTGTGTTCAATGGAACAACTATATTTGAACAGGGAAAGAACATGTTTTTTCACTACTTTTTAAATAATTTTTTATTTTATTTCATAACTGCATTGTTAACACTGGGGAGGGCGTTCTGAAGGGAGGCATGACATATTAGAAAGATGTGGAAACAAAGCACCATTTGCAAAAACAACAAAATAGTGAACACAGGCAGAGTAAACAGCAGAGATGCCAGCACTGTTAAGAGATTGGCCATTGAAGAGAACATGAAAGACAAGTCACCACACGAACCTGTGATAACCCTTCCCCCAGTTTACAAAACAGGGAGAGAGCAAACGAAGGAGCTCAGGGTTAGAATTACCTTATACCAGCTCACATTTGGGTTCAGCAGAGGAAGTCAGATGAAGGAATTAGGGCTATTTTTAGTGAAAGCAAAGAAGAACTCTTGGGAGTAGAACCCAAGGTGAATGATAAAGTGACTCGATGACCTCTGTTACAGATGCTCAGAGAGAATATCATGATTTAACAACTTTCCTGGGAAGAAGAAACCTGACGATGGTATTAACAATAGTCTAACAATGAAGAATCAGGAAATTGAGACACCACCACCAGGAGGCCAGAGAGCATGGCTGAGACAAGCCAAATATAGATTTTCTTTGTGAGGTGACTATGATTAATACCTACACCAGAGAGTACTTTCAGTTTTAACAGTTACGGTATTATTTTAAAAACTGTAGTCAGTAAGAAGCATTTCACAAAGGGGGAAATCTAGGCACTGAAAGGGTAGATTGCTTGCCAGGAGGAACATGGTGGCAGAAATGTTAAGACTGAGGCAAGAAGACCTTGTTTATCTGTCCAGGTGGAAGAATCCAGCAGGGAGAGTCATACCCCAACCCTCATCTCAGATGGGCACCTATGAAGCCAGTGGCAACATATCCTGCCCTTGAAAACAGGAACCGTTTCAAAGCTATTTTCCAGTAAAAGGACAAAATTGGGAACTGGTGGAGATAGACCTGATCAGAGGCACAAAGTCCTGGAGAAAATAAAATAAGGGGGCTGCGTCGGCTGTTTATGAATTGTGGCAATTTGGCTAGTGCTAATCAAGCAATAAACAATGCCAGTCATTAGAGTATCTGTGGAAAATGGTGGTAAAGACATCCACCTAGCAAATAAGTTCTGGCATGAGATACAGTTTTGGAGACCATGGACTTTGAGGAAAAGATGGGTGGAAGGACATACAGCAGGAGAATGTTAAAGAGATAGACGAAGGTGAAGAAAGCAGAAGTCAGGAGAACTGATCTTTTTGGCAGCATCTCATTTCTTATCAGTTACTCTGGGCAACAAGGGTTTGCAAACAGAGCTGAAGGACTTGGGAGCCTTCAACTCACTGTTGGGCAGCACCCTGTAACCCATTAAGAAGGAGATTGCAGAAGCAGTCAAGTGGGTATTTGGAAATCCAAAGTCTCTTAAAGATGATCTTCCCTTCTTAATGAAAAGACAATCTGTAAGGACTCAACCTTCAACCCCACTAGGGATTGAGAAGTGCTCTGGGATGTTGAAATGGACCCCGATGTCAAGCAGGAGTTTGCTTACGATTGACCAGGGAACATAGCTCTTGCACAGCATCCAGGTGGCCTGCACAGAGGCTTACACATAGCGAAAACTTTTTGGAAACTGTGCTACAGAGCCGTGGGCCCCAGCCAGTTTGTTATGTCTGGCACCATTGGGCACTGATCAGCACTTGGCTCCCATTTGGCCCCCAGGAGCCCTCCTGCTGACAAAACCCTGCTCAGGCAGGTGGCACTCCCTCACTTTTACCCTCTGCCCTTCGGCCTTGATGGACTGCTGAGGAAGAGGAGCGAATTCCTAGGCACGGTGCCCTGAGATGAGGGCCTCCTGGGATCACCATGCTATCACCAGAAAGTGAACTTTTCATCAACAGTTTTTTTCTTTTATAATACTGAACACCTTAAATAGACAGCAAGTTCCATTCTTCCATACCCCTACTTTACTGAATGACTTTTTGTTTGTTTGTTTGGAATGAATCAACTATCTCAGACTGACATGTGTTCTAATGCACCACTTTGCCCATTGAAATTTTCAGAGTATAAGCTATGCATTCAGGCATCATAAAGATTTTGTGCATGCTGCTCAACTGTGTGCAGCATTGCCCCATGGACAGGTGTACCTGACGAAGGAGCACTCACAAAGATGCATCTTCCAATCATTGACAGTTCAAACTTTTGCAGTGTAAAGCTTTAAAAAGCCACTGGTTTTGATGAAAATTTTTATAAATATGTACAAATGCTTCTGTGCTTTACTAAGCAGGAAATACATAGTGTAATTCACTTTCTTGTGAATTAGCGACTAGTAGCCTCTTCTAAATTAAAGGCAGTGCCCAAGGATTTACAGGGCTTGTAGAACTGTTTTCCCCTATAGTAAGCGATCTCAAACCACAGTGGCAAGGAAAAAAAATAATTTAGAAAACAAAACAACTAGACAGTTTTAAAAAAATGACTTTTTTTTCTATTTACAACAATAATACATGTTCTTTGCAGAAAACTGTTATGTACAAAATAATAAAAGAAAAATTAAGATCACTGAAATTAGATTTAAAATAACTTTTTGCTGCCAGCCATTACTGTTACTATTTTGATGTCTGCAGCCATTACTGTTACTATTTTGAAGTCTGATGGTGCTACTGTTAAAATTTTCTCAGTTTCTACCTTGTGGTTCTCATCTTTCCTTCAAGGTAATGTGCTTATGCTTGTGCTTGTGCTTTGTGACCACTGCTTTTATTTCTGGGTAAAATTGTGTTGTGAAGATAAGATAAATATGATCATGAATGCATAAAAAAAATTGCACCACTCTATCATTATTCAATAAAAAGCTAAAATGGGGGCAATTTATAAACCGTCTCTTACAAATAACATTGTTGGTTTAAGTCTGTAAGAAGTTCTTGAGATTAGCAAATAATTCTTAATCTCTTTGAAACTTCTCACAGCTACTCTCAAAAACTTTAAAACTTTGCAGGTGGATTCTAGAATAGAAGGTGTCAGTGTATCTTAGTTTGTTTGGGCTGCTATAATAGAACACCACAGACTGGGTGGCTTAAACAACAAAACATTACTTCTCATAAGCTGGAAGTCTAAGGTTAAGGTGGCGGTCAGTTCGGTTCCTGGTGAGAGCCCACTTCCCAGTTTGCAAATGGCCGCTTCCTCCTCTGTCCTCACTTGGCAGAGAGAGAGAGAGAGAGGAAGCAAACTTCTCTGTCTCTTCTCCTAAGAGCACTAATCCCATCCTGGGGCTCCATCCTCGTGATTTAATCACCTCCCAATGGCTCCATCTTCCAATACCATCTCCTTAGGGATGTCAGCCCAGAATGAATCAGAAGAGAGAGGGAGGCGAGTCAGCACAAGGCCGTACCTGTGCTTGAAAAACATGAATGAAAGCATATTTTTCTCAATGGCAAACTTTTGCATGTCTGGGGCATCGACTGTCCCCTTAGTGACCTTCTTACCTTTGAAGCAAGGGGAAAGAAGACCGACCGGCAGTCATGACCTCCCAGCTCTGAAGGAGCTGTGAATGACACACTGGATAAATCATGTGTTCAGGTGGGGAAGGCAGCCCAAACTGTATTCTTTGTATCTTCAAAACTCAGAGCCCTTTAGGCTGAAAAGAAAGTTAAAAAGACTCCTCTCAATTATATTTCATAATAGTTGTTAGTTCTGAGTTGCCAATACCTAAAAAATTAATAAAAACAATTAAACATCAAGAAAGAATAATTAGAGCTACATAGCTCCATCATCTGATCATATCAAACCACATATATTTGTCTCTATATCCATTTTTATCTGTATTTGCACTATGTGTACCAACATTTTTTTAACGCAGTTTCTCAGTGATTCCCTGTGTCACCTGCAGGGTGTGGCCCACACTACTGGAGGAGTGCCCCTTGGGGGCACTGCAGATGGCCTGTTCCTTTGTAGGAGCTTCAAGGGTGAGCTGTTGAAGCCATAACAGAAGATTGGATTTTGAAGATAAAAGTAATTTTCCTCCTTTGAAGGCAACATGAAACTGAAGAAGCCTGGGGAGCCTGAAATCAAGATGTTGGGGCTCTAAGCCTGGTGCACTCACATCCCACTGATGTGACCTTGGGTAAGGACTAAAGCTCTCTGGCTTTGGTTGCCCTGCCTGTAAATGGTGGTAAATTTCACAGGGTTGCTGGGGGATTGGTATGGATAAAGTATCTTGAATGAAAGAAACTGTGTTGATCAAACACTTCGGGGAAGTATTTAGGCCAGGAACTAGGCCTAGAGTCGATGAGGGGCCCTGGGAGAGGAACGGATTGGGGGAGGCTGACCCTCTCACCACACCCTGAACATCACCTCCCTGCCTTTTGTTTTCTCTCCCTCGCAGGCTCCACTTCCCTGCCTATGCTCCTCGCCTCTGTCTCTTCTAAAGCTGCCACTCAGAGCACACCCTCACCAGGCACATGTACTCTGTTCCTCAAGGATTAAAATATGTGTCCTGTGGTGGAAGGACATAAGGAAGAGCAAGAATGTCTGAGCTCAAGGATTCCCTGGGGATTTTTTAAAAGGATCCATTAAATTTTAGTCAGTAAATTATAATTGTTACCTGAGCCTCAGGGCTAGTAGAAAGCGTGAAGTCAACATGGAGCATGATTGATAGTGTGGCCAGTTGTCTCTACCACTGTTAGCATAGCACTAAGTAGTGCTATCCTATCTGCTCCACCAGTCAATGGCATGTCTCCACAAGTCACTTTCGGTCCTCCTGCTCAGTGACTCACTTATGACTGGCATGCAATATTTGAGGGGTGGGGCCATCAAATCAATATTTGGACAGTTCTGAGCCCTTTTCACATTTTCCTTTGCTGTATTTCAAGCATTTTGATTTCAATTGTCCTCACTTAAAGAAGCTTCCTAAACTTTTTGCTCTGTAGGCACTGAAGGAGTAACAGGCATTGTCTATCAGTTGATAATATTTTCAAATAAGTAGCTATAGTAAAAAAAAAAATGCAATTCTTGACCCCTCTGCTTTACACAAATACACAGAATTTTTAACCCTGAGCCTACAGCATTGGAACAGACATTAGACATCACCCTGCCCTACCTTCACTCCTGTCACCCAAATGGTCTCAGGGTCCTTCAGACCTACATGTAGCACCTGGGTGATTGGAGGGAAAACAGAAAATAAATCTGTGAAATCATTCTGTTATCATGATTATAGCTGTGGTTGTTTTATTTATCCAGGCCTTACCTAATCCCAAAAGAAAGGTTTAAAGAGATACTATTGTTATTACTCTTACTAGGACACTTAGATCCTTTTGCCCTTAATATCAATACTGAGCCCCACGAAGTCCCTCTTGGTCTCCTTTTCCAAGGGAAAAACTGGTCTTTCTGGAGATTCTGCAGCAGGTCCATCCCTGCTGATCTAATTTAATAACATCGGCTCCAAAAGCAGAGCAGGGGCGACCTTGGGGAACCTGGGAAGCAGACCCCTTTGAGCCTGCCCACCTAAGGTGGGCCCACACTCTTCTTCCATATCTCTCTCCTGTCCTCACGGAAGCTGCTGTGAAAAGGGCTCCCTTACAGCCATGTTCACCATTGTCACTCCTTTCATCTGCAGGCTCATCTCCATGGGTGTCCACAGGTTAGATGTAATTATGCACTAAAAAGCCATGTCCTCTCAGCTGAATGTGAGGCACGCCAGGGCAGTGACATCCACAGGTTTTGTGGGCAGCCTCTTATTTTGCGCACAGGCAAGCTGTTCCTATTAAAGAGACACTAACAGCTTTCTTGACAAGAATCCTGGCTGCTATCTCTGTATTCATTCATTATTTTAATTCATTCACTTATTCAGGAAGTATTTATCGAGGGCCCATTTGAGTGTGTGCAGGTGAGACTTAGATTTACTGTCCTCTGAACATCTTTCTTCAAAGAGAACTACTCTGCCTCTAACTTTTGTTTGCTACTTGGAATGTCCTCCCTGTGCAAATAAAGTGTCACATTGGCCTAGATTCAAGGGTTTATGATGCTGATCCTTGGCTTCTATTTCTAGCCTGAATCTCACACCACACCTCCACAAGAAATTGGTCCAGTGCTCTCTCCTCAGTGTGCTGTGCATTTTAGAGCTTCTGCTTAAATATTTGCTGCTTTCCCCAGAAAGCCCTCTCTAACCAAATTATGATATGCTATTTAAAATTACCTAAATTTCTATTTCAAGTGGATTTCACATAAATAATGAAGGTCTTGTAATGTCATTGGAAGGGTTATTTTTAAATTAAGAGGTATGCCACAACCTGTCAGTGTGATAATATCCATAATATTACATAACACAGAGCCTGGTACATGGTAGGTAAGCAATGAATATTAGCTGAATGAATGAATGAATGAAATAGCTCCACCTGCTGATAAGCAAGGGCTCCTTGAGGAGGAGAGGCAGGCTGTGGAGCAGGAGGAAGCTCATGTAAATAGAATTGTCCATGAGTGTGTAGGACCATCCTGAGGCTCCCGTGTGTCAAATTCCTGGACCATTTTGGTTTATACAACCAACTCATTATCTGTGTTCTGCCTCTTGACAGTTTCTGAGATCTTCCCAAGACCTGCTTCTCTCCTTTGTAAAATGGTTTAAAAATGAGAACACATATTGATAGCTAGTATATATACCAATATGTGTACTACTACAGTATGTATATATATTATAACTAGTAACATCTATACCTTTTGTCTCACTGGGTCATTTTGAGGTCCTAGAAGCTAACATATGAGAAAGCCCTTTGTGAAGATGTTTAAATCTTAATAATTATTGTGATTACTCAATCACAGTAATTGACTCCTGTGGTCCCAGTACTTCCTGTGTCTCACTTGGCTTGGCTCTGAATCGATGGGACAGGCAGCATCTGTGTTTGTTCACTTGACTGGCTCCAAGATCTGGCATAGTCTGGCACTCAGAAAACATTGAGGAGGAACACACAGCCCCAGGCTACCTGTTCTGGTGTTTTCCACTATGGACTCACATCCAGCTCGTCTGAGTGGTACCAGTGGTTGAAAAGAAGCATTGCTTCAGTGCTGTTGGCATGGTGCCTGGGCTCCAGGCCCTTGGGGTGGACACAGGATGGGCTGTGGGCAGCTCCATGAAACTGGTGGAATATAGCCACCCTTACTGGCCCCCAGTTAACACAGCCCTCTACCCTTTATGTGTTTTCTTCAGAAGCCAAGCTTTGATTTTTGCTAAATTTCTTTTAACATAAAAGCTGTGCTCACCGCCATCGCCCCCACCTCGCCCCTCCACATCCGCTTACTCTCTTTGACCTTCTGCCAAAACTTATTTAACGCTCAGTCACCTCCATCTCATTTGCTCACCACATTTCAAGCACTGTAAATTCTTGGTGTTCAAACCCCCTAAGGTTATGAAAACAGTACTTTGAGTTTCTTTTCTTTCTTTCTTTAGAGTTTTGTTTTCAGGTTCATTAGGGACTTCCTCTGAGTGTAATTACCACTGTTCTGTTTTGACTGCTGCCCACCTTCCCCTTATTTTGTTAAAAAAGTCACAGACCTTCTGAGATTGCTTTCACTTTTAAAGTTATTACCTGTCTGCCTGCACATCAATCTTGTTGATTCTATTTCAAGGCATTTTCAAGAGTGAACTCCTGCATAACTAACTTCTCTGCCCCCAACTCTTTTTTCTGAAAGGTGAAGTAGGACAAAAGAAAGGGTTAGAACCCAAGGATTTAACCTTAGTCCCTTCAAGCATAGTGTCTGCAAATCAATGCTGTTCCTGCAGCCCACAGCTCCCTGTCTTGTAAAACTTACTTGCAGTTAAATCAATGGCATGTATGTGAGGCTTCCGTAGGTGCCCCGTATTTTATACCACAAAAGTGCACTCTTTCCCTTCCCACACCGCTTCCCCTCCCCTAACATGATGCCGATTCCTCCACGATGTCTTCTGGTCTGTTGTATGTGGGCCACCTCCCATCTCTGGCTCAGGCAAATTGTTTATATGAAACTCAAATTGTGATCATTGAGCATTTGATGAAAGCTAACATTGATTGAAACTCACAGGTCAGAATAGAATTAATTTCCCTTAGGTTGCAGCACAACGGCTAATGAGCAATCACTTGATGTCACAGATGGCACTTGCTGATTCTGGGGGCTTTACGGGGAGCTCTACATGGGCCTCTGGGAATCAACAATCACACCATATGTAACCAGGAACTAATTTTCCCTGGATCAAAAAAGAGGCTTCATATTTGACCCATGTCAGAGGAGGATGAGGCGTAAATCCCTTATGAGTTCTTAGAAGCCAAGCACGTGACATTGGCCATGGGAAATGCATTGCCTTTAGACTGGCAATCAGCCTTAATTTGACTTGTTCCTTGAGTGCAGTAGTGACCTCCCAAATTTAGTCTTTCATGAACCAGACACTTCTTTGAGAGGCAATAGCTTTCCTAGGATAAAGTAATGCAGCTGCTTCAGGCTGAGTATAGGACCTGTTCATTTTAATTTTTAATTCAGCCTAGCTCAATTCTGTGAGTTAGGATTTTGATTATTCCATTTTCAAACCCTTCCTTGCCAAATAGAGCTATGGGAATATGGGCAATGTGACCCAGTAGCCTATGGTTCAGAACTGCTCCTGAAGGCAGGTACAAATGGAGTCCAGAGCTATGTTCCATAGAAGTTACTTCCTGTTCACTTGTATCTGGAGGGTGTGAACTGCAGAGGTGGAGGAAATTGGAGTCCAGAGAGCAAGGGCACAGAGAAGTGGGGACCTGGAATATTGATGGGCCAAGCCGAGGGGTTATGAAAAGATGATATGGAGGAAGAAGAGAGATGAAGACAGCAAGCCAGCAGATAGGACAAGGGCTGAGTGGAATAAAGTGAGCACTTACTGGAGTCAAGGAAGCATACTTTCAACATTCCTTCTGTGCCTGGCTCCATGAATTTAAGAACTAGAATAAGGCCAGATGTCAACCCCTCTACACTGTACTCTCAGATATATTGTGAATATCTTGTTCAAAGTTTTAGGGCCTTCCAGGATGAACAGATGGTAGAGGTTACTTAGGTTCATTCTCTGCCCATCTTAAGCAGGTGAAGGAACTTCCTCAAAAACAGCAGGGGCTTTAGGTGAGAGACTTCTGCTCTGTACAAAACCTACTGTTAATAGTCAATAAATAGTAATGGCTAATGATTATTCAGAAGTCCACCCTGCAAGACAGGAAAAAGTTACAGAAAAGTGAAAGGGCACATTTAAAGAAAGAAGAACATGAGGCAAGAATATGTTTAGGTAGGCCTGAAATTTGTCAGAGGCTATTAGCTAGGTGGCCTAAAGGTGGAGAGCTACCCTGGGTTTTTGAGTTGTGGCTTTGCTAAAAAACTTTTCTAAATCAGATTCTCCAAAAGGATAAGCTTGAGTTGGCATAAATCTGTTACTTGTAAGAAACGTCGTTTTGTTAGATGTAAGAACATGAAATAAAGTGCACCACCAGGGTTCCTCAGACTTTTCAAGCATGATGGCCATCCTCTTTCTTAACTATTACACCTTTTTAATAGCGAAATATAACTAGCACAGAGGAAATACATTAAGACATAAGTATTGACTTCTGGGGCTACCCCAATGGAGTGACCCCATTTCTCTCAAGCCTTTTGTCTTATAGCTAAAAATTCCTGGATATAACAAAACAAACAAGCATAGGAAGACTCTGAAAATTGGAAAGAATACAGTAAACAGTCTAGGGATTTCGAGATTTATAGAATGATATGGTAGTGGATTCCCTGGGTTTCTCCATTGCTCCCACATATCCCGTGGGTGCTGTAAGAGCCTCCCACTCCAAATCACCAACAGGCACAGACAAAAAAAAAAACCCTCTAAAAAAACCCTGTGTTTCCCAGTCAAAGGACAAAGAAAAGGGTATCTTGACAACAAAATGAAACATTTCAGGCAATATCTTCCCCACCCAAGTGAGCTGAACAGAATACTTCTAAAACCACTTGCATCTTTTCTACTTGCAGAAGCTGGCTAAAGTGCTTCCACTCCCCAACCCAGTGGTGTGGGTGCCTGACCTGGGAGCTGGGAGCTATTCCTGGACCCTCTGACAGGGCAAATCAAAATAGCATAAACACAAAGAAATCATAATTAAATTTCTTAATATAAAAATTAACTTGTCTAAAAACCAAAAACAAAAAGAGAAATTCTGTAAGAAGCAGAGAGAAATGATGTGTTACTTCTGGGGAATATCTATTTGAATGACAGTAGATATCTCATCTAAAAGCATCAAGGCCAAAAGTGAGAGGCACACTTTTTACAAGTACTAAAATAAATAAACTGTTAATCATAAATCTTATATGCAGCAAAAATATTCTTCGAGAATGAAGGGGAAATCAGAGATTCCCAGATGAAGAAAAACTTAAGAGAATTTGTCATCAATTGAGAAGGCATGGAACAATTCCTATAAAGCCACAAAATACCAACATAAAATAGACAACATGAATGGTTCTATAAGCATTAAAGAGGTTGAAATTGTAAGTAAGAAGCTCTTACAAATCTTTAGATGAAAATGTTTTAAGAAGAATTAACATCAATTTTACATAATCTATCTCAAAAAATAGAAGAGGAGTAACCATTTTCCAATTCATTTTATGAGGCTAGTATTACCCCTTGATACCAAAAACAGTAAAGAAAGAAAATTATAGACCACTGTGTTCATGAATTTACATGTAAAAGTCCTTGAAAAAATTTTAGCAAATCAAATTCAGTAATGTATAAAAAGAATATACCATGACAAAATGAGATTTATTCCAGGTATGGGAGTCAAGTTCAATATTTAAAAATCAGTCAGTGTAATTTTTCATATCAATATATTAAAGAATAAAATTCATATAATTATATCAATTGATAGAGAAAAAAAAACCAACACAATCCTACACTAATTCACAATAAAAACTTGTAGCAAATTAGGACTAGAAATTGCTTCCTTGACTTTGTAAAGAGAAGTTACAAAGACTGAATGCTTATCCATTAATATTTGGAAAAATATAAGGATGTCTGCTCTCATCACTCTATTCAACATAGTACTGAAAGTTATAGCCATTGAAATAAGAAAGGCAAGAAATAAAAGGCATAAAGTTTGGAAAGAAAGAAATAAAACTGCTATTATTTTTCAATGGCATGGTTATTTACATAGAAAATCCCAAGGAATTTATATAAAAACACTTCTAGAACTAATAAGTGAGGTCAACAAGGTAGCTGGATACAAGAACAATATACAAAAATCAATGGTATTTCTAAATACTAACAATGAACATTTTAAAACCTAAATTAAAAACAATAATATTTATAATAGTTCCAAAGAAAATGACATTTGGGTATAAGTCTACTGAAATACTTATATACATGCTAAAATTATGACGTGCAGATGAAATAAATCAAAGAAGATCTAAATAAATGGAGAGACATATCATATTCATAGGTTGGACCACTCAACATTGTAAAGATATCAATTCTCCCCAAATGAATCAATAAGTTTAATGCAATTCTTATTAAAATCCCAACCAGGTGTTTTGTTTATCCCAAAATCTGTATAGAAAGACATAGGCTCTAGAATAGCTAAAACAGTCTCGAAAAAGAATGAAGTGGAAGTCAGTCTATCTCACTATCTAGCTGCAGTTGATGAAACTGTGGTATGATGAAAGTATGGTATCTGCAGAGGGACAAACACATAGGTCAATGCAACAGAATAGAGAGCCCAGAAAACAGATCCACACAAATATGCCCAACTGATTTTTGTCAAAGGTGCAAAAGCAATCTCATGAAGGAAGGACATCCTTTTCAATCAGTTCTGGAGAAACTGGACATCCATAAGCAAAAATAAACCTTAACCTAAGTCTTACACCTTATACAAAAATTAGCTCAAAATGAATCACAGATTTAGATGTAAAGAAAAAAATTATGAATTGGACCTCATCAAAATTAAAGACTTGTGCTCTGTGAAAGACCTTACAAAGAGGATCAAAAAACAAGCTACAGACTAGGGAAAATATTTACAAACCACATATCTGACAAAGGACTAGGACTGAGAATAAAGAAATCTTAAAATTTAAGAGTCAACAAATAATACAATTAGAAAGTAAGCAAAAAACACGAGATAAAATGTGAAGGTAGAAGACAGTGATATTGATGATCCTGACCCTGTGTAGGCCTAGGCTAATGTGTGTATGTCTTAGTTTTTAGTAAAAAAGTTTAAAAATTAAAAAAATAATAAAAATTTTAAAAATAGAGAAAACCTTATAGAATAAGGATATAAATAAAGACTTTTCATGCAGCTATATAATATGTTTGTGTTTTAAACAAATGTTATTATGAAATAGTCAAAATGTTAAAAGAAAATTTAAAAGTTTCTAAAATAAAAAATTATGGTAAGCCAAGGTTAATTTATTATCTAAGAAAGAAAAATTTTATATAAATCTAGTGTAGTCTAAGTGTACAGTGTTTATAAAGTCTACAGTAGTGTATGATAATGTCCTAGGCCTACTCATTCACTCACCAC
This sequence comes from Macroglossus sobrinus, assembly GCA_004027375.1. NCBI lineage: Eukaryota > Metazoa > Chordata > Mammalia > Chiroptera > Pteropodidae > Macroglossus > Macroglossus sobrinus. The sequence continues at coordinate 314,756 of PVKZ01000178.1, forward strand.
TCACTCACTGACTCACCCAGAGCAACATCCAGTCCTGCAAACTTCATTCATGGTCAGTGCCCTATATAGGTGTGCCATTTTGTTCCTATTATTATACCACATTTGTACTATCCCTTTTCTATGTTTAGATGTGTTTAGATATACAAATAAATACCACTGTGTTACAATTGCCTACAGTATTCAGTACAGTAACATGCTGTATAGTCTTGTAACATATGAGCAGTAGGGTATACCATACAGCGTAGGTGTGTAGTAGGTTATTCCATCTAGGTTTGTGTAAGTACACTCTGTGATGTTCACATGATGAAATTGCCTAACGATGTGTTTCTCAGAAAGTATCCCCATCATTAAGCAGCATATGACTGTGATTCGACCAGCATTTATAAAGTACCTCTACTTAGCCAGGCCCAGTGATAGGAGCAAGGCCACTACATACAACAATGTCTGTTGTTCAGTCCATAAAGGTATGAACAGGGGCTGGAATTTAGTCCATGCTCAGCTGGCCTAACTCATCCATAGAGATTTCTCCACCTAGAGAGAATCAACTTTTTCTAATCTGTATGAAGGCTAATAATGGCCCTTGTTAGAAACTGCCACTACAAAGGTATATAAGCTGAAATTTGTCTAAAGGATATGCAGGAGCCCTGGAAATGGGTTGTCTAACCAGAAGGTATAATGCAGGAGGCTTCCTGAATTAATGAATAGCCCCAAATGACATAATTAGTGAGAGATTTGTATGTAAATTTTGGTTTCTGAGTTACTTTATGAAATGTGTTCATTTAAGAGATTTTTTTCTTGAGATTTTATTTACTAGTTCATTTGTTTAGCCAACTTTTAAATTTTTTACAATCACTAATGTAAAAGCAAACATCAGTACAGATTACCTTTGAACTATAGTAAAATCCCATGTTTACATAAGAGCATGTCTTAGAGATTATGATTTTATGACATGAATGTATTTTATAAGCATCCACAAGCATGGTTATTTAAATGTCACCTGAAGCCAGGCATTGGAAGACAGATATTAGAAGATAAAATTAAATGAACCCTAATACAGACAGAAGACTATCAGGAGACAAGAATATCATGCTAAAGAAGTTGGATTTCAGCCTATGGTTACCTGGGTTTAAGCTCAGGAATATTTCAGAGAGGTAAATGGAAAGATGGGGGCAGCCTGGAGCTGGGCCACTTGGTTAGGCAGCCTTTATGGTCATAGGGTCCAGTGGTGGTATGGCCTCACCAAGGTGGGGACAGCAGGCATGGAGGGGTGAGGCTAAAGTGGAGATGGGACTGGTGTTGTAGGGGTAGAATCCTCACACAGCTTGTCACCTAGTCAGTGGGAGGAGTAATCAAGAAAGAGAAATCAAAACTGTTTAGCTTGATTACAGAAAATTTGAATCATGCTTAAAGGACCTTTATATCACTTAAAAAATAGAGTTATTTTATCTCCAAATAAATTATTAAAGGGTGAAAAGCCATGATATCATCTCTCATAATTGTTTAATTAGAATCAAATTTTTAAAATCTGGTTAAATAAATCACTAATTTCAATAAATAAAATAGTATTTATAGAAAGTCTTTATCTGACTCACTGTGTTAAAGTAAAATTTTACAACATCACAAAACTATAAAGTGGTAGAATCTAAACTGAGAGTCTATTGTACAGTTCTTCTTTATTCCAAGTCCTGCTTTTAAATATCTGTGTGTGGAAGATGGGGTGGGGTGGAGGAAGACAAGGGCTGGAGAAAAGAAGTATATTTGATGACATGTCTATTTAACTCATGCTGGGAAAATGTTAGTGGAACTAAGGCATGTTTTATATCTGCAAAGAAAGGCTTTAATGTTTTAATGAAAAGTGTCCTCACAATATTTCTATTATATAAAAGGGTGATTTCTTTGGTACAAATAAGTGACTCTACTAAAATTTGATATGAAAAGGATTTACTTTATTAGATATGAGTAAATCATGGGGATAGTTCTATTTGAAGTTTTCATTTAAAAAATTTGCCTGCTCTGTGACCAGCTTAATATGCTCTAAAGGTACAAGGGCAGAAAAGGTGGAGGAGCCTCCTCACCTGGACCTCTGGTTTATGATCTTATTGGAAGTGCAGGGCAGGGAGGAACATGTATTGATAAATATCTGGAAAGAGTATAGGATGCTGAAGAAGTTTCAGCTATCAAAAAGGAAATCTTGTTATTTTTAGCAATATGGATGGACTTTGAGGACATTATGTTAAGTGAAATAAATGAAAACAGAAAGACAAATACTGTATAATCTCAGTTCCAAGTGGGATTTACAACAACAAACAACAGAGCTCATAGACACAGAGAACAGATTGGTGGTAGCCAGAGGAGGGGTGGGTTTGGGGGGAATGGGCTAAGGGGGTCAAACTTCCAGTTATAAAATAAATAAGTCCTGGTGATGTAATGTACAGTAAGGTGACAATAGTTAATGATACTGTATCGTATATGTGAAAGTTGCTAAAAGAGTAAATCTTAAGAATCTTCCTCACGAGAAAAAAATTTTTTGTGATTAGGTGTGATGATGGATGTTAACTAGATTTATTGTCATGATCATGTCACACAAATAAGGAATCATTATGTTATACTCTTGAAAATAATATAATGCTATATGTCAATTATAACACAATTAGAAAAAGGTGTTGAAAAAGGGATAAAAAGAGTAGTCAGGGAGGGAGGGGAAAGGGCAGGCCTGAAAGGCAGGTGGAGAGCTTTCTCTTAGTGCTAGTCAAAGTATATCGTTAAACTAAAGAAAGATTACTAAACAGTATGTTTCATATCCAACAGGAACAGTATTTTAGAAACATGAAATCAATTTATTTTTCACTGTTCCTCTACAATCCGTCCACCATTAGGGCTAAGCCAGGAGGCTTGTCATCTCAGGGGAGAGAGGGCCTTTAAGCACCAGAATCAAAGTCTGGGGGCTGAACAAAGTTTTCCCACAAGTTACAGTGGAGACAATTATGACATGGGGGCCGCAAGAGGATGTGAGATGCAAATGCTGAAGGGATCAAGGTCAAATATGAGTAGGCCAGCTCTTTCTTGGGGAAGGGAGTATACAAACAGTCTAATAGAAAGGAAATTCAAGAGAATGAAGATTCTGGTGTAAGCCCCAGACAGTGTGAGGGGAAATGAGACCCTGAGATAATTTGGGTTGGGTCCCCCCTTCCAGATACATCACTTAAGGTTACACTGGGTTGCACATGCCAGAAACTGAGCACCACAACTGATTGGAATAAGGGTTTGCTTATGTGTTTGCTTTTACCTTTTTATTATCTCGGACTGAAAATGGAAGAGGAGGAAAAAATTCTAAATCACTGAACACACAATTACTTCTAAAGAGGCTGAGTTAACCTGAAAGACACTGTTTTCAACTAAAAGCAGGTCTGTTATTTGGAATGGGAACTTTTAAGTGATCTCTTTCCACCATACCTCCACCAGAACGGGGGCATTCCAAATAAGATGAGCACAGTTATAGGAATTAAAGGTTTAAGCTTCTTGTAGCCCTCAGTCTGTAAATGAATGTGTACTTGTTTATATGAAAAAAATCCAAAATAGTTTCTGTTTTTGGTGGTGAGATCATGTGTGATGTATGTGTGTGTGTGTGTGTGTGTGTGTGTGTGTGTGTATTTACTTTACTTGTTTTTGAATTAGCTGAAAATTTTACAATGAGCATGTATAACATTTTATTTTCCAAAACAAAACAAACTATACAGTTATTTACACTTAAGCCAATGAGCGTCACCTTCTTCACTGCTTCCTCACTGTGCAAGTGGCTGTCTTTCTGGCCACAGCTCCAGAGGCTCTCTTGACCACAGAGGCCCTTTTGAGCTGGGGCCTGGGAGCAGCAGCCGGAGACATTTGGAAGGCTGAGGAGAAAAGGAAAGGAGGAGGGAAGGCTCCCCAGCCTGGGGGCCTGGAGAGAAGAAAACCTGCCCTCTGCACCATCAGCTGGCCCTGCCCCAGAGTGTGCTGGACGCCTATAGGAACCTGTCCCGTAGCCTGTTGTAACTCTTCCTCCTGCTCCGCGGGGTGCATAGTCCCTGCTCCTGCCCAGGCACCCTCACAGCCCTCCTGCAGCTCTGCCCAGCCCATCTACGCTTGCAGCAGTCCAACCTGCTCCACGGGACCCTGCTCTCACCCCTCCATTAATTTTGTCTGTAAATATAGCTGCAGTTGAATATTTTGCTCTTTATTGCTAGGCATGATTTATTTATTTACTTTTGGGGGTTTAATTATATATTTTGGCATTAAATATTAGCCTTAGACTCTTTACTAAAAGACCTAACTTTTAATATCATGGGGCCATTAAATTTAATCATCTCTGACAATTATATGCTGCTACCCTGGAAGATTAGCTTAGAGCAACAGCAAACATCTGTGATAAAACATTGGCTGAGACACTGTGCTGCAGGTTAATATTGGCCTTCCCCAGGCACAGAAATATATTCTGTCCTGAGTCTCCTCCACTGAACTGCAGGAAATTTATGAAAAGCCTTCACTGCTCTTTTGAGATCATGCCCATTTCTTTTCCATTTTTCTATTAATTGTAAAAAGTGAAACCAACCTTTTTAGGAATATGAACCTTTGGAGGCTGCTGTTCTATATTCTATAGCCACCTCTACAGCCCCTGGCAACCTATTTCTAAAATATTTCCACTCTTTAGATTTTCTTGTGGGTTGGAGATGGAATAAAGAAATTGACATTTTTAGAGCAGGAGCAAGTGGTCCAATCACATATACTATATTCTTATATCTGGACCATGAACATACAGTTGAAGAGACTTGATAAACCTGAAAATGAGCATTTTGTTTATTCAATTTTAAAAGACATCTCATTATTTGATTGGTGTAATGTTTCCCGTTTTTGGAGCATTTCCAAGTTTTCTTGTCTTCTTTCTAAAGAATCTTTGTGAATAAGATGAGGGGAAATTTTTTTTTCTAAAGTATCCAGAAGGCAAGAATTTCAAACAAAGGTGTCTTTAAAATAAAGATAACCCTAGGAGACCATGAGCAGGAGAGTGTCTTTTCTCACTGAGCTGATCATGAAAGGTCTTGGGGAGAACAAGAGAGAACAAAGCAGCTGGCAGAGATGGGGCCTCAGTGAATTCACAGAGGGCAGAGGCCCTCTTTCTTTGGGGTTGGAATCTGGCCTTCTATCCTTCCATTTTGTTTTCCTCTCCACACTGACCCCTTCCCTCTCTAGCACTAGTTTGCTGAATGCCTCTGAGAGGTGTGCTTGGGTGTATTTTTAGTGCATATTTTCCTTACAGCAACCAATCATCTCAGTTGGGTTCACAGAACATTCACAGTGAGCTTTTCTCTGCTTGTCCCACTCAGAGAAATGTTTCAGAGATGGTCTCCACACCTGCTCTGAAGAAATCCCTCTTGGGTTTAATTGTACAGAGGAACACGTGTATGACAGGTTTATGTTAGATGGGGATTTCTGTTGGTGTCTAACAATAGAGATGTAACTGAAACCCTCTTCCATTTTGTTTTAATAAGCACAATGTGATCTGGTTAAATTGCTTTTCTTATTTCTATCAATGCTATAGAACTTGCACTATGCAAGCACTCAAGTTAGCCCCTCGCTTTTGAGAAATTGCTCTCTTCTGTCAAGCTTTTATGGAATATGGAAATGTATGAAGCTTTTAAATAAACTCTGTGGATCATACTACTGAAAAAATGTTGCCAGAAAAACATCATCTTAACTTCAGTTTTTCCTTCTTTGGAGCTATTTTCTGTTTGCTCAGAGTAAACAACAAAAGCAAGAACATTGGTGCTGACCAAACTCCCTGTTGTCATAGTAAGTGTTTTTTCTCCTCCGTGCTCTATTCAACCGCTGGCTATGTTCACTCACACACTAAGTGTATGTTCTTCACCTGGATGGGAGAGGGGGTTTGATTTGCAGCCACCAGCCACTGTGGCTCTTGGTCCCTTGTAATATGGCTAGTCTAAATTGAAGTGTTCTGAAAGTATAAAATATGTACAAGATTTCAAAGACTGAAAATTTGTAAAATATCTCAGTTATTTTATAACTGATTACATGTTGAAATAATATTTTGTATATATTGGGTTAAATAAAACATATTAAAATTATTTTATGTGTTTTTTACTTTAAAATTTTTACCTTTAAAAAATCTTTTTACATTTTAAAACACACGTGGCTCACATTATATTTCTCTTGGACAACACTGGTACAGTTAGTATACCATTGCTGACAAGCCCAGATTTTAAAGGGCCATATATCTGATATTCCCTCTCTAAGCACCTAATGCTTGACTATAATTATCATTTGGGCCCAAAGAGTTTTGGATCCACTATGACTTTTTTTTTTTACAATACTAGACAATGTTAGATATTATTTAAAAGAAGTTTTTAAAGAGACAACAAAATATTAACTATAAAGAATTGAACCTACCCTATAAAAGGAGACCATGTACAGTTTACTGAATATTTAAAAAATATATAAAATGTGTAAACATATAGTTATTACAAATTGCTATTAACTTCTCACCCCTCCTCACTAGATGGCATATAATTTGAGCCAATTATGAGCAAAACCACCTCTCTCAGCCCTGATTTTCCTATCTTGTGTGCACTGCTATGCTTATCCCACTCTATCCTTCTCTGGGATTCTTGTTTCCTGATATCAGGACTTTGCATTTTAATTGCAGAGATAGCTTTTGGTCTCCCTTTCTGCAATCGCTCAATAAAAGGACTTAAATAGAATGTCTTTAACAAATTTCTATAACTACATTTCCAACAGTATAGTCTTTAATGAAATTAACTCTCCCTATTCCACTCTCTGCAAATGGCTCGATAGGGGTGGCAACTCTTTGTGTATTTGTTGTGTGGTTTGGTTCTATCTGCTCTGAATACTGCACAATTTTCAAAGCTTCTGCTCTGTTTAACATCTTTCTTGTCTACTTGAGTTGTATCCTTACAAGAAGTCTCACACCCACCCTGGCTTTTGTTGAGAGAACAGTGTCCACATTTATTTTAAAATGATAATCGCTCTTAAGCTTGTTCAAAAAGACTTGGATGCTGCAATATTTTTCTGTGTCACTGTTAAATATCTACCCCCTTCTATATTAAGGTCTCGGTTGATCAAAATATTTATCCAATAAAAACAGTTCTCATCCTAGAGGGGAATTTCTCTACTTCCATTTGCCAGTTTAAGAGGTGTCAAAATCCACACTGGGACTCAAGCTGTAGCCATAGTAGGCTCTCACAATATGCAGAAAAGTATACAGAATGTTCATTTAAAAATATTTTCTTGAGTCAAACCAATACTTGGCATATTGACCTTAAGAATGATAACCTAAGAGGGAGAAGGGTAAGTTATATGAAAGAAAGTGTTTTTCAAGTAAAAAAACTCAGCTGACTGGTTAAGTTACCAATGTCCTGCTGCTGCTTTCACTATAATTGCTCAAGAATACTTGATGGTTGTGATTTTCTGTTTTTATTTTTAAATTATATATATATATATATTTTTTTTTCAGCTGAAACGTCTACATTTCTAAATTGCTTCTGGATGGCTCAGGAAGATAGAGACAAACTCCAGGGGAGAAATGCTCTGACTTGTTCACAGGTACTGCCCCAGCCTTGTTATTCTTTGACATTTATAGAGTCCCAAGGAGTTTGTCCTCATGGTCAGGATTTCATTGCTGGTTGAGGGGTTAGGGTTAATTTCTAGCTTAAGCCACTTTGCAATAGATTATGCAGCTCCTTGGTCTTTTTAAAATGTTTGAGGTACTTGTCAAATAATAGGTGCTTAATGAATGGTCACTGAATACACAAATAATTGAATGAAAGGACTGTTTATTCACTTATTGTTTTGGTTTTGAAATTTAACCACTAAGTAATCACAGCTTTGAACAGTAGTCATTACCGTTGGTTTTCTGATGCTCCAAGAATCCTCCAGATTCCTAATAAATATCAAAAAGTCTTTCAAACTTAACTATGATTCCTTTAAAAAAATAAGCAAAGAGGACATAATTTCCAGAAAGGGACATGGTGTCACTGGCTACATCAGTGTTTTAAGCATGGGCTTGATTAAAATATCTGTACTTCAGGAAAGTTCAATTTTTCTGTTTTGGAGTAATCTTTCATTCAGCATGGTCAGATTTTCTAGAGCAGCAAATGAACCAATTCTTAATTTTAAATGTTCTTTGAGGCAAAAATAGTAAAACGCAAAAATTTCCCAAATGTATTTGAAAGGCATTTCAGTGTGCACATTTTAGCTTCCTCATTATTTTTGTGCCCATGAGCAACAAAGCTGAGGTATTTATCCATAACTGTAGGAAGTGAGGGTAGCCAGGGAGGAGAGGTCTACCTTGGCAAGGCCACGGAGTCTGGTTGGTCACCTGGCTCCAGGTAACCAGGGCTAACTGGAAAGATGCACCTTTGTTCATCTATTGTCCTGCCAGATTTTTCCTGTCAAAGAAGCAAATGGCTCCTTAGTGAAATGTTTCATTTCGTACTCATTTTAAGTCCCAGGAAGCTAACCAAGGCAAGCGCATTTGAGTTTCTTCAACCAGAACATGCCAGGAATAAAGTCTCTGTGTCCTCCTCCACTGTCAGCTTTGACTGTCAGTGGATGTGACCCTGGCCACCCCACAAGACACTCTGGTATCGGGGCTCTGAGAACACCTCAGGACACACTGGTAGTTTCCACTGCTTCAAGAATTGCTCTAGGCTGGGATCCCAATTGCTGCTCTGCCTCATGAAGTATCACCAAGCAGTATGGTAGCCATTCATAGGCATGTTCCATTCTAGTTAGTAGATTGAACTAAAAATAACCACTCAGAATTGCTGTCTGCTTCAGAGCTAGAATATGAGCTTCTGAAAATCTGATGGAAATTCCAGGACTGAGATCTAGTCAGCCTACCAGGCCCTTCTAAGGAGGGTGGTCAGGACGGGGGCCTCGGGCCAGGATGCGGAGGCAGGTCCCGACACTCCTCTGTCTTGGTCACACTGAGTGCCCAGCTGCGGTTAGTGACACAGGTCAGAGCTCGCAGAGTAAAATAACCGTGTCCTCATGAGTCTGCTATTTCTGGGGGAACAGCTTGCTGCTGACTGGCAGGCAGCCAGTTAAAATTTCCCAGAGTGAGAGGAGCCCTGCTTTCTTACAGTCTGTTGTCCGAACAGGCAGAGCCGTCTTGCAGAGTGTGGGCTTTAGCCAGTCCTTGGCTCTGAACCTTCTCATGGCTTCATAGTGTACCCAGCACCAGTTCCCCAGGCTTGAACCTGACCTAATCACCATGCTTTTCTTGTGTGCTTGGTTCCATCAGTCACCTCAAATAGAGCAAGTACAGGCTAGTGTGTTTCTGGTCCCTATGCCTGGGTGTTTGCTCCCTTAGGTGAGTGTTCCATGTCACCTTACAAGAAGCTCTCCCTGATCTCCCTCTGTACAATAGACTCTCCCCACCAACCTTGTAATCGATCATCATCTCCTCTTTTACCTGGCTTTATTTTCTCCTATGTCCCTTATCTCCACCTGACAATTTAGATATTATTTATTAATCTTCCATAATGAGAGGAAAGATTTATCTATTATGTTTATTTACTGCTGGATCCCAATACTTAGCAAAGTGCTTGATGTAACATAGATGCTAAGTCCATTTCAGTAATAATTAAATAAATAATAAACAAGAGTTGAATGCAAGAAAGTTGGGGTGTTGCAACGCAGGAGCCTAAGGCCTGGAACTCGCACCTGGGTTTGGATATTCTGGAAGAATCACCAGGTAGGCCAGAGGGATGAGAAATGCCGTTTATTACTCATGAGGCAGGGAAGCTTCAGCAGCAGCTGGTTCAAGCTGCAGGAAGAGAAACTGCTGTTGACCAAGTGCAAGCAGAGTTTTTTTATGCCCACAAACAGAGGGAGGGGTTAACTCTTTGGGGGAGCAGCAGCCTTCTCAGATGGATGGGAGCAGGATGTGCTGCTTACTTACAGGAGCAGATACTGTCCATGGAAACAGCAGAAAACGTCCTTGGGGGCAGGCACTGCTGAAAGCTCTTTGTGTGCTGCCTTCCTTGGCTGCTGGTCGGGCAGCTGTCAGTCTTCTGAGTATGAAGGGGTGCGGGGCAGGGGACTATGTTCTGAGTTAAACCTACAGGTGTATTGGTCAAAGTTATTACTAGAAAAAAACTATCCTATTAACTCCTAGATTGTACAGACATATCTTCACTTTTGTTATTGGGTCAATCATCATTCTATTTCAGAGCCCACCCCTTTCCCTGTTGGGTCTCCCCAACACCCAGCACAAGAACACTGCTTCCTCTGTTTCCAAGTGTCACCCTGGCAAAGCCCCAGTGGAGATCTCAGCACACCCCTGCCTGGCAGATCCTCATTTGATTCTTGTACCCAGAGAGTAAACCTACATGCTGTTCCCTAAATCGGCCCCTCCTCCTGTCTGAGTCTGGGGTCATGCCAAGATTACCAGGGCAGACACCCCTTCCCTCATGACTAAACCTCCCTGGAGCCCTTTGCCTCTTTTCCAGACACTGCTCTTGAGATGATCTGTTATCAGAAATGTCTGCTCTTTCAGGGGATCCTGGACTCTTAGGCAGATTTGTCCCCTTCCTAACATCTTTTTTTAATTGAAGTACAATTTCCACAAAATAAAATAAACAAATCTTAAGACTACAGTTAGATTTGGAAAAATATATACACCCGTGTAACCTCCATTTGGGGCAAGAAGTGGAATGCTTCCAACACCCAGTGCTCCCCATACTGACCCCCCCCCAACAGCCCTGCAGGCACCCGCTGCTCCAGTTCCTATACCAGAGCTTAGGTTCTAGAATGTCATACACATGGAATATACAGTAGATACTCTTGAGATTCACGCATGTTGTTTTGTGTTGCAATAGTTGCTGTTATTGCTAAGTAGTACTCTTGTTGTAAGTACAAACCTCAATTTGTTCATTCAATTGTTGATAGGCCTCTGGGTTATTTCCATCTTTTACTCTTATGAATAAAGCTGCTATGAACATTCCTGTATTAGTCTTTGAGTGAACAGATGTTTTCACTTCTGTCGGATAAATAGGAGAAGACTTGCTCGTTCATAGAGGAAATACATGTTTGTTTGAATATGATACTGCTGAACTATTTTTCAAAGTGCTTGTATTATTTTGCATTTTCCCTAGAAATGTATGACACTTGATATAGTCAGTCTATTTGATATTAGCCATGCTAATGAGTGTGAAGTGGTACCTCATGGTGGTTTTAATTTGCATTCCCATAATAACAAATAATACTGAGCATCTTTTCATATGCTTATTAGCCCTTCATGTATTTTGTGTATATGTGGGAAGTGTATGTTGAAGTTTTTTGTTCATTTTTAAAAATTTGGTTGCCTATTCTATTTTCAGAGGATAAATTTAATTTTTCATTGAGGTGTAATTGACATAACATTATGTTAGTTTCAAGTGTACAACATAATGATTCAATATTTGTGAAATAATGACCACAATAAGTCTAGTTAATATTCAGTTGCTTATCTTATTATTGAAATGAGGACAGTTCTTTGTCAGATACATGTGTTGTGAATATTATCTTCCACTTTGTGTCTAGCCTTTTTGTTTCCTTAAGTGTCCTCTTAGTTGTGTTTCTTCATGCCTTTTCAGAAATCCTTGTGGTCTTATCTGTTGTGATTATTTAATTCTCACAATTTGCATAATGGTAGATTCCTCAAAACTGGGACTTTTCCTTCTAATCTTTATATTTCTTCTTCCCACTCCACTAGCAGAGCCCAAAGCATAATGAGTAGCATTTGATGATGATGGATTGGCTTCTATATGAACTCCATAGTTAAGCTAATAGATCTGTGCTGTTTCCTGTTGAAATATAAGCTGGCTTTGTGAGGGTTTAAGGCTCTTCTTTGTTCAGTACAGTATTGTAAAGATAATATTGGTTCTCAGAATAATTTGTTCTTTGGGTCTTTAAGCTCCATGAAAGCAAAAGTCTTGTTCAACCTGCACCCAGAACTCTAACGTGCTGAGCACCGTGCCTGGCACACGATCGCTACACATTAATCTATACTTGGATGAAATGAGTGAATATGCCCGAGAAGCACTTGTGTGACCCTCTCAAGTCCAAAGGAAAGGCTCACTGTCAGGAAATATGTGGTTAATAGAGCTCAATGTTATCCCTGGAAGTTGCTTGCAGGAGGGAAGAGTCTGCGAGAGACAGAAAAAATTGCTGTGTTCCTGTCTTTCAGTTTCTTGTGTATAATCTATTTTCCATCTTTGATTAAAAATCAAGTATTTCCTCGTGTGTCTTTGAGAGTATTACTGAGTTATCTTTTGATATGAGTTTTTGATTACTAAGGGTTTCTGAGGTTTCAGGCAACACATTTATTTGCAGATGTCAATTTTTGTTCCTACAATGTTCAGTCGAGAGAACATCATTTTATGATAAGATCTAATTGGTCCTCCTAAATCAATCTTCAGTGTCCCCCATAAATCTACCACTTTAATACTTTAAACTAGAGCCGTTTATTTTCAAAGACAGGGGTTAGTATGTTTTTAAGTTTGATCTATGGTGCAGTATAAATTATGTAAGGAGAACTGGATTTCCATATTTTCAAAGATGTAAATGACACCATGATACCTCATACTGTCTCTAATAGATCTTAGTAAAGAATGATGGTTCTGTCCTTGACTCTGACATTTACAATAAGATAATCATCATCTAATAAATTCTATGTACCTGATAACAGTGAGCAGATGGTGGAGGTGAAGGACAAAGCTGTCTTCAGATCCTTGTATAGCATCTTCCCCCACCTCTCTCTCTCTTTCTTTCTTTCTCTTGGTGAACTTTGTGGTAGAGTCACTTTCACTGGTGGATCTTGGGCTGCTCAGTGGCTAGTCAATCATGAGAGACTTGGAGATGAAATCAAACTTCTGTGCTTTGTCCTTTCAGAGTGTCCTTAGATACTTTCATTTTCTAAATAATGGAGAGTTGAGGGGCCTGGTTCTTGATGAGGAGCACCCTGGTTACTTCTCAACCCCAACACAGACTTGAGAACAGACACTGCTTCTCTCCGTGACGGCCTCCCGCAGTTGCTGTATGTTCCGTATGTGCTTTCCTTTCTGGGTCTGTATGGCTGTATCCTTGCATGAGTCTAGCATCATTCTAACTAGGTCCTTAAAGCTTTCAAGATGATTAAGAAGATGATAATGATCTACTACCACAGTTGCTCGTTACATTTATTAAGCGCTTGTATGGCAAGGAGAGGCCTGTGCAGCTGCAAAGGGGCCATGCATGACTGGAGAATTTTATGCCCCTACGTAAACTAGGGATGCTTTGGGGCCCTGCAGGCTTGAGTGCCACTGGGTGGTATTCCTAGGCCAGCCAGGTGCCAGACAGCCACAGCTTACCTGTGTGCCAGCAATGGAGGCCATGAGGCTCACCCTGCCCACAGCTTGCACTGCCCCTGGCAGGTATGGCTGTGGGTGACAAGACTGCCAGGAAGAGTCCCATCTTCATTCTGGCAGTTGAGTAGCTCTTAGTGCCTGTCCCTTCTCACTCAGTGTGATGAATGACTTATTTATTTTCTGGCCATTTAGCCACAGTATGAAGAGGGTGCTGGCTTAAGAGACAGCTGCAACTGGACTGAAAGCATCAGATATGAACCAGATATTTTTTTAATTCACATTTTTATTATAGTTTCTTCCAAGGCACACTTGATAACCCTGCCCTCCCTTGAGTGACCTCCACCACAGGGCACTGAATTTACTCCCTGAATGGTGCTGCACAGTTCTTAGGAAAGATGTCATCTGATAAGCTCCATGTTATGTCTTCAATTCTCTTTATCTGAGATGTTTTTTGGCCCTTGGAACACAAACAGGAGATTATGCAGCTGGCTTGAGATGTTTACATAAATGTGGACTTATTCAATGATTTCGTCCCAAGGGAGTTATCTCCACCCTACTCTCTCTCAGGTCCTCCATTATTCTGTACTTACCTCACCACTTTTGTGATGCGTCTCATTAAACCATTAAACAGTAACAATTAGTTGCTGGTGGGGGTTGGGAGGTGTTGCACCAGGATGTCACTGGGCATCGACATGTCAGAACAGGGAACGTCTTATCAGAATTTGAGAATGATTGTTTTTGTGGACTGGGTAATTCTCATAAATACTTTGGGCCTCTGAAGAGTCAGAAAGGTGGAATTGATTAGGGTGAAGGGAGTGGAGGGAAAGAGAAAACAGAGCTGGTATCTAAAGCGGGGGTCCAGGGAAGGGTGTGTGTGTGGAAGGATGACCTCTCAGGCAGCCGTGGGGAGGCAGTCAGTTGGGGCAGAGCCAGAGAAAGTGCGAGCTCATTTGGGGCTGCATTTGCCTTTTTTGTGAGTGCAGTGAACACATTCAGTGGAAAGTAGGCAGCTGCCCTGACAAACTGGGAGGTGGAGGAGGGAGACAGACAAGACACAAGAGGCCTGCGATCAGCCAGAGGCGTGGGGCACATGGTGGCAGGCAGAGGGAGAGAAAACAGTGGGAAACAGACATTGCAGGACAAAAAAATCATCTGGTGTCATCGATATGAAGCATGAAAGGGGAGTTAGAGGACCCTCATCTGCAGCTTGGATGTGTGAGTGGGTTTCAGTCAAGATGTAGTTCAGGAAGCAGAAGCCACTCTACTGTTTCAAGGAATTAGGAGACTGCAAAATCACCAGATGGCCCAGAGATGCAGAAGTTAGGTGTCCCCTTCCCCAACTATTGGTGTCAGGTCAGACTGCAGGACCGTTCTCCAGGGGTCAAGCAGCTGCACGCTCCTGCCAGCCACCAGAGTCACCACAAGTCCTCTGGCACAGCACTGAAAACAACTTGTCTGCTGGGCTTGCTTGTCAGCCACCCAGCTACAGGACGACAGTCCCTGTTCCCGGTGAGATCCAACACTCGATGGCTATGTGTCTTTTTGGCAGAAACTGAACTACACCCAGAGCCCCAGGAAATGCAATTATGGATTCAAGCACCACAATGTAGAGAAGGGGGTGGGGGTACTGGGACAAAGCCACAGTGCTCCAGAGGGTCAGGGGACAGTGGATAGCATTCTACTGTCCACAGCCTGAGTGAGGTCACTGTCCTGGCCCTGGCTGTCCCATCTGCCTTATATAATGAGAGCTGCATTTACATCCTGGAGTGAATTTAACATTTTGATAACATGTCTTCTTGAGGCAAGCTGAGTAAATCCTTGGAATACTTTGCAGTTATTGCTGATCGAAAATGGAGAATTTAATACATGTCTTTAGAAGCCAAAAATATAGAAACAACTGCTGGTAACAGTACACCTGGCTCCTTGACCCAGTCTCCTGGAGTCATTTGTGTAGTTCTGCATTGGATTAGTTACATGGTACATGAACGTGCCTTTGGAATAAGCAAAAAACTGAATCGAATGCCGATTTGGCTTCCACGTGACATCGTTTCCTCATTTTAGTAAATCGGGAGCTCTGGCAGGAGAGACTCAGGACAGACATTGCTGCTCTCAGACCTCTACCTCCCAGCCCGTACTCGGATGAGCTTTGCTTTCACCCTGCTTCCACCTCTCTGTAGCCCTTTGAAAACCTCGTGAATAGAGCAGGGTCAATTTCCTAAATTATAAAGATATGGTAAAATTAGCATCAGTGCCAGGAAGTGGTAGAGTTGGACTTGTGTCCCGAGTGAAAGCTGCTTTCCCTATGCTCACTTTACTGAACAAACAAGAGACCAAGGACAGGACACGTGTCCCAGGATGACCCATCTGCCACTCTGAGCCCGTTTGTCCCATGTGTCACTAGATGATGATTTTACTTTTGGTCCTTTAACAAGTTTCTCACATTTTATGAATTTCTTTTGATTAAAGGTCCAATTGTAAATATAACATATGCACACATAGTTAATTCATATGCTTATTATAGAAAATTTAGAAAAAGCTGAAAAGGTAGCAAAAGCTAAGGCCACTCATAGCTCATGTACCCCAAGGAAGTCAATATTGATATTTTTAGGTTAGAGGATATCCTTCCAGTAACTCAGCTCTTTGAACTTGCTCCATTTACTTCTAAAAAGAACTAGATATAAAGAAAAGAAACTTCTGATCAAATAACGGTTACTGTGTGTGTGTGTGTGTGTGTGTGTATGAAAAGTTTTCTTTTCAGTTCTGATATCAATGGTAGTTTTCAACTTCAAGTCCTCTCAGACATTCTGAGGCTGCACACTCCTGTCAGTTTCACCTGGGCCCATTGCTGTCCTCCCAGAGCTGGAGGACTCAGCAGCCCTTCAAGCTGTTTCCTCAAAGCCTAAATTAAAGGAAGGTTGTTATTACACATTTTGCCTGATTTTTTGTCTTGTTTCTCTTGTGGTTCCTTGGAGATCTAGAGATATTGCTGAGATTCTTATCTGCTTTGAAACAGTAAAAGCAGAGAACCTCTGCTGGAGATCTTAGAGACTGTCAGTTATATCACCTCTCGTCACAGATGAGGAAACTGAGGCTTGTCAAAGTGGGGGCCAAGGTCCCTAGTCCCAGGAATCCAAGCTCAGCTTTCCTGGCACATGTCAGCCCTTTGGGGTTCATCCAGCACTGCAGCTCTACTCAGAGCAAGGCATAGCCTTGAGTCAGGTTGCCCAGGGTGCTAGCTGTTTCCCCTGAGTTTCAGATGACATCCTCAATGCCCTCTATCAACAGCGAGGTTATAGAATGTAAGTTACTTAGGATACAGAAGGCTGTCCTCTGTCTCCTTGAGAGTAGTGAAAGCAGGTTGGTGAGTGTGAGTGTGAGTATGTATGTGTGTATACTTGTGCACACACCTATGCACACAAGGATTCTTAAGCTTAAGCTAAAAGCAATATTCTGGGAAATTCTAGGTATGTTTGTAAAAATATATGCTAAGGGAAAGCCTAGCAGTTCATTCAGCACAGAGAAGATTTGCTCTATGTCATGGATACTTCTGGGTTTCCCATCTTCAAAGTCACCTTCCTTGGTTCTGTTGGGTTTGTGTTAGCTCCTTTGTTGGCTTCATACATAACCCTGGGCCCTGTTGGACAGCTCGAGGAGGGAGGCACAGGCGTTAGCCGCAGACCAAAGCCATTTGCTTCTCAGATGTGCGCAAAACAATTTTTCAAACACAAGTAGATATTGTCATGGCTGATTAATGCAAACAGTTTTTAAATATTCCTTAGTTCATAACTGTGTTCAGTAACTTTGGATATTATGAATTATTTAATAAAGATACTACTCCTATATATGGGAGGCATACAATTTTGATCATAAAAAGTACTTAATCCATATTATCAAAATGTGGGTGACTGAGTTCCCTTTAGATATTGCAGTTTAAGGTTTGGCAAGCTGGTGGGCTTTTTTCCTTTTAGTTATTCAAACAGACACTAGAGCTCTATACATACCCCCAGCATCAAGGGGGCCAGCTAGCCATGTGGCTGTCCCTGAGTCTGCTCCCTCCTTTGTTTGGATCTCAGAACCCCAGCCCCGCTGTCATCTCTCAGCCCTAGGGCCTCCCCTGGTCCTCCAGTTCCCCGGGTCTTGGCTCGTTGGGGGTCAGGCAGAGTTTTCTTCTTGAACTGTTCTCTTCTGTTTCCCAGAGGGAGAAGCAAAACTCTTCACATACATTCTGCTGTGGGCAAAGTCATAATGTGGTATAAGTTTTTTCAATTGTCTCTCTCCATCTTTGAGGTGCAGGTGGGATAAGGAACTGTACCAACTGAAGACAGAGCTTTCAGCCAAAGGTGTTCATTTGTAACAATAGAATTTCCAGCATCCGTGATGGAAGAATGAGGGTAGAATGAATGTATTTTGGGAACAGACATGCCCTGGGCTCCTTGGCCTGTCCCACTCATTTTTAGGCACTTTCTTATTTTCACACAAAGTGCCATGATCTTGTATGTAGTGCTGGATAAATTGTTATGCTATGTATGCACCCAGGTGGTCACCAACCAGATCAAAGGTTTCCAGCACCCTAGGAAGTCCCCTGATACCCCCACTCCCACCCCTTCAAATCTCCATTCATCTGGAAATATTTGACCCATTTGCAGATGAAATAACTAAGGCTTGGAGAAGGCACGACATTAGACCTGGAGGTCTGGTCTGACTTCACACTGTCCTTCCCGTGAGCAAACCCTTACTTACACCGCCCTCTCTTGTGTAACTGAGCACAATGCAAGACTGCTTTTCCATTCCAGGGGAAAAATCCAGAAGCTTTTGAATCCTGGGATGCTAAGATGGTATGTAGGAGGGTGTTGGCAGCCTCTTTGTCTGCCTTAGGGTGACCACCTGTGCAGACAGAGCTCCTGCCAGCCCAGGCAGCCCACCCACCCACACCAAAGCTGCTCGCCAGGGGAAGGAGGATGAGCAGATGTGCAGGGAGAGTTGGGTGCTGCTGTCTCAAGACAGAAGCTGCCCCCTTACATCTCCCTGTGCCAACCCCCGCCCCCGCTCCCAACACACACACTTCTCTTCAAACTCTTTCCTGCCTTGTCCACCTGCTGGAGTGTGCAGCTCCCACCCACACATGTTAATCTGAGACCCAGCCATGCCTTTCCCCTGGGGCTGCACTCCATACCTCTCCTCTTCATGTGCTGGTTAGGTCACTGGGCTCTGAGGGAGCACTGGACTTTTTCCAGCTGTGCTTGTATGTCCTCAGGGCCTGGAGAAGGCAAGAGCATGTGCCTCCCACTCCCCAGGCTTTTGATCCTGCATCAAATTACAAGTCAAACCTTTGAGTATTTCCTGGCTCCCTCTCTCACCAACTGCCAGGTACCTGGGTGTTCCTTTCACTTCTTAAGGTGTCTCCAGGCATCTTGACACTGTGGGGCCCACATCTGCAATGTTGGCCTTTTCTGTGGTCTCTCCTTCAGCCAGCAAGGAACCTCCTTTCAGCTTACGAAATAAATGTATGGAAGTGAAATGTAGCAGAGACCCCCAGACACACAGCTACTCTGCCAGAAACACCTGCTGCCTGCTACCTCCTACCTCCACATGCCCAAGGGAGAATACTCTTGATGATCTTGCCCGATAATGAAGTATAGAATTGGCTTGTGAACAAACAGCTTGAACTTTTGTGTAGGCACCTGAGTACACACACACACACACACACACACACACACACACACACACACACACACACAGAGAGAGAGAGAGAGAGAGAGAGGGAGAGAGAGAGAGAGAGAGAGAGAGAGAGAGAGAGAGAGAGAGAGAGAGAGGAAACATATACCTTCACATATGCACTACAAACTTCTGATTTTCTTTCATAAATGGAGATGCAATTATGACAAATCATATCTAGCTAGTGGCTTCAGCTGGGCAGGCTGGTTAAATGGGGTAGCTGAAAGTAACTGAAAAACTGACTTTATGTCTTTAACAAATAGATTTTTTTTTATGTAATATTAAGCTGTGGCTTTGGTTTAGGGGGTTAACTGTTGACTATAATTCTTCTGGTCTTATCCACATGCTTGCTGCTGTATGGCTGCAAACTGGCATCATATCTATTCAAGGTGGTTGGGTTGGTATCTGGTTGTGTCACACAGAGATTGTAAGAGAAGAGACAACACAAGTTCTCCATGCAAAGCATTAGTCTTACAAGTGTTCTCTTATGCAGTCCTGTGGTAATTCTGTGAGGTAGGTACTAACGTTATGCACATCTTAGACATGAAGCAACTAAGAACTCGTAAGTGGTAGAGTATGGACTTGAGCCCAGTTCTCTCGGTGCAGTCTTCACCTTTAAATGTGAACCAAGCCTGTAATACAAGGTAGAGAGTTATATGTGCTCTCAAATGAACACAGAACAAGTGTTATGACAGTTCTTTAAAGAGTGAAAGATCCCTTCTGGCTGGAGAAAGGAATGAAGAGGTGGTGAGTGAGCAGGGTCTCAAGGGACAGGCATGATGGGGGCACAGCAAAGGAGGAATGGGTGTTTTACCCCCACCTGGTTTCCTTCTTTTTCTATCCAGGAGGATGACTTGAAACCACTCACTTCTCCTGCATCAAATTACAAATCGAACCTTTGAGTATTTCCTGGCTGCCTGTGCCAACCCCAGTCCCCCTCCCCCACACACTTCTCTTCAAACTCTTCCCAGCCTTGTCCATCTGCTGGAGTGTGGACAGCTAGAAGCCTTTCACCCTCTGAGATTTCTTCACCACAGGAGTTGGTACTTCTATACTCCCAGTCACAGCTCCTTTAACACTCCAAGGAGAAATTCTGCTTCAGCCTGGAAACAGCACTTCTTCAAGTAAGTAGGCAGACTGCTTAGGAGAGAGGCCTGGAGGACTGGAGAGAGACAAGTGTTAGCTCAGTTTTCTAAAAGGGGAAAGAGAGAGATTTAGGAAACTAAAAACCCTTCAAGTAAGGCCAATTTTCTGCAAAATTCCGGTGTAGATTTTTAAACAGATATACTTAACCAAAATAAACTAATTTTCTTTTCTGAGTACAACCCTCTGGGGTGTTAAATGTTTGTGTGGGTTGTAGTTGATGGATAAATGTACCCATAGAACCAAGGTTATTTGAATGGAGGCCTCTAGTGATATGCCTGGGGCTCTTTATTGATCCAGTCCTGATGATACTTTTTAACCAATAATTTTAGGAAAGACAAGGTACTTCAGAAATTACAGAATGCACAAATCTGGGAGCGATAGCTATGAGCTGAAACACAAAATAAAAATTTCAAGAGTTTGAAAGACAGGAAACTTGGGGCTTAAATAAATGAAATGGAATAAAATGGATTTGTATAATGGCTAGCACTTAGATTCAGAAACTGAACTGAGATGCATGATTCAGAAACTCTAGTTTATCATTAAGCCATATGGAAAGGGCGCAGCTGACGACAAATCAAACACTAGCAAATACGGTTGGCCCAGCTTCCGACAAAGCTGGCATAAGGAGGCATCTGCTTAAAGACTATACTCTTTGTTGTGTGTGTTTGTGGAAGTCTCTGGTCTTTTAGCATGTGGTTAGCTTGTGGTGTAACAGAGATTTCCTTAAACACTCTTTAAGTCACCCTTTTTTTGATTCAACACTCACTTGTTTGCTGTAAACCTTTGACTATTTTCTAGAGTTCCACTGAATTTGACTCTGACAGTTTTTGCTCGTATTTTTGGTTTTTGTTTTTTGTTTTTTTTCCATGTTTCTGGGAAGAAGTAGGCCCTTGGACTATAAACTGTGAGGTCACTCCTGTGCTTGCAGCATTCTGTTTAGAAAGTAGATGTCAGCCTTGCCTTCCTCGCTCTCCCCAGACTGTCCATATCTGCTATATCATATGCAGTCCCAAGTGTTGGCAACTGACTGGAGGTGAACAAGCTGGTGAAGGGTTAGAAGCTGACGGTACCTGACCTAGAAAAGAGATCTGGTAGAGATATAGTGGCTTCTTAAAAATTATGTTGGTCCAAAGAGAAAGTAGTTCCAAAGAGAAAAATAAGGACTGGGTGAGAAGTTGTAGAGATCCAGGAACTGTGTGCAGAAAGGGAAGTACTGATCTGCACAGCAGCAGCCTCTGCATCTTGGGAGGTGTTTGAACAGGTGGTCCAACATCTGTCTGAAATGCTGTCCAGGGATTCTTGCGTACTGAGGCAGCAAAAGGGAGGGAGCCTAGGGTTCTTTTCCTACTAAAATGCTATCATTCTTGTCCACTTTAATCTTTAGCACCTGTCACCATCTCTTGCTTACCCTTCTTTATAAAGGCTACCTAGTCCAATTAACCCTGTCCACTCACACTGGATTGGGTGGATCCTCACCAACTTCCACAAGTATTGCCCAAACAGTGCCCCAACTGTCCCCACTGCCTCTCCCACCCCCACCCCAATGTTGTGGAAACTGGCTATCTAAAATTCAAATCTTAGCCTGTCTCTTTCCTGCTAATATCATCAGCTTCCTCGTGTCCACAAGACCAATTCCAATTTCCCAGAGTGAGGTTGTTTATGACTGGCCCCAGCTACCTTTCCAGACCCAGGTCCTGCATGTCCCACCCCTGCCTTATTGCTGCTCAGCCTCTGGGGAGATGATCATGAAGCCATGTAGTAGGTGCCTGGGCTGGGGGCAAAGGAGCACGGGGGATGGAGGCTGCAGTCAGGATGGCCTGAGATGCACAAAGAGATGACATTAGAGCTAAGCCTTGGAGAAAGGAGGGTCACCGGGTGACAAGGAGAGAGAAGGCAGCCCCAAAGGGTTTTTTTCCCCCCATTGGCTTGCTTTTTTATATAGATAAGCAGTTCTTAACCACAGGACATATGGCAATGTCTGCAGACATTTTGGGTTGTCATAACTGGGAATGGGGTGCTCCTGGCATTTTGGTGGGTATGCTTGATGCACAGGAGAGTGCCCTATGTATTATCCTCCAAAGAATCATCAACCAACATATCAGTAGTGCTCACTTTGAGAAACCCTAATCTAGAGTGTAAGCTCTATGAGGGCAAGGGTTACTTTGCCTCCATTCTGGTCATCGTTATAATTCCAACAGTCAGAGCAGGCTTGCTACAAGGGAAGCTCAATAAATGTTGAATGAACAGAAACTGGCACATACTCAACACTTGGCATATATTAGTAATTATTATTTCTCATGGGTTTGTATAGTTTCCGTGCTTAAGATTTTCAGAAGTCTCCATTCTTCTGGGCAGTGCGACAGAGTGGGAAGGGTGCTGGAGTCAAAGAATCCTGTCTGAACCTCAGCTCAGCCAGTATGAGCTGTGTATCTCTGGGCAAGTCACTCAGCCTTTCTGAGTTTTCATTTTCTCATCCATTAGGTTGGAATAAAATTTGTTTTTTCTTTTATCAATACCCATGGGATGGGCAGCTGTGAAAATAGGTCAAATTATGTGTAAGCACTAAATACCTTTAAATTACTGCTGTTATATGCTGCCTCCTGCAAAATGAAAAAAAAAAAAAACAATTGATTTTACCACAACTGAGAATCGTAAATTGGTTATGAGGAATCTGTTTTTCATAATCTGAGAGGGTTTCCATTTCTGCCCATATAGCTTTCCTTGGAGAGGTATTTTGAGAGAAGGAGCAGACAGCCATTTAAAATACATTGCACATATCACATATATGTCACAGAAAGTTTTGCTTTAAAATTCAGACAATATGCTCAAAATACTAATAAATTTTCTATCTTGAGTAGTTTTCTCAGATATATGCCAAGGGAAAATAAAGAAAAACTCGATAAGATAGAGATTGCAAAATAAAAGCTGGGGATTGTAAATCAAGGGTCTGGACTTCTAGCTGTTATAAGGCTGCCTTTGGGTGCAATGACCCCAGATGTTCGATTTGGACACATACATTCTTACAAAATGATTGCACTCTTATTATGAACGAAACCTCAAAAGACATATAGCCATAGATGCCAGCATGCAATAATGTTGGCAAACATGTGCCTCGGAGATCAGAAATATCTACTTTATAGTTTTCTTCATCATTCAGTAAGCTATTAGGAGCAAAGCCCTAGGGAGTCCATTACACCCACTGGTAATGAAGGGCCAAACTGATAGATGGGCCAAGAGCCCTTGGCTAAAGATCTGCAGCATCAAAGAGTGAGTGATGTGGCCAGACTAGCTGAAGCTTTGTTCCAGAGCATGAATCATAGTTTCACCTTTCTGACTCAGTGAGGATTAAACTGAAAAAAGCCTTTAGTAAATTTGATATCAAATTAATGCGATTGTTATTTACCTAGCAACATAATTCATAACTTTATTTCTTTTTCTGCTTCCTCTGCTGCTGCTGATTCCTCCTCCTCCTCCTCTTTCTTCTCCTCATTCTCCCTTCTCCTTGTCCTTCTTGCCCTCCTTCTCCTTCTCCTCCCTCTCCTCCTCCTCCTCCATCTCCTCCTCCTTCTCCATCTCCTCCTCCTCCTCCATCTCCTCCTCCTCCTTTTCCTCCTTCTCCTTCTTCTCCTCCTTTTTTCCCTCCTCCTCTTCTTCCTAGGAGACATAGCAGACCTAACTAATACATAGAAACAAACATAGATTGGTAGCCAAAATGAGAAGACAAAGAAACAAATCCTAAATGAAAGAACAGAAGAAAACTCCAGAGAAAAAAACTAAAGAAAATGAAGGCAAGCATTCTACCCGATGCAGAGTTCAAAACACTGGTTATAAGGATGCTCAAGGAATCTAGTGAGAATTTCAAGAAAGAGATAGATAGTAAGCATAAAAAATAGATATTGAAATAAAAAGAGAACCAATCAGAAATGAAGAATACAAAACTGATATGAAGAATACACTAGAAACAAGGCAACAAAAGTAAAAATAAACAAGTGGGACTACATCATACTGAAACGCATCTGCACAGCAAAGGGAACCATCAGCAAAATGAAAAGGCAACCTACTGAATGGGCAAAAATATTTGCAAATAAAACATCTTATATGAGGTTAATATCCAAAAAGGTATGAATGAATGTATATAAAAAATGTTGTGTGTGTGTGTGTGTGTGTGTGTGTGTGTGTGTGTGTTTTAAGGTGCATTTTTCTGGAAAAGTGACCAATCTTTCAAAAATGATTTTTGAGTATTATCTATTTTTTTCTTTTAATATCTACAAAGGAAACATTATAAAAGCCTTTATAATGGATGATTGACTTTTCACATTAACACTGAAGAACCTCCAATATTAAAAAGCCCATAAAATTATGTATATAGGCAATATTGGTCCTACATTCAGAAAAAGAATGGGGTGTATTAATTAGGATTCTCAGTTGCAAGCAGCAGAAACTCATTCTAGATAATTCAAATAGAACAGAACATTTATTAAAGAGATATATTAAAGGTTCTCAAGGACTAGAGAATCAGACTGAATGCTATTCCAATATAAACAATATTAAAATCGCATGAGTTCCATTGGTGATGGCTTCCAATATGATAGCTACTAGCCACATGTGGCTATTGAACACTTGAAATGTGCTCAGTCATAGTTGAGATGTGTGAAGCCGAGAAGTGTAAAAGTCACACTGGATTTCAATGACTAAGTATGGAAACAAAAGAATAGAAACTATCTCACTAATACTTTTAAAGAACTGAATTAAACAAAAATATATATGTATATATAATAAAATTAATAATATATAAAATTTCACCTGTTTCTTTACTTATTAAAAATGTGTTGCTAGATAATTTTAAATTACATATGGGGAACTTGCACACAACATCTTTCCTCTGTTTTCTATTGATGAAAACAAGTCAGAAGGCCACTTTTGATATTTAGGGGGAAAGGAACAGAGGTAATCTCAGGTGAAGCTGTCATAGGCTGCCTTTGGAAGCATGTGAGTGTCTCTAGCAGTGGTGCCTGCCCCTGCCTTCTTCATGAGTCTCAGCACCTATGGGCTCTCTCAGTACTGGACTTTGGGAGAGATGTGACTTTCCCAAGACAGGTCAGGTCAAGCCTCTGTCACATTTAGAGTTTTTGTTATACCCAACATGGAGGGCCTCGGTGGACTGCCCATCTCTTTTGATCCTAGGGGACCTCACCGTCAACTCTACCATCATACTTTCTATGACCAGTCAGAGCATCTAGTGACCCTGCTCACCCTCCACCCATTATGGTGGCCTTGTTACCCCCACCCCTCTTGCACTGGCATTTGAGTGCCACAACTTTGCCCCTGCCATCTTGGGATGTCACATCCTG
This sequence comes from Macroglossus sobrinus, assembly GCA_004027375.1. Classification (NCBI taxonomy): domain Eukaryota; kingdom Metazoa; phylum Chordata; class Mammalia; order Chiroptera; family Pteropodidae; genus Macroglossus; species Macroglossus sobrinus. Next base: position 340,371 of record PVKZ01000178.1, read on the forward strand.
CCCAGACCACAGAGCCCATTGCAACCATAGTTCCCAAAACCAGAATCTCAGCCTGAAGAGAAGACCCATCTTGGCACCCTCACTGTGCTTGTCTGCAAAGCATCTTCTGAGTCCTCTGAGGAGATCATGACTGGAGGATGGTGAGCAGCTTTTATAGAATGAATTGGCTCCAGCATTCCCGGTTCTTCAGGCCCTCATTCCTCCACATCATGCACATAGATTCCGGGCATCTCCACTTCACTGGGGGTACCACCATCATTTCCAGGTTTCAGTCGACAAATAATGCAAACTATGCAAACTGCCTCAGGGGCTGGAACTGGCATATGCAGTCCATAAGTTCCTAATCTAAAATTAATTTTACCCCCTTGTAGCATCCCCCGGACCCTTTTGCCATCTGTACTTCCCCAGGCTTTGTAGCTAAAGAATAGTAACTGCATCTAAGACTTTGGGTATTAAGGGCATCTCCTTTTTGACTTCAGGCCTCTCCCCAGGTAACAGCTCTGAACCTAGGTGAAGATTCTAAACCTCAGTCAGTTGCCAGCATTCTCTAGCTTTCCTTGTTAAATTTTTATTTTTTTAAATTGTGGTAAAATAAACTATAAAATTTACCATTTTAACCATTTTATGTGTACAGTTCCGTTTGAAATACTGTATAATCATCACCATCATTGATCTCCAGAACTTTTTTTCATTATCCAACCAGAAACTCCATATTCATTATATAATAATACCCAATTTCCCCTCTCCCTAGGCCCTGGCAGTTTCCATTTTGTGTACTTTCCTCCTCTCTGGATTTGACTATTCTAGGACCCTTGTGTACATGGAATCATACAATATGTGCCTTTCTGTGTCTGGCTTATTTCACTTGGCATAATGTCCTATATGTAGTATATATCAGAATTCCTTCCTTGTTAAGGCTGAATAATATTTCATTGTATGTATTTATCACAATTTGTTTGTCTATTCATTTGTTGATGGACACTTTAGCTATTTGTGAATAATGCTGACATGAACACGTATGTATGAACAAGCCTTCGAGATCCTGCAGTCAGTTCTTTTGTATATATACTCAGAAGTAGGTTTGCTGCATCAAATGGTAGTTATATGTTTAATTTTTTGAGGAACCACCCTACTGTTTTACATAGTAGCTGCACCATTTTACCACCAGCAGTTCAGCCCATGGTACTCCTTTTCATCTAGTCTCATTGCCTTTCTTTCTCATTTTCTTCAGCAGCTTTTCCAAAACATTTTTCAAGTTCCTCAAGCTTCTCTCTTTCTTGCCTACTATTCGCTCCTCAAAAGCAAACAAATAAGCAAACAAATAAACTAAATAAACAAATAAATAAATAAAACCCACACTTGTTCAGGAGACAATTTAGCCTCACAGTGAAAGTACTAGCAACATTAGTGTTTTTGAGCAATGTTATAGTTTACACTTTTTGTACTGATCTTAATGCTTTCAGCCACCTTTCCCTTCCATATTTCCTAGAACTATTGCAAACTGATTGCAAAACGGGTCTTTGTGGAACTTAATTAGTCAAGTGCCTGATACAGCTCTCTAAGTACTTTGTTCCCCAGTAAGCTCAAAACCTGTGGCTTCTTCTGTTGCTTCTCAAGATCCTTCTCTTCCCTCTGGAGGAGGAAAACAAACAGTGAAAGGATCCCAAGTAGAAAATGAACTAGCTAGGTCCTTATTTCTCCAGAGTTCTAATTTCAGGTTGATGTCAACCAAACTCATCTGATACATTAAAATCTAGGCAACTCTTCGCATTGGTAAGAAGGTTAGAGAAAACTTGGAGACTGAGGAACTAAGGATATTTTTGAATGAAAAAGGCACCTGCTAAGATAATGACCACTCACTGTGTTTACTGGTAGCAGCTGTGAAGCTTTCAGGAAAAGAGGAAAATGTTGTTCTAGGTGAGGGATATTATTGGTGTGGGAACCAGAAGAAGTGGACTTTCTAGTCCTAATTCCTGGAGAGTTCTACAATAAGAGCTGCCCTGAGCCCAGGCTGAGGATAACTGAGACATTGCTTCCCTGTAGGATTCTTAAAAAAGGTGTAGCCTCTCATGTGTTATTTAAAATTGGGTTATTTAATTACTAAGCACTTTGAAATTCTTCAGTTATCTTTCTATTATTGATTTCTAGTTTAATTTCATTGTGTTCTGAGAACAGATATCAAATAATTTCTATTCTGTTAACATTTTTAAGGTTTGTTTTATGGCTCAGAATGTGGTCTATCTTGGTGACTGTTTTGAATGAGCTTGTGAAGGATGTGTATTTTGCTGTTCTTGGGTGAAGCAGTCTAAAGATGTCCATTATATCCTGTAGATTGATGGTGTTGTTGATTATCTGCCTGCTGGATCTGTCCAAGGGGTATTGAAGTCTACAACTATAACAGTACATTCACCTAATTCTCCTTTCAGTTCTATTTAGCTTTATGTATTTTGATACTTTGTTGTCAGATACATACACATTAAGGGTTGTTATGTCTTCTTAGAGGATTGACCCCTTTCTTATTATGTAATGCCCTTCTTTATCACTGATAACTTTCTGTGCTTTGAAGTATGGCCTGTTTGACATTTATGTAGCTAATCCTTCTTTCTTTTGATTAATGTCAGCATGATATATTTTTCTCCATTCATTTACTTCTAATCTATATGTGTCTTTATATTTAAAGTGAATTTCTTGTCGACAATATATAGTTTAGTTTTGTTTTCTGGTTCACTCCAATGATCTCTGTCTTTTAATTGGTACATTTAGATCATTGACATTCGAAGTCATTATGATATAGATATAGTTGGATTAACCTCTACCATATTATTAATATAGTTAAATTAATCTCTACCATGTTTTCTATTTGTTGCCCTCGTTCTTTTTTTCTTTTTTTATTCACTTTTTTCTGTCTTTTGTGGTTTTAATTAAGCATTTTATATAATTCCATTTCTCTCCTATCTTAGCATGTCATTTATGATTCTTTTTTTTTAACTTTTAATAGTGATTGCCTTAGAGTTTGCAATATATATTTACAAATAATCCAAATCCATTTTCAATTAACATTATACCACTTCACAGAAAGAGTATCTTATAATAACAAAATAATCCTAATTCTTCACTCCCATATCTTCTATGATTGCTATAATTCATTTCACCTACATATAAGCATACAAAGGTATATACATGTATGTTATATATGTATAATATGCATGTATGATATATATGTATAGTATATACATATATCTGATATACACCTAAGCATAATTGAATATGTCATTGTTGTTAATTTGAGCAAATTTTTATGTAGCTTAATTAAGATTAAGAAAAATAAAAATTTTTTTATTTTTACCTTTACTTACTCCTTTAATGCTCTTCTTTTCTCACATATGTCCAAGTTTCCGACTTATAATATTTTCCTTCTCTCTAAAAAACTTCTGTTAACATTTCTTGCAAATAAGTCTACCAGTAACAAATTCCCTAAATTTTTGTTTGTCTGAGCAAGTCTTCTTTTCTCCTTCACTTTTAAAAAAGATTTTCTCATGGTACAGAATTTTAAGTTAGTAATTTTTTCCTCACAACATTTTAAAGATTTCACTTCACCTTATTGCTTGTATGGTTTCTGAGAAGTTGGGCATAATTTTTATCTATGTTCCTATATAGGTTAAGAATTCCCCCTGCCCCACTTAAGCTTTCTTCAGGATTTTGGCTTTATTTTTTATTTTCTATAGCTTAAAAATGGTATGCCAAGCATAGCTTTTTGGCATTTATTTTACCTGATGTTCTCTGAGCTTCCAGGGTTTGTGGTTTGCTGTCTGACATTAATTTGAGGGAAATTTTCAGTCTCCATTGTTTCAAGTATTTTTTCCATTCCTTTTCCTTTATCTTCTCCTGGTATTCTCATTATATGTATTTTACACCTTTTGTAGTTGTCATAGAGTCCTTGGACATTCTGTTCTGTTTTTGTTCTCAGTCTGTTTTCTTTGCTTTTCAGTTTGGGAGGTTTCTATTAACATATTTTCAATCTCAGAGGTTCTTTACTCAGTGATGTCCAGTCTATTAACAAGCCCCTCCAAGGCATTCTTCATTTCTGTTAGAGTGAGGTTTGTTTGTTTGTTTGTTTGTTTTTAATCTCTAGCATTTCTTTTTGGTTCTCTGTTAGATTTCTATCTCCCTGCTTACATTGACTATCTGTTTTTGCATGTCATCTGCTTTATTCATTAAAGCCCTTAGCATACTACTCATAATTGTTTTAAATTTCCAGTCTGATAATTCCATCATCCCTGCTATGTCTGGTTCTGATGCTTGTTCTGTTTCTTCGTATTGTGTTTCTTGCCTTTTAGAATGCCTTATAATTTTTCTTGGTAGCCCTATATGATGTACCAGGTAAAGAGAATTGCTGTAAATAGTCTTTCATAATGTGGTGGTGAGGTGTGGGGCAAAGGAAGTATTCTATAGTCCTATGATTGGTTCTCAGACTTTATGTGAGCCTGTGCCTCTGGACTGTGAAGTTCACAAGTGTTTGTCAGGTTTTGTTTTTTTTTTCCCCCTCTCTCCCTTTGATGGGAGAGGATAGCTAGAGTAGGCTGGAGTCAGGTATTTCCCTTTACCTAGGTTATTTAGATTCTGATAATACTGCAGGAGGTTAGGTTCTGGTTAACTAGTTTCTCCTATGGGTAGGCCCTGTTAAGAAGAATGTAGTAACTTAATCTCTATTACTTTGGTTTTCATTTCTGTCATTTCCATTTGATTCTTTCTTATAGTTTCCATCTCTCTACTGAAATTATCTACTTGATATTATATATTCCAATGTTTTCACTAGATTCTTTAATATATTTATCATAGTTACTATAATTATTTGTCTTACTGTTGTAAAATATGAGTCACATACATTGCTTTTTAAAAATCTTTTGGCAATGTAAATCTTTTCTCTTGATTTTTTGTATACCTCGGAGTATTTTATTGAGAGCCCGACACTTGTGTAAGCCAGTAAAAACATAAGGAAACAGATTTTTGTGCCTGGAAATAGACACACCCTTCATTCTACTGAGCCTGTAGTGTGGGGTGTGAGTCAATTTACTCAAGAGTTGAGTGGTTTTGAGATTTGTTGTCACTGTGGTTACTCTCAGTGGACCACAGGCCTTGAATTCCTCTTGCTTTCTCTTGTGTTAAGGATGGGCCCTGTTTGCCAGAGGGTTTTTATCAATATCTATTTCACCCTCTGGACTGAGCCTCAGAGAGTCTCTCTTTGCACTCTCACCGATCCCTGCAGGACCTGTTCTTGTCACTCGGTGCCTATTGGCCTTGTGATAGTTGGGGGCTGAAGTGTTTTCTGATTAATATCTAGTTTTAGAAATCGGCTCTGTTGCCATGTCTCAGTGCTGTGATCCTCTCAACAATTCTGCCTGCCCCTGCTATAGTTCTGAGATCAGCATTTATTCCTGCCCTCCTGTCAGGAGTGGGGGCTTTTTGCTGTTCCCTTATCCTAGATACAATGGGGTTTCATCAGTATCAGAAAGGCAGTATTCTCTGTTCACCCAGAAGTCAAAGCTTTCATTCCCTAGGGAGATGAGAAGAGGGAACTGGACAGGTCTTGAGCCTTTTCCTCAGCGGCTGCCATCCTGTCTTCCAGGCCTGTGTCACAGGAATCCCTTATGCAGGACCCTTGCAAGTCATGGTGCCACTACCTTGTAAGGCAGGTCGAGAAGAGCCTTCAAGAGGCCTGAACCTCCTCTAAACCTGTGGGTCATGCGCAGCCCACACACAGTCTTTAATGATGCATTAGGAATGTTAGCCAAATTCTTCTTCCCTATGTCAGGTGCCACTGGCTCCAGGTAAGCAAATGATCATATCCTTTTCTCCTTGTTTGTTTTCTTGAGATTTCAGTTTAGTTGACTGACTTGCAATCTTAAATCTCTGACAGGCTCAGAAAAAGCTGTGAAGTTATAGATCACCTGGAGTTTTTGTTGTTGTAGTTGTTATAAGAGGTGGGAACTATGCTCTTCCCAGCTTCCTGTATCCCAGTTAGAATAGGGAGTCTATATGCTCTTTGCATAGTCTCTTTCTCTTCTCTGGGTTAATTCCCATGTTTATGTCTTTAGTCATACTTACTTTACATTCTTTTTCAATTCGTTACTGTATTATCTGAAGTATAGAGAGTTTTAATCCTGCTGCCTTCACTGGGCACTAAAACTCTGGTGCCTGGGTTTAGACACAGAGCCTCTCCTTGCAGTAGCTACAGGAGCAGGTCATGTACTAACCACTGTGTTTTTCAATGTCCATGTTATTTCTTGAATCTGAGAATGCTTATTATATTATATCCAGATTGTCTAGGAATTTACAAGAAGAGAATTTTAAGGTAAAATAGATGACCTTATTTCAGAATCTGGAAATCACAGCTAATAGTGTTCAATCTATGAAGTATGAGAGAAGATTAATTACCTTTTCCAAAGTTTAGAAAGTTTACATCCCATGCATTCTTTCTTAGGAATTCTTGAAGATGAACTCTAACCAAATGAGAGAATAAACCAAGAAGAAGGAAGCAAATAGGGGCTCTACCCCCAGAGAGCACTAAAAAGTTCAAGGATGGCAGAAGTGATACTAGCTTAGAAAGGAACTCAGTGTAAGTTAGAGCAGGAGATGAGTGGTCCCCTGACTGAGGTCTCTAGGGGAATGGAAGGACTCAAAAAAATAAAATTTATGATATAGTGTTTGAAAAAGAATTGAAGTTGTAAGAAAGGCAAATTATGCAAGAAAAAGGGAGACAATAAGAAATTTCGATGAGAGAGAGAGAGAGAGAGAGAGAGAGAGAGAGAGAGAGCGAGAGCTGAATCAGAAACTTATGGTTCTAAGAAAAGGTCAGAAGAAGGCAAACCTGCTAACGTCATCAGCTTGCAAAACCTGGAGCTGGCCACATTGGCAGCACTGTTGGAAACACAAACTCAGATCTACGTCAATTATGTGATATTACTCAGCTACCAATAGGAGAGCTGAAAGATATCAAGTGAGCTATCAAATAATGGGGAAGAGAGAGTGAGAAATAGTGCAAGGGGGACTGAATCTTTATTGTTATTTTAGATAACAACCCAGCACTTATAGTCGAGAAGTAGAGGCAAAGATGTGAGCTAGATTTAAGGAGAAATGTGCAAAAAAACACAAAATAGGAGCAGTAGAAGTGGCCTCTGAGGGGTAGGCATACAAAGTTTTGTTGACTATTTTTCATTACTTTGTACCTATATGGCTTTGATAAAAATAAAAGAAAAGACTATGCTGGATAATTCATCAATATTACGTGTGACAATATTAAAAAGATAAAAATAAAAATACATAAATGGCAAAAAAAGAAAAAGAGGAAGAGATTTGTTGTAAAAATAAGTTTAAGATGATAGGATAAAGGACGGAACAAGCTGCAGAGGCACATTCTAGAGGCATTGTGGAGAAGGAGGGAGATGGTGGTGGTGCCTGATGATGGAACTGAGGCAAATTCAGGATACAGTGTGTTGCCCTAGAGAGGTTTAGACTGAGTGAGCCCAGTTTTGTATCTAAAAGGTGACTGATTAGGTGCTCTCAGAGACTTCAGGTTTGAATTACCTGGATAGTGGTCCTCCAGCTTCCAGCCGAATGTCTGACAATCCTCGGGTTTGCCAGGAGGGCGGGAAGCTCCGTGTCAATTTTTTATATCTTTATATTTTTAGAAATATAGTCAATTTCTAAATACTAGAACAAAAATCTAGTACTAATGAAGTACTTGTAGAATATCAAAAGAAAATTGTCAGGAATGGCACAGTGTATAATAGTTTGTGTTTCTAAAAGAATCCTCTTTTAAAAAAAGAAAAAAAAAGAAGAAATCAAACAAAAACAAAAGTATCTCAGAATGTATCTTAAAAAGAATAACTCTGCCAAATTCTCTTTAACTTAGATAATGTAGTGAAGAAGGAAAAACAGTTAAAAGTTGTTCTCTCTTGACATAAGTCTTTGGTAGTTAGGAATAATAAAGATCTAGAGCAATTTTCTCAAAAACCCAACACCTGTCAAAATGCAACTGGAGGAGCCCTGCAGGAAACGGAGCTTTGGCCTGTCAGCTGAATCAGTACAAGGTGTTCCTTCTCTTTCAGCTGTATGAAAACTTTAAATTTCAGAAGATATGGTGAATAACAGAGAATGATTCAAGCTACTTAGTACTTGTGAGGAGACAAATGTATTTCAGTAAATTATTTAATGAATTGCTTTGTCTAAGGAAAGGAATTGGGTGGGGGTGGCTGATGGCTGAGGAGAAGCCAACTGAAAGCAATGAAGAGTCTCATAAAATCTTCAAGAGAGGAGGGATCCATTGTGCAGGAAACAGTTTTGACAAAGAACACCACAGCTCATTGTGTGACTAAAGAGAGAAGGAGAAAAACACTTATTGAGCATCAGCTGTGTGCTGGCACTGTGCTGGGTTGTTGACGCACAGCACTCAGCTGTCTGTCTGCTCCTGGCTGAAAGATGTCCATGGTTGAAGGCAAAGTCGGGCAGCTTGTGTTACAGTGTCAGTGAGACCCTGAAAATAATAATGATCATGATGGTCATAGTAAGCATAATGGTTGCTATGTATGGGATGCTTACCATTGGCCACTCCAAGTGCTTTACACACACTAACTCATCCAGTCTTTGTAACGAATAAACGAGGGAGGCTCTATAATTATCCCATTTCACAGTTGAAGGACCTGTAAACTACTAGCTGTGAATGTGAGCAAGACACTTAATGGTTCTAGATATGCACTGTGCCTTTGTATAACATAACATCTTGTATAAAATAACCACCATGGGGCACAATGCATCTAAGCAAATCTCCCAAATTATCTTAATCAAATAGAGTGGCACACCTGGGAATTCATAATTACCTACTTGGGGAGCATCTTCTCTTATATGTCAACTCAAGTTCCAAAATTAGTCACCTTTCCAGGAAAAACAATCCTAATCCCTTCATTTCTTTCCCCACTACTCCTGTTAACAGTTGATGTTCTGTGGGCCTTCTCCATTTTCTGTAGCTGCCAATGACTTTGGGGGTTTAAAAGTGACCTTTGAGAGGAGAGGGTAAAATGAGGGATGGTAGGTTGGATCTGCATTCTCAGGAACAAAAACAAAGCCTGAAGTGTGAAGCTGGGAAGGTGGGAATATAGATATATAAAGTGAACAGAGAGAAAAGAAAGTAGATTGAGACAAAAGTTCTCACCTGTGTGCTGTGGTGAGGTGTGACTGAGTGGAGCCAGGAGTGGTGGGTACCAGTCTTCAGTCTTGTTATTTCCAGCATCACCAGAAGTGACACAGTGTCTCTGACATGAGGTTATCTTCTGCTGGAGTGGATCGATACTACCTCTCTTTTCTACCTTCATTCAAATATTACTCACATGGTTCTTACCACTTCATATATTAAGCTTATAAAGCAATGACCTTAATGGTCCAGTCCTAGCAAGATAAAGTTAAAGAAGCTCAGCGCCAGTAACAGAAAGGAATTTCAGCATAATCTCATGACTTTAGTTCTGTGAACGGGATATTTAGTCCATAGCAACCACAGCAATCATTTAAAAATTTCCACATTTCCCATCAACTTATACTTAGATGAATATATAGTTTACTATTTAAACCAGGAGGGAGCACTAGTAATAATTGCACTGATTCAATTGTGTTGGTCAGGGTTCAATTAGAGAAGATCCCCTATGACTGATGCAGAATAAAAGACTTACTACAGGAACCATACCTAGGTAATTGTGGGAGCTGATGAAGAAATCCAATGCAAAGCTGTTGCTTCTGCCTCTGGTGGCCTGAAGTCGGTGAAACTGGTCATATAAGAGAGACAAGGACAAATTAGAACCACCTCTGTCTCTCACCAGCTCCAATCTCAGCCACAGGACTGACCTGCAGCAGAAACTATGCACCTTCTGCACTGTGCTACATACCCCCTCCTCTGCCCCCAGCCAGGACCCAAAGGGGCCAGGCTGCTGCCCCATTCACCTGACCAGACCACAGATCAGAATGGGTACGCAGTGGCACCTGGCCCTCCACTGACCTTCACAGCATAGAGAAAGCCTGCTCTTTGCCTCTGTCTTCCAAATCTTACACACATTTGTTTTGTGCCAACCTTGACCTGGAGACACACAGGAAGAGAATTCTGGAAAGCAGAGCTCTTGCTTAGGTAAGGAAATAAGTGCAAAGCACAGAAAGAAACACATAGGTTGAGAGTGTCCTGGGCAAATGAAATGTACGGTCACCCTCCCACTACCCAATAGCTCCTGTCCCCTTCTCTTCTCAACCCAGAACTCCTGTTTGGATCTCTGTCCACTTACCTTTGGTCCTTCCCTCCCCTCCTGCTGCCTCCATTCCTCCCCTCTCCATTACAAAGCCAAAGACCTGGCCAGAAGATCTTTGACTGTGAGATCACTGAGAGGCAGAGCCTGAACTCCGTAGCGGCCAGGGAGAGGGAAAAGGCTGGGGAAAGTTATGCATTAGCAATTCTGGTACCTTTATATTGGAATATAAATTTAGTGAATGTTTATTTAGTGCCTCCTCTTTGCTGGGCAGTCTGCTTCCTGTACTAGAGGGGAGGGGTCTTGTCTTATTGTTCGTGTGTCCTTAGCGAGTGCCTGACTGTGCTCAGTCTGTCTCCTGAATGAATGAACAAGTGAAGAAATGAACATAATGGAGGGCTCTTGAAGAGTGGGCACCCCTTTCTGAGGAGGTTTGTCTTTTTATCGATAACAAACATAGACTGCTCTGAAGCATTTCTCTAAGGGCATACATGTTGTACCCAGGCTTCACCTCACATGTGATGCAGGGAGCTGAGAGACCTAAGAGAGATACGGAAGAAGTGGGAGCTCTAACTTTGAATTTTATTGCTAATGTGAATTTAATTCAGGACCTTAATGGCATTTTTAAATGGCTTTTGTATTTAATTATAAATAACGTAAGTAAGTATAGATAAGTGATTACTTAAAGGCAGTCAGACACAGGAAATCCAAGAGCACTAATAGGTTTTTAATGACCAGTTATTTATTATATTGCAAGTTTAATTAAATTGCTTCCTTCAAATACAACTCATTGCTGATTAATAAAAATATGTTTTCTATTTACGTGATATGAATACTTATTATCCTGTTGTACTTTACAGGCAAAATAAGACTTTATAAATGTGGGCACAAATTACATTTAACTTGTATCAATAGATTAGAAACTCAACTCTACTAATCCTGATGCAATTAGGTGAACTTGAAAGAACATTGAATTAATTTTCTTTTCCTGAAGATAATAGTCTTGGAATGATTCTTACATTTTTCTATGGTCTTTATGTTCTTATTATTGTAAAAAGGCCTTTTGATTTTAAATTCTGCCACCCCAGATATGGGAGATTGAGTACATAAATCTCACAGCCTTTCTCTCCATCCAACTCTGTGCCACATGTTCGGAATAGGCCTTGAAAAAGAAGCCCACCACCCTGAGCCACACAGCATCTGCTTGGAGACTAAAAACCTCTGGAGGGTCCCTTCATTTTTCTCCTTTCTCTCTCTGAGTCTTGTTTGCAACAAAGTGCTGGAAGGTAGAGTAAGGATGCTGGAATCTAATACATACAGAGATTTTTGTACAATAGGCATAAAGTAGATTATAAATAAAATCCTACTTGCCCAATAATGCCTAGGTATACATTCTCTTGGGGTACTTGGTAAGCTGGATTCATTGCTTGCCTTCCTTGCAGGTAGCAATAGCTCTGTGAATGGGTGGGGCTGCTCCAGGGTCAATAGAGTTGGGATGCTGGAAATTACAAGGCCTGATTGACTCTGATTGAACTTCTAACGCAGGCAGAGGGCATTTACCATCATTGGAACTAGAGTGAGGTTTCAAACCTATTGTGTTTGGGGTATGGTATCTTCTCAGTAAAAAGGCAGCGATATTTTCAATCCCCTATGCTCTTCTAAAACAATGACACTCCCCCACCAGAGGTGGAGTGTATTTCCCCAGCTCTTTAACCTGGATGAGCTCTTGTGGCTACTGCCTGTGACTGTCTAGATGAATGAGATACAGAGAAAACAATCTTGTGTGACATATGAGGTGATGAGGCTTCCACTTGGCTCACTATCTGAGGTCACTAAGCCTGGGACCCAGGTCACATGGAGAGGCCGCATGTAGGTGCTTGGCTGACAGCCCCAGGCAACATAAACCAGCACTGACAGCCAGGCTTGTGAACTTTCCACCACCTTCTGAGCTATTCCCACTGAGCCCACCCAAACAGATGTGTGAGCAGAATAAATAGTGCCATTGTTTTAAGTCACTAAATTTAGGGGTGTTTTTTACACGGCAATAGGTAACTGAAACATTTCACCATGACATCCTATGACAAAGCCTACAACTATCACTCATGTTCAGATGACTTCCTAACCATGATTTCAAATATTTGTAGAATCATGTGGTCAGGGACCACAATTATCCTCAGTTGTTTAGAGAAGGAAAAATAGGTAACGGTTACTGAAATGTGGGAGCATGAATGAATAAACAGGTCTGTGAATAGACTTTCCAGGTCCTGACACCTGCTGATAAAGCAGACTGAGGCTGGCAGCAGTCCTCACTGGTGATGTCCATGCAGAGATGTTAGTCCACCATGCTGCAGGAATGCTGGCATGAGGCATAAAGGCTGGGGGAGTGGACATCCTGTAACTCAATTGCCTTTGCTGCCTTTGTGAAACTTTTCTTGGAAAGCATCATCTGAGGCACACATAAGGCTGTGCCACAGCTTTTTAAGAGATATCTGAGATTCTTCTTTCAATGATACCTCTGAGGAAATGCCAAGAATGGTTTGTTAGCCCTGGAGTCTCTGAAAGTGATGTCCACTGAAGCACATGCACACTTTCAATATGTATTTTATTCTAGAAAGGTCTATGTGTTTCACCACAGTTCAGAATAAAAACAAATTGTGGATCTTGGCAGATCCACATTTCTAATCTTTCTTCAAAAGGAGGTAAAATTCATCTTATCAGTGAAAAGATTTTATTACTCTTTCTCATGAGATTGATTATTTTACTTTAGCTCTATATCTTTCTTAAAGTAGTTCATATTTTTTTTCTAGAAAACACACTAGTATTAGTTATAATTGACAATTTCCCCTCGAATGATTTAGGATGTACTTCTGCCAAGATGTGAATTCAGATATTGACTATTATTCAATGTCAATTATGCTGTGATTATTCTGGAAGCTTTTTTTAATATTTAATTTTCATTCATTTTGCTTGGGACTATAATTTAAGTAAGGGATTTTCTTTATCGTGTTAAACACATTCCTAATGTAGTGCTTTAGCTTAATAATTGTACCATGAATATTAGTTTAAATATTTTCCATGATCTTGAGCCAAACTAAAGTGTGTTATGTATCCAAATTGGAGGAGAGAATTTATTATAATTCTTTTGAAGACTGAAAAAAAGCATAGACAATGGTAGGATTATTTTTAATACACAAAAAAGAATCTGAAAGTTTTTGTCAAAGCACAATGGAAACTGCAGTCAGTAATGAGGAGATATCTCATCAGAGTAAAATGTTAGCTGCTTTTGTGTTGAATAAATGATTTATTTATTTAATTGAATGACTTGTTCTGTCAGTTTGAACAAACTATGTTTAAAATGTTAATGTTACAAGTAATCCCTCAAGCTCCCAGCTGATCAGATTGAGTCGAGATTTATCTTGGGACCTCCCTCTGCATTACCATAGTTTGAAGGGGCTGGCTTTGTTCCCAAGGCATGCAGTGGGAGAAGTGGAGGGCATGTATGCCTGCCCCAGACCCCTGATCTCCACTACCATTGTGTCTTGGGGTGGTCCTACTGGTCACAGGCATCCTGCAGAATGGCAGTAACCCTGCCACTGCTGGTCTGTGAGAGAAAGGGGAAGATCCCAGCATATGCTCACCCAGCATGACCCACCCTGTCAGGGGTCCAGGCTTACTCTATTTTACAACTAAGGCAGTGGTGGACCGCCTTGAGATTCCTGGGGGCCATTCTCTCCCCTCAGGCCGCCTTCAGCCAATGGGGCTCTCCAGGTGGCATCTCTTGAAATTATCCTCACACGCAGCCACTGCCCACCGGGAGGTTGAGGAGGGAAGGTCTCCCAGCCTCAGAGACATGCTCTGATGGGTCAGTCATTCCATGACCACCAGGACCAGGGCTATCAGACCAACCTCACTTCTTTTTGGATGGGTGACCACTAGTGCTCTGGGTGGCCTTTCCTTTCAGCACACTGCAGTCAAAAAAGTATCTTTGTGAAAAATGAGAAGACTATGGAAACTGACCCACAGCCTCTCAGCTTTACATACCAAGAGGTTCAAGGAAGATGGTAGCTTTTGTTGTCACAAAAAATGGTCTAACTGGCTGTCCCCACAGGCAGGATACCTACCTATCTCACTTGTCCATAACTCAAGGAGCACTCAAATATTTCTTTCCTGACCCAAGGCCCCTTGAGTCTCCCCTACATAATACAGAGGCTGCCAGCTCACACAGGGCAGTTCACTCAGGTTGAAAAGTAGTTCAATTTCTCCTAACTGGGTATCCCATGTAGCTCAACATTAAGAAGCAAAGGTCAGACTCTGTAGAGCAATACCATATCCTACACTTGGACTAATATTACATTGCAATTATGTAGAACTGCTTCAAAAAGTGAAATAAATGCATGGCATGTTTTTTGCAAGATTGAAAATGTTCTTCTATCACCCTCTCTGCAATGGGCATGGCAACATGTTGTAGCACTAAATTGCATCTTTAAATCATTTTACAGATGCTTTGCATGCAACCTATGGTTGGGAAGTCTTATGAGTAACTGAGAATGACCAATGAGACCCCCCTGCTGCAGGCTCCTCCTCTTTTCTCTATGCAGGAAGTGGGAAAGATTCTTCCCTTCAAGTTTGAAGAAAGAAACAGTGCTTAGTTTTCTCCCCTGTGGCTTCATCCATCACCTGCATGAAAATGACTCCCAGATCCACATCCCCAACTCTGATCTCCCTCCTGAGCTCTGTTTGAACCACAGCCCTCACTTCTAGACATCTGCACCTCCCTGGCCTGCCAACACCTCCAAGTCATGTGCCTAAAATAAACTGTTATCTGGTTCCTTAAACTCCTCTGGACTTCCCTTTTGGTCCATTTTATCCATGATTCCTTCTCTTCTGCTCTCTTTTCTCTGTCTAAGCAGCAAAAGGAGACATTTCTTTTTTTCATGAGTGTATTCAGCAAAAGGAGACATTTCTTTTTTCATGAGTGTATTCATACTGAATTCCTGCTGTATGCAAACATGTGCTGGCTAGTGGGGAGGATACCAACTTACATCTAGATACTCGAGGAGTTTAGATTCAGGAAAAGGAAACAAAGCACCTATGTTGCATGGGACAGAGGGATAAAGTCCAGATGAAAAGAACAGATATGGTTTCAAGGAAACATGAGGGAGACACGCTGTTGGTGAAGGAGGTTACACTTATTGAGTGCCCACTCTTTGCTCAGTAGAGTGCATGCTGCTTTGGTTTGGGTTCCCCAGAAGTGGGCCCTAAGAGAAGGATTTGGGAACAAGCAGTTGATTTGGGAGGGAAATCCTAGGAAACAACTGCAGGGGTGTGAGAAAGTGATGCTGAGAGGGAAAGTAAGCCAATAAAGAGTTGGATAAGTAAAATTTAACCCTGCTGGGCAACTTGGGGAACCAGTGTTGAGTGATCCTTCCCTAGGGACAAAGAGAGCCATCCTCTGCCATTGTTGAAGTTTGTCCCTGGCTTTTGGAGCCTGCCACATGTGTGTAAGCTGAACAGTCTCCAGGAGGCCAGAGAAAGCTCGCAAGTGCAGAGACCCCTGGTACTGCATGCTGGGTGCTGGGTGCTGGGCGTGGGTAGGGGCAGCGAGGGCTGAGAGCACATGAGCAGGACCTTGACAGCCTCCACTTCACATGCACTGTCTCACTGAAGCCCCTGTAAAAACAGTAATGCAGGTTTAATTCATCTCTTTTTAAATCAACAGCCTTAGGCAGCCTAGGCAATTTGCACAAAGACAGTGAATCGGTCATATTGGAAAGAGCCTTGACCTCCTGCCTCATTGACTCTGTAGCCCATGATCTTGGCTGGACAGCATGCAGCTGGGAGATGTAGCAGGATGCATGGAGGAGGAGGCACCAGAGGCAGTTGTGAATGTATGTGGCTGTTCTTAGGCTTGCAGGTTGACGCCGCTGCTATTAGCCATGGCTCTGAATTAGTACCTCCCCTACCTCCCCCCAACCCCACTCACCTTTTCTTTGCACAGACTGGTGAGGTGACCTAAAGTTCTCACCACTCTCTCTAGTTCTTTTCTAACCCTATGGTTTGTCTGTCCTGTGCTCCTCACTGTCACTTCCTAACTCCCCTGCAGTGCTGTGCTCCTCAGGGCTCTGCCCTGCGAAGGCTTTCTTCTTGTCTTCTTCACAGAGGAAAGCATTCACTCCCCTGGGGCTTCCTGCAACCTAGACGTAGATGATTTCAAGGGTGCATTTTTAGTCTTCACCCTATTCATGAGTTCCAGGGTTTAGGTGGATATAAAATAGATTCTGGAGCTCCACCCCTTGGATGGAAATTCTAGATCTTCCACTGAGTGGCTGTGTGACCTTGAGTACATTACTTTTTGTCTCCCTGCCTCAATTTCCTCACCTGTCAAATGGAGGCAGTATATTAATGCCCATCTCATAGGGTCATGTGGGGGACTGAGTGGGCTCACCCATACGGAGAACACAGGATGTGCCTGGCAACTAGTTCTAACTCCATGACTATTCTCTCTATGTTACATGTTAATAAATGACAGCTGCACATCCTCCTGCAAGCCAAGGTCCTTACTTAGCACTTGGTCCCTACTCCTGTGTTATTTGATTTTTTAAATCTTTTTTTTAACTTGTGGTAAAATATACATAACACAAAATTTATCATTTTAACCATTTTAAGTGTTCAGTGACATTAAGTACACTCATATTTTTGTGTACTCTATGCTATTTTTTAACCAATGATTTCTAACCTTCTGTCTATCAAGGATCTCTCCTTGCCCCAAATGCTTGAATTCAGGGCTGCCCAGCTAAGTCTTCCTAAAACATTGCAATGCCCTGGGAGAGACCCTCGATGGTTCTGCAGGGCCTCCAGGGTCAGCCAATCCACTGAGCTTGACTTTCTGGCGTTTTCGCTCTATGTCTTCAAGTTACTCTCCAAACCCATTGCTCCCTGTTCTCCTGTCAATGAGGTCTCTTCTCTGCTCCTTATGCTGCACCTTTGACTTTGTAGAAGCTCTTCTCCCTGCCCTGGGGGTCCTCTCCCCTCCTTCAGCCTAGGAAGTCCAGTCCATTTACTAGGCTGCAGCCAGTCCTCAAGCACTCCAGGCTGACTCTCTCATTTTGCCCTTCATGGTAATGTTTCAGTTCATAAATAGGCTGTAGATCCTGAAGATGGGTTGTGAATTTTCTCCCTGCAGATTCTCTGAGGCCAAGGACAATGTACTACATGCTGAATGGGTCCTCACATATATGGATAATGGACTTCAAGGGCAAATTATACCAGGAGGGCTTACTCATGAAAACAAACCAATAGATAAGGATTTGGTGGGATGAATGTTGAGTAGAGAGACATCCCTGTGCTTTGCAGAGAAGAGAAATAGTTAAGTGTTTGCTGAGAGGGTCTCAGGCCTGTGAGTGGTGTGGTGGGGGTATGCCTGCTGCCCACTTTCTTTCTACGCATTACAGATGCAGATGTTCTAAGTACTGGAAATGGTGAATTCCATAGCTACTACAAGAGAGGCCTTGTTATTATCTCATGCCTGCAGTCACAACATATACTATATGAAATTACTTTGAAAGCTTCATTTCTTTTTATAAAAAGAAAGTGCAACAGAAATTCCAGATCTTGAATGTTCAAAATATTTATTATGATCTCATACAGTTTTGAAGTGAGGAGAATTTAGAGGTCAACTGGTTCAGCCTCCTCAAACTCAGATGTTTATTAAATTCTTACTATGTTCAGGGCATATTTCTTGATGGGCCTCAAAGGCCAATAAAAGTCTTTGATCTGGAAGGATAGGGGCTACAAGACCACTACAAAATAAATAAATGGTAAGGCAGAATATGAACGATGCAAAACAAAAGAGCAAAGTGATTCAAAAGAAAGGCAATCAGGAAAGGTTTCCTGAGAGAGGTGGTCTGTGAGCTAGGTGGTTTCAACAAAGAACAGAAAGATGCATTGTTTACATGCAGTTGATCAAATAGGGGTGAAAAGGAACTTGGAAGATGGAGAAGGGTCACCGTTGCTGGAGAAACAGCGGGGAGAGGTGCAGCCCTGTGAGTCAGTGGCCAAAGCTGGCTCCAAGTATAGATAGGTAGGGGGAGAAAGTCAGGGAGGAAAGCTGACTCCACAGTATAAATGGATGGGCAGAGGAGAGGCTGAGGACAGAGGAACCATAGTTCAGTTAGTGATAGTGAGAAGGAGAATTGGTGGTAATGGAAATGGGAGACACTTGGGAAATATAAGCCTATGATGATGTTAGAAAGCCACAAAAATTAGCACCGAGATGTACGTAAGGGATTGGAGCTGGTGGAAGCTGTCAAAGTGGGCTTCTGTTCTAAACTTAGCACCTAGGTAAATGACGGGGTCAGGGCAGCCACAGGAAGGTGTGCTTTGGTTGAAATTCATTGAGTTGCAAGTGACAGAAATCCAGCTAAAAAGTGGCTTAAGCAAAAGCAGGATTATAATGGCTCCCTCATGTATGATTTAGGCACTGCTTAATCCATGGACTCATTCAAGTGTCATCATTATGACTCTCTATTTCCTCCCCCTTCTTTATCCCTCGGCCCACTTCCTTTTGCTCCATCTCCTCCTCCCTCTCCCTCCCCATTCCACTCCTCCCACACATCCTCTTTCCTTTTTCCCCTGTTCTCACTTATGTTCCAGCAGGCCTTCTTTACATGGCAGGAAAGGTGGCCACTGAAATCCCAGGGTCTGCATCTTCAAGGTTCAGCATCAAAAGGAAGAGATAACTTCCCCCCTCCTTCAGTATCTATATCTATATGCAAAATCTCAGGTTAGAAGCTCATTGGTGCTGCTTAGTTATGTGCCTGCCCTGAACTAATCATCTCCAGGGGTGAACAATTCTGATTGGCCAGCCTAGACCACATGGCCTGTTGGGGACACAGTGTAGGGTCAGTAGCTGGTTCTCTTCAAGGACCACATGGACTGGGGATAAGGAATTTCCCCTAAGGAAGGGGTGCTGGCTGACCAGTACCATATGTCCATCACAGAGGTGCTTTGTGGGAGGGGTAGAAGAGATTAAGAAAATAATCTCTTCTAAAAGATTCCTTATAGACATAACTATGTTTGAATCCTTTCAGTGATGGGGTGCCTTCTTCATAGGATGGCCAGTGCTCTGTTGGACAACTCAGCCTAATAAAAAGCCTTTCTCTATGTTTAGCTGAAACCTTCCTCCCATAACTTTAACTCATTTTAGTTTTTCGCCTAATAACAAAGCAACACAAATATACTCTTCCAATGTGTTATACAATCTTAGAGATTTCAACGGCCTCACGCCTCTGAGGAGATGAAATATTTTCATCTTTTCATTTTACAGAAGACATAACTGATGTCAACTGAGCTGATGTTGCTTGCCTGAGTTAGGCCAGCTGGGGTTTCTGCACCCCCAGAGACAGGCTCTACTCACTGCCTATCTTGGTCCATTGACTCTGCTCTCATCCAGTACTTGACATGTAGAACACATAAGGAACTGTTGAATGAACAATCAGTGCTCCAAGAGGTTCACGTTGATGCCCTTCCAGTGTGAAGGCCATGTTTAGCCTGGTGACACTTTTCTCATATTGAGGGCCTGGATTGGCCTCTGATTGATAATAAATACTGTGTATCAATTAGAGTTCCTTGTTGCAAACAACAGAAACTGACTCCAGCTGATTTAACAAAAAAGGAACTAATTAAATAAAACTGGAAACCCATAGGATCACTAGGAGGGCTGGCAAAGCAGCCAAGGCTACAGCACAGGCTCACCACCCCAATCAAGCCTCGGGCTGGTCTGGTGACAGTCAAACCCTCTGCCCAGACATCACCCGGGGGCACTAGACTCTGGAAGCTGCTACCTGCTCTGCCATTCTTCACCACCTGCTCCTGCATCTGGAACTTCATAATGTTGAATCTGCCACCTTTATTCTACCTCTCGGGGCATGGAGACTAGAGGGTAGATGTCAGCTGGCTGAGCCTGAGTCACATCCCCACACCCTAGCTGGAAAAACAAATATCTGACTTTTACCAAGTGGAGAATTACCCAAATTGAAAAAGGAGTTCAGACCTTGGGCAGCCAAAACACTGACATATAGCCACCCACCCTGTCTCCTCTGAGCTTCCTTTTCTTTGGACAGACATGCCCTCTTCCTTTATCCTACATTCATGGAGGAGGTCTCTAGATCCCTTACCAACCTGTCATTAATATTTGCTCCTAGAATTGAAAGTAATTCTATAAATGGGGTCTGACAAGCCCAAGATACAATGAGATTATTTCTTTCCATATCCTGACCCTTAGCTTCCATTAATGCATCATAAGATTTCATTACTTTTCTAGGCAGCTATACTACATTGACTCATGTTGGCTCATATTGTGCTTATGGGTTGACTGAATTCCCAAGATCTTTTCATATGAAAGGTTGTTAAGCCAGGTCTTCTCAATCATTGACTTATATGATTGACTTATTGAACACGTGCAAATTTAACTGAGTAATATAAAACTGTATTTGTAATACTTCAACTATTTAGTTCACACCCTTAAGTTCCTTTACACTATAGTACATTTTACTTGGCTACTTCAACCAGAAATTGCAAACAAGTGGCCCTGTGGGCCAATTTGGCCACACATTCATTTTATTTGGCTAATATGGTGTTTTTGGAGAGCTGAATTGGTTGCCAATTGTTGAACATTAGGAGATTTTACATGAAAAGCAGGCCTTCCAACTTCTCTTGAAAAGTAGAAAGTTCTGGCTGTACTAGACCTTCATAGCCTTAGGGCAGTGTGTGATTGGCTGAGGCTGAGGCTGGTTACCCCTTTGAGAGGTGCAGGCACAGCTCACTGCAGCCCCACCATGCTCCATCTAGCCCTGCTTCATTCATTTCCATGCCCTTCCAAGCCTGTTTGTATTGTGAGAGTGGGTTCAGGTAGGGGATAAAGGGAGAGAGTACAAACAGAGGAGATAAGAGAAAAGTGGGTTTCAGTAGCCTTGTGTTTGCTCTTGCATGGCTCTAGTTGTGTATAACAGAGAGGGAAAGGAAGAACGGAGGGATGGTTCTGGGCTCCTGGGATGGGCATCTGTTATTTTATTGGCCCCGTATGTGACTTGTTCTGGAAACTCTCATTTCTCCTTCTGTGTGACTCCTGAGGGTGCTGCCAGTTTTCAGATGATCCTGCTCCTATGGCTAGCACACACTGGGCCATGCTAAGTTGATAGGGTTTTAAACTTCCAGCCTGTGACAATGGCAGAGGAGTGCCTTTTATTAGTGGCTGGAGCCAAGGATGAAATGCTTCTGGAGCTTTGATCATGTTTCTAAGAAGTAGAGGTAGCTGGTGCAAGAGGGATGGAGCATGTTATCACATAGAGAAAGGTGGCAAGGAGGACACACTGGGGGCTGTCTGCAGTAATCTGGCCAGCTTTCAGCCAGGAGTTCTGATTCATTCTGCTCTTTTAAAAACTTAGCTAAAGTTGATTTCCATTGCTCACAACCAAAAGTACCCAGGACATGGCATCAGAGCCAGATCTGCTCTCCGCCAACCCTCCCAGTGTCTTAGGGCTCCCTCTTCAGGCTCTCCCTTGTGTCCTGTGTCCATGCCACCTGCTTTTGGGTCAAGCATTCTGGGTTCTTTTGAAAATTCCCCTTGTTGTTTCTGAGCCAGGGTGGAAGAGTAAAAGAATAGTGTGAAGGCATTTCTGTGCACTAGGAGGTGCATCCCCTCACTCTGGCACTGCCAGGAAGTCTGCTTCCAGGTTCTAGTTCGCCAGGCAACTTGGGGATGCCTTCCACCTCACACAGTTGCCAGTGCTGGTGTGAATACTTATTGAAATCCACACTACTGAGGGATGTCCACGAAGCAGGTCCGGAAGGTCTTTTGCTGCTATCAGTAGCAAAGTTTTCAGGAACTGGCAGCCTGATATGAACTCAGGAGACCTGGAAAAGAGATGCTAAGATTTGTGTGTTCAAATCAGCTTAGATGATGGATTATTCTGAGACCATTGTTCATTAACTTAACCAACATTTATTTAGAACCTACTATGTACCCATCCACTGCCCGAAGCACAGGGGATATCACAGTGCAAAAATGTGTAGCTAGCTTATAGGGAGCTTATATTCTAATGGAATATAACCTTTTCTATGCGTTAGGTTCTGGATATACACAATCTAACAATATTCAGCTTCAATGACTTCATAACTATAAGTCCTACTTTCCTCACATGTACAATGAGGTTAAAATAATTAATTCATAGGACTATTTAGAGGATTATATAAAATAAAGCATAGTCACATTCTTGGCGTTTAAGCCTAAGCAAATATTACTTTCACCCTGAAAAGTTAAGAAAAAGTTACACTCAACTTCACAAACCTCCAATTAACCTGCTAGATGGGCCCTGAACACCTCTTCTGACTTTGGCCCTGGCTACAGCAAAGTACCTGGCATCGTTGTAGCACGCAGTGGGTGGACCACGGTTTGTGCTGGGCGCGTGTGGGAACCCAACATTCTGGGAACACAAAGCGGCCACGAGGGGGCAGCGCACTGCAGGGAATCTTTGCAGTCGACCCCAGCCCACCGCCAAACTTCCCGGCTGCTCCCGGTCCTCCGTACGTACTTCCGTTCCTCTGACGCTCGCAGAAGCGTTGGCGTCGGGAAGGAGAGGCCGAATTGCCCCCTCCTCTGCGCCTCCCGAGGAAAAATTTCAGCGGGCTTCACGAGACGGAGCCGCAGTGGGTGCTGGGGTCCCCCGCACTGCGCCGGCCAGGGCGCGGCGCGGAGCCGGGTGCCCTGCGCGAGGCCGCGGGTCTGGCGGGCAACGGCGCGAGCCTCCGACCCTCGACTCGGGAGAGGGCAGGCAGCCGCCGGGTGGAACCGGAGCTGGCCCCGGGCGCCTCCGCCAACCCCAGCGCTTCCCCGTCCTGTTTCGCGGGACTACCCCACACCCACAGCCGCAGCTCCGGGGTTGTCACTTCTGCGCGCCGCCTGGAAAGGGGACCGGACCTTAAGCGATCCGGGGAGTTGTCGAGGACGATGCCCGGGTGTTGGCCATGTCCCCACGCTGCTCGCCAGAGCTGGCAAGGAAGGCAGTCAGGATAACACCGCCCAAACTTCCCTTTGCGGCAGCGTGGGGAGGAAACATCCCGGTCTGAGGCTCACGGAGAGTGGAAGGGAAGACTTGGGACGCTCGGAGGAGACCGGGCCCAGCCTGCGCAGGAGGGCACGCTCGGAGTTCTTGGGAGCACTGGAGGTGACTTAAGGGGCAGGACTAGTCGCCCGCGTGCGCCTAGGCGAGAGGAGGTCCAGCCGGCGCGGCAGCTCCATTCCTGCTCCCCTCGGGGTCTGTGACCTTCGCGCTTCCCGCACACGTGCTCCCGGCGGAGGAAGAGGAAGGTCTGACTGGACCCGCCGTGGGCAGCGACTCGTAGGCGGGCCCAGGGCGCATGGAGGTGCCTCGCGGGCGGTGCGGCTCAGCAGCAGTGCGGGGGAGCGCTCAAGCTGCGCCTTAGGCTCCCTGGAGACCCCATCGGCTACTCCCCGCGCTTCCTGCTGAGGGGCTCTCGGCCGCGGGTGGCTACTTCCAGCGCAAAGCCGCGTAAGTGTCGTGCCCCGCGGAGTCCCTGCACTCCTGCGTGGGGTGTACCTGCGGCGTCACAGGTGTAGCCCGCAGCTGCGCGCGCCGCGCTCTGAAGAACTGGTGGGCTCTGCTGGCCGACAGTTGGCTCTCGGGGCTCAGAACTCTGGTCCCCGCCACTCAGGCTCGTCGGCGCGCCACTTTGCATCGCCGCGGCCAGGGTGAGGAAAGTCTTGGCGGAGCCTGGCTTCCCCGCGGCCACCCGGGAGCCATCCTGATGCCCGCTGTCCGCGGTGGGCCCCGCTCCGGCCCCGGGACCTAGGCAGCTGCGCGCGGCCGCCACTGGCGCCTCCCCCATGCTGCTCGGAGCGTCCTGGCTGTGCGCGTCCAAGGCGGCCGCCGCTGCTGCGCAGAGCGAGGACGACGACGACAAGCCAGGAGAGCGGTGGCGGCGGCGGGAGGCGGTCACGGCCGCGGCGGCTGGCGAGGACATGGACGAGTCGTCGCTGTTGGACCTTCTGGAGTGTTCCGTGTGCCTGGAACGTCTGGACACCACGGCGAAAGTGCTGCCGTGTCAGCATACCTTCTGTCGCCGCTGTCTGGAGAGCATCGTGTGCTCGCGCCACGAGCTGCGCTGTCCCGAGTGCCGCATCCTGGTGGGCTGCGGCGTGGACGAGCTGCCCGCCAACATTTTGCTGGTGCGCCTGCTGGACGGCATCCGCCAGCGGCCCCGCGTTGGTGCCAGCCCTGGCGGCAGCCCACCGGCGCGCCCTGGCCTGGGCTCGGGGGCGGCCTCCGAGCTTGCGGGTGGCGGGGGTAGCGTGGTGAGCAGCGCAGCAGGTAGCGTACCCTGCTCCCCGGGCTTCCCCTTGGCGGCAGGCAGCGCCACTGCCAGTCTGCGGGAACTGGCGACCAGCAGGAGCGCGCCCCTGTCAAAGGTGGGTATACTTGGAGGCATCAAGGGGTGTGTGTGTGTGTGTGTGTGTGTGTGTGTACGTGCGCGCGCGCGTATGTAGTGGGAGGGGGGCACACATAGGTGTAGGGGGCAGTGATGAGGGGCAGGGGGAGACCAGAGGTGAGTCCACAATGGCCTTTACCTTACTCTTTCTCCAACTTGCATCCCTCCAAGGACTCGGTAAGTGTAATCCTTCAAGTCCCACTTGCCAACTTTTGGACACCATGTCCCCCCATCCCACTTCCTTCCTCTGAACTTCTTGTCTGCACCTGCTTTCCAGTCATTCTGTCCCCTGGAATCCCTTTTCCCACCACCTACACTTGCTCTGTGGCAGCATGTAGTCCCAGGGAACCTTGACACCTGTTCATAAGTGTGGCATCACCCCATCCTCCCACTGGGCAGGCACGTATTCCTATCCCTGGCTCACCTCCAGTATTTTCTGCTGGCTGGGTCTGTCCCCCCCACCTTTTTATGTTAGGCCTTCCCATCTCCCCAGAAACAATCTTTCCCTGGACTATTCCTCTGCATACCTCGGCCCACCTGGATAAAGTTAGTGCTTAATGTTTCCGGGTTCTGGTCCCTAGGAAGACTGGGCTTCCATGCTGTGTGTCTGGTGATGGAGGCTTGGGCAGAGGGAAGTGTGTGATGAGTTTGGAAAAACAAAAATTACAAACTTTAACAAGAGAGAAGAAGTTAGCCTGGAGACAACAGGAATGTTTGGCCTAGCCCTTCTTGGACTGGGTCTGTCAGGAAGACCTGGTCCTCTCCTGAGGTCTGACAGGGTTTCATTCCTGCTTGTGTCTCTGAGGGTTTTTTTTTTTTCCCCTCTGTATGTGTGTGCACAACTTTATTTTACAGCCCCCACTGTTTCTGTTTTGGTCAAAGACCTTATCTTGAGGGTTTTAGTTATTTGGTTTCAGAAGCTACTTAGAACATGTAATTTCACACCCTCTGCCACCTTGTGAACTGATGTGGGGGGAAGGATAGCCCATGGGATGCTGGTTTAAGTCAGAAGGTACTCATGTTTTATATTTCCTTTATATGTAGAAAAGCCCACTTAAAAGAAGAAAAAATACATTGTCGATCTACTGCAGTTATTGGTTTTAGAGAACACAACCGTATTCCTTTATTTTCGACCATTTAGGGAACTGGTGGTGCATACACTAAAATAATCCTTCCAATATGTATAATACTGAGATGCTGGGAAAATTCTGCCATCTGAATTACTCAGTACTGCAGCATCTCTGAGGTTAGGGACTTAGACCATTGGATGTTGAGCTTTAGAGTTAAATGTCTTATTTTGCCCAACTGGGTTTTTTTTTTTTTTCTGTGGATCAAGAAGAGTGGGAAGTCAAGAATAGTCAAGGCATATTCATACTTGGAATCACTACTCAAGGATAATTAAGTTTTTCTTTGGTTTTGATTGTGATTAATTCCAGTTAAAGCATTGTTATAGATATTCAAATGTTTCCTTCCTGTCCTTGCTGTTTTTATCTAAGGTATTATAATTAAAGGTCATAAAAGTAAATGATTTTAGAATGATGTTTCTAGTAAAACATTAGGACATTTTTTCCTCCAGCTTAATTGAAGTACAATAGACAATTAGTTGTTGATATTTACATTGCACAATTCAAAGAGGTTTTTTTTTTTCAAATTATCATCAGCATACAATATTATTAGTCTCAGTTGTACAGCATAATGATTAGATATCTATATAACTCTTGAAGTGATCACCCCACTAAATCATGTTAGGACATTTTGGTGACCATGTATTTACAGATATCTTCCCAGTATATCTTATGGGAATTGTGTTTGATCAGGAGGTTAGGAGGTAACCTTAACTTTAGAAACTCTGGTGGCATTTGTAGCATTTTAAAAAAATGTGCAAAGGGATTGAAATTTTATAACTTTAAGGATAGTTGAATGACTTTCCCTATTAGGCAAATGCAGCTGTCAGATTATGGTTATGGCTTTCTGAGATATTCTTTCTGTTTGTTGTAACTAAGTGATCTCCAATTCTTCCTTCTTCAAAGGCCCACCTTATAAGCACTAAGTTTGGGTTCTAGGAAGAGTCTGAATTAAATCTGATCTTATATTTGATTATCTTCAGAGGGGAAAAAGTAGCATAGGTTTTAATACCATCTAGCTTTTTATCCACTGATTTTTAATAGTCAGTGGAAGTCTTCTTGGGCAACCAGAAGCCTGGCAGAGAATGTAGCACCATTAAGCAAGTCTATAAATATGGCAGGCCGACTTAAGCTGAAAATTACTTCCAAATAGGCTTTTGGAATTACTTTGATCCCTCATAGCAAAGCTGAATGCTGAGTGTTGCTACATGTTGTTTAATAGTTGGGCATTTATGTTATTACTCAGCAAATACCATATATGCCTTAGTAGCAGATGACTGTAGATATATGACAGTCCTTTTTTTCTCAATGAGAAGCTCCTTAAATCTTTTGGGCCAATTAGGATATGTAAACTTTTTAGGTTTGTAGATAAACAAATATTTGCTTAGGTTGTTTACTAACTTAGTTACAATTAGATATTGGGACTGTATCATATATAAAATGAATTAATTCCTGTTTGGTTCATGAAACAATTTTTTTCTACAGTCTTCACTGGCATCTTTTTCATTAGGGTTTGGGTTATCACTGAGTCACTTGGAATCCTCTAACCTGGTCAGCTCTGCTTTCACCTGAGCCATTTGAGATGAGGTGTATGTTGAGTCAGTTGATTTTGCTGCTCTTGGAAATTTTATACCGAGCTACAAGTACCCACTGCCTGAGGTTAGAACTGTTTGGTCTCTTCACTTGCTGGTTGGCAAATATTTGTTATTATGTGTTGCTTTTTAAAATGATCTTTAAAAAGTCCTGTTTTAACAGCACTATCCAACCATTGCAATTGCTAACTGTGTGCTGTTTCTCAGCCTAACTTGCTTGTTTTTTTGTTTTTAGTTTTGTAAAGTGACCTTTTTAACACCCCTATCTAGCATTGATTAAGGTGTTGCAGGGCAAGGCATCTTTCTAAAAGGGTTTTGCAGTTCTAAATTGAGTAATTCAGAGTACTTCTTAATATGCTTTAATAAAGAGTCTAATATAAGAAAATTCCAATTTTTTTCTGAGTGATTTTTTGTTGTTGTTGAAAATTCCTTGCTTTATATTTGGGCATTCACAGAATTTACTATGTACCTCCCTTGTGCCAGGCACTGTTCTAGAAGAACTGGAAGAGTATGGATTCTTTTTACGCAGCTGACATTGGAGATTGGCAGCCATTCTGCTCCCTACTCTCAGGAGGTCCCCGTGGACACTGGATTGGTAGTAATCTAGGACTTTATGAAGGTTTGGAGGAAGGACGTTTTCACAGATTAAAGAATTATAGCAAGCTTGGGTAATAATTTTGATGATATAAAATATAGGCATTCGAGCCTAATTAGTCTGTGTGTTGGATCTTAAAGTGCTCTAGGATGTGTTTAAATTGGAAATGTCTCTATCTCTCAGCCACTGTGACTGAGACCCAGTAATGGGAAAAGTCAAATAAATTGGGAGGATCTTACAAATGGTTTTTAATAAACATTTTATTTATAAACACACATATATATGTATTTATTCACCAGTTTCTGGATGCATGGCTAAGGACTTTTCTTTGAGTTCCAAGTTGCTGTTCTAGCTTAAACCACAACCACAATTTATGATTTTCTATTTGTTTCTTTCAAATGGAGTAAGAACTAAGAGAATGTCAAAAAATTCTTAGTGGAGCACCTTCTAGATTTTAAATAATTTCCCTCTCAATGTATTATGTTTTTGTTCATGCCTAAATTCACAGTTTTAAAACAGTCTGTCTTTGGTGAGTCTTTCCTAAGTAGTCACTGTGGTTTTCCAAGGAGCGACCTTTATTCCACTCAGAATTCTTTGGTTTTCATAATATTTAATTGAAGTTTGTATTTGCTTTTTTAAGGACCCTTGTATAAACATGGTTGGGAATCAAGACAATGGATTTCTGGTAAGCACAGGCCTCCCTGGGCAGGATTGACGACTTGGACAGCCTTCTGTGGGGAGGAGGTCTTGTACAAGAAGTGGAGTGTTGGCTGGTTCTCCTGGTCAGCTAGCTGGAGGTCAGTGAGGAGGATGCCCACCATATCTGAAGCAAGTCAGTGTGTCCTTTAGTTGTCAACAGTTGAGCAGCTTACACTTGAGATTTTCTATTATAACAATTACTGAGTGCCTACCACGTGCTCGGCACTTTGACATATATCACTTATATAAAGGTCACCATAATTCTGCGAAGTGGGTGACATTATTACTACTTTAATATTCTTAAATATTGACATATGGACAAAGTGGCAAAGTCAGAGGACCAGGAAGTGACTGGGTCAGGAGATGTTCTCAGGTTCCATTAGCCCTGCCCTTTCTTTTCTGCTTGGCTGTGTCTGGTGTTTTGTTGTTGTTTGGTCCTGGATGTAATAAGGACTTTAGAGTAAAAGGCTCAGTACCTGGAAGCCTTCATAAAAAGCTGGGCAGCTCACAGGACATCAGACAACTGGTTGACTTGTCACTGTGATGACAAGGGGCAGACACCAGCCTTTGGAGACATGACAGATGAGTCACAGCAAAATCCTTTTTAGACCTGCTTTCAAAAGGCCCCTTGGATATGGAAACAGCACCCCAGAGACTTAAAACAGCATTGTGTTTCAGTTTGTGGCAATGAGTGAATAATCTAAAGTTACAATTTATTGAATACCTGCTGTGTGCCAGGGATTCCCTGGGTGCCTACTGTGTGCCAAAGGTTGAGTCAGGTGATTTAAGTGTATCTCATCCATTTCTTACTACAGCTCAGCCAGGTAGCTAGTTACATAGATGCGGAAGCTGAGGTTTTCTTGCTCAGGGGCATACAAAAAGTGTACACTTGATAGATAAACTTGGATTGACTGCTTTGTGGTTAGAGGAGTCCTCTCACTCTACAACAAACCCAATTAATTAGAGACCAAGTTCCCAAAGTTAAGCAGCACTGACTCCTTGGATATAGTCTGTTTCATGACTGCAGATACTCTTCTGATTTAAGGCTGCTGTCTTGTAAACCCAGGCTGTGGGTTTCAGAGCTCTGTGGACCTAAGGAAAGAACATCATATCAGTTATGGCCTTGAGGGCAAGTCACAGGCAGCCCTATGCAGATGATGTGAGCCATCCATATGGAGTACAAGCGGCTGGGATGCTTCTCCAGGTGGCCCTATTCTTTAGGAATGTATACTCATCTGTCTATCCTTCTGCTCTGCCATCATGTGAGTCTCACCCTTAGTCCCACCCACTGGGCCTCAATTTAGATGTAGTGGCCTCGGGTATCATATCCTCATGACAACACTCACGAGCAGAGAAGGGGTTTGGGCTGTGGCTTACTACCTCCCCTGTGCATGTGGCTGCAGACAGAGAAGGTCGCTGGGCTTCAAGGAGTTTTGTGAGGAAAGAGGGCAAGGAGTGGGAGACTTGGTGGGTGGCCAAGAGTGGCACAGGGGTTGGGAGTCTCAGCACAGGTAGGTTTGATTTGGAGTTCCTCACTCCCTCACCATATGCTCTTGGGCAAAAGGTCTAGCTTTTCTGAGCCTTCTTATCAGTGATTGTTATGGGATCCAACCTGCTTTATGGGATCCTATCTGCTTTATTGAATAAATGAGGTAATGTGTGGGCAGTGCTGAGCACACTTAATCGGCTGTTGTTTCAGTGCTTGTTACTAATACAAAAATCTTGAAATTTCAAATCACCAATGAGGCATACTTCACAGAACCCACCTTACTGCTAGTGGATTCATTTATATGGTATCCTTAATTAAGGGTGTGTGCGTGTGCATGTGTGTGTGTTTGTGTGTGTAATCTGATACCATGCTTTGCCTTTAGATTCAAAATCAGCTTGTGTTATTGTGACTGGATTGTTGAATGTTAATGGACATCTAAACCAAGTGCTTGAATCTGTTTGTTTTACTTTTTAAATTTCTTGTAAGTTTTATCTCTCTTAACTGATTCTTACAAGCTTTATTAAAGTGAAAAGCAACAACAACAACAACAAAAAGTCCTAACTATAACCTGTTTTAAAAAGGAGGCAGGGGAGAATAATCGTGCTTGGTTGCTGATACAGCTGGTTGGAGGCTTTCCTGAAAGCAAAGCACACCTTAATCTGTAGGACACAACAGCTGCTCTACAACTGCTTAGATTAGACTGCTCAGTGCGGCTGTGCTGAACAGAATTATATCCAGTTGTCCCTTCATTCGGGCTTTTGAGAGCCCAGTTGCTTGCTGGAGCATGATGAAATTGGGTCTCAATTATGCATTTGTTTCAAATGTGTATTTCAGTTTAGTCTGCATTTACTCTCTATTTGTCGCAATTAACACTTTTTTCGAGGTACATTTTTTAAATAACACATCAGAAGAATTTAGTTAAGGGGAAATGCTCTTTATTGCATCACTTGAAGAGGCCAAGGTCACTTTTTATCAGATTTGCCTTGCTTGGAAGATCTTCAGATTAGATAAATTAGAAGTGCATGCTTGATGTGTATCCTATTGAAATTCTAATTAACCTTAAAAGAGTAGGGTGTCAAACTGAAGGTGTTGGCAGTGGTGAATAGTTTAAAAATAGTGCTAGCACACCATAATGTGGGGCTCCCTTTTCTCACTGAATGAAGTTAGAATTGAAAAGCGTAGCACAATTTGGATTCTACTTACAGATTGCTGCCATCTTTAAATTTGATTTTGGCTCTTGATGGCTTATAGATTATTTAGAGATGCAGTGGTCCTCTGGGAGATCTGAAAGAGCAACTGAGAGGAGAGGCTTGGTCCGTTGTGTCTCTTGTCTGCCACATGTGTTTATGTTTTTAACTGGTAATGATGGTTATCTGCAAACATGAAGATATTATATTTGCATTTCTGCTTAGTAGAATGTGTGCATAATGCTCATGTGAATTTAATGCTCATATGAGTTTAAATGAATTAGGATTCAGATCAGTAGAAGTGGTGAGAGACTGAACATGGCAGCACGAGGAGTGGATGCAGTGTTCTGGAGCTGCGGACTCTGAGAATCCGAGAGCCAGTCCTATACAGCGTGGAGAGAGGCACCCGGGAGCACCAGGGGTCACAGTGAGGCTGTCACACAGTAGTTTGAGAAATAAGGTAGTGACACATTTCTCTATTCTGCTTCACGGAACACATTGTTGAATACCTACTATGTACCAGGCACTGAAATAAGTACTTGGGATAAAAATGGTATCGGTCTTTAGAAAATGGCCTGACAATTGCTTGCCAACTTGCCAGCAAATAGAGCATCAAGCTCATTTTAAAACAGTATTGAAGTCCTGGCAACAACAGCCATTGTGTATTCTTTTACAATGAAATTCCCAAGCCTTCATTTCTCCACACAAAATTGAAGCACCACCAGCTTATTCCCACATGTATTTTAGAAATTTCTGTTTAAGAAATAAATATGTGCTATTTATGAACAAACCTATGGATTTCTTAACTCTTGATAATCATATTCCAAATTCTATTTAACTTAAAAATTATACCTATTCCCCTTCCCAAGCTTGGCTAATGGTAATTAAAGCCAGATGTGTTTGTGCAAAAAGGTGAGGCATGCAGAGCATCAAGAGTGGTGTGGGCACACAGCCTGTGCTAATTTAATATCCCCTAAAACATGACCAATATGACTTGCCTTATCTACATGATGCCTGTGGGTTAATTTTATCACTAGCAGTGATTGGCTGACCAAGTTTGTGGTCTAAACGTGTGCATAATGAAAGGAAGATGCTCCTGAAGAACGGACGGCTCTCTTTGCTGAGTAGCAGCACTCTTGTGCCTACTGTAGCTGAACTTGTGTGGTTCTTACAGACTTGAGAATTTATCTAGTGTTTGTGTCAGACACACTGAGCTGTGGCATATGTTCTGTGATGGCAGTTTTCCTGGAGTTAAGTCGTTGCCCCCAATATCTCAAAAGAGGTGATAGATCTTGGATTCTGAGGAGGACTTGTCACCCTCGTGGTAGAGAACCCACCTGGGACATATAATAGCCTCTTCTGCAATTGTGTGTAGCTCTTCACTTTCCAATCAGCACTTCGCTGAAGACATTGTGCCTTTACCCACTGTGTGATACCTGGATCTGTGTGGATGAGGGCCCAGCCAGCAGGGCAGCACTGTCGCGGTTTGGTGTGTGTGCTGTGTGTTCACAGGCTTGTGGAGGCCATTTGTCTCAAATATAGCTGTTCTAAAGAAACAGAGTGCTTTATTGACCAGGTATAGTGACTCATAAAATGTTGAAATGGTGCCCATTTAACTCATATGACAAGGCTTGGGTGAAGAGTACAGGCCAGCAGAAGGCCCTCCACTTAGAGCTGGGGCCGCCTCCCTCCCACCTCTGGCCCAGTGCAGCCTGAAGGCCTCTCTGAGGGGCAAGCTCCTCTGTCCCAGCATGAGCCACCAGCCTTACTGCTTTTGCCCTTTGTGAACCATAATTGTTTAAGATCCCTTTACATACTGATATCTTTCTGTTTTCACCAAACTTCAGCAATATCTTGCATTTTTTAATTTAGATATTATGGGAAATAGATTTTTTTTTCCTTCCAGCATATGTATTCTACACTGGGTAACAGCTGGTCTGTGATGTGTGGTTGATACTAATTGTAGCATTTTCTGTGTCTCCAAACTAATCAATACATCAACTTTAACCAGCCAGCACCTACAGTCTGGGTACCAGTTTTCCACTTAATGCTTTATTTGCCACAACCTCCCTCATGGGCTCAGAAGCTCTTCTGTAACCCCATCTGGGGTTGTTCATTCATCCATCTGAACAATCTGTAAAATACTCCTGACAGCCAGGACCCCTGTAGGTGTTTCCAGGCGCTGAGTGGATTTCAAATGCCGCCCCCTGCCCCAGGATGCCTGCTGGGTTGATGTGGGCGGCTTGCATTGTCCATATAGAAGGGATTAGTTTAAATCGGATGGTGATCCAGGTCCCAGTGGACCCATCCAGTTAAAAAGATGTCAGTCACCAACCCAACCAACCTAAGCCTAAATATTTACACAGCCTCTCTTTTTGTCTCTCTTCTGTGAGTTTTCTCATTCCATTTTCATTTCCTCACACTGTTTTCAACGTTCTTTCTTCACTGTTTCCTTCTGTGGGCTGTGTGTTTTCCTGACAATTGCTTTGTTGGCCCTTTAAAGTTTGGATCATATGGCTTCCAGGAGGCAACAGTTAGTCATCTCGCCTTAGCTCCTCTTCCTCCAGCTCTCTTAGTGATTAACAGCATTCTCCCTGCCACACTGACAATGGCTCAAAGAAGAGGTCTGAGTGCTCTGCAGCCTTTTGGCACTGGTCCTCCATTCCGAGGGCCTGGAGCTGTACTTGGGGCTGACTCCCCGGGGCAGCAGGGATCACTGGTCTGCTACCTGGCAGGTTCTCTACAGGAGCAGACAGAAATCTGTTGTGAATTTAGGGTGCAGGTCCCAGGAAGGATGGGCAGCACTGGGGGATGATAGTACCTCTTGGGAGAAGAGTTAAGCTTCTAAGTCAGTGTCTCCCCAGAGGAAGCAGAGTGTTCATTTCCTGGACTCAGAGGAATAGGACTCCTTAAGGCGTCCATGGGAGACAGACCTGGAGAGAGAAGGAGGGTTCAGAGTGGCCTTTGGGGCTGTGAGGAGCATGTCCAGACCAGCTAATTCAACTCAGCAAGGCTGGAACTCATCTTCCTCCATGCCTGTCAGGTGACTATGTGACCGGCCCTTGGGCTCTCCAGGTATGCTCAAACCGAGGACAAGGGCATCCCAGGCTTCACAGGGATGATTCCTGTGAATGAGGACATTTTTCTGAATGCCCTGCCCTTACACAGTGTTCAGCTTTGGGTGAACAGACACGTTTGATGCCTACAGCCAGGAATGTTCCTGGCCATGGCCTATGGAAGGCACCTGGCAAGGTCATGCCACTCCAAGAGGTGGCTACATGCAGCAGACTGGCTGCTTTCCTCTTCAAGACACCCAGGTTAGCACAGACTTCCCCTGCTCTTACTGGACATCAGAGGAACTTTCTCTACCTTGCGCCTCCACCTCCCAGGTCCTGCCAAGTCTTTCTTGAGTTCCTTGAGTCTCCTGGGGTATCTCAGTGTGTACCCAAAGGCATCTCTGATTCCTTGCTCTGGCCTCCTGCCAGTTTTCCCCACCCCCACCCCACTGCTTTCCTTGTGGGAAAGCTACTGCCTGCTGGGTTCAATTTCCCAGCCTGGAGGCGCCCACCATGTTCCAAGTCCCCTCTGGGTAAACTCTGGTGCCTTCGAACTCAGTAAGCTGTGCAGCCCCATTTCTTTGTCAGCTGCCCCATTCCCACCCATATCCTTTCTGCTGATGTTCTTCTCAGAAATAGGCATTTACTTGTGGGTTTGTATTTTCTTCTTAAAAATTCATATGAATATTATTCTAGAATATGATTCCTCTGATTTTCATATAAAACCATGTTAATTTCCCAAACCTGGAACCAAATGCATTTGCCATGACTTCCTGCAGCCTTGTCCCACTCCTGCTTCCCTTAAGGGTTCCTCAGCTTGTTGGGTGTGGCTGTGGGGAGCAGAACAACACTGAACAGAGTGGAGTATGCCGGCCTACACTAGCAAGAGAGGGTTGAACACAGGATGGCTTTCCTGAGGATGAGCTGGTAGGCTCTCCCTTAATCCAGCTGTGATGTTCACTGAAGCAAGGCCTTTAGATGTGACTCATCTCTGAGCTCATCCCATCCTCAGAAGCCTCACTTTCTCTGAGTGAAGAGCTCCTTTTGCCTTAGTTATGCCACATGCCTCTTCCACTTGAAGTGTGGGCAGGGTCAGGCTAAAGTTAATTTTCTGATAGTTGGTATTCAGTTGGCCTCACCTGCAAAGTAATTTGGGATTGTTTAGTGAAGGAGGTGCTGTGGACTTGTCAGTGGGGAATGTGGGGAAAGGTGCCTGTCATTTGGGGATTCTTTTACTCTTTAAATATTAGTGGGAGAAATTGTCAGGTGGTAGAATTTTCAAGGATGTCAGTTTTTGAGGTGACAGTTGTTATGTTGATAGGCATAGCGAAGAAGTCTTAACAGTGGGATGTTGAGGACTTGGAAGTGGCATCCTGGCTGGTGGAATGTGACCTGGCACAGAAGACAGAAGGGGAAAGTGAGAATGCGTGAGAATGGGTGAGAATGAGTGAGAATGCTGATATTCCCGATAGGGACACGGGGAGCCTAGATGTGGGAGCACAACACAGTGGCTGTGACATGCCCCAGCCGGTACCTGATGACATACTTTATGTTTATATTTGTGTTTATTATACTGACTTATTCTGTTTATATCAAGTGGTATGTTTAAAAAAATGTAACAGTTACAGGAAATTTTATTTGGAAACATTTAAATAAAAAGTGAGTCAGTTTAAAGAAACTCTTTATATAAATATTGTGAAGATGAGGCAGAAATAACCACAGTTTGGACAGAGACTGCCTGAAGTCATAGAATAGGCAGACTGTTTTCTTAGAGCGCCTCAATATTTACCTTTCAACCTCTTGTTTCCTACCTATCTGAGATGTGGGGCCTGAGCTGCGATGTGCGGAGGCTTGGACAGGGTTGGATGAGGTGAATATGAGAAATGGGCAACATTTTATGCTTACAAGCCAATGTTATGAAAAAATTTTTTTTTTGATCTTTGAAACCAAATAAGTGTGAGAAAGTTAGACTTTGGGATTTGTTTTGCACTGAAAATGTAAATGGGGCAAGAAGAGTTAAGAGTGGCATGTATCTCCTGAGTCTCTTGAGCTTGGAGGACCAGGCTGGGCCCACCTGCTCATGCCCACCTGCAGTTCATGGTACCACCTGGCATAGAGTCATTATCACACCCATTCAAACCAGTCAGGCACCAGGCTGGTACCTGAACTTGGGAAAGTGTGACCATACACAGAACAGTGATGCAAAGGTTCAGAAACAAGAGACAGGAAATGGTAAAAGAAATGGTCAGAGCTGGCCCTCCCATCATGCTGTCCTTAGAGCTCAATTTCTCTGAGGTAGGTACAAGAAAGGTAAGCTCTGGGGGTGGGCAAGGTTCCATCTCGTCTCAGGGCAGTAGTTCCACACTCTGGTTCCTAGTCTAAGAAACCCAGGGTGTGCTCCAGGGTCATGGCTGGGCTGTCTGGATAAGCTGATAACGGAATGCTCATCTGTAAGGGCCTGACCTAATATTGACATCTTTGATTTTCCCTCATCAGCTATGTCTTGTGTCACCAAGTTTTATCATTTCTGTCTCTGGGAAGGGACAGTTAACGCCTTCCATTCTGCTTCTGAGACAGCACCAAGCCCAGCCCCTGCTGTGTCGGGCCCATTCCCTCTTGGCCACACTCCCTGCCAGGCTGCCTGTGCCTATGGCCTGGACAGTCATTCAAAAATGCTGTTACATTGTCACAGCTCCCCTCAACTCTTCCTTTGGGCCAGATTCTAGGTCCCATAGTCTTGTTTCCAGGTACCCACAGCTGCACTGCCCTGTGTAAACTCTGTCTGCTCTTTCTTTCCTACAGAGCAAGTTTATTCTTACATAAGGCCCATCACCTTCTTCACCATCAATCTAACTATGTCTAATCCTGAAGGACATATGCCTCCTTCCTCTATTCTCGGATGCTGTGGAGAAACCTGTTATGACATGGTCTGTGCTGTGCTTCCTTGCATACCCTTACCCCACCAGGCTTTCCTTAGGGTTGTCCTGTCTTTACTCTTCTTTATCTCCTGGCATTGACCTTGTACTGGTGAACAATCCTTTGTATCTCTCTGAACCACATTTTTCTACTTTCTCGTGTTTAGACCACTTCTCTGGAATTTATTTTGATTGGTTTCTAGGCCTTAGGTTTTTTCACCCATGTAGGATTCTAAGTTTATCAGGGTCAGGATCACACCTGCCACTTAGTTTGTACCCCCTGTGCAGGGGCAGGGCTCCAGTGGCCATATTGGTATTGGGTAGTTGGTTTGTGTGTGCTCAGGAGTGCAGTGGTAAATGGCAGTACTTCCACAGGTGGAAAAGCAGGAAGGAACAGATGGGCCGTGGAAGGCTATGGAGGGCCATGGGCAGGCTGGAGCTCTGAGGCCTGATTGCCTGGCTGCCCATGTACCTCTTCACACATCCTAGTGCTGTGCCTGTGGGCCAGCCATTGGACACATGAGATGACTTCTGTGCTGCAGTATCCTCATCTGTAAGGTGAAGACCAAGAAGGGCATCCTGCACCTCAAAGAAGTGCAGACTGAATGGGTTCATATCTAAAGATGCTGAGACAAGTACTAGCTGAATAGTAAACATTTAATAAATGTGGGCTGTCATTACTATTATTCTTCTTGAGCTTTAATATTTCATAATAATAAGTTTTAGAACAGATGACCCCCAACAAAGTTGGACTGGGACCTCAAGGAAGGATGTGGGGGCATGGATTAGGGACCCTGCAGAATCTACTTCTAAGTATCTTTTTAATAATTCTTCCTTCCCCAAATTTTAGATTATTCTTTTATCTAGTTCCATATTACCCACTGGTGCCGGACATTTTAGGGTGTTTGAGGTAAAGTAATGTTCTTACTAGGTTCCACCTCCCACATCCCTGCCACTGCCCACATACTCCCACAGCCCCAGTCCCAGGGAAGGGGGAGCCAGAGGAGGCCGTGCTCTCCCAGAGGAGTCAGCTGGCTGCAGGGCAGCAGGTATGGACTCTGCTGTGACCACTGTCCTGAGCCTTGGACAGGCCATCGGTCTCCACAGGAGCTTCACTGTGGCCTTTTGAGGGTCACGTGACATTGGCATATAGCTTTTCTGAGTGCAGTGGGAAGCCAGCAGCCCCCTTCCCAGTCTCTCAGGAGGTCTTAGGAGGCTGTACATTTTCTCAAGTCTCCTATGGCTCAGAGTCTCTGGTGCCACAGAATTAGTTAACTTCCTATAGTTCTGCTGGATGCTCTCCAGAGAATCTTCCAAAAGAATTGACCCAAAGCTTTACTGAGAGGGCTGTGGGCTCTAGAGAGGCTTCATGCACTCTTACAGCCAGCCCTTACAGTGCTTCCACACCACCACCCTCCCCATCACTGTCTCCCAGTCCCTCTGCCATGAGGTCCCTGGTCCAGGGAGCCCTCTGCTCTGGCTGCCCCTCTCCTTCCCTCTCCCCTTCTTTGCCTTCGTCTTTCCTTTCCTCTCTGCCTCCCCTCTCCTTTCTCACTCTTCTATCTTATTCTCAAAGTCCTATCAGCAAACTTGTCCAGCAATTAACTCTGTTTTCTTCTCTCCTCCTGGAGTCTTTCCTGAGCCTCATCTTATCTCCCAGTGGCCTCTCAGACTTTCTCCTAAGCAGAGGATCTCACCTCTCTCACAGATATTCAAACAAGGTCTTTCCCTCCTTGTCTCTTATTACTTTTTGATGGTGACTCGCGTGAGTCGGAGAATGTGTTTTCTCTTTGTCCATAGAGAGATGTGTTGGCTGGTACCTTTCAGGGGGTGCCTGGAAGAAACGTCCGAAATGCCTCTTTCTTGGAATTACAATGGTTATTAATTGCTACTGAGAGGTTTGTTAGAATGAAATAAATATTGAATAACGGTGCTGCCCCCTGTCAGAGAGCTCATCAGCAGAACCTGGAACACTTTTATGGACAGTGTTCCATCTGTGCATTGACAAGTAGCCTTACTCTCACTACAGCCAAATGAGGGCAATTCTTGAATAGTCACTTTAGCGTGCTGCTTGCACAGTAAAGAAACACTACATCTGTGTGTATTTATTATTTTCCATCTGCTGCTTGGTCAACAGATCCAAATAAGAAGCCAGTACTTGAGTGAATTATACTGCAGCACTAAATGGAATTCTAAACATAGTCCTATAAATGGCCCCAAAAAGATGCCTCATCAATTATTTAAGAGGGACATATCAAGGTCATATAGCTCGTCATTGATTCCTAGTTCTTTCAAAAATGATCTATTTGTTAATTGTCCATAAGGTGACCTTATTATATTTTTCTGCTCCTAGGTCTTATGGCACTTGGTTTAGTAATTTGAGTTTCTGTTGTCAGTATGCAGAAGTTAATCATCTGAGTTTAGGTAAGATGTCCTGAATTTGAGCCTGACCTGTTCATTTTTCTCTCAGTAACTAAATCACATTTCTATACATACACATATACATTAATATAGAAAATATACATGTATGTTTATATTTTTAAAAATCATGCATTTGCAATTAACTCAATTGGCAATTAATTCAAATCTTTGAATGAAAGCTGATTTCTGCTCATCTTAAGCTTTACTCGAGATCACTTGACCCCTCAAAATATATCGTGTAATGAAAAAGGTCATCTAGGTGGATTGTCATGTGAGGACTATTGGAGTCAAGTGGAGGAAAGGGCCCTCCATGCTGTGTGGTCTATCCAGTCTTACCCAAGTCCTTTCATGTGTATGTCCTGCGTCTGTTGTCCTGAGGGTGGAGTCTCAGCTCTGTCACCTGCTTACTGTAGGACTTGGGCAAATTACTTACCTTCTAGAGTATCCATTTCCTTTGCTGGTAGTGCTGCCTGTGCAGAGCATGTGATGGGGTGGACAATGATGGGTTCACTGCACCCAGGGTGAGGTTGGAGTACCATCAATAGTAGTGTCACTATGCTGGAACTCACTTGAAAGCCACAATAGTGTAGGTTTCTTAAAAGATGGTTTGTCTTTTTGGACAAATTGGTAAGATGCTGTGGCTCAAACTGTACAAATTTCTGCACGTGCAGGCTGGCAGATTTGAGAAATGAAAGAAGAGTTGAGTAATTAGCTCTGGGGAATACGATTGCTGACTGGGACCATTTTAATGAGTAATAGACCCCATTAGATCTCAGTAAAATCCTTGATGATGTATAATTAAAGATGGCATTAGTTACGCAGAAACCACAGCATTTAAAAATGTGAAAAGGATAATTTCTAATGCTGAAAAGTACATTGATAACTTAGGAGACAGAATATAATGTGGTGCATTTGAATCATGAAGTTACTGATTTGTTTATAGATGGCTGCTTGTTTGGCAGGACAGCTGGGGTCCTCTTTAAGTCTCAAATATTTGTAGTGACAGCGACCATGGTGCTTTTACAAAAGTATTTAGGTGAATTAACAGCTTGTGAAACAGTTTTGATTAGTGATTTTACAAAAAAAAAAAAAGTTCTATTTTTTGCTTTTTTGTGGAATAGTAGGCAGAGCCCAGGTTACCTTTGGCTCTCAGTTCCATTTGCACTTTCTAGCTTTCAAATCTGAAGTCCTTCCTTTCTCTTTCCCTTCTCTCATTTATCCATTTGTTCTCTCTTTCAAGAAGCTTTACCAGAATGCATTGTGCAGGTCAGACACCATTCTGGGCTCTGAAGAGAGAGTGGTGAGCACAGTGTACTCCATGGAGCTCACGCCCAGTGAACAGAAAACATGGGCAGCTGTGGCCTGAAAGGGAGCAGCACGTGGTCCTCAGCCTTTGTCCGCAGTGGGCACCCACCTGACTTTATTCAGACTTCTCTAGTCAGATGTTTAGAGCATCCTCTGTCCCTGCCAGCACTGGCGCTGCAGCAGATGCTTTGGCTCTGAGCTGAGATGTTTCTGGCTTGGCTTGAGCTGCTTCACTTTGTTTAATCAAGTACCAAGTGTCTGGCAGACAACTTCAGTTATTAATAACTGTGCTATTAATATTCATATTGACAGCCATTTGCACTTCTAAACCTCTTTTGATCTCAGAGGTTACCACAGCATTTCATAAAGCACAGATGAACGACTTCAAACAAAGGCACAAGGCACAGGGCCGGCTCTCGTAGTGAGAGGGCGCTCAGCATGCTAGACAAAGAAAGAAAAGTAGCCTCGGGGGAGTTCATTTTGTCAACTGGGCACGTGCTCACAAGCCAACTTGTGCCAGTCTGTCTGTCTCAGTGCTAACTGTGCTCCCAGACCTGTGTTCCTGTCACCTCCAGTCCAGTGGGAGGAGGGGTGCATATCACATCACAGGTGTCCATGTGACACCTATGTGTGCTGGGTGTAGTTCTGTGTGCTGGCAACTTCACAGGGAGCAAGATAAAGTATCTGACCTCCTAGAGCTTACATTTAGTCTGTGTCATGGGAGTGTGAGCAAGAGACTGAATAGAATGCCTGTTGAAAACTTTCAGATACAATGGAGATATTTTATAATACATACATTTTTATACTCTAATTGGACTTAATAGTTATTAAAAAATATTAACAATCAGTAAGTTCTCTTTGCATCTGATAGGTAATGTTTTTATACTATTGGGAGATTGAAATCATCCTTTGAAATATTGCAGGTATGTTTCTGTGTTGATCCAGTGGTTCTGGACTTGGGCTGCACATGAAGTCCCCTGGGAGACTTTCCCAGACACTGAAGTGTGGTCCCAGCCCAGAGGTCCTGTTGTGATGGGTCTGGATGTTGCCTGGCATTGGCTTGTCAAAGGTCCCTGGATGATGCTAATGCTGGGGGCGAGCAGTACTGATCTAAACTATGGAAGGTCTGGAAAA
Organism: Macroglossus sobrinus; assembly: GCA_004027375.1. NCBI lineage: Eukaryota > Metazoa > Chordata > Mammalia > Chiroptera > Pteropodidae > Macroglossus > Macroglossus sobrinus. The sequence goes on from PVKZ01000178.1 coordinate 382,673, forward strand.
GCTGATGGAGTAGAGGAAGCTTCACAGAAGCCCATTTTTAGCTTTCAGAGAGGTGTAAAGTGTGAGAGCCGAGGCCTGAAGAACCCTGCCAGAGCTAGGCCAGGAAGGATGAGTAGGGTCTGGCCTGGTGAGTGGGGAGGAAGAGAGTGTTCCAGCAGAGGGAGCAGCAGGCATGGAGGCCTGGTCCTAAGGTGCTTGGAGCAAACATTAAACTGGAAGGAAGTGACTGAGACCCCAGTCAGGGGTCATGAGATCAGCTTGAGATAGGTTGGAGGGGAAGGTAGAGGTGGATAGTGTAAGACCATGCTAGGGATTTGGGTCTTTTACGTGATGGCAGTTGGAACCACTTTACTTATGAGCCTGGCACTATTCTTATTAATTCGCTTAAATAATTCTTTAAGAAATAGCTCCATACAAAAACAATGAATTCAACTCATTAATTCACTTATTCCTTATAACAACTCAGTAGAGTAGGTACTACAGTGATTACCTGCATTTTGCAGATGGGGAAAATGAGACCCAGAGAAGTTGAGTAGATTGTCACACAGCTGCTAGGAGGTGGACCTGAAATCTGACTCTGGTTTTTGCTCTGGGCTCCACATTTTTGTGGAATCGGTGCCATGAGCCTCCTCTCATAGAGTAAGAAACCAGGGATTCAGATTCAGTTCTGATCACCCCAAAGTTCGCATTATTTCCTCCTTGCCAGGCTTCTCAGACTGGGGGAGAAATTTAAATATTTGGATATCTTTTACTGTATTAAAAAAATGCATTGTAGAGATTCAAGTCAGTGGGAAAGTCTCATAGCTGGACATAAAAAGCATATATAAAAAGAGCTGTTGGGGGAAGGGATGGGAAGAGGAGGGGTCTGCGTTTTTCACTGCAGAAATGCTGATGACAACTGGCCCTGTGCTTGGGACTTAATGCAAGGAGAGGCCTTCAAAGGTAATCTGTGTCATTGCGCAGAAGCCCATATGACGTAGGATGTAGACATGTACTTGTCCTGTATTTGGGGAAGTTGAGTCCATGTGTTCTTTCTTACATTTGAAGAGTTTTCGAGTCACACGATGAAGCAGACATTGTGGAAAATGTGTGCACAGTGACCTAGGATACCCTGAAGTGCTGAAGCTGTCTTTTGTTGAAAGTTTTCCTACATATGTAGTCTTTCCTTGCCATCTGAGTCTCCTTCCCTCTGGATTGAGTGTTAAAATCAGGCCCACATGTTTGTGGGGCTGCACATTTGTGGCCATGGAGACAGACTGAATACAGAACTTTCCCCCCTGGGCAGCTGCGCTTACATGTCTCAGAAACATTTGCAAAAAGCTAGTGGATTAACATGTGTTCAAATAAAGTCTTTTGGTGGTGTGAATGCTGAATTTTATACTCCAAAGCAGCACTGCCTATAGAGATAGAATGTGAGCCACATGCATAATTTAAAATTATCTAGTGGCTACATTACAAAAGGTGGTAAAAAGCAACAGATGAAATTGGTTCTAATAATATGTCTTCTGTAACACCCTATATCCAAAATGTTAGCATGTAAGCATTAATCACTACAAAATAATTAATAAGTTCACATTCTTTTTTCCATGCTCAGTCTGAAGCCTGGTGTCTGTTTCACACTCACTGTGCATCTTACCTCCATTTTTCCCATTTCGGGTGCACAGTAGCCATGTGTGGCTGGCGGCAATGTGTTGGGCAGGTGTGCTCCAGCAGATTAGAATAGCTCAGATACTGTGATCAAGGTTCTGATGCTAGCATTCTTTTTATGACCTAACAGATTTGTAGCCACATAATGCACTTCCAGAGGTTTTCAGGCAACAACATAAAGCTTGTCCTGATTTCTGAATTCTCATTGTGATAGAATCTGCAAAGAGCCTGGAGGGCTTATAAAAGGCATACTGAGAAATTGGTCTGAAACCCAAAATGTGCATATTTTTCATACCCAACTGATTATTTAAACTTTCCAGTGGGAAGTTAGTACTTTTCTGATAGATTTCTTTATTAGCAATCTCTTTTCAGTGGTCTTGATGGACATCGGGTCTAATATTATCTTCTCCCAGCCTTTTTTGGAGGGAATGAAATTCAGTATATGGAGTTATACTCCTTCATAGAAAGAGTGCTTAGTGTCTTAGAATTGAGTGATTACAAAACTGTCACCCACCAGGTCGTCCATTTTCTAGGGGACAGGAAGTACCATAAGGGGATGTATTTTCTCCTTCTTTGTCATCATGTTATATCTTCACAGTTTGGGAGAATGTGTGTGGGGGTGGCCTGCATGTTCCCTGGCACATTTGTCAAATCCTTCATACAATGCTTCTGTTAGCTGACACATAGAGTGCATCGAGTAAATAATTCTGGGTTCAGATCTCAAGTGAGGACTTGTGTGTGTTCTGGGGGCCTGACGTGCCTACAGTCACATTACAGTGTTGAGAAGGAAAGTTACTTTAATTGAAATAGTGGAGTGTTTGAAAGTTTACTGCATAAAAATTGGACTTTTGCCTTTTATTGTTTATGTTGTATGTTATCAGATTTATATTTAAGGCTTTGGGTACTACCATTCTCTTTACATGGCATTATTTATTAAAGAATTAGCATTTCATTGGAAATACAGTTAACAGGTTCTGACTGGAGTGGGCATGGTTGGCGATCTGAAGTATCCCTTAGTATCCCTCTAGGATGGTAGGGGGTGCTGGTCACCATTCCCTATATAAATGCTTCTCAGTGTTGCATTACTTGTAGCAAATCACCTTGTCTTTCAAACCTGGAGTACGCGCTTTTCTTCCCTTCAGTGTTGGCCCCAGGACCCTGTTTAAAGCTTTAATCTCTGAAACAAGAACTCCCCCTGGTAAAGGTAGCACTTCAACCTGAAGCCATTGATGGGTTGAAGCAGCTGAACCTGAGAACCTCTTGATAGCAGGTTCTGATGGGCAGAGATAGAACTCATCCACAGACAGTAATTATGTTGCTTCTGTTGCAAAGTCTGTTCTTAGCAGAGCAGAATGCAGCCTGGGGCTAATATTTCACTAGAGGAGAACTAATATCAGTAGAAACGTGTTAGCCCTAAACCCTGCCTGTGAGTGAGGTCAACAAGCACATTCATCCTGGATGGTAATGTGGGAATTTATGGAATAACTGAGAACCATTACTGGGAAAAAACTAAATTATATGTTTTTCTCTACCTTCTCAGTGATTTTTAATTTTTATACAACAACTTCTGTTTTTACTAAGAGTGGGAAAGGCAGTTATGCTGATTTTGCCTGAAATTTGGCAAAATTAGTTTAGGTTCTGCCGAGAAGGAAATAATGAGGGTTTTAAAAGGGCAGAAAATTTATAGTGATTTGCTGAGAGAAACATTAAGGTTATGAGTAGGTGAATGCTTGATTCAGCCCAGAGTGATAGTGCTTGGTTAGTCAGCTCTCCTGCTCCTGTCCACCGGCCAGCTGATGCTGTCTGCGAACAGAAGCCACTCCAGTGGCCGGGCATGTCAGTAAAATGTTACCACTGACTGATTCTGATACAAGGGACTGAGTCATGACATGGCCCTACAGAGGACAAACTTCTGCCTGAGCTGGGACTTCCTGTAGACCTGCTCCTGCAGTGCCCCCTGCTGATGGGACACTGCAGTTGTACCTGCTAGCTACATCAGGAGTCCCCAGTCCCTGGACCGCAGTCTGGTACAGATCTATGGCCTGTAAGGAACTGGGCTGGCTGCACAGCAGGAGGTGAGTGGCAACGAGTGAGCAAAGCTTCATCTGTATTTGCAGCCGCTCCCCAGTACTAGCATCACCACCTGAGTTTCACCTGAGATCATCAGGCATTAAATCCTCGTAGGAGCACTGGTCCTTGTCGCCCAAAAGATTGGGGACCATTATGCTGCATCATTTGTGGGGCCCAGTGCAGAATGATATTCAGGGCCCCTTTTATTAGGGGCTTCATATTGCAACTGCAGAGCAGGTAGAGGGGTGTAGTCTATGACTCCTGTGCTGCTACAGACCTGCAGACCTGTACCTTCTGTATTGACACATCAAAGAATGGATGCTGCACTGTGCTGTGGTTCCCACATGTAGCTCTCACGGTTTAAAGCTGTTTACAGAGTGTGTGTCATGTCTCTGTTAGGGCTCAGAATGTCTGCCCTGCGTGGGGCAGGGCTAATGGGTCTGGCCAGCCAAGCTACTTGCTGGTGTGGGTGGTGGGGGTCCCCCACATGGTGCTTTATGTTGTTGCCATGCTTACCTGGGTGATCAGATTGATCCAGAGCTGGTAATTGTAGGGGACTAAGGGAGGAAATGCCCCATACTTTCAAGACAGAGAGAATTGGGTGTCATCCTGGTGGGGTGGCTTTGGGGATGATTTGGGGCAGGTGGTATAGATGAAGTAGAGAGTGTTTCACTAGCACATTGTCCTCCAGTAATGAAGCAGAGGCCTTGCTGGGCAGCCCTGGGGTGGGACCATCTTAAGGAGCAGGGGGCCTTGAAGGTGTCAGCTGGCTTGAATTCTTCATCAGTAGGAAACCAGGTCCTGATTTCAAAGTACGAATTTGTCCTAGATCATGGCTAGACAGCTTAGCTAAAGGTGGCAGGTTCTAGGAGGACACCTCTTCTTTGTATTAGCATCCAGATGAATATTTTGGCTTTGAGGCTGAGCTGTCCAGTGTTTGGACAAGGCCAGTGTAGGGCCAGGCAGGGTTGGGCTCTTGCTTCACAGTCTCAGAGCACATGTTTTAGGGGGTGGACTTCACCCCTAGGCTGGTGGGGCATCACTGAGGCATGGGAGATGTACATTATGGGATAGTCGCATTACCTGTTGTGGGTAGGGACCGGTGGGAGGGGTGTAGAGCTACAGATGGGCCCACGATGGTAGTCTTCCAATGCAAGGGGACAATGAGAAGGGCCCCAGTCATAGGGCAAGACTGAGGGAATACAGGTGGGTAGGTGGGTGCTAGGAGATGGAGCTTGCTGGGAGAGCAGCCTGAGGTCAGACTTGTGAACTTGGAGAGGGAAGAGCAGTACAAAACAACAGTTTCCTTAGAAGAGAAGCTCTTTGAGGCTTCCTGATGTGCTCTTTGCTTTCTCTGCAGTAATTCGTGCTCAGCACTGTGGGGACTGGTTCTTTTGCCTGTGGAAGAGCAGTTAAATCACTTAGGGCAGTTGAAAGGCACGGAGATTCTCACCCTCTGAGCCAGGCATGAATCTAGTGTGTTCAGCTTAGGTGAGTCTTGGCTACTGGGTAGATTGTCAGGACACTTCAGGCGTTAGGGTTATGGGAGGAACAGAGTGGTGGGCGACTGCCGGCTCATCCCTCCCACTTGCGAGCTGTGTGACCTACTGCCTACTGCACTTCCCTTTCCTTTCTGCCCTGGGGAGCAGGAAGTTTCCTGGAGGAGGGCTTTATGAGGGGTGTGAGGATAGGTCCCATGCATTGCCTTCTCGAGGTGCTGAATGCATACAAGGTGTTGGTAAGTACTGCCCATGTCCCAGCCTTCTCTTTGGGCTATATCCTCGAGATTTGGAGGGAGGATGTGAGTGCTGGTTCCGCATTCTGCTAGCTGGCAGACACGGGAGTGGACACCTCTTGTTTTTCCTCTGCAAATATCTTTGCTCCAAAGTAGACTGCAGAAAGACCAAGGACACGTGCCTGCAGCTTGCCTTATGTGTGTGCCTAGAGACAGCTGAGATGGACTGTGTCCATCTCAGATTGGCTGTTAAAATCCCTGCAAGACGCTGTGTTAGAACTATTGTAAGTAGTCACTCTGACAACTTAGAAGCACTCACAAAGCCTGGGCCACACTCACTTTCCCTCCTGATGGCTCGCCTAGCCTTTAACATGAGAGGGATAGTTAATTCCTTTATTAGATTCTTCTTAATTTTGTTGCCCACAAACCACAGACTATACTAGAAAAAGTAGCCTCTTCCTTTTGCTTGGTTGTCGGAGCCTCTTGGTTGCCGTCTTTTAAGATGGCTGAAGTTGTCACCTGTACTAGAGATTTGCAGGGTCTATCATTAAGAGGTTCCTTTGATTTGGAGGGAAAAAGCCCAGGGAATTGATAGGGATGGAGAGCCAGGGCCTGACGTACAGGTTTTGCCCCACTGGCAGGAGTGGAGTGTGCTGTGGCATGTCCTTTGTTCCCCCTTGCAGGCTGTGTGTATCACCAGGGCTCACGGAGCTTGAGGGCCCAGCACACCCTGTAAGTATGGGCAGCTTTGGTTCCAACACAGAGTTATTTTTGTTGACTGTAGGGCACAGTCTTTGGTTTCTTCTCTAACAAAATAGGCGGTTACAGTGTTGGGAGAAAAGAAGGTGTAAGTGGACTTAAGAAAGCTAGTGGAGGACAGATGGGGTTCTTCCTAGATTCGCAAAGAATAGATGCTCTAAAGCTTGGAAGTTTTGTGGCTCCGTAGCCGGTAACTGATATTAGATACACAGTCAGCAGTTCAGTGTAAGAATGAAACATCTTAGTAATTGCTTAGCTTTCTTCCTAAACAATGTGTTTTCTGTGATCTCTCTAGTCTGTTACCTACTATTTGTGGTTGGACCAAGTATGAATGAAAGAATGCACTTAGATTTTGATAGATGGGCTACAACTGATTTCAATTTCAAGACCTGGATATATTACTTCTTGGAGTCTTTCCCTGCCCCTGTACCCTCCCTTTAATTCATTACATACAGTGAGATCCTATATGATCCATGTGTTTATACATTTGCCTCTAAAATGAACCCTACTGATTGGGGGTAAATGAGAGGCTCACTGTTTTCCCATTGGTGTTAAATCCTCAAGGAATTCTTGGTCTGAGACAACTTTTTGCCCCCTTTTATTTTTTTTCCTGTGGCCTAACCTGGCTGTTTCCCAATTTCCTGCTAGTATTCACTCTTCTGCCTGCCCAGCCTCCTTTTCCAGGACCTTCCCAGGCAGTGCTGTGCTGGTTAAGTTTTAAAACTGGATCTCTGGGAGGGGAAAAAAGAACACTCATTTGTAGCATTTTCCAATTTTCAAGGTGAAACTACTTTCATCACGATCAATTTCAAGCTACCAAGGTGATGTCTACTGGTTTGCTACACCTCAGACAATGTCGCAGTCAGCCTGGAACTGATGGAAGCTGCTCCAGCCTCCACTATGCCAGGATGGTTCTGACTTCTCCTCCCCTACCTTTTCTGACTGATGCTGTAAGAAGCTACTTTAGGTTTAAAGGAGTGGACTGATGATGGCCACTACACCACACCGGGATTATTACAAATGAAAATAACAAGCAATGGAGAGGCTATGATTATTTTTCTTTTCAAAACCTTTTAGATCTTCACTGGAATATGAATGAGCACTGCCAGTTTCCTGCAGGACCATTTTCCATTCCTGGTGGCAGTGGGTCTGGACAGAACTTTGTGTTTCTCTGCTAGGATTGGAATCTCTTGGAATTCCCTTTTTCTCCTTTGATAAAGACAGCCAGCTTTAGGTCATCAACTGCCTGGCCAATCCAAATAAAACCATTACCTTTAAAAGCTAAGAGAAGACCGTACCAACCCCACTGACAGATCTTTGTCACGTGGATCAAGAAGGTTTATTTTCATCTTGGAAAAATGAGTAACCATTAGTGTGGCCTGCCTGCTAGGGACCACAAGGTTGGCCAGCTCCAGCTAGTGGTAGTTGGAGCATCATTTCCCCGCCTCTTTCCTTAATGTCTGAGTCTGTTTCCTTGCAGAGAGTGGCAGAGTTGAGTAGTTGTGACAGAGACATGGGTCCTGTAAAACCTGGAGTATTTACTCTCTGGCCTTTGACAATAAGTATTGCCTGAAAGCAGCCATTCTGCAGGGGTGGGGGTGAGGGGTGTTGTGCAGGTCTTTTTTACTTCCCAAGCTCCTACCTCAGATTCTTTTTTTTTAAAGGTACACAAGAATCTTCACTTGGCACAGATGAGACAAGCACATTTATTTTAACACATTTTGGTGTATCTGTGATGTGTAGGCATTCAATGTTTTCACATATCCTTTTGGCTGGGCACCTGTGCCATGTTGTTTGAGAAATGAACAGTGACTAATTTTATGTTAAAGTGAGATACCTCACTTTAGCTCTATCTTCCTTTCCTCTTCTTTTCTACTATTAGATTACTCATTTTCTCTTTTCCCACAGTTTTTTTCTATATTTCAAAGGAAAATACCTTTGCAAGCTGCATAGGCAAGCTTGGGGACCTTGCAGAGTGACAATCAGGCACAGAGAAGTAGTAGAAACACCTTAATACAATGGTCTTTGCCCTAGATTCTAATGTTAAGGAAAACACACCCCTTTCCTATTAATGTAGGGTTCATGTGTAGTGTTATGGCTTTCTCTACTGAGACATTTCACCTTTGCTGCGTCATAATAGAGTCAATAAAAAAAGATTATTTAGGAAAAAAATTATTCAAAGTAATTATTTTGAGGGAATTCTAGTGAGAGGAGTCAAGATGATAAATTTGGACAGAAAGAATTTAGGGAACCGGGAATAAAGAAAAACCTACAATTCTTCCTCAAAGTGATATGGAATGTCTCTTTTTTTTAGTTTTATTTTTAATCTTATTGCCAATTTCCATGGGTTCTGACATTGTATAAGGCTCTAGCTTCAGTTTTTGACTATGTATGTTAAAACTTAATATGAAAATGTACTTCATTATAAAATAAAACCCTGCCTCTTTATATGTGATTTCAAAAAGACTTGTTTAGCTGTAAGTTATGCTTAGAGATCACTACTTAAAAATAACATTATTGTGTTTATACATTCAGCATGTTGTATAAATATGCCTTCTTGTGAAATCCCCATTCCCTCAATCAACGTTCAGCAAGCTAGGTAGTATGAGCAGTGACAAAAGTACAACACCAACTTCCCATAGGCATTTTATGGAGGGTAGTGGCAATCCAGAGTTGAATTAACAGCAGATTTGGCTCAGGAACAGTTATGAATATTCCTTCATGATCTGGTTCCTGGCACATGAAATTTTATTCTACTTTTCTAGAATCTTTGTGGCCTTTTAAAAAGGTGAGAAGTGTCATTTTAGTCCAAAACATGGCTGCCAATTTACTTAGTTAAGAAGAATCATAGGGATGGGAAATGTGGTCCAGCTATTACCACACGATGACTTCTGGGCATCCCCAGCCTGTCATGTGACTTGGAAATTCAGCTATCTCTAATCTTGTTCCATATTTGATTAAATAATATTATGGAAGCTTGATGGCTTATAGCCTACTGGGAGGTGATCAGTGGGCAGAAAGTCCCCATCTTATTCATGCTTTTCCTTCTGTTATACTCTGGACTTCCCCATTGGACTGTCATTGCACAGCTATATCATTCTGTGTCTGAATTCCAAACTCGAATGTAAGCTTCATGAGGAAAGGAGCAGTGGCCTTGTTTGTTCTTATACCTCTCAACTCTGCCATAGGAACATTTCTAAAATGGATGAGCATGTAATGCAAGGTGATCCCTCCACAATGTGACTTTGGAGAGAAGCCTTTTCTGTGCAAGGTCTCTGTTACCGAGTGAGGCTTGCTGCCTGAAGCACAGAGAGGCCAGTACTGTGGCACTGGCTTTTGAGAAAAAAAAAAAAAAAAAAAAAAACTTTATTGTAAGGTCGACTGGCAAGGAGACAGGAGGCAGAGCTCAAGTGTGTCTCTCCAATTCAGGGTTCGGAAGGACATCAAAGAGATTGAGGGGAGCAGGCTGGCCTGTGAAAGTGCTGGTGGGGGCACATTCTGATTGGAGAGCTTCGGCACTTGCCATTTATGGGAAGATATGGTTTAGGCTCCAGCACCCATTTTCCTGTCATTCTAATGAGTAAAAATGCTGTCTCATCATTTTCATTTCCCTGATAATTAATGAAGTTGAACATCTTGTTATATGTTTATTTGCCACTTTTGTTTTTCTGTCAATTGCCCAAGGATACTCATTGCCAATTTTCAATTGAAATTATTTTTCGTACTCATTTGTAGATATTTATGTATTCTAATATTGGTTTTTACATATCTTACAGATATTTTCTCCCTACCTGTCACTTTGTTTTAATTATTTTTGCAAATGGTTTCTTCTACCACATAGTAAGCCTTTAGTATTTATGTGTTCAAATTTGTGTCTTTTCTTTTATGCAGGATAGTGTTTTTGAAAGGGTTGATGATAACAGGTTCCAGTCATGTCCCAGGCCTTTGGTTGTGTTGGGGGCGATGAGACTTTGGTTCTGGGTATTATTTTGGTTCTGGGAGGTCACAGTCTCTCCTGCACATGTGTCAGCTGCATGACTTGTGGTTTTGTTGTCCCTGAAAATGTACTCAGTATCTTGTTAGAAACAAGATAAGGCCATTTTGAGCTGGTTTTGCACATAAATCTGTGAGATTTTCATTTACTGAAATGAAATCATCCTACAAACCCAAATAATATAGGCCTTTTATTTATGCTTAGAGTGCCTCCTTGTTAGGCTTAAGAAGTCTGCTTTCAGGGAGTCAAAACAGTGATGAATACTCTGATTTGCAAACATTTCATCACCAGTTACAAATTCTGAGTCTTTCCAGAGGGATGGAAACTACATGTTTTCACCATCTGCTGGAGGGTCTTACAGTCCGGAAATTACATACCTGTTTTCACTTTGATTCTGGCTGTTTGGAGGTTGATCTTCTCAGACCACAGTGTGGGAAGAGTCTGTCCAGGATTGTCTTGCCTTTGTTTGCTAGTGTTAGTAGATTCCAGTGCTTGGTAAATGGTTCTGGACTGGAGGGAGGTGGCTCTGTGTTCAGAGGGGACACCTGCAATAAATCCTTATGCTTGACTATTGCCTTCTCTCAACTTTTGGTGGCTTGTGAGCTTAGCCAGGCCTGACACCCCAGATGGGGGAGCCCCTTCACTAGTGTGGTGCAGGCGTATCCAGACAGGCTTATGAGAGTCCCTGTGATGTTGCCCAAACTGACTGCTTGAGCTGGACACAGGTGGCTGTGATCTTGCAAATCTGTGCTCGTCTGGATCATTACATTCTCTGAGCTCCAACTTCAGGTTAAGTCATTAGAGGTAGCTTTTCCGTTCAAGTCCGTAATGTTTTTATTAGGGAAGACACTTTCACATTTGAAAATAAGCAGACCTCATAGGTGTGTATATTTGGAGTGAGTTTAATATCTTATGCACCTAATGAGGAAAGTGGGAAGAATGAGGCAGGGCAAGGAAGCTGCCTGCTGTGGTCACTTGGGTTTGTGAGAGACAGCAGTCCCCTGAAGCTGTTGCTTGAACTCTGGGTGTCACTCCTTGGGCTAGGGTGGCTCCACCCTCAAGAAACCCATTTTAGTTTTAGATTTTCTCTGGTCACATGGTTAGAATAAAGAGGTAAAATCATTTTCAGACTTCTAGGTTAAGTTTCTAATTTATTAATAAGCCTATGAAAGTGGTGCAAATATATCCTGACTAGAGCTTCAGCATGATTTTCACAGTAAATCCTTATAGATAAGAGTTGATTAATGGACCTTGTGAGGATATCTTTAGTTTTTATCCTCCAGCAAAGGTGGGTGTCTGTGCTCTCCAGTCAGTTGTGGACTGGCAGCTGCTCAATCAGTTTAGGAGTTCCCTTTCTTTCTTTTTTGACCCCCTTCACCCATTTCACCTATCCCCCACCTCCTGCCTTTGGTAACTACCTGTCTATATTTATGAGCTTTTTGGTTTTTCTTTTTAGATCGCACATATAAATGAGGTCATACAGTATTTGTCTGTCTCTGACTAATTTAATGTAGCATAATATCCTCTAGGTCCAACCATGTTGTTGCAAATGGCAAGATCTCATTCTTTTTTTTATGGCTGAATAATATTTCATTGTATATATGTATCACCTCTTCTTTATCCATTCATGTGTTGATGGACACTTAGGTTGTTACCATATCTTGGCTATTGTGAATAATGCTGCACTGAGCATGGGGGTGCATTTATCTTTTCCAGTTAGTGTTTTCATTTTTTAAAATTAAACACCCAGAAGGGCGATTGCTGGATCATATGGTAGTTCTATTTTAAATTATGGGGGGAACCTCCATACTATTTTTCATAGTGGCTGCAATAATTTATATTCACACCAGTGTTGCACAAGGGTTCCCTTTTCTCCACATCCTTGCCAACAATTCTCCTGTCTTTTTTAATAGCCACTTTCACCAGTGTGAGGTGATATTTCATTGGGGTTTTGATTTGCATTTCTCTGATGATTAGTGATGTTGAACACCTTCTCATGTACCTGTTGGTTGTTGTATGTCTTCTTTGGAAATATGTTTGTTCAGATCCTTTGCCCTTTTTAAGATCAGATTGTTTTGTTTTTGCTATTGAGTTATGAGTTTTTTAATATATTTTGGATATTAACCCCTTATTGGATGTGTGGTTTACAGATACCTTCTCCTGTTTGGCTGGTTGCTTTTTCATTTTGTTGAATTGTTTCCTTTGCTGTGCAGCTGCCTGTTGTGCTGCTTCCTGAGGGTGACTTGATAAGGGCCTCTCAGCACTGCAAACCTTCCTCGTGTCTTGCTTCATAATAGAAATTAGGCCTGAGAAGCACATCTCTGTCCTCCCAGTGTAAAGACCCACAACGATAACGAGCCTTGCCAACAAATGGTGCTGCTGCACCCTGTGGTGCCCCCAGCTGTATATCTCCAGGGCTCCTTACCAACCCCAGACTTCTTTACCTCTTTGAGGTATTGGCAGGGTTTAAATACCTGGAAGAAAGGCAGCTTGTGGGTTTATCTAAGGGGAATCTCCTTGGGTCATGGAGGGCTGCTTCCTCGACACCCTGTGGTTGAGGAGTCTGTGCTGAGGAGCCCTCAAAGAAGTCAGCTTTTTCCACAGAGCAGTGTTGCTGGGATCTCTGCAAACGTGCTCTCTAATGACACTGGTCGGTGCATTATTTTTGCTAAGTTTGTAGCCACTTCCATTGGTGGTATGAAATTAATTTCTGAGCCCTCTTCAATTTCAGGAAGGCTTCCTTTGCTCTAGGCTATGAAGATCATGATTATGGGGATGATGATGACAGTAAAGGTCAACACAACCCAGCCCTCAAGTGGAGGAGAGGTGTTAGTCATGGGGAAGGAAGCTGCAGGGGGCTTGTCTGCTCCTTGCTAACTTGTTCACTGGTCCATTTGCTTTTTTATTTCCTCTAAGAAGTCCAAACCATAGGTATAAAATTACCTGTACTGAACAAACTAACTGACTTTTAGCAAGTAGAATTGTTCTCTGTAAGTGTAATAGAATTGGGCAACATGTCTGAATATGGTAGGTATTTCATTGTTTCTGTGACTTTTATTTAGGTGATGAAAGTATTTGAATTTTTTTAACTTAGAAACCTTAATGTATTAACTGATAATGAAAGAAAGATCACATTTTGTTTCCTTGACAATACTGAACTTACGCTTTTATTTTTGCATAGCCATAGCTATTATAGTTTTGATAACCATGGCATTTTGGCAAAAACACTTTATTAGAAATTGCAATTCACATGTGTTTACCTTAGACAGACAGCCAGATGTTTCTCCAACAAAATAGGTTTATTTGGAAACAACAAAGAATTGTAATTCGGGACAAAGGTCTAATGGAGAACTAAGCCAAATCTGGAGAGCGAAGGAGAAGCGTGTTCTTTGGTACAGAAAGAGGGAACTCAAAGGTACTGTCACAAACACCGAGTCCATTGGAGGAAACTGGGAGTTCCCAGTGTGGTAGCTTTTCACTGTCTGAGTTGTAACAGTCTTCTTCTGGCTGAGCCCTTGCCATGCAGGGAGCAGGTCCTCCTTCTGGCTCCCACTACTGGAGTAGCAGAGTGGAAAAGCCAGGAGAAGAAAGTCCATCTTCTCCTGTTCGGAGTAATTGTCCATGAGCGGTAGCACGTGAGAGCCCCACTGGTCCTGCCAACTCCAGTTTAAATGAGGCTTCTGTTTATTAATCTTCACATATTTTTTGAAAGTTTCCTTAGACTACAAGGAGTTCTAGAGTGTGGTTCTGGGGGTAAAGTAGACAGGGTTCAATTCAGAATACTTTGGTTCTAGAACAGAGTTTTATCATCAGGTGTAATTTTACACACACCTATTACCATTCATGGCTCTTTTTCTGCAGATGAGTGGGGTGATATTTTCTGAGGATTGATCCTGCCCAAATCTGAGGTAGTTATTTATTCATTAAACAGACATTTGTTGAGACTATGTGCCAAGCACTAAGGTGAAAGTGGTGAAGATGCCCACATGGCCACCTTTGGGAAGCTCACATTAGTTTTCAAGTTGGCAGAAAGATGATGCATCTTTGCTCTCAGAAGGCCACCTGGGGTCACCTTCCTCAGTTGAGAGAGGAACAGGGAGATGCATTCTCTTATCAGGTAGCAGCTCCTGCATGGTGTAGCCCACCCACACTGAGCTCGGGGTTTAGAGGCACCTGGATAAACAGGATGTAGTTCCCAGAAGCACTGAGCCTGGGCCCCTGATGCCATGTAGTAAGTTCTGCAACCGAAGTGTGTCCAAGTGTGGGGAGGATGGCAGTCTATATCCTGCTGCAGTTCATTGAAATCTTTTTTATGTAGCCTACTTCCTATTTGACTTATCTTTTCCTGGGTGATTTACAGAGTTTAAACAGCTCATCAGATTTTTGTTAGGTGCATACTTGTCTGTCTCAATGTCATTTTATCTCCTTGCCATATCTACATCTTGTCTGTAGTCTGTTAAGAATTCAGAGATTTTGTCATCCTTGAACAAAACGATGTGATTTGCTGATAGTTACTGTGCGTTTGCAGAGGAAATTAGGTATCTAGTGACTTGGATACCTACTAAGGTGTTTCCCCCACGCTCCATGCTGTTGCTTCTTTCCTTCCTTACTAAGGTGTTTCCCCCACGCTCCATGCTGTTGCTTCTTTCCTTCTCACTTTCTAAACAGGACACTTGGTGCCTGGGCTTGTAGACACTGTCAGGTCCCGCAAGTGTGTGGAGCAGTGAAATGCATTACAACACGGAACAGGTGGTGTCATTATCTTGCTATCTGTTATCAGTGCAGAGCCCCATGGAAGGAATTTCCTGTAGGAGAATAACATCTAGGACTCTCCAGGCTTGTCTTCTCTGGCTGCAGATGCTTTCCCAAGACACTGCCTTCAGAGTGTCCACCAGGCTCAGGCCCCTGCTCCCCACATACCCCAGGGTGTGTGGGGCCCAAACACAGTCCCACTTGGGAGGAAAAGAATGGATTGCTTTCTCCAAGCCGGCCTCATTTTCATATAATGAAGACATACTGTTTGTGTTTTATATGGATTAATTTGTGAAAACCTCATTTTGTGTTCCCATAAAATACATGAATGTGCAGAACTGAATCATAACTCTTTCCTTTGATTGTGGTAAGACTGTGCCTTTCCAGCGTGATTTTGAGCTGAGTTGTCCCTGTTTCCCCATCAAAGGCAGCTTCTAGGACTGAGGGCTTTCTTACAGCCTGTTTGGCTGCTTGGTTTGGAGCAAGAGAACTTAATGTGGATGGCATTTCTAGTGACACGACTCTGAGGTGGAACAGGATGGAGAATGTTTCTCTCCATCAGCCTTCTGGAATGTGCTGATGAGTCAGCTGGCAGTTAGCGCCAAGTGGCAGGATTCTCAGGCATCCGAGTTTCTTGAGCACATCTGCTGATGCATTGAGTCACCAAACTTCTCATCTGCAGGAAAGGCCAAATTCATGCCACTCTCCTCAGTGCTGGGCATTCTTGTTCCTGAAAAATACCTCTCAAATGTCCCTCTGATTCAGATAATCAAACCAGTGCATCAGAACCTGTTCATTATGCACTTAACTGTCCTCTCTTCTAGTCTATAGTTGTCTCCCTTTTTCTATGTTTGTAACAAAAATGTTAAAAAATATTTATTGCAAATCAAACTTTTATCCTTGGTGAATGAAATGTATGAAAAATACCTTTACTCGTGTAACTTTCTCCCGCCCCTCCTTCTGCCCATCCTAGCAACGTTACTTTAAATAGGGTGAACTGCTCTATGGCTCCGCATGACTGCTTTCATTGCTGGGCCTGGACTGGAAGCACTTGTTCAGTCTGATGTGGCCTTCCTCTGTGCAAGAGCTCTCTCTTTTTTTCTCTTTTACTTGAAATGGTGAGGCACATCTGCCCAGGTAAAGCTTTGGCTGGGGTTCTGGGCCACACCTGGATTGCAGAAGTAGTCCCCTTAGTTTCCTGGTGCCAATACTGAACCTCTGTTGGTATATATTATAGAAGAATATTGCCTTGCAGGGGGAGGCTTGTATTTCTTTTACAAAAATAATATGCAAGTTCAAAGTCAATGCTTGGCTGTAGATGTTATTGTGATGACTGTGCCTGTTGTATATAATGTTCTATGTCTCTTTGCACAGATGTTGGCAAGACTTCACTGAATGCCATCCTCCCTGCTGATGAAACTTCAGTTGGAAATTATCAGGTGGAGGTTCTTGGGGTTATGAGATGAAGACGTTATTCCCTTTGTGCTGCCCTAGGTAGGGGATTAAATACAATCAGGGCACTTCCATGCAAATTAAAAACATTGCTCAAATAATTTCATATATAGTCAAATGAGGAAATACACTATGCCGGTCATAGTCGGTCATCTCTGGATGGTGGAACTTAAGGGAATTTAAATTTTCTTAATTTTTTTGGGTCTATTTCAGTTTCTACAGTGAGCATATATTTGAATTCAGATTTAAAAAATTTTTAATCTTTTAGAGTTTTAGAATCTCTTTTTTCTTCATGGAAATCAAATATAGATGAAGTCATAGGTTTCATAATTATAGAACTGTAGAATTGGGAAGAACCTTAAAAGTTGCCAAGTTCAAAACCTGTAATTCAGATGAGAGGTGGCAGTTCCTATCCTTGAGTTCTTTCTTTTTGATTCCAGTTCCTGTGCCCTTTTAACCACCTTTGATCTGGTTATCTATTGTGTGATTATTTCAGGTAATGGTGGGATATTCTCATTTGGGATAATTCGGACAAATGCCACAGTTCTTCATTTCCTTTTATAGTTAAGGCCATACTCGAAGAAAATGTTTCAAACCAGGGTTTGGCAAATCAGGGCCCATGGACCCTCTTGGTTTGGAAATAAAGATTAAATCCTGGAACATAGCCATGCCCCTTTGCTTATATGTGGTATGTAGCTGTTTTTGGCTATGACAGCAGAGGTGAGTAGTTGCAATAATGACCACATGGCCTGTGAAGCTGAAAGTATTTACTATCTAGACCTTTAAGGACAGTTTGTTAAGACTCATAAAGTGTTAACCAGAGACTTGTGACAAGGACCGTAGATGTAAGAATGGGGCACATACTCTTTGCGAGTAATACTGCCCAGGGGGATAAAGAGTCTACTGCTAGCTAGCCTGTGCTGTTTAGGATGATTTCAGTTTAAGGCCCCCTTGACCAAAGGTATGAGATGGGGTTGGAAAGCTACTATAGTCCTTGGGAATGAATATTAAAACTCAGCTCTTTTGCTGTGTTGCTTCATCTGCAATGTTCTCATTAGGAATGTGGAGTCTGGTGGGGACCAATACTTATACCCTTTAAAGCAGATGTCAGGTTTAGGCCGTGGGCACTGAGTTCTGGACTCTGGCCTCTGAAGTGGAAAACCATTTGGGCTTAATTCAGATGACATATCAGAAAACAGCCAAGCAGTGCAGATTGGTAGGCTGTTCCTGTAGTGTCTCTATGATGTTCTGCATATGTGCAGTGGGCCCAAGTGCCCTCAGAATAGGAGGACCATGCATATGGCAGGCCCTCCCAACCAGAGGCTGCTGGATGCCCCAGAGTCCCCTCAGCCACTATAGTGTTTCCAAGAGAAAGTGGAATTTACCTATGGCAGGGCAGCACAGGCAGAGAGAAAGATCAAATTGTTTTGGCAAAGGAAGAAAAGAAGCAAACATTTGGGTATATTTCCTGTGTACCATTCAAGGTGCTGGATATTTTTATTCCATTTTATTTTTTTCTTCATGGTACCTCATTGTATTTGATAGCTACTATAGCTGGGGTGTCGGTGGGGGCAGAGCAGTGCTGAAGCTCAGAAGTTAGGCATCAGGGTCACACTCATTCAGATGGTGTTTGACCCTGCTGGGACTTCAGCACAGTTCTGTGGTCCTTCTGCCACATGACGTCAGGAATTCCCTTGGTGTGGCACAGTGTTCATAGCCAGAAGGGCAGATGCCTTGGCTCAGAATTGTTTGATCAGAAATGGGAAGATGAATGGTTAATAAATGCAATTTATTTGGAATATAAATTTTTTCCTAAAGGGGGTTCACAAATTGAAGTGGAGGGTTTTAATGGTGTCTTCAGAGGGAAAGTTGGGTGCTTGGTCTTATTGTAAAGAATAAATTCCTGAAGACGTGCTGGGCAGATATGAGGGCAGGGACTCAGAGGGCATGTGTCAGGACGAGCAAGAGCACTGGCAAGTTCTCTCTTGCCACATATTTTAATTGTCATTTGGGCTTTTTCAACACTGATGCCATTTAATGGGGGAGATTCCTTTTAGTTGCTTAAAAGGTAATACATTTAGAAGGTGATTGCTACCTCTTTCTGAAATAAAATATTGTGCATTGACTTTAGGCTTCCTCGAGTATTCTTTATTATTTGAGTCTGGCAATAAAAACCCGTGCTTAAAGTATTTTGAGATGCCACTGAGAAATGCTTTTATGCCTACTTGTCATCCTTGTCATCCTGTGGAAGCCCTGGGACCTATTCACAGTCCAGGCTGGATCTCGATCCTCAATTCTAGAGTCAGTGCTGAGGCCGGTTCAGTGGCATGGACTGTGGAACTTCTCCATTGCTTCACCTGGTGCTTGCATTTTATGATCTCCCCTTTCCTCTTCACTTTTGGTGCTCTAACCTTTGCATAGCTTAATCATGATGAAATCTCTGAGGAAGCTATATTTCATCCTGTGCTATGGAAACAAATAGGGCCAGCTTACTAAAGAGTCAATGCTGGTGAAGTTAGGTACCTTTGAAAGTAAATACAGATTTCCTGGCAGTTGTGTGTTTCACCAGGAAGCATCATGAATTGGCACGTGTTTGGTATATTAGTTTGTTCATTTATTGAACAAGTGTTTCCTGAGAGCAAACAAGGATGAATTATAGCTCCCTTAACAAGGCTGGCCCTTGTCTGTGCTCAGTGAGCAGCAAATCTGAAATCTTATGTTCTTGCTTTGTTTTAAAAGTGAGATCTGAGCAGAAACTTTTTTTTAAAAAAAGATCTTTAGAATCAGTAAAAGAGCATATTTTGGGTTGCCTCTACAAAGGGAGCTAGGCAGAGTGAACTTAAAACTAAAGTGAGTAATTTTGAACTGTGGGACTTATACAACCTAGTGGGGGAGAAATAGACTATACAATAATTATTTTGTAATGCTTAAGTGGTAATTGTAGAGGTTCATAAAATACATAAAAGTACAGAGGAGGTCATCAGTTAATTGAAAGGTCATTTCAGAGAGGGCCAGATAGACATCTTTTGAAAGAAGAAGGATGAATAGCAATGAAAGAGGTACTCCAAGTAGAAAGAACACCACCTACAAAGACGTGTTATTTTTTTAGGAGACCAACAGTTGTGCACAGTTTTTGGGTCAAAAGACATAAAGGCATAGAAGTAAAGAAAGGAGGCTGTTACAGAGACAGAAGTCAGGTTCAGCTGAGAACTGTATTTACAGTGACTGGACATTGTTGAATGGCTTTCAGCAGAGATGATGTGTATTTAGGGGGGAGATCCATGTGGCTGGAGGGTGAGGATGGATTTGTAGGGTGAAGCTGGCAGAAGATCACTCAGGAGAGTTTGTATTCGAGGTGAGGCATGACGTGCTCCACAAAGGTCCTGGAGGTGGGAAGAGAAGATAAATGAGGACCAGGCTTTGGTGTAGTAGAGAGAGCCCTCCACTGGGGTTGGGTGATCAGGCTGCTCCCAGCTTTCCTATCCACTTGCCATGTGATTTGAGGGCAGTTACTTTGAAATGTTCCAAGATCTGAGATAATAAGCTCTGTTTACTGAGAAAGGTCATTTGTCAAGAATGATGAGGTTCACTTCAAAGAGAAGTCTTTCGCTTAAAGATATACCCAGTGCTGGGGTCAGCATAAGGAGAACTGTTTTCTCTTATGTAAAAACAGGAGCTAAAGCCCCTTTGCAGGATTATTTGTTAAGTGGGAGGATTAAATGCCTAGCCTAGGGCTGGTGCATAGAGGGGGCCCAGGGAATGGTGATTTTCTTATATACCTATAAGGGATACTTGTGCTAGAACCAATGAATGTAAACAAGCAGGTCCCACCCTGGCATGAATTAATTAGACATGAAATAGTTTGTGGCAGAATTTCTGACTTGGGACCTGTGGCTCCCTACAGGGTTCATGAATGACCAAGGACGCCCATGAGCCCTTGGGACTGTATTTAAAGTCGATGTTGAGATCAACTTGTAGAGCACCTGTTTTCCAGCAGAGTGTGGCCGTTAGATTCTTATGGGATGCATGATCGATCCCACAAGGTTAGAGTCAGTGATCTAGAGGAAGAACAAGGATCACAAGGTGTGTGGAGGGGAATGGGAGAAAAGGTTAGATGTCTGGAACACTCTGAGATCCTACTCTTGTAAAGGAATCTAAAAGCTCTTCAACTAACTTATATAGGAATACTCTAGAGGAAGATTATAGGAACCCCCTTTCACTTGATCCTTTAGTAGATTTTAAATGTAAAAAATATTGAAGCCTATCACACAGGTCAATTTGTTCAATTTATTTTGGCTGACCACCTGATCACTCATAGGATAAGAACAAGGAAGCTTGTTTGTTTAATCCATCCTCCTTGCTTGAGTTAGTATTTTATTACTAAATTGGAAGTTTCTAGGGAGCAGAAGTCTCATTTGATTTCCAAAATTATCTAAAATAATTAGAAAGCCAGAAGACCTAATGATCTAAACAAACCCTTTCTCCTGATCACTATGTTTCTGTGTTAAGGTATAAGCAAAACAAACAAGCACATCCTAAAACTAAAAAACAACAACAACAACAACCCAACTTTCTCTTTTTGTATGTAAACAAAATCTGTCCTGCTGTAGTACAAGTCTAGTGCTCCTTTGGGTGAGAAAAAAATATGAGGCACTACTCTGCCAAGCAAAATACCTTCATATGTATTTCTTAGATTGCAAAGTCATCTTCCATTACTTCTTCAGGAATATAAGGGTTATGTTTTCATTCTCCTTGTTGCTTTGATTTTCAGAGCTCTTTTAGGAATGTTTTATATTCCAATTCTAAGGGCCCAAATGAATATATGGTGCCTCTACTAGGCTTGACATGTACTGAACATGTTGGAAGGATATAGGCATGTAGTCTTTCATTTGCCTCTGTGCTAAAGCAGTGTGCTGTATGGGTCTCAGCAAGAACCCCAGGTCGTCTCTGTGGTGAGTACTCTAGAGGTATTGTGTTTGGGTAGTTTGCATTCTCTAAGTATTACTGAAGAATGATTTCTAGCATTGCTGTGTGTTATCGTATCAATCTTTAGACCCAAGGTTTTTGAATTCAAATATGGTAATTTTTAGAATCTAAAGAGTCTGTAGTGGGGGAGTAAGGCAGAGCTGATGGCATGGCTGTTGGCTTCCTTAACATATTATGTTGTTGTTCTTTTCCCTCCCTGGAATTCACTTTGTTAATTTTTTTGTGCTGTTCACTTAGATCTAATTAACGTTTTTAATTGGCGTGTTGTGTAGTTTTGGAAACAGCTTATTAGATTTCATAGGTGTCTCTGGCAGCACAAAATGTTTAATGAGCAAAATAATTGTGTTACAATGAAATAAATATGTACATATTCAAAGAATTAATAAATGAATTAAATGATGACTTCATAGAAGCCTTTTGAGGAGGTAGTTTTGAATTATATTCTCAGCATGAGATATTGAAATTGACTTCGTGTGTATGAAGGTTTTGGAAGAAATAAATGTGCCTTTTATTTTAGATTATAATACTGTGTGTGTGTGTGTGTGTGTGTGTGTGTGTGTGTGTGTGTAACCAGAATGAGAGTCTATAGGTAAAATGAGAGATCCATGTCCTTTGAGCCTCAGAAGAGTCTGTAGAATGTCTTGGCAGCTGAAAGGAAGTGGGTAGGGTGTACAGTGTCTCACCAGAGAACTAGACATATCACAGCTCTGTAGAAATGGAGGCAATCAAAATTAGGTTCTGTTTTCTGCTCCATTAGGCAACCCTTTCTGTTCTCTGATTCTGGAAGTGATGGTCAAGGACTAAGAGGACGATGTAAAGAAAAGGTAGTCAAGAGACTTTTAGAGCTGCTGAAACCAAGTCTAAATTCTTGGAGTAAACAAAGCAGAATCCTTGAGGCAATGACTCCTCTAGAGTTATGGTCCCTGAGCGGGGGGAGCCCCGAGAGCTCTTAACCACCAGCCCAGGGCCCTCTTGGCTGAAGCATACTGTCCTCTACCCCTCACAGTGTTCCTTGTAAGAGGAATTTGGGATGACCAAAAAAATCATGGAGGAAAGAACCAGAGCTATCACTGTAAGGTTTTCCCTATAAGGGGACTCAGGCATAGCTGAATACTGGGCCTCAGGAGGCACAAGAACCACTGGAGAACCTGGCTGAGGTGACAGCTGTCCACTGGGCTGTGGGGTTCTTTGCTCTGCTAGTCACATGGCTAGGCTGTGCCCCATCTGTCAGCTTCTCTCTCTATCTATCATACCACTGACCATTCCCTGTTTCTGTTTTATTCCCTCTCATTCACACTCATAATCTCTGTTTCTTTCTGTCTCCAGCTCATGTCACCTTTCCTGATTCGGCAGATGGTATCAGTGGCTACCCTCTTCCTGTTTCTGGATTCCAGTTCCCAAAAGAACTTTCTCCTCTGGGGTCAGGTGATAGGGCAGTCACATGGGCCTGAGGGGCTGAGTGTGGGTCAGGTTCACTGGGAAGGGAGTGTGAGGCCCCTGCTGAGAGCACTTAGAGCGGGATATGGTACTGCATTCCTCAGGCATGCAGTAGTTTGACTCTGAGCAGCCTTCTCAGACTGACAGAGTTCTGATTCTATTTATCTCATTATTCATCCCCTCTTGACAAAACACCCTGTAATGATGGGCTGGCCTGATGCTCATGCCGTACTCAGTGGGACCCTCCATGGGCATGGGCAGGCAGAGAAAGTGAGAGGGAGGAATGGGGTGGACAGGCCCTTTCAGCTTGTTTGTTTTTAATGTTGGACTTCTGTGTCAGATATTTTTCAAATAAACTTGTTATTTTAGAATAATTTTAGATTTATGGAAAAATTGGGAAAAAAAGGTACAGATAATGCCCTATACACCTGTCATCCAGTTTCCCTCATATATACCTGTCACCCAGTTTCCCTTCTATACATCTGTCACCCAGTTTCCCTTAAAGTTTAACATCGTACATTACCATGGTACATTTGTCAAAACTAAGTTACCTGCGGTCAGTCAAGGCCCAAAAATATTAATTGGAAAATCCCAGAAATAAACAATTCCTAAATTTTAAATGCTTGCTGTTCTATATGGCATGATGAAATCTCATGCCTTCCTGCTCCATTCTGCCCAGGACATAAATCATCCCTTTGTCCAGTGTCTGCACACTGTAAACGTGCCCGACCAGTTGGTCTCTTAGTAGCCTTAGTCACTTAGCAGCCATCTTGGTTACCAGATCAGCTGTTTTGGTATTGCTGTGCTTGTGCTCAAGTGCTTGTGCTTATTTTACGTAATAATGGCCCCAAAGCCATTCATATAACTTTTATTATAATATATTGTTCCAATGGTCCTATTTTATTATTATTGTTGCTAATCTCATACTGTGTCTAATTTACAAATGAAACTTTATCATAGGTATGTATATATGTATATCTATATATAGGGTTCGGTACTATTCAAGGTTTTAGGCATCCACTGAAGGTCTGGGAACATTTTCCCCACAGATAAGGGGGGACGACTGTGCAGACTTTATTTTGATTTCACTCCCTGCTTTTGATTCCCACATCTTTGCTCTTCAGCTCAGATTCCTCACTGAGCTGCCTACCTGGTGTCCTCACTGATGTGTCATAGGCTCCTCTCACCCAGCATGCCATACCTGAACTTTCCCAAACCATCTCTCGTGAGCCACTCAACTATGAGGAGCACCACCATTCACTCAGCTTGGGGCACATTCTCTATTCATCTCTATTCCAAGCCACAGTGGCTAATTTATCCAATACTGAAACAGTTAACTTGAACTTTAAGGAGTTGTTTATATCATCCAGCACTTGGAATGTGGGTCATTCCTTTCCAGTTATTTACTGACTCTGTGTTAACTTTGTCTCCTGTATAGTTACTCTCAAAAGCACATCCTGAGACTACTATTGATTAAGTTAGTTTCAGGCTGTGTTTTTTCTACAAGTACTACTTCGGTGTTGCTAATAAAGTAATTGATAGAGTGTCTTGCAATATGAGATCTGGTAGGAAACCAAGGAGAAGGTGACTCAACCCTTGTTGCCTGGTGATTTTGGAAACACAGCTTTACCTTGAATGCAGGCGTGTGTAGTGTTTCAACCCCCATACCTGAAAGGTCAGGAAATTGAAGTCTGAAGAGGTTTCAATGGTTTTCTGAAGGCTATGCCTTTTGTGTATAAACAAGGACTAGAACATTTCAGTTGTATGCCAGCCAGCTCTTCACAATTCAATTTCACTTATTTAAATATTAGAACCTAGAAATTCATTTCTTCCTATTGTCCATTCGCTCTTTGATTCACCCACCAAACAAAACCCAAAGTTCCTCAGCCTCCCAGCACTTTTCTGCGTGGTGTGTTTGATCTTTACAGCAGCTCTTTCAGGTCAAGAACTACTTACGTACTTTATAGATAAGGAGGTAAGGCCCAGAGAAGTTAAATTACCCATCCAAGGTCATAGAGCTAATGAGTAGAGTCGAGGGTCCACATTCTTCCTGTGTGGCATCATTGTGAGGAGTGTGGGCTCTGCAATCCCAGAGCCCTGACTTTTAACCCCAGTCCTTCACTCACTACCTATAGGTGAGCTCCTCATCATTTCAAAGCCTCAATTTTTCTTATCTGTAGAATGGAGACATAACAGTCTTTAGTGGGGTTAAGTGACATGATGTTTTTTAAACCCTGGAGTACCATGATCTCTCTGTGTATGTGGTGTGTGTGTGTGTGTGTGTGTGTGTGTGTGTGTGTGTGTGTGTGTGTATGTGTATATATGTGTGTTTGTTTAAGGTTGCATGGTGGCATCATGTATAATGCATCAGTGCTCTGCTGGGCCTGCCTGCCGGCACCAGACTGTGATGTTTGGGTAGATCCATATCTCCTCTGGGGTGGTCTGCATTTCTTCTCTCCCCCTTGTGAGTTCTGAGATACTCTTCAGTCAAACCATTATTGAACTGTCTCACTCCCCCTCTCTTCTAATGAGCAAGTTCAGATGCTTGTTCATAAAAACAGACATTTATCACACAAAGACCCAGAGTTTCCTGGCAGAATGAAAGTGTTATTGGCAGTGGGCTTCTGGTCTCCCATCTACCCCAGCCCAGGGGCTCCACTCAGAGTCTTGGGGGGCATAGATGAAGATTAGGGTCTCTAAGCCTCAGGTTCCCTCATTTCTAGGTTGTTTGCACAATTCCACCCAATCCTAGGGTGCTCATATATCTTCAAAAATCAGTATATCCCCTCCAGCCCCCACCCCACACCATGATAGACCACCTCCCATCTGCTGGCACTCCTCCATCTTGTGCTTCACCCTCTTATTGGAGTTTGCTGAGCTGGGGAGTTGTGGCACATTCAAGAAAGTATCTGCCCATCCCAATGAGGCAGCTGACTGGTTGTCCAGAAAACTGAGCAAAAGTTGATGTTTGTCGTTGAGGCAGGTCCTGGAGAGTGTCAAACAACAGAGAGTATAAGAAAATATTTACATTTATTATATGTTTCCATTTGTAAAACACGAAGAGAATTGTATTTGTGAATAATACATTATAGCCGTATTGTAGTTTCACCAACACGTGATTAAAATATGGGACCTACTTATCATTTATGTTCTTCAGTTTCTTTTATTTGGGGCTGAGATATGCCATTGAGATAATAAAATGTGATCAGAGTAGATTATGCCCATGTTAGACTGTTTAGATTTCATCTGGAATATTTTTCCTGATTGTTAAAAATTCTCTCCTATTGGGCATTTGAAAGGTGATTATTTTTCTCTATAGTGACCAGAATAATTTTGCAGGGACATATTGTCAGGTAAATTGTTCTTTGAATCTATGTGAATAAAATCCCACGTAAGACAATTTAATGTGTGTGCATTTTTTTTTAAACAATAAAAGATTGGATTGTTAGTACTTCAGAGATGAGTGAAGACAGCTGTGTTTGTTTTCTTTGAGAACTTAAATAAAATAAAAAATCTTGTTTTAAGACCTTGATCTGAAGAGGCAAATTAATTTAACAAAATAGAGGGAGGACATCACATTCACTTGAGTAAGAGAGGTTGTTGAGAAGTGCAGCTGTTGCAATGCGGCGATTGTTAGGCTTAGAGTTGGTCCCCCTGACTCCTGTGGATGGCAAAGGAACCCTAGCTGAGGCTCTGGACAGGGCAGCCAAGGACACTCCTAGTTTACCTTAGTTCACTTTAGTTCAGGTGTCCCCAACTCCTGTGTACTGCTCCATGGCCTGTTAGGAACTAAGCCACATAGCAGGTGAGCAGCAAAGCTGCATCTGAATTTGCAGCTGCTCTCCAGTGCTAGCATCACTGCCTCAGCTCCACCTCAGGTCATCAGGCATTAGATTTCTCTTGGAGCACTGGACCACAGTGCTAAAAAGGTTGGTGACTGCTGCCTTAGTTCACTAGGCACACAGCTTTAGGAGAAAAGACATTTTCTGGACAGGAAGTGGGGACTTAATAAATTTTACATTAACAAAACTCATTCAGGAGTTTGTATTGTGATTTTAGATTATTAAATTGGGACATTAATAATTTCAAGATTAACCTGTAACAAAGTAGGAGAAATGGGATGACAGTGTCTACTTATTTAAAGGTATTCTTGTATCCCTGAAAGTAGCCAAATCACCCATTAGTGTCCATATGGCCTGTTCCACTGTTAGCCATTGTCCTTACTGGCTCTGTTAAGGCTGGATCTGTGCCCCTGGGCTCAGCCAGCAGTGGCCTGGCCTTGGTTGTCGTGAGCATGTTTCATCCTCTGTGTGGTTTTTATTCCCTTAGTCACTGGGATGGCTGTTTTGTACACTTAACCCAGTATTGTTGCTTGTGTTTTACATTCCCAGAGGGATTTTAACTTTGGGAGAGAACAGGCCATATCCACATCCTTGAAATGAGCCTTTCATTAATTTTCCTGGTGCTTGAAAATGCCATTACTGATATTTATATTTTGAGTTATTACTTCTGCTTTGTTGAAAAGAAGATGATAACTGGAATACCTACTGTATTCTTCGTATTTGCGCAGATTAATTCATATAACCCACCCAACAACCCTAGTGGTAGGTACATCCATCATCTCCATCCTGCAGGTGAAGCTACAGAGACACAGAGAGACTGAGTAATTTATATGAGATCACACAGCTCTAAGAAGTAGAAACAGGATTTGAACCCAAGGAGTAAGGCAACAGAATGCGTGCTCTTTACCACCATACTGGACCTCCCTATGTAAATTCAAGTTGTATGTAAAGATATATAGGGCCAGATATTCAGATTTTAATTTGGAAACTCATTTGTGTTTCACATTTCCAATAACTGCCAGAATAAATAAATATTCCCTTGTTTCCAAATGAATCATATGATAGTTCATATTTTGAACGGGGTTTTAGATTGGGATAGAATACTATGATGTCATTGTAGAAGATCTGTCTTACTTGCTTTCCTCCTAATGAAGGAGCCTTGGAGGTGAACACTTTCATTCCTGGTACATTTGTGAGGATTTAGGAGGATTTAGGAGTATGAGAGAGAAGGCCATGATAAATATCATTTGCAATATATTCAACCTACTAATTTCTTATCTGTCTTACTTTGTATCTATTGGGCCAGAGTTTAGTTTTTAATAAATGTAGTTCTGTGGGGCTACTTATTTTCCCAGTTTATAACAAAAAAGAATGCTATAACTGGGTGGAAACTTAAAATCCACTTAGCTGCTTCTATTATGGACCTAGGAAGTTGGCCTGACTTTCCCAGCTGA
This sequence comes from Macroglossus sobrinus, assembly GCA_004027375.1. Taxonomy (NCBI): domain Eukaryota; kingdom Metazoa; phylum Chordata; class Mammalia; order Chiroptera; family Pteropodidae; genus Macroglossus; species Macroglossus sobrinus. The sequence continues at coordinate 410,801 of PVKZ01000178.1, forward strand.
GCTAGGCCCTCGCCCTGGTACCCTGCTCTCCAAAAGCGCTGGCCGAGCCTCACATCAATTAGTTACATACTATTTAGTAAGTAACATGGCCACACTCTGTCCTGTCCCTACAGTACATACTGCTTCATTGTCATTATGACAAACTGTTCTCAAAGGCAGTAGTTTACTTTTTACTATTTTAGATTGATTTTTTAAAATCTACTTGAAATTTTAGTGGTTGCCCAGTTTAATAAATGCATCATTCTAATCTAACTCATTTAGTTGCTTCTATTTTGACTTAATTACTGATTGGGGGGTGGTGGCTCTAGAGTGTTAAAGACAAACATTGACTTAAAAAATGACAATGTTAAGAAAAACTCAAGATGGTGCTTAAGGCCACACACATGTAAATATATATGTCTATATATGCACATATGGCCCATTTGTATGTCATATACGCATGCACATGTACACTTGAGGCTTGCTTCAGACTTCTCTGTGAGGTCATCCTCCATGGTGACAAAGATATAGGTCTCAGCTTATTCAGTACAGATTTGGGTGCTTTTTGCATGCTGCCCTTTCCCTGGTCTAGTTTGCCTATAACTTCAGTGAACGTTCAATCTTAGCACATCATGCTTCTCAAGATACTTATGACCCCTCAGTGACGAAGCCTATCTTTTGGGCTCTGGCCCATTGCTGTGGGGGTGCAGAGTGGAAGACTCCCTCTACTTGATTTCCTCTCCTTGGGTGGAGATTGAGCCCCCATAGGGGTAGTGAGTGATCCCTACTTGCAGGTATGTGCTCCCCGCACAGCTCTTGGAGTCTGATGGATGGGAACCAGTACATGGTTTACCACAGGGCAGGGTCCTTCTCATAACCAGACCTGTTTCCTGGGCCCATGAAGACTTCCCTCTTGCCAGCTACACAGAGTCTCCACCTGCCACCAGCTGACTTCTGTGCTGTTTTTAGTGTAAGATCTGGAAACAGAACAGAAAAGTGATCTGATCTGTAGCATAGTTTTTTCTGTCCTGTGCTATCTCCTTGGTTCCAAGGGGCAGCTGTTCTCCTAGGGCTGAGATACCATGGACCACAGCATTTACACATCAAGGCTGGATAGAGTGTGATAGATATTTTGCCCTCCAGGGTTTGTGATCTCCCTAGATTTGCCTCATTGTCCAGATGAAAGACCAGGTCCAGAGAAACAGCACCCCCAGTCGTCATGGAAGAGAGAGTCAAGGGGTCCTTTCCTCTCTCAACAAGTCTGTGTGGTAAGAAGGAAGTCATTCTTGTCCTAGGCTGCCTAGGGAATGGTTAAGTGCAGAGTACTTTGGTCTGCTTGAATTTTTCACTATCACATCATGTGGTACTGTTCTCACTGTGACTATGGAGACTTTCTGAGAGACACCATTGCAAAAGCAAGATATTATAATTAGGTTAATTATTGACATCCATGAATACAATAAATATGGTTTCTGTTTTCTAGGCTGGTTCTTTAAGTGCAGTTGAAAGGGAGAAAGTATCTGTTTTTCTGTTGCTTTGTATAGCAGCTGGCATTTATTGTAGCATTTTTTGAAATAAAAGAATTTGAAAATATGTTTAAAGTACTCTTTTCAATCTGAAGGAAGGAGGCAGCTTTATTCCAGTGCCTACCAACTTCCCTCTGGGCTGGACCTGAAGGGAGATTGTAGGTGGTGACTCTAGTAGAGAACTGAATGTTCCAACTGGAACTTCTAGAGGATCCAGGTTTGGGGGCGTGTGTTGCTCCATGTCCCTGCTAACAGAAGCTTCTAGTAGACTCTGTGCCCTCGATGACAGTGTTGTGTTTCTTCTGGGATGGAAAAAGCTGCCTATGATACCCCACAGTGTCAGAGAAGCCTCAAGTGTCTTAAGAAGGATAGGTGTGCAGTCTGGCCAAGAGCCATTTGAAGTTAACTTGTTCTAGGAGTGCCCTGGCAGCGACTGTGTGCTTATACTTATCAGGCTTCATCTGATACCCCACCACGCAACAGGCGGTGAATTTATGTGTTCAGCCCTTTTTACTTTCTATGTCATTATCTCTTAGAGAAAAATGATCATCTCAATCAGACTAATTTCTCCCCAAAGAGTTTTATTTCGCGAAATAAAAAAATGCATATGTTATTTATATCTGTATTCTTCATTTTTTACTCTCCCACCAAATGACTTCCTAGCTTATCAAAAATATATACTTTGAAAATATATCAATTTGTATCTTATTTAATAATCAAAGTTGAAATTAAAAGCCCAGCAAAAAATAGCACTTATGTCTGTATCACTATCAGCTAGTTGTCTGGAGCTTCTAGCAGTTCTGTCTTTTATGAAGTGCTCAAGAGCAGCAGTTCCCAACTTTTTAGCACTGGGGACCGGTTTTGTGGAAGACAGTTCTTCCACGGACTGGGATGGGGGTTGGTTTGAGGATGATTCAAGTGCATTACATTTATTGTGCACTTTATTTCTGTTACTACATTGTAGTATATAATGAAATAATTATACCACTCACCATGATTCAGAATCAGTGGGCACCCTAAGCTCATTTTCCTGCAACTAGGTAGTCCCATCTGGGGGTGATGGGAGACAGTGGCACCAGAAGTGTGTTGCTTATGTCCAGTCTACTCCAGAATCTTGTTTTGGTTGCTGTCACTTCAGAAAACCCTGCTTCACAAAGATAGGATGTTAGAATTTGAAGCAGACTTTTCAATGTTCTGTGGCATCTCAGGATATTCTGCCTTGACTTTAATCCAGAATGTATGGTGATTTGAATTTGTCTCAGACAGACTTTTAGGGCCACCATCATTTGCAGTCTTGAGCAGTTGATCCTCTTCTAGCACAGGCAAAGTCTGTCCATCTGCTTTATTCACAAATGGGTCACGGATCTATTTTATCCCAGTTCCATGGTCTTTTATGGTTGGGAAGTCATGCTCAAACTCTTGAAAGCTGGGATAGGTGATCATGTACCAGCTGGGAGAAAGAAGGCCCTGGCTCAGTCTCTTTCAAAATCTCTGCTGTTTGAAACATGTCAAAAATCCCAGCGTTCACTTGTCACCCCCATAATTCCAGTTTGGCTTTGCATACAGCCATTTTATCTGCCGATATGCACACAGTTGTTCTCCCCTCAAGTGACAGATTGAGTAGAACAGGTTGAATATGTCACACAAGTAAGCAAGCTTTGTGACCCATTCTGTGTCACTGAAATGTGCTGCCAGTGGTGACTGTTTTCTAAAAGAAATCTCAAGCAGCTCTTGTAACTCAAAAACTGGCCAGTGATCTACCTTTAGAGAGCCATCTCACTTCTGTGTCCAAGAGAAGACACATGTGCTCTGTGTCTATCTCCTCACAGAGCCGAGCGAACAGACATGACTTAAGGGCTCGTACTTTAATGTGGTTGATCATTTTAACCACATCCTGAAAAAAAGTTAAGTTCAGGTGACATTTTTTACCTAGCAAGCATTTCCTATGGATGACACAGTCTGTAGATTCACATTCAGAAGTGATCTCTTTGAGCCGAGTAGTGAAACTGGAAAGCCGTCCAGTTATGGCAGCCACTCCGTCCATGCATATGCTGATACAATGACCAGTTCAGTTTTCCTGATACGTAATCATTCAAGACTTGACTAGTTCTGCAGATGTGGTGTTGGTTGGCAACAAAAGTGCACATAACATATCCTCATGTACATTCTCCTGAAAAATAGGTTGCACAAATACAAGCATTGTTGCCTTGTTGTCAACATTGGTAGATTCGTCAACCTGGACTGCGTACCACAGTGGCATTAATCCTCTCTAACAATTGTGTCTCAGTATCCTCTGCTATATCATCAATTCATCTAGTTATGGTGCTAGCCAAAAGAGGAACGCAGGCCACCATTTGAACTTCAGCCTTTTCTAAAAGTTCTTGACCAATGTCCTTAGCAGCAGGCAGAATCAAGTCTTCATCAATAGTAAAGGGCTTCATAGCTTTAGCAATGCAGTTAGCCACTAAGAATGATGCTCCCAGTGCAGACACATTTGGTGAAATGGTGGCCTTCCATAATGGCTTCTGTTCTTCATGTTTTTGTTTTTTTCTTTTGTAAAACTCCAAAGACTTATCTTTTAACGCTGGGTGCTTGGTCTCCATGTAGTGAAGCAGTTTTGAAGATTTCATAGCTTCGTTGAATAGCTGGTCACCACATATTATACAAAACAGGCTTGGAAAATGTGAATCACCTGCTATAATGAACCCATATTTATGTAGGACTCTTGGTATTTTCTTTTAAATGCAGCTTTCTTTTTGTTGGCAGTCTTAGAGTCTTATGCTGTCTCATCATTGGGTTTTTCCTCCTTTTCAAAGAAGCGCTACAGTGACATTTTTTATTTTTTTTTTACCCATTTTGGCTAGGGTTAGCTTGTGGACTTACCAAACCTGTGACTGAGACAAATGTGTAGTGCAGGAAAGAGGCGAGAATGGAAGTGGTAAATAAAACAATGGGCAGGCCATGCGCAGACTAAAATAAGTGTGGGATTCTGACTTAAAGCCTGCCACCAGATGCAGCTTAATTGTCACTTGCCACTCACTGATAGGGTTTTGATATGAATCTGCAAGCAATTGATTTATTATGGTCTCTGTGCAGTTAGACCTCTCTGCTAATGTTAATCTGTATTTACAGCCACTCTCAACGCTAGCATCACTGCCTCAGCTCCACCTCAGATCCTCAGGCATTAGATTCTCATAAGGAGTGCGCAACCTAGATCCCTCATGAGCACAGTTCACAGTAGGGTTCACGCTCCTATGAGAATCTGATGCCTTAGGATCTGAGGTAGAGCTGAGGCGGTGATGCTAGTGCAGGGGAGTGGCTGCAAATACAGATAAAGCTTTGCCTGCTTGCCCGCCCCGCTCACCTCCTGCTGTATGTGCAGCCCAGTTCCTAACAGGCCATGGGTACCCCAACTGGTACCTCTGCCCAAGAGTGATACCTACTTTGTGATGCTGGGTATGTGAGCTCAAACAAAAGCTGTGATGAAAGTCTTTCCCTCTAGCACAGTCAAGTCGGCATCTTATTATTATGTGTTGTAGTGATGGGTTGTAAACTTCCAAAATGTTGATTCTTTTTTCTGTGGAATTGTGTAACACCTGAACGAACAGATTGTTAATGGAGGTGGAAAAATTCCCAAACTCCCACTGCACCTAATTATGTTGAGGTGACTTAGTGTAAGTTTTTCTTACCCTAAGTTTATTTTCACAGCTTATGTGCTCTTAAAATCATCTGCAAATTGTTAAAAAAAATTTCACTAGATATTGGGGTTCTCTCTTCCTTTTCCAGTCAAATGACCTGACACCCACCAGACGGGATAACTGATAGGTGTAAAACACAACACTGAGACTCAAATTAATCATTTTTAAAGAGAGTATTAGATTTAGAAAGCATTTGCTTAAACATTTATAGTATGCAAAGTACCATGCTATGCATTATGAGAAAATATGAAGAATATTGTGAAATTTTGCCCATTAAGAGCAAACATTAATTTAATAATTGCTTTAATATAGGACTCAGCAAATCTTTTCTACAAAAGATCATACTTTATAGAAAATATCTTAAGCTTTACAGGCCACATGTATTCTAACCTTTGTTGTTGTAGCAGGGAAGCAGCCATAGACAACATGTGAATGAATGTGGAAAAGGACAGGGAGAGATTGCAGTTGTGGAGGAGTCCCTGTGTTCCATGGGCAGGGTGGTGACCATGCCACTTGAAGGGGAGCAGTGGAGTGTGTATGTTTACTCAGAAAAGTGAAGAGAAAGGTCCTTCCTTGACACTAGAAGGGAGCGGGTGTCTGGTGGCTGATAGAGAATCAACTAAAGGTTGCATGAGGATTCTGGAAGGGCCCTGAGGTCTCAGCTGAGGTGTTGGTTAGCTTCACTGTTGTGTACCTACCATGAAGCCTGTTTAGAAGAAAGTAGGATCAATTATGAATCAGTGGATGTGGGGCAGAAACATTCTGTATTATTGAGTTACTCCTGATTATTCTCAGCAGCCTAAGGGTGGGGAGAATGGAGGCCAGGAGACCACTGACATGGAGGAAAGGAACAGCACCGTCTCGCATGTTATCTTGCTTCAGGTGCAGTTATTGCCCACATTTATACATGAAGAAATTTTCATTGAGATTGCAGTCCAGAGAATTGAGATGACTTGCGCAGCATTCTATGCTTAGGTAATATACCAGGTAATAATGAGTTCTTTTCTCATCATATATTCTGACTTAGAAAATGCTCATATTCTGGGTTTCTGTTATGGATCACCAATCATTTAATGGACAAGGTTGCCAGCCCAGGTAGAAAAGGAATGGCCCTTTAGTATTATTTAGACCAGGATTTTGAAAACTTATATTTATTTATTTTCAACAGAAGATTCTTCTGCTTAACAGAAGCAGTTGAAAAAGGTGCTTTTCTAGATGATGAAATGGGACTTATTCTGGCTGCTCCAACCCCTGCCATCATTTTGGGGGAAGTTTGAAAAACAATGACCTAGTCTACCTATGCTCTCATTTTGCAAGTGACAAAACTCAGCAATGAAGTCAAAATGGGTTAATTTTGGCTTCAGGGTTCTTATCACCACCCTGTGTTGGATCCTTGAGAGCAGTGTGGCATTTGGCACTGACTTATTTGTTCAGCAGTCTACTTCTTTATGGTTGTGTCTGTCCCTATAACAGGAGCCTGTCACTGGCACTCAGTCTCATTGGGATCTTGAGGAAATCATAACTTACTAGAAAATGATTTGAAATGTTTGGATACAAAAAGCAGGAAATTGAGTTTTTAAAAAAATCTTTTTTCCTGAGCAGACATTATTTTTAAAATGTACAGTATGTATGGCATACATTACTCATGGGAAAAACAGATGTTCATTATTGGGAATTTAATTTTCATTAGCCTAGCACACATTTGTGTTAGATGGAATTGAGCCATTTGTATAGAGATTTGGTAATTTCTGTTACTACCAGTGTGGTCTTCAAGTTGGATTTTTATCTTGAAACAGGGCATGGAATAATGTGTGAGATGAGGTGGAAAGCCATAGCTACATAAAAGAAAGATTATTCAAATATGCATATCAACTGCTGAGCAAGACTTTATACATTGAAGCTATGTTTTCTAAGGACTTATTTTAAAATCTGAAAACTTGTTTAAGCCCTGGGGCTTTCAGTGCTGTCACTATTGTGGAGGTTACAGTGACAGATCAAATTTTGACAGATGTGAGTGGACATCAAAAGTACTTCAGTTCACCATGTGGTTACTGAGCACCTGCTTATGTGTCCCAATTTTATGAATTTTCAGTTTGTCACATACATCTGGTGAGATGCCAGATACTGAAGAGGTAGCCATAGTTAAAGTAAGGGCACTCTGCAAATACAGAAGTATAGAGATGAGTGCTCCTGTGATTTGGGAACGTGTAGACTGGGAGCTTATAATATAGATCTGTTGACATTTAAACGTCAGTGTGAAAAGAAATCAGTGTGGTTCAGAAGTGAGTAAATAGAAGTAGTAGATTAAATTACGAAGATAAAAATTTAATTATATGCTTCAAGTGTGCAACATTATAATTTGACATCTGTGTGCATTACAAAGTGATCACCCCCCAAAAGGTCTAGTTACTATACATTACCATACTATTGATCCCTTTCACCCCGTTTACCTACCCCCCTCACCCATGCAGCCTCCTTCCTCTCTGGCGACCACTGGTCTAGTCTCTGTATCTATGAATTTGTTTTCATTTTATTTTGTTTTTGTTTTTTTTTAATAGATTCCACATATAAGTGAAATCATGCAGTATTTGTCTTTCTCCTTCTGACTTATTTCACTTAGCGTTATGCCTTGAGGGTCCATCCATATTGTTGCACTGACAGAATTTCATTCTTTTTTATGGCCGGGTAGTAGTCCATTGTATATAATTGCCTCATCTTTATCCATTCATCTATCGATTGGCACTCACATTGCTTCCATATCTTGGATATTGTAAGTAATGCTGCAATGAACATAGGGATGCGTATATCTTATTGAATTAGTGTTCTCTTATTCTTTAAATAGATAACAGAGGTAAAATAGCTGGATCACATGGTAGTTTTCATCTTTCGAGGAATCTCCATACAGTATTTGATAGTGGCTGCACAAATTTATATTCACACCAGCAATATATGAGGGTTCCCTTTTCTCCACATTTCCGCCAATACTTATTTCTTGTCTTTTTGACAATAGCCACCATCACAGGTATGAGGTGATAGCACATTGTGGTTTTGATTTGCATTTCTCTGATGATTAGTGGTGTTGAACATCTTTTCATGTGCTTGTTGGCGATCGCTGTATCTTTTTTGGAAAACTATCTATTCAGAATCTCTGCTCATTTTTTAATTGGGTTGTTTTTTTTCAGTTATTGTTACATTGTATGATTTCTTTATATGTTTTGGATGTTAACTCCTTATCAGATGTATGATTTGGAAATATTTCTCTATTCAGTAGGTTGCCTTTATTTTTTGATTATCGTTTCCTACACTGTGCAAAAGATTTTTAGTTTGTTCTAGTCCCATTTGTTTATTTTTGCTTTTGTTTCCCTTGTCTTTGGGGTCAGATTCACTTAAACATCAGTAAGATCAGTGTCAAGAATCTTACTGCCTATGTTTTTTTCTAGGAATTTTTTGCTTTCAGGTCTTAAGTTCAAATCTTTAATACATTTTGAGTTAATTTTTTTATGTATGGTGTCAGATAACAGCCTACTTTCATTCTTTTGAGGTGGCTTTCCAGTTTTCCCAACACCATTTGTTGAAGAGAGTGTCCTTTTTCCATTGTATGTTCTTGGCTCCTTTGTGGTAAATTAGTGGTTCATGTATGTGTAGGTTTATTTCTGGACTCCTAATTCTGCTCCATTGATCTGGAGAAAATTTCTTAATATTTATGGCACTTGGATTTTGGATCCTAAGGAAGATCGTAGAGGTCTCACATTTTAAAAGAACTGGAATCAGATTAAACAATTTGTTCTCCCTAGGAAGATGAGCTGATGGAGTAAAAAACAAACAAACAAACAAACAAACAAACAAACAAACAAACAAACTTTCCTGGTTATTTTACCTATGTTTATTCTTTTAGCAGTTTTTTTTTGAGATAGAATTCACATACCATACAATTTACACATTCAAAGTGTAGAACTTAATGTTTTTTAGTATATTCATAGATAATGTACAACCACCAACATAGTCAATATGAGAACATCCTCGTCACCGCAAAAAGAGTATACCCTTTACCATCACTCCTCTTCATACCCTACTTTCCACCTCCAGCCCTGGGCAACCACTAATTTACTTTTTGCCTACTTTAGATTTTCCTATTCTGTGCTTTCTTGTAGTATGTGGCCTTTTTTGACTGGCTTCTTTTGCTCAACATAATGTTTTCGAGATCCATCCATTGTAGCATGAATTAGTATGTCACTTTCATGGTTGACTAACATTCCATTATATGTATCTACCACATTTTGTTTATCTGTTCATCCACTAGTGAACATTTGGGTTGTTTCTATCTCTCCATTTACCTGTAATGATTGTGTAGAAAGATAAATATGCACTATACATTTTGAGACCCAAATCATTCTTTTTCTCACATGACAACTAGCTGTCCATTAAAGGGAAAATATTGCTATGGTGCTTAGTGCCTTATAAAGAACACGTCCTACACAATATTTCATTAACTCCCCACCTAACCTTGGGTGAAACTAAAGGGTCGGCAGATTATAGGACTTTCCCAAGGTCTCCTGGCCAGTGAGTAATGATGGCAGTTTAGAGTCCAGATGTCATGCTCCTACTCGTGCACCCACACGAGTTTAGGCTGATTCCTAAAATAAGCTCTGAAAGTTTTAGAATAGTTTGCTCAGCCCGTGTATCTATACAGTATGCCAAATCTCCATGTCAGGATATTCTGATAAAAATTTCCCAGGACATCAGATTCATGGACAATTGCTGTTGATAAACTGTGAATTTCCTCACACTTGCCAATATTCATAGCATCCCTAAGTGCTGCTCAAGTGCTTTTATCACAAAGAACTTTTGGGTACTTAGCATCAGTTACTTGCAAAACACAGGCGGATATCAAAAACTGGAAATGCTGGTTCTTGTACTTCTCTCACCCAGAAAGACTTTCTAAAACTCAGGCTGTGATCTCTCTTAGATGCACCCCTTCCACACTTCTGGAATACCTGCTGCTCCCCAGCCACCTAGGTGGATGTGACTCTCCTCCAGCCTATGTGTGTGCTCTCGGTGAGCTGGCACCATACCCTGCCATCCCTCTTGGTTTGTGAGGGGGCAGGCACATTTGTTTCCTGGTGGTCCAATCTACCAGTAATTGTCCTTGGCTGAGCTGTCCTTGGCTGATGGCAACCATGTCACAGCTTCTTGTAACATCAGAGCTCACTGACATGCTTGGTTCTGTGCAAGTCTGAGGAAGAGAAGATTTGCTTCAGCAGCTCATGAAGGACCCTGATTTAAAGTTTTGAAGTGTCCACTCAGCAGAGATGAGGTAGTGCCTGTGCACACAAGTGTGTGCTGTGCATCTTTCACATGTACGGAAACGGAAGTGGGCTTGATAATTGCTGGAATTTAGCTATCATTAGGGCAGGTGATGTACTTCCTTCTCTCCACCCCAAAGACTGCCTAGCACGCAAGGGATACTTCCTAGTATTAAGCGCTCGAGCTCTGCCTGGAATATAGCAGTCACGGCAGTGAGAGGAGGCCCTCACAGGGCTCTAGATGCTAAATAGAGAATGCCTAGCTCATTACAAACTCATTTTTTAAAAAATGCTAGTTGGAAAAGAAAAAGAGTAAAATTCCAAGAGAGTGAAAAAGAAGAGGCACCTGTGGGATGAGAATGGGTGGGAGCATGGCCAGTCTCAGGGATTGTTGCCCACAGATTTGAAGACACACAGCTTTTTAGAAATAGGGTGAAATGAAATTGAAAAAGTTAGATAATTTTTAAAAATAACCCTAATATTTTTGGCAGAGGACCTGAACAGACTCTTCTCCCAAGAAGACATATGCACGGCCAACAGACATATGAAAAGATGCTCAGCTTCACTAGCTATCAAGGAAATGCAAATCAAAAGCACTATGAGATACCACCTCATACCTGTTAGAATGGCTATAATCAACAGGACAAGTAATAACAAGTGTTGGAAAAGTTGTGGGGATAAAGAACCTTCATACATTGCTGGTGGGAATGTAAACTGGTATAGCCACCATGAGAAACAGTATAGAGGTTCTTCAAAAAACTAAGAATAGAATTACCATATGACCCAGCAATCCCTCTTCTGGGTATTACCCAAAAAAACTTGAAAAATTTATTCTCAAAGATATATGAACCCCAGTGTTCATAGCAGCATTATTCATGGTGGCCAAAACATGGAATTAACCAAAGTGTCCTTTGATAGATGATTGGATAAAGAAGCTGTGGTACTTATATACAATGGAATACTACTCAGCCATAAGAAAAGATGAAATACTGCCACTTGTGACAACATAGATGAATCTTGAGATTATCATGCTAAGCAAAATAAGTCAGACAGAAAACATTGAGTACCATATGGTTTGACTCATATGTGGGATATAAAACTGAAAGCAACAAACAAACATGACAAACAGAGAGAGACTCAAGGACATGGACAACAGTTGATGGTTACCAGAGGGAAGTGGGGGAGGGGAAGTAGTTAGGAGTAAAGGGGGTCAAATATTTGGTGACAGAAGGAAATTTAACTTTGGGTAGTGAACACGCAATGCAGTATACATATGACATATTATTATTTGTATACTTGAAACCTATTTTATTTTATTACCCAATGTCAGTCCAATAACTTTAATAAAAATGGGACCCTAATATTTTGTCTCCTTCACTGAAAAAGAAAGCACTTTACAAATCTATTTGCAACTGGTAGATGGTTAAAAAGAGACAAATTTTGTTCTTTCTGAGGTGAGGAAGCTCATTGGAGACAGAAATGCGTAAATAACAGATATCTTCACTTGCCCACTCACTCCCGTCCTTAGGAAGCAAAGAGGAAATGAGAGTGTCTTTAAGCTGGGGTCCTGTGGTAGGCAGGGGACTGGGAATGGGGGGAGGGTGTCTTCCAGTGCCCAGGGAGGGAGGGATGTCAGCGAGGAGGAGACAGAGGGGCCAGTCAGGGCTTCCCTGACCCCTGTGCAGTGGCCCTGGCCCTGCAGACAGCAGTGTCTGCTGTTCATTGCGAGTGTCCAGCCATTAGGTGTCCCACCCATTCTCAGCCTGGCCATTTAAAGAGCTAGCTACTTTATTTGGAAAACCCAAGTTCTTTGGAAACTGTTTAATTAAGTTCTCATTTGCACCTAACCCTGGCATGCCTGGCAGGTTCTCTCATTGGAGCTATTTTTAGTTGGTTTTCTGGAAAGATGCCTCTTTTCCCTCAGGCAGTCTCTGGCTGTGTGCCAGATAGCTTAGCTTTTGCATTGTATTTTTCTGAGAACTTAACTATTTTTGTTCCTTTTGATAATCATTTGACCTGGACTTCTGATAAGGTGTTTTAAAATGCCCTTTGAGCTACTGCCTTTTTAAAATTACTCTTCCACATTAAAATACCTTTGTTTTTTCATCACTTGATTCAGAAATGGAGTAAGTTCAGGTATTGAAAGATTTCTCTAATATTCCTTACAGATCTGGGTGCTAAGTCGCCTTGTTACCTAGCACCCATCCCACAGTCAAAAGGGCTGGGTCCATTTTGTGGGCCTTCAGGAACTAACACTAGAAACTTTCGCAGATGTTCTGCATTTGCTCATCTGTGGGTGCACGTGTATTTCAATAGCGGGAATCCATGTTATATTAAAGGCTTGTAAGAGGCGTCATCAGGCCATGTTGTTGAAAGCCACCTTTGTGGGATGTGGGACAGAGGGTGGGGGCTCACCCCCAGGGTCACTGAAGGTCACACAGTTGGTCAGACAAGGCTGATCTGGCTACTTGGAATCCTGTCCACCCTAGAGGTCATGTCAGGTGGCAGCATAAGGGGTGTAGAAGCAAGGAAGGAGGCGGTTATATTGGCAGAAGTCCAGTTTCTGGTGTGGCCAGTCAGAGATCATCAGGGCCAGTCTCTGAAAGGGCTCTATGGTAGAGCCTGTCCCCAGGCTGTGGTCACCCTCCCACCCTTCCTGCCTCTGGCTCTCCTGGGCTGGGTCATCCATACGCTGTGGCCTGGGTCCTGCCCCTGCATTTACTGTCATGTAATCCTATGATGAGCAGCCTTTGATGAGGATGGTGGCAATTGCAGCTCTGCTGCTGGGGGCAGGGGCAGCCCTGCTGGAGACGGGGAAGCATTTCTCCCTAGAGTGTTTGCAGATGTTTAGATTTGTCTACCTGTGAGGATAGCCCCAGGTAATGGGACCGGATTTAGACAACACTGAGAGGACACAGCCTGCAGCTCCGGGAGCATTACTGTGCTATGATTGAAGACTATACCCTGAACCAGGCAGCTTAGGTCTGGGCACAGTGCTGGGGCAGATCCTGGTGTGAAGCTTCTGCTGGTGTGGGAGAGGGTTTATCCCAGTCAGGGGAGAAAGAGCTGTACCATACCCTCCAGGCCCACTTGTGGCCAAGTAAGTTTGAAAACCAGGGCTCAGTGGGGCTGGTCATACTGCTGCTTAATAGTCTGACTTCTGACTTTTGGGGGCATGACCCCAGGGAGGAGTCTTATACAGAGGCTCAGGTAAGCTCAGACAGATGTCCTCTAAGACCTTGGGCACAGGTATGCAGAGGCTGATGTTACTTGCTCCCATTTAACCACTAGGGCTTCCATGGTTCTGGTCCCAAGCACTTGGCCTGAATTCGTTCAGCCTTCACCACAGCCCTATGAGTGGCAGCCACTCTTTCCCCACATTAGCATGAGTACACTAAGGCGAGTCAAGATTATTTCCAAGGTAGAGATGTGTTTGAACCGTGCAGGGGTCTCTGCACTTCTGCCAGTCCACTGGAGACTCCTGGGTCCACTACTCTTGGGCCTGACTAGAAGGAGGCCCACAGAGGGTGGAAGAGAGGTGGCTTAGAAGGGACAGGCCGGTCCAACGTGTGTTTCTGTCTTGCCTCTGCCATCTGCAAGCTCTTTCTCCTCAGGTCTCTTGGACCTTCTTCATCAGTAAAATGAAGAGGATGAGGCTGTCCTCCCAGGAGCAAATGAGATCCTGTTTGTGAAGGTGACTTAGGACTCAGATGCCCAGGTATGCACAGGTGCTCCTTGAAGTGGCTGCCTATGGCTGGTGCCTGAGTAAGCAGGCCCTCAAGGGAACCCCAAGGTCTCCTTAGAATTTAATGCTCTGTGGTTGCTGTCTTAATATTCTTAGTAATCTTATTACTGTTTGTGTTTTCTTTGAGGTATAGTGAGACAGTGAGCATGTTGGAAAGTTGGCATCTGGGCTCCCACTTGATCCCTCTATCCCGAAGTGGCCACTCCTTGCTGTTACTGCCACCCATAGGACCTGTGCCCAGAATCCAAGGGCGGCCAGCACCTTCCAGGCTCTGCCTAGGTACTGCTTAGATCTCTTGCCTGGATCTCCTGCCTGAGGAAGCCTTGCATGAAATAAAAAGCATTGTAACAGGTAGGGTGAAAGACCACAGAAGAAAGAAAAATGCCTTTTTCCTGTTGTTTGTACAACAAAAGACCTATACTTGAGTTTTTGTGCTGGGTCCAACAGATTACAAAGGTGCTCCAGCTGACAGCCTTGGTTGTTTGGGAACCAAGAGGTAGGGGAAGTTGAAGCTTTTCATGGAGTTGGACCTGTAACGAGTGAAGTACAGGTTTCCCAGGTGGCTGCTGCTTAAGGTTGGCCCCCCTCTCAGTGGGTCCGCAGCCCCTTTACCTTTTCTGGCAGCTGGGCTGTCCGTGGTGGTGTCAGCTCCTTCTCAGGATGTGCTCAGGAGTGTGTGGCCCTGGGGCTGACATTTGTTTTCTCTCTTTGCCCTAAACAGCACACTTGGAAGTACATCCTGGATGCCAGACTTGGTCACATCAGGGACCTTCTGGGACTGTAAATGACATCGACTGCATGTGTTGTAAATGAAAAAATGAAACACACCTGTGATCTAAACTCCGTGAGACTACAGCTGCAGTATAGTGTCCATAGCGGCAAAATTTATGGCTCTAAAGAATAAATTCTCAATGGTGCAAGACAGGGATTTCTTTAAACATCTATGTGACAGGCAATCTAAAAACAAAACTCAGTGATCTAGGTGTGCATAGGGAGGAGGGGGCAAGATGGGCTGCCTGGCAGGGTAGGGGAGACCAGCCTCTCAGTGTGTGCCTCTCAGGTGACATTTGGCATTGTCTGCAGACAGTGGTGGTCACAGCTAAGGGGACAATCTAGTGCATCTAGTGCATGGAGCCCAGGGGTGCTACTAAGCACCTGTAGTGCACAGGACAGAGCCCTGACCACAGTGAAATGTCACCAGTGCTGAGGCTGAGAACCAATATCTCTCTTTAAAGAGACTGGGATAGTTGCCCAGCTGAGTTGGCGGCAATATTACATATTGTCTCCACATGCTCTTAAGGTAGCCTTGTGAGTATGACCATTTCTAGTTTATGAGAGAGCAAAATAAAAACAAAAACTCCAGAATACTCTGTCTGTAGGGATGACCTCTGAGGGTGTCCTGTGCATGTGAGTGGAGTTAGGATTTTGCAGAAAGGCCTGCTTGCAGTTTGAGTTTGTTACCTCAGAAACCTTCACAGATGCCCACGGGAGATAACAGACCATTCTCTTCTTTCCTGGCTCTTTCCCTCTCTCTGATGGCTCTGCAGCCCTCCTGGTCCCTGGTATAGTTCTGGCCCCCATATCCTTGTTAGCTCTGGTGCTCCGAGCCACTTCCTTGGCCTTTGTCTACAGCTCTGGACTTCAGCCCTGCTGTTTCAATTGCCTACTGCCCCTCTTTGCCTGGAGATGCTCCCAGCTTCCCAGAGTGAACTTGGGACAGGACGCTCCCTACAAAGCTGGAAGCTCCTCCCTGACAGCCCACCCTTTTGGCTAGGCCTCCTTCCTATTTGGTTCATCTGCTGGAATGCTTGGTTCTCTGCTGTGCCTCTATCCCCCAGGTATTCACTCCATAACCAGGTCCTTTAGGTCCCAGAGCAAAATGAAAATGCAGGGCCTTCTGTATTTTCATTTTGCTCTGGGCCCTAAAGGGAGGGAGAAAAGCTTTTTCCTTCTCTATGGCCTGCCTGCTGTGGGATGTTCTTCTTGCTCTGGCGGGGTGCGAACCCTGGTAGCAGCCCAGGTGCTCCCGCCACTGGTACAGGGCCGTGCAGCCCAACTCTGGCCCTTTACACTGTCGCCTGGGTCCTGCTGGGGACAGTCGGTAGCAGGAGAAGACATGGGGTGGGGCTTAAACATCTGTCAGTACTGGGGAGGCAGGCAGGATCACATGTGAGCCAAGTCTGCATGCTTGTCTGAGCAGCCATCCCCAGCCTTTTCTCCTTTCTCTCCCTCTCCCTCATTCTACCTCAGATGGCTGCACTGGCCCTGCCTTTACCTATCTTCTCTGTATTCCACCCCTCACACCGCTGCAAGACTGTCCTCAAACAATGTTTTACTCTTGTACTTTTCACACTGCAAAACTCATTGCACATGGTGAATACTTGAAGACTCCCACAGACACACCCAGCACTTTTCCCTGTTAGCTTCTGTTCTGTGTGCTGTAAACACAGGGTCAAGCCCTGGGCGTTGGGCCTCCACCTCCTGCCTCTTGGCCTGAGTCCTGGCTTCTCACCCACACCCAGGCCGGTCCTCTCTGAGCCACCCTCCATTATCTCACCTTTGGGTTTTAAGGCCTTTGAGGGCGTGGTCTGTGAGCATCCTGGGCCTTTTACATCATGGCCTTCATTATATACGTGTAATTTCATGACTAAAATCCCTCTGTTCACAGACTCCTCGCTCAGGCCCCCAAGCTCCTGAGGTGGCTGCACTCTGTGAAGCAGCGTTGTGTGCTGCCTGGAGGGCACAGCCACAACCACAGCCATGAAAGGTCTGAACATTGGTGGTAAACCTGCCTAAATTCCGCTCAGCAGATCTCTTCATGTTCTTTATACGGGAAAGCGATCCCCTCTTAGGAGAATTGCATCCCGTGTTCCCAAGCAGCCAACATCCCATTGATTTGTCTAATGCATTTGAAATCAGTACCAGGGTACGTGAAGTAAAAAAAAAATGTTGGTTGAGAAACACACGGTTTAATGAGTATTATTAGGTATGTAGCCAAAGAATATATGAGACACAAGTAATGACCACAGATCACATTTGTATTTGCCTTGAGGCCTGGCTGTTTTTGTCACAGGGAGGCTCAGAAGAGATACAGAGACATTCCCTCGGAGGTGGCCGTGGTCTATCAGCTTTTGGTCAGTCAGGGAAGGTGGTCACTTCCTCCTTTTACTCACAGTCATGAGACAGAACAAATGGACACATTCACAGCTTGCAGACAAAACTGGGGGAAGAAAGTAGCTCCCGCCCCCTCCCATATCCCTAACTACACCCTGAGCCCTCCTGTGGACCACAAGGTGAGGACACAGCCCTGGCCTGCCCTTGGCACCAGCAAGGCTGCACGAGTGGCCTAGTTTGTAGTGGCTTCAGGGCACTCAAGCATCATGTTTTTCAGGTCTAGCGAAGGCAGGTCCTGAACCCCTTTCAAAGAGAAGTTGATAATGAAATTCTGTGGTGATGGAGTTGCAGCCACACTAGGGGCCTTCCACTGTCTAAGATTTCCTGATGTGAAGCTGTAATTGGGTAAATTTAATTTGTGCTTTTTAGTGTTGTTTTCTCGCTGTGTCCCTGGTGTTGCGCTCCTTTCTCATGTGTCTGTGTAGCTGGTGAAAGATTAGCACAGCCTTTTACTCCCAGTCCCTTCCTCTGCCTCTTCCTTCCTCCCTCCCAGCAGCAGTTGTTCTTAGAAAACTGAGAATTCTGGCTTCAGAGCTTAGAAGATGGAGCATGGGGCCTGGCCCTGTGACCCCGGGTCTTGAGTGAACCAAGCAGCAAACAGCCTTGGGTGAGCACGCCTCCTCCCTGGCCTCGATTTCCCCATCTGTTACAGCCCCATGACGGCACTTGCTTCTGGGGCTGTTGATAGCCCTTTCCAAATGCACCAAGCTCTTAAACGCTTGAGCACATTTCAGTGAAGGAGAAGGAGAGCCCCCTTCCTAGCAGCAGTCCAGACTCTAAGTCTTTACTGCAGAATTCATAGAAATAACAGCTGCTTGCTCGTTAGCACATTTCTTAGTCTTGATAGTAATGTTTTAGAGTGTAGGTTACCTGGAAGAAATGAGAGTACAATTTTACCACGGCGTGTAATGGGAGTTTCATCTTGTCCTAGCTGAGGTCTCTGGGGGCACAGGCCCCAATCATAGTTTTGCAGTGATTATAAGGCAGAAGGCTCTCTGGGCTGTGAGAGTTTCATTAGGAGCACGGCGTTGGGCTCTGCCTGCAGCCAGCTTGCATCCCACATCTGATCTACTCTTGCCCTCATCTGTCAAGGAGCATGTTGACTCCATGGAAATGCAAGAAGGGGAAGTGAAGAGAGATGTGCGAGCTTCTTCAGAGAGCTGAGGGACAGCATCTGGAAGGGGCAGATGCATCACTATAATTAAGAGGCTAGACATGGCTTTCTCGGGTGGATGTCCCAGACAGTGGTCAAATACAGAAGCACTTCTAGTCGTCCTGTTGTGAAATGGCTGGCCTCATTCCAAGATTTTCCTCATGCCTGCATGCATGTAGCTAGCCGAGTAATCATTGTATCATTGTGGGAGGCTTGTTCCTCAAGTCACTTCAGTGTTCAAAAGACTATGGGTCCTCATTGCTTTTGAATAGAGTTGCCTCCTGTCCATCCAACTTTATATGACCCATTCTTTGTCACTTTGGTACAAACCACATAATTATTCTGGGTGTGCTCCTAGTCACCCTCAGATTTTCCCACTCTGGTGGCCTGGTGTCTCCCTCTGATTGTTCATGTGTCCACCTTCTGCCCATCCTGGAAGAACTGGTGTAAGTGCCATGTCTTCCACAAAGCCTTTCCTGGTCCTGTTTTTCGATACACACATCCTTGAACCATAGCATTATTGCTCTCCTATGAGTGTGTCACTTCCTCCCCCTGTCATGTCTCATTCTTTTTATGGGCTGTAAGCATCTTGAGGATGAGGGGCTGACGTACACAGCACGGGGCCTCCAGCCACCCAGCCATGCTCTCACATTTCTTAGATGCACACACACTGACATGGAGGAGGCAGTTCTTAATGTAAAATCAAAATATTTTACATTTGTGAAAATGTCAGAAGGCCATTTGTAAAGGCCTGAACTTCCTCTTCCTATCACCTTTTGTGATGAACACTTTCAAACAAGAAAAGATGAAAGAAAATCTGGTGAATGCCTATATCTTCATCACTTTATTAAACTATTAATTTTGCCATGTTTGCTTTTTCTTTTTACATGTCTGTCTGTTTATATGTCTGTCTATCTTGGATGAACTATGAAACTTATTTTGCAGATATCATTGCTTCTTCTTTAGATAATTCAGCATGTATTTCTGAAGAATAAGGGCATTCTTTTATAATACTGTTATCCTACCTAAGAGAACTAGCAAGAATTTCCTAATTTTATTAATATTATATCAGTATAGTTCACATTTGGGTTTCCTAATGTCCCTTAAAATTTTTTGAAGATTTTGTTAAAACTAGGTTCATTCATTGCTTTCTGTCATTATGCCTCTTTACTCTCTCTTGTTCTGCACAGGGATTCTCACCACTGTCACCCAGCTGTGCATGTAAAATATTGGCCTCCACCCTCTACATGCCAACGGCACTGCCTGCCCCCACTATGACAACCAGAATCTTCTCCAGATGTGGCCAGGTGCCCGCTGGCAGGGAGAGTGTTCCTGTTTGAGCACTACTGTTCTAGGACAGTCTCTATGACTTTGTTTTCCAAAGGCATTAGCTTTTTGAGGACACCAGGCCAGTCCTGTAAAACACAACTTGCCACATTCTGGATTTGTTGGGTTATCTTTCAGTGGTATCATTTAACTTGTTTCATGATTCCCTGTATTTTCTGTAAACTGGAAGTGGGTGCCAAATTAAAGCCTATATTATGTTCCAATTAAATAATTTTGTAAGCTTACCTTTAAAAAAAATAAATTTATTTAAATTAGTTTCAACTATATAGTACATTGGTTAGACATCTATAATGTTTATAAAATGATCCCGCCAATTGCTCCCTCCCTCCCCTAGCCCTCCACTTAGCCATAATATTAATATTAACTGCATTCCCTCTGCCATGCTCCATGTGCCCAACTATCAACTACTAATTTGTACTTCTTTAACCCTTTACCCCATTCTCCCAGCCTCCCAACGCCCCTCCCCTCTGTCCGTCATCATATTGTCCACTATGTTTGTGAATCCGTTTTTGATTAATTTGTTCTTTTTGTTCCTTACATACCATATATAAGTGAAATATAAATGTGGTATTTATCTTTCTCTGACTTATTTCACTCAGCATAATAACCTTTAGGTCCATGTCATTGCAAATGGTAGGATTTCATATTTTTAATGGCTGAGTAATATTCCAGGATATATATGACTCATAATTTCTTTATCCAATTGTCTGTTGATGGGAATTTAGGTTGCTTCCAATATCTTGGCTATTGTAAATTGTGCTACCATGAGTATTGGAGTGCATAGATCTTTATGAATTATTGTTTTGCTTTTCTTTAGATAAATACCTAGAAGTACAATTGCTAGGTCAAAATGTATATCCATTTTTAATTTTTTGATGAGCCTCCATACTGTTTTTCATAGTGGCTGTACCAATTTGCAGTCCTACCAACAGTGTATGAGGGTTCCCTTTCCTCCGCAGCCTTGCCAACACTTGCTGTTTTTTGATTTATTGATGATAGCCATTCTGACAGGTGTGAGGTGACATCTCATTGTGGTTTTAATTTGCATTTCTCTGAGGATTAGCGACCTTGAGCATCTTTTCATATGTCTGTTAGCCATCTGTATTTCCTTTTTGGAGAAGTATCTGCTCAGAACTTCTGTCCATTTTAAAATTGGATTGTTTGCTTTTTTTTTGTTGTTGTTCAATTGTATTAGTTCTTTATAAATTTTGGGTATTAACCCCTTATCAGATGTATCATTAGTGAATATATTCTCTCAAACAGTTGGTTATCTTTTTTATCTTTTTGTTTTGTTGATGGTTTTCTTTGCTGTACAAAAGTTTTTTAGTTTGATGTAGTTCCATTTGTTTATTTTTTCTGTTGTTTCCCTTGCCCAAGGAGATATATCTGAAAATAAATTCCTGTTAATAATATCAGAGAGTTTACTGCCTATGTTTTCTTCTAAATGTTTTATGGTTTTGGGTCTTACATTTAAATCTTTAATTCATTTTGAGTCTGTTCTTGTATATGGTGTAAGAAGATGTCCAGCTTCTTTTCTTTTTTCTTTTTTTGCATGTATCTGTCCAATTTCCTCAACACTATTTATTGAAGAGACTGTCTTTGCCTCATTGTATATGCTTACCTCCTTTGTCATATATTAAATGAGCGTATAAGCGTGGATTTATTTCTGGGCTCTCTATTCTGTTCCATTGATTAATATATCTGTTTTTGTGCCAGTACCATACTGTTTTGATTACTATAGACTTGTAGTATAGTTTGATATTAGGTAGTGTGATACCTCCAACTTTGTTCTTTCTCAAAAGTGCCATGGCTTAGTGGGGTTATTTATGGCTCCATATAAATTTTAGAATTATTTGTTCTAATTCTCTGAAAAATGCCATTGGTATTTTGATAGGGATTTCATTGAATCTATAGATTGCATGGCCATTTTAACAATGTTGATTCTTCCTTCCTATGAATAGGGTATATGTGGAAGCTTAACTTTTAAAATAGAGCAAGTTATGTGACTACTTAGAACAAAAATAATGCTGGGGGCGGGGAAGGGCACATTTCTCATGCACTGGAGAAAATAGCCACATGCTAGATATTCGGAGCAGTTGGGGGTGGCACCAGCTCTCTCCAGGCTCTGTGGGTATGTTTCACGCAGGACACCTTGCTCCCTGGATGGAGCAGGGGCTGTCTTTTGTGTTGCCTCCTAAGCAGCCCAGCTGAGGCAGGCGAAATGCTCTGTGTCTGTGTGGGTAGCACTCTTGGACCTCAAGCTGTTCTCCTTGCTTCTTCCCGGTTTTCCATAGAGACCAACTATAGGGTTACATTTTATTTGGTTACTTAAAATAAAAATGTAAATGTATGTTTTTCTCAGCTGCCTGTAATACTGAGATTACTATGTTTACTTTTTAGGAAGTGTCTGAAGATTACCTGGTGGTTAGAACCTGAGATTGCTCTTGAAGCCCTTACTGTGGCTCTTAGGGTATTTTATGAATGGAAAGTGTGTGAATGGGAGGACAAGGGGACCCTTTCCTCCCTGGAGCTCCTGCTAAGCATTACATGCTATTACAGGGATGCAGCAGAATATTTTAACCCTGGTCATGAAGTAGAGGATTTGTGAGAAGAAGGAATAAGAGTTACATAAGTTTTGCATGTGCTGTCCCTGTACCAGTTATCGAAGTTAATTAAGATAATTCTTATCACTCTTCTGTCCAGTTCTAGGCCATGAGCTTGCATTTTGGGTACACCCATATTGGCTGAGCTCTACCTTTGCAGACAGTGGGAGCTGTCCCTGAGCCCTTGGGTGCCTAAGGCAGCACCTGCCCTGGATCATTTTGAGGAAAGGACGTGGGGGGGGGCTGTATGCTCTGGGGGAAGGGATGGCATGGTTACAGAGGATGATAAGTGGGAGATGAGGGTGCAATGGTGGTAGAAGCTGTGTGCCATATTTTATAATTATGCTGTCATCAAGTGTAAACAGAGACGTCTGTTTACAGTGGTTCATTTATAAACTACATTATTATTTCCGGATAATTCTGGTGTATGGTAATCATTAGAGTAAGCTGTATATCTGGTTAAATAAAAAATTTGTCTCTAATTTATGCCAATTTAAAGATGTCTTCTGTGTTCTCTTTGTCTCTGGGGGAGGGGAGGTGGGTTGCTATGGAGACAGCATTAAAAATGTTACAGGCAAGAAAGCTTAACAGTTTCAATTTTGAAAATATTTGTGATGTAGGTAATTGTATATGTAATAATGTTATGCAGCAGAGCCATCTGCCTTTGCAAAAATGTGTGCTATGGAATCTTACAGTAAAACAGTGTTTCTATAAGGAACAATATGCTACTTGTGTTTTATTAGGATATTGAAATTGTTAACAATGAAGATTCAATGGAGGCCTAAAATTGTTCCCAAGGGTGCAGTCGCTGCATGATATAATGTGTCACCTATAAAATTTGGGAAGCTATTTTCACTTAGAAATAAAACATTTATATAGTAAGACTTACCTAAAACTTAATTGAGTATGTAATTTCAAAAGTAGCTAAAATCAGCTTTACTCTGGTTATTAATTAATTTTGACCTGTTTAAATGGTACCATTTTCTTTCTGCCTGCCTCTTTTTTACAATTAAACTATATCTCATATTTTTGGGGGGTCAATTTAAAAATTGACACATGGTTATTTCTCTCTATCCTAATTTTCCCAGACATTTCAGTTTAGTTTTGCTGTAATTTGGAATTCTTTTTTTTTTTAACTCATATATAGTTGATAATATCTGCCCCCTCCCATCCTCACCCCTAGTTTTAGAATTCTGATGGCATTTGAAAGAAAAATAAACTTTAGAATGAGACTTGTTAAAGTTAACAATTTAGCAAACATTTATTGAATCCAATTGCTAGATACTCTGCTGGCCACTTGACCAGTCTTTTTGTATCTTATAATCTTAATTTTAAGCTCTGCTAAGATGTGACATGACCATACTATGGTTCCTAAGTGACTTTTTAAGCAGAGTGGAGGTTTTAGTTCATGTAATTTTTTTGAATAATTAAATATATTTTTTTCAATTACAATTGGCATACATTTACATATTATAAACTAATACATATTATGTTAGTCTCAGGTGTACAAAATAGTGATTAGACAGTTATATAACTTATGGAGTGATCTTCCCAATAAATCTAGTGCCCCTCTGACACTATACATAGTTATTACAGTACTATTGACTATATCCTCTATGCTATACTTGACATCCATACGACTGTTTTGTAACTACCAATTTGTACTTCTTAATCCTGTTCCTTTTCCCCTCATCCTCCAAAACCCTCTCCTGTCTGGCAACCATTAAAATATTCTCCGTACCTGTGAGTTTGTGTCTGTTTTGTTTGTTCATTTATTTCATTTTTTAGATTCTACATATAAGTGAAATCGTATGATATTTGTCTTTCTCTGTCTGACTTATTTCATTTAGCATAATACCCTCTAGGTCCATCCATGTTGTTGCAAATGTCAAGATTCCATTCTTTTTTGTGGCTGAATAATATTCTATTGTATATATGTACCACTTCTTCTTTATCCATTCATATATTGATGGACACTTAGGCTGCTTCTATATCTTGGCTGTTTTAAATAATGCTGCAGTGAACATATGGATGTATATATCTTTTAAAATTAGTGTTTTGGATTCTTTGGATAAATACCCCAAAGTGGAATTACTGGGTCCTTCTTTGTCTCTTGTTATAGCATTTATTTTAAAGTCTGTTTTGTCTAGTATAAGTATTGCTACCCTAGCTTTTTTTTTTTCATTTTCATTTTCATGTAATATCTTTTTCCATCCCTTTACCTTCAGTCTGTATGTCTTTTGACCTGAAGTGAGTCTCTTGTAGGCAGCCTATTTAAGGGTCTCGTTTTCTTATCCATTCAGCCACCCTATCTTTTGATTGGAGCATTTAATTTTTACATTTAAACTAATTGTTGCTAGAGATGTAGATATTGCCGATTTATTATTCATATTTTCGATACATATTTTTTTTTTTATTTTTAAGGAAGTCCCTGCTACATTTCTTGTAATACTGACTTGGTGGTGATGAACTCCTTTAGCCTTTTCTTGTCTGAGAAGCTCTTTATCTGTCTTTCATTCTAAATGATAGCTTGAGTAGAATAATCTTTATTATAAGTCCTTGCTTTTCATCACTTTGAATATCTTGCACCAATCCTTTCTGGCCTGCAAAGTTTCTGTTGAGAAATCAGCTGGTGGTATTATGGGAACTCCCTTGTAAGTAACTAATTGCTTTTCTCTTGCTGCTCTTAAGATTCTGTCTTTGTCTTTACCCTTTTGCTTTTAAATTATGATATATCTTAGTGTGGGCTTCTTTGAGCCATCTTGTTTGAGACTCTCTGAGCTTCCTAGGGTTCTATGTCTTCCCTTCATCAGATTAGGGAAATTTTTCATTATTATTTCTTGAAATGGGTTTGCAATTTCTTGCTCTCTCTCTTCTCCTTCTGGTACCCCTATAATGCAAATGTTGTTACACTTGATGCTGTCCTAGAGGTCCTTTAAACTATCTTCATTTTTTTGGATTCTTGTTGCTGCTCTGAGTAGGTGTCCTAGCCTAGCTACCCCATCCTCTAAATTGATGATTTGATTGTCCACTTCATCCACTCTGTTGATTTCCTCTAGAAAATTACTCTTCATCTCAGATATCGTAGTCTGAATTTTTTATTGCTTCACTTTTATGTTTTCCATCTCCATTTTCATCTAGTTTTTCCTTTCTTTGCCAAAAGTTCCATTTAGTGAATCTACTTTTCCCCTAAGTTCATCGAGCATCCTTATAACCAATGTTTTGAACTTTATAACTGGTAGATTACTTTTCTCCATTTTGTTTATTCTTTTTCTGGAGCTTTGTACTTATCTTTCATTTTGGACATTTTTATTTCTCTCCTCATTTTGGCCGCCTCTCTATGTTTGTTTCCATGTATTAGGTAGGGCTCCTAAGTCTCCTGGTTTTAGTAGAGTGGCTTTATGTAGTAGGTGTTTTGTGGGGCCCAGTGGCATAGTCTTCCCTGCTCACCTGAGCGAAGTGCTCAAGGTATATCCCTTGTGTGGGTTGTGTTTTCCCTCTTGTTGTAGTTGAGCCTTGGTTATTGTTTTCACATCAGTGGGAAGGATTGATCCCCAAGTTGATTGGTTGTGAGGACTGGCTGGTGAGGGGCTGATGCTATAGAGCAGGATTCACTAGTAGGGCTCTGGTGCCTGCCCAATCAGCCTTTTGGGTGTGTCCTTCTCAGATGTAGCCCTGGGTGATACTTTGGCTCTGGCTCCAGTCGAAGGAGGCCACCGGGTGTGCCAGCCCAAGGACATCCTGGGAGAGGCCCAGCTACAGGCCGAGTTCAGCCACAGCCTGTTGTGCATCACTGTTATTTATTTCCAGAACATTTTTTATTACCCTGAACTGAAACCCTTTACCCACTTAGCATTTACTCCTATTTTCTCCTTCATCCAGCCTCTGATAACTGTATTTTACTGTCTCTATGAATTTGACTATGCATATAAGTGGGATCATACAATGTGTCATAGAATGTGTGAGAATGTCCTTTTTTAAGGCTGAATAATATTCCATTGTATGTATATGCCACATTTTGCATATCCATTTATCTACTGGTAGATATTTGAATTGTTTCATTTTTTAACTATTGTGAATAATGTTGCTATGTGTGTGGGTATACAAATACCTGTTTGAGTCCCTGCTTTCACTTCTTTTGAGTATAAGCCTAGACAAAGTATTTGAAAAATTTTAATGTAACTAGTTCATTAAGTCCAAAGTGGGGAACTTGTCTAAGTTCTTCATTTTGTTTGTGAGAGTGGAGCCTAGACAGCCTAATGCTGTTTTCAGAGTTGCCCAGCTAATGAGTGGTGCAGGGGCACTGGAGTGCGAGTCTCTAGGGATCAGGATTGGCTGGAGTAACTGAACAATTGGAACAGGGTATGTGAGGCTTCACAGAGCTCAGCACAAATGGCCTGAGCAGGCAGGTAGCAGGCTTTCCCTGACACCTGCAGGCACAGGCAGGAGGAGACTATGGACTATGTGCCATCTCAAGGTAGGACTTGGACCTGGCATGGACAACATGGAGAGGTGTTGGGGTCTGTTGCACTTCTTCCTAATGGGATCATGGGGAGGAAGTTGGGTTTCCTACGGTAATTCTCTTGGTTCAGGAAGGGAGAAATGCTGTGGAACTTTTGACTGTTCCTCTGTTTTTAAAGCATGAATCACTGTAAAACATAACGTTTTACATTTAAAAATTGATTTACAAACCCTAGATGATACATTTTGTTTTTTAATTGAAAAACAAAAAAGTACCACTTTATACTGCTGTCATTCCCTGTTGGGGGCATCCTATAGGGCTAGGTTAGATTGACAAGGAGAGGCATGAGCACTCTCTGCTCAACTATTTCTTCCCTTCTCTGATAGGGCATGGGGATTGCCAACAGCTCTGATTAGTTTGGCTTGGATCTTCTCTAAAGAACATGTCTACTTTGGTTAATTTGTGCATGTCTGTGCGGCCTCTGGAGAAAACATTACTTGCAGAATTAAGGGCAATTAAAGGAGAGGTGAGCCCTGCTGTGGCCAGTAAGCTGATGGGAAACTACTTAGTGACAAGGGTCAAAAAACAAGGAGGCAGTCATGATAATGGCAGTGCAGGAAGTGGGCAGGGCTATTCCACCATGGCAGCAGGCATTTGTTACTATCCTGGGTTTTGTTTAACATCTTTATTAATGATGCTGGAAGCAACAGTAAACAGCAGTTTAATGAAATTCACAGATGATGCTAAATTGGGAAGTGTTATAAACAATAGGAAAAGCAGAGCAAAACCCTGGAGAAGTTAGAAATATGGAAAGGAAATAGCATAGGCCCTGTCTGAGAAAAACACAGGAGGACGCAACCGGAGTGCAGGGGGAGAAACTGCCCAGTGCATGTGCTCATTAGGGGAGCCAAGAGCCATCACAGATGAAGGTGAGTTGAGCTTGGAACACTATGACCTTCTGTACCTTTCTGTTACCTCTTGCTCAAAACCTGAGCATGACTTCATTGGATTCAGGAAATATTCAGTGAGCACTTACTTTGGTATAACTGGGCCAGCTTCAGAATTCCAAAGAGAGGTTGAAACATCCCAGACACATGAGATGATCTGTGTTTGGTGATTGGATTTAATGGTATGGCTTGCCTGATCAGGACTCAGAGTCACGCCCCTGGATGGGAGTTTTGTTTGGCTCCTAACTGACTTGTCAAGGTCCCAGGCTTCCCGTACCTCACATGGAATTTTTCCCCCCTCTTCTTTACTTTCCACTTTTTTCTAACTCAATGAAAAATTGGCTTCGCAGACAAGGCCGAGGAAGGTAAACTGGTTTACTATAGGGGTGGGGGCAGTTTTTGATTAGATTCTAATACAGGTGCCCTAAGTTGGAGGGGGCTGCTTTGGCTGGTTATAACTGATTACAAATCCCCACTTGGACAATATTTCATTTAAGAACCTGACAAGGAAAACAATATAAAAGTCTCAAAGCAAATTCATTCTCATCATTATGGCAGCTTTTATGGAATGATTACAGCACTAAAGAAGGCCTGGCACTGCTTTACTGGCTGGTTGGAGAAATGAGACTCAATTGATGAGCCTGTGTGGTTTAACTCATGTTAAACTGAGCACAGGGAGAACACAGGTGGCAAACACAGTCTCCAAATACAGTGCACTTCTGTATGGCAGTGAAGAAAGATGGTTGGAATATGTGATAAATGTTAAGATGGAGATCTGCCAGGCTTCCTGGAGGAGGTCCTGCCTTGAACAGAAATCAGGCAGGAATGATATTTTGAGCAGGCAGAGCACATAGTCTGGGGGAAGCTCAGAACAGTCTAGTGACACAGTGAGTACATATGTCATTTGGATGCTCTTGGCTGCAAATAACAAAAAACCCAACTGAAAGTGTTTTAAATCATAGGAAACTCATAACCTCATTTGGCATGAACTCTGGGAGTAAGTGGTCCTAGGGTGTTTGTGGACTCAGAGATGTCATCAAGGACACAGGCTCTTCCTGCCACACACTGTGTCCTTCTCAGTAGACTGCTAATGCAATCCAGGCATCGTGTCCTCTAATGACACTGTTCAGTGATCAGAAGGAAAAGTCAGGGCTCCTGGAGCCTCTCTCTTTTTGTTAGGGAAAAAAAAAATCTTCCTAGAGTGGCCAGCACATTTCCCTTTGTATCACATTGGTGAGAACATGGCCATAAGATTTGCAAGGGAGTCTGGGAAAGCGAGTATTCAGCATTTCAGCCTCCATCATGAGCACCAGACTCTCAAAGCAAGGAATATGGGGAAGGAGAGGGAATGGGTGTTGGATGGGTGCCAACTGTGTCTGCCACAGCAAGTATCTTTGAGTGGTGCCAGGATGCAAACTGTAAGTCTGGACAGACAGGATGGAGTCATGTCAATGGCAGCCTCATTCACCACGTCATGAGCCTAGCTCTATCTTTTTCCTTGAGTGGGAAACCAAAGGAGAGTTTTAAATAGGAGCAGGACAAGATTACCATGGTTACAGTGTGGTCGGTTTGAAGGGGTCATGGTTGGGGAGCACGTTTCTAGTTAGGAGGCTATTTTAGTAATCCAGGTGGGAGAGGCGTGGGATGTAAAAGAGACCTTCCCACATGACTCCCCTGGGAGACTTGGAGCCAGTCCATGAGATGATTGGGTTGGATGTGGGGACCGAAGGAGGGAGTAAGTCTAAGATGAGCCACACGTTTGTGGTTTGAGTAAATGAAACAGGGAGAACAGGAAGATGAAGTTTGGAGAGAGGAGGAAATGGTGTTTTCCATAATTGTCTTAATGTGCAGTTTTGTACCTGTGCTACATCTAAATACATAATATGAGCAGGCTGTTGGACATAAAAAAGGTTAAGACGTTGACTGGAAACAGCTTTCAATATGTGGTTCAGAGTTAAAACCACAGGAGGAGACAGTGTCACCTAACAGGATGGAAGAACTAGGCAGATGGACTTATGTGGTCCTCCTGGGAGCTCCTGCTGTGATGGCTCGAAGAAGAAGAGCCCAGGGCCAGCAGAGAGTGGGAGAAAGCCCAGGGCGGGGGCACTTAGGGCTGTGAGGTCCAAGGAGTGGAGGTCCAAGGAGTGGAGGTCCTGAGAAAGGGGTGAGGCCCAGGACCAGGTGCTGCAAGGGGACAGCGAGACAAGGACTGGACATTCTGTTGACATGAAACCAAAGGCTAGGAGTCCTTTTTGAAGAATGAAATGTGACAGTTGCCTTCCTTTGGAAGAATACATCAGCCTGATGTTCTTGCTGAACATTGCTGTGGCTGCACAGTTGGAAAGCTGGGGACTGGTTGCAGCTCTGTTACTAATTAGCTGTGTGACCTTGAGCCAGTCCCTTTACTGCCTCATCTTCTTCATCTGCCAAGGGACAGACCTCTTTGCTGTTCAGAGGGCCGAGCTCAGATGGCTGCTGGGGAGGAGAAGGCAAGGAGCTATTGGGAAATATGTGGTTCAGGAGGGGAGACATGCAGACTTGAGGGCAGAAGTCCTCTCAGCTAGAGCTGAGGCCCTGGGGCCCTGCTGTAGTCATGGGGGCTGAAACTTGGTGACAATGGGCAGGCCACTCATCTCCTTAGTGGCAGAGTGAGACGAGAAAAAATCTTGGAAAACAGCTTTTGTACTTATGAATGTAGTAGTACTATTTTTTTATGAGCAGTATTAAAATTCAGCTGAGATTATTAGGTTCCGTATTATGTCATAATTTCCCATGCTACACATTCTGTGTCTTTCTCCTTTCCCTCCCCCATACTTCTCTCTCAGAGCATATCTTGCTTCGTAATAAAGAAGTTCTGTTGTTCAGCCTGTCATGACATCTGCCCCCTTGCTAATGCCAGGTGCGAAGGTGATGGGAGGGGAGAAGGTGGCTTCGGTAATGGGAGAATGAGTCTTCGTTATACAGGTGTTTTCAAAGTTAAGATCAGGACATTGCATTTAACAAGAGGGAAGGGAGGTTGCTCTATCAAAAAGAAACATTTTGACAAAGATCAATGAACGTAGATTAATGACCTATAAAATATTTAATTTAGTCAACTTCTTTGTAAACCTTCAGAAGAGAATAAGGAGGAAAATGAGCACCAATTTAAACTGTTTGTTCAGTGTTTGCTGTGAGTTTGTGTGCAACTCCTGGGGAGGAGCTGCCCACTTGCTCACATGTGTCAGGCTCTTCCACACTGATTCCTGAGTCCCAGTGACTGGTTCTTGCCTGTGATTCTGGTCAATTAAGCAGCTTCTGGAATCATACCAGGAGCCTCACCCTGTTTACCACCTTAATCTCACAGGAGACACTGCATATGCTAGTTCCCAAGAACAGAGTGGCGAGCTAGAATTTGCCTGATGTGTTGATTGCACTACTTTCTCCCACTTCCTTCTTCTGACATGGAAACAGGATATTAGGAATCCCAAGGGATGTACAACATGGGTCTACTCAGGGCTGCAAATGTATACTTGGCTCCTACCTTGCTAAGGCCACAGGAAGTCACGTGAGCATCCCTGCCAGAGACTGAGTGTTGAGTGCTATTTTCCCAGAGCTGGTTAACTAACATGTATTACAATTCATGACCATGCAGTCATGGGGGATGTGGGTGGTTAGAGAGAGATGCCAACTAGTTAATCCCAGCAGCCTAGCACATCATCTTCCAGGAGGTGAGCCCAGAGAGAATCAGAGTGGTGAATGGGGGCTGCTGTGGGTCAGCAGAGCTAGCAGACGCGGGGAGAGCTGGCTGTAGCTTGGAAGGGGGAGTGAGAGATGAAATCTGCTAGGCACCATGGCACCTGCTGGTGATTGCATCTGGCCCCTCAAAAGAGGAACCATTGCTGCTTTACTGCCTCCTTCCAGATATCGAGCAATTTCCTACATGGCCATCTCTAGCCCCAAAATATATGAAAAAGGGAATTCTAGGAGGCCTAGCTCCTGGCTTAAAGAGTCCAACTGGGCACAGTGTTTATAGGCTTCATCATCTTGGTGAAATTAATGCTCAAAGCAGCCCCATCCTCCAGAGCTTGGCACCATCATTCTGTTTTCTGTCTCTATGAATTTAAGTTCTCTAGGGATCCAATATAAGTGGAATTATACAGTATTTGTCCTTTTTGGCCAGTTTATTTTGCTTCACATAATATCCTCAAGGTTCATACATGTAGCTTGAGTCAGAATGCCCATCCTTTTTAAGGCTGAATAATATTTCATTTCAGGCACATGCCACATTTTTTTTATCCATTCATCTGTTGATGGGTAGCTTTTGCAGAAATATTTTTGTAGACTGTATTATGAGAGCATTAACTCTTTCAGTATAAGTTTGTCTTTTATCAAAGCTTTTGAGTTTATTATTTTTAGCATGTGGAGTCTCCCTGGAAAGCTCGGGTGGCCCTATCTGTAGATACATAGTTGGGGCTGCAGTTACTATATCATGAGTGAGCAGACAGCTCAAGCTCTCATGTGAAAGTTACCAGCTGACATCTCTTAATTTGCTCTTAATTTGTCCTGTCATCCAGGCCTGGCCACATGCAAGTCGTTCATGGTCTTGACCATTATCTGTTTACCCAGTTCTCCAGTCCAAGGTTTATTGGCAGGATTGAGAAACAGACTCACTCTTTATCTTACTAATAGGAAAGCCTTTTCCAAACCTTGAGGATCTTTAGAATGTCTAGCCTCAGGGCAGGTTTTTCCTCTGATCTAGCCCTCCCCCAGTCCCCCACCCCACCCCACCCCCCAGCCTCATGCATGTTTCATAGATAAAATCAGTCCAGCAGTATGAGAGGAAGAGGCCTGAGATAGGAATGAAATGGGCCAACAACACCAGGAAGAAGCTAGTTACCAGCAAGGAGGCTGGACATCCCAAGACCT
Organism: Macroglossus sobrinus; assembly: GCA_004027375.1. Classification (NCBI taxonomy): domain Eukaryota; kingdom Metazoa; phylum Chordata; class Mammalia; order Chiroptera; family Pteropodidae; genus Macroglossus; species Macroglossus sobrinus. The sequence goes on from PVKZ01000178.1 coordinate 443,643, forward strand.
TTTGAGGAAGGAGGGCTGGTATTTAACACCAAATAACTATGGCATAGCTTAAACAGATTGTTCTCCCTTCTGCGTTTAATTAATGCCATCCTGGCCATGGTGGTAAGGCAGGGTGGACCCATTTATTGGTACCAGTTGTGGAGGGCCTGAGTTTCACAGGTTTGTAACCCCTGAGTCTGCAGTGCACCATCTGCAGCTCTGGCCATGGATTGGATACCACATCTGTGGATGATGGGGAACATGTCCCAACAAGGCTACTTCTATTCTTTCTAATGGTTCTGGGCTACAGATGCTGCCTGTGGCTTTGAGAGAAAAGCCTTCATTTTTGGAAGAGAGCCAGCAGAGGCATTCAGCTGGCCAGGGCTGTGCTTGTGCAGCAATCCAGATGAGATGTATGCCTTTTCCTTCCCAATTTCTTTGAAGTTGTAGTTCTAGACATTCCTTAAATGGCTCTAAGTCCCAGGAGACTGCAATGGAGCCTCAGGAGCCCTTCTTCTTGATTAGCATATGCTTCCTGTTATTGGCAAACACATTCAGCCCCTTCTTGGGCACCCTATGTCCTAGTCTCCTGTGGAGGGAGCCCATGTATGGTGAAGAATGGGGGTGGGATGGATCAGTCATCTTGTGGGAACCCTGATAAGTGCACCCTTCAGCAAACAGACTGCAAGTGCCCCTGGACTTAGGCTTCCTTCTGGTGGACCAGGAACACTAAAGTGTCTCCTCAAGGTCATCCCAGGGCTACTTTGGTGCCTCTGACTGTGCCCCAACCCACCAGAAGTTTCTAAAAAGGCTTATCTGTAAGCTAAAGGCCTTTGGAAAGAGTTGAAAATCAACCAGCTGAGCTACAGAGAGTCAATTTTAAGTATCTTAAAATGGGACCACAGGAGCAGAAGTCAGGCTTCTCAGTCTCAGGCTTTTCTCCCCCATAGCCCAGACCCACCCCTCATCCCCACACATGCTTTTCTTCCCCTTTCCTGCTTGTCCTAATGAGGGAGAGGTGTTGCTGTCCTGTGTTGTGTCTTCTCTTGCACAGGCTTGGCTCCTGGCCCCCTGGGCCATGTCTGCAGGTTCTTAGCCAGCCAGTGTGCCTTTACTTCCATCTAGCCTCTGTCAACACAGTGAAGTGCAGCTCCATAGGGCACATGGAGCCCTCCATAGATGAGTGTCTTGCCTGCCACATGGATGATTAGTGTGGGCAGAGGGTGGGTGAAGGCCGGATTGTGCCAGGGGCAGGAGCCCTCGGACATTCGCTCCTGGATTTGGCCTGTTATGACTTTCTTGAGGACGTGGCTCAGACAGGCTGAGCTCTTGCACACATGATTGTTTGAGAACTGCTTTCTCTGGCTATTTGTTTATAGCTTACTTATTTTCCAACTTAAAGGTTTTTAGAGGAAGGTAAAACATCATAGAAAAGGAAATGCAGGAATTTCAGTTCCCCCTGAAAGTGAGAGCCTCAAGGTGGACTTCAGCAGCCACATTGACTGGGTAGAGCAGGCCCTGGGCCACCCCAGGCTCAGCCCACACAGTTAACACAGAGGAGGCCTGATTACTCCAGAAGGACCCACCTATTGTCCCCATAGTCACAGTGAGGGGTGGACATTCTCTGGGCTGGAGTCATCTCCTCCTTCAGGGGAATGTCAGTCGTGGCCTGGCCTGAGGGGATCTGCCTGGCAGCTGGAGGCCTTTCAGGGGAGCTCAGCCTGGAACATATGCCCAGGCCCTTTTCCTTAAGGGTTTCCGCTGTTGCTCCTGTCACCTGCCTGTCTCCATGGGCCTTTGGACTTTGAAGAGAATGAGATATGAACTGAGGGTGGGGTATGGCAACCATGACCATGGGAGTTATGCTAGAGGTTTTTGGAAAGTGGGTTGAGACAGAAAATTGTTTTAACCTCCTTTTCTGCTCCTACACACACACACACACACACACACACACACACACAAATTGGCCTTACCTGCTCTCTGAGATGTCTGACAAAATCTAGTTTAAATCAGGGATCATTCATATGACATGGCACAAAAGGGGACATTTCTGTATTCTAAACTTATAGGATTTCCTGCCCTTGTTTTTATGGCTTAAAGGAAGGTATGCATTTTTTGTACTTCACCAGAACTTGTCTTTAACTTGGCATATGAGGTTCTGAGTGGCTGCATGAAATATTCTAGAAACAGCTTTTGAGTGAAAATATGCTTAACAAAACTGGAATTCAATTTTCATTTCCTTTCTGCTATATGAACCTGCATGGTACTGCTTATTAGGCAGAAACACAATTGCAGATGAAAGGGTGTGTGTTGCTGATGCCTTCTGACCACAGAAACAATAGACCTTTTCAACTCCTGGTCAGAAGGCAGCCTCATCACCTCCCCTTAGTCAGAAAGCAACACAGCACAGCGGTTTGGGCACAGGTGTGGTACTGCTGGCCACTGGTGGTGTGTGGGTATTGTATTCTTACCCTGTCATGGTAGCCTTCTCTAAGTAAAAACAAAAACAGCTACTTCCTTGGGTTCTGACTACATTTGCTGTTTATTTAGTACTTCTCTGCCTGGCTAAAAATAAACAAGGTGATTTATTAAAGAAAAACCCATTATTAATGCAATTAGAAAAATATAGGTGAAGAGGAGACTAGATCACAGGAGAAAGAAAACAAGGCCAGATAGCCCCACATACTAGAGTAGAGTTTGGTTAAAATTCAACATATTTTCTAAATTCCAAGTTTAGAACTTCTCAGTGGCCAAAGAGAAAGGGAGGGGTGACGGTCCCAAGGATTTGTGCGCCACCAAGCCAAGGCGAACCATCTCTGGCAATAGGAAGACATGCAGGAGCACTCAGGGCAGAAGGACCATTTCTGCACTGATCCCGCGAGAGCCCAGGGAGTTGGCCACAGGGAGGTGTGATCTGCCATGACACTGAGGACATGGGCACAGAAGTGAGAGAGGAGTAGTGCTGATGGCTAGCGGGTCTCAAAGGCCAGCTCTGTGCTAAACTGTTCATGGGCATGGCTTCTCCTTCTCAACAATTCTGAGATGTAGGGGATGGTTTGTCTCTATCTTATGCTTGAGAAAATTGGGGTTCAGTGAAGTTAAGCAACCTGCCTGTGAAGTCACAGCTTGAAACACAGAGCAAAGTTGTGATCCCAGAAACAGCATCCTTTATCTGAGGCCATAAAGCTTGTTTTCATACCTTTAAGCCAGCAGGAAAACCTGTGCATGCCCTGTGTGTGCGTGTGTGTGTGTTTGTATTTTGAGTGGGGCTTTTCAAACTTGTAGATACATCAGGATCACCTGGGGCTTGTTAAACATAAAGGTTGTTGTCCCCACACCCCGTCCCACCCCAAGTTTCATAGGCAGCAGGTCTAGTGTAGTGCCTGCTAAAACCTGCATTTCTAACAGGTTCCCAGTTGCTGGCCCAGGGACCCCACTCTGGGAGCCACTGGTGTGAACCGTCTTTTTCCCTTTGTGCCTTCACCCCTTCCCAGTGTTGGTGTTGCCATGGTTTTGTGCCTTCTCCTAGATGGGGATCACTGATATACACCAATCCTTCCTCTACAGATGATGGGGCTGAGCACCAAGATGGCAAGGGCTCCCCCAGCACCACAGGGTGAATCCACACAGAGCTGGGACAAGAGCCCCAGACCTCTGACTCCAGACCAGAGTTCCAAAATCTCACTGTGATTAGGGTGCCTTTCTACTCAGGTTTAAGACCCTCAGTCTCACCTGGGCGATACAGGAACAGGGGCATAGTACATCCAGGGAGATAAGCAGGCATTGGATAGGGTCTAACTCACCATAGGCATTACTTCAGGTCTCGTGTCCCATAGCTGTCTACTAGTGACATGGTGTGCAATGGAGTTCTCAGAGCATTGCCTTAGTTTTCCCCAGAACACTCCTGTGGGTGGATTGTGCGGGCCTCATGTGAGCCCTTCTGTGGACGTGAGGCGGCAGAGATCAGGAGCTGTATGTTTGGGAGCCAGGCTCCTCGTTCAGCACTGTTTCTACTCCAGCTCCTCTCTCTCTGTGCATTCTGGGGCTTCCATCCTGGCCTTGGCCTTCTGACTCACCATCACCCTCCAGAACTCAGTCAGCTCATTCTCCTTCTCACTGCCACCTTCTTGCCCTCCCAGTCTCTCTCAATTACCACTGCTGTCTGTTTCTGATCATGTTTCTTTAGAGTGTGACACAGGTAAGGTGGGAAAAGGGATGGAGAGCAAGGGCTATGGGGGCGCAGGGTAACAAAGGGACAGTGAAGGGGAAATGGCATGGTCAGAATGTCCATCATTCTGGATGGAGAGGAGGCCCTGTGCTAGTCTCTTCAGAGCCCCTGTGTGCTTTCATCTTGTTTACTCCATCAGAACCAGGTCAGAACTCTGCCTTCTCTGCTGGTGTCTGAGCTCACAGGAGGTGTATCTCCCTTTCTTTATTTTCTGGGATTATGCCCTTTCTTGATTGGAATGCTATTTAGGGCTCAAGTCCTTATTTAATTGACCTTGATTTGGATGATTTCCAACATGCCTTCAACTGGTGTCCCATTTAGTTGGCCTGGCAGAGTCCCAGCCTCCTGTGTCCCATGCCTCACCTACAATGGGGGACTGGGGGCGGGGGTGAGGGGCACCATTCTCTGGAGAGCAGAGGATCTTGGGCTTTGGGTGGGAGGCTTCCTCAAAGATATCAGCAGAGTCGTTATCAGTCTTTTGTTTTTGGTTGGTATTTGTTTTGGGGTCAGTATCATTTCCAAAATGTTTTGTGTAACTGAAGTTTTCACTTCTTTATTTTGCCAAGTAAAACATTCAAAAAATTTTACCATCATTTGATAATGAAAAATGTAATATCACAAAAGTAGAAAGGACAGCCATTTCCATTCAACACAGTAATGGAAGTTCTAGAGAAATCAGGCAAGAAAAAGAACTAAGAGACATCTACATTGAAAAAATAAAGTAAAATTATTTCTGCTTGCAGGTGATGTGATTTTATGATAAGAAACTGTAAAGAATTCTCAAAGAAGTTTTTAGAATAAAGTTGCAGGATAAATGGGACAAAATGAGACAGAGAACTTGGTCAGCGGGTCCCCGACTGGGACTAGGAAAGTGCATTTTGATGGGCATTCTCAGTCTGGGAACAGGAGCTGTCTCTTACCATCACAGTGAGATTCTTCACAAATTGGAGAGGGCGTGTGGAATTTTAGTGCAGTGGCTCTGCCTCAGTGTCCCTGGGTACAAGCCGTGGTCCTTTTTGGGGTGATGCTGAGCTGTATGAGCTGCATAAGAGTCATGCACAGTAAGACTGGGGACTAGTCTCCAGCAGCTCAGAATAAACAGCTTTGTTTTCAGCACAGCAAGTTTTCAAAGCCCTAATTTTCATAGCCAGAGCATCAGAACAGGTATGGTGAGTGAGGCCAGGAAAGCAGGGCATTTCACTTAGCTACTAACATCTGTAGCATATGTATCCTGTGAGAGTGAGTGGTCCCTTAAGAGCTGATGGAGGGTGGGAAGAGTGCAGCAGTGGAAGCCCTGCAAGTCCCTCCTGCTGCTGGCCTTGGCCTGAGCTCAGGTAAACCCCAGGGTTAGATACGTGTTCTCATCTCTTCACATGCTAACATCCTAATGTTTCTATAGAATTAGGTGACCTTTCCATATGCTAAAATAAATAAATAAATAAATAAATAAAAGAAAAGAAAAGAAAGAAAAAGAAAAGAAAAAGAAACACATATCAAAGTGCATTTCCCAGTTCTTAGCCTCAAACTCTCTTTTCCCATGACCGCATGGCATTTCCCAGAGGCATCCTGGCTTCTGTGTATGTCTCCTGCTGAGATTCAGCAAGTATCCCCAGTGACACTCCCAGCTGGGGTCTGAATGGTGCTCTGCCCTCAGTGTGAAGAGAGGTCCTGCTGTCCTGTGGACATCGTCCACCCCTCTGGCCAGATGTTCTAATCTTGTTCCTTGGCAAAGATTGGCACCCAGCCACCTATACCCCTGGTGCTACTCTGTCCACAACAGCTTAGAAGGAGGTGGCTGGAGGGAGGCCAGAGAATGTGGCTGTCACCCTCTTAGCCAAAACCAGAAGTGGCTGTTGCCGATAAGGATTGTATATGCTTCACCCCCTCTCCTGCCATCCCACGTGAAGTCACATGCACTCTTAGAACCAGAGGCTGGTTATTGCTTTCACTTTGAAGTCCTTGAACTCAACCCCAGCCCACCCTCTAGCACTAGCTGAGCAGTGCTGCGGGTGTGTTTCCCAAACGCTTGGAGTACAAGGAGCCTTGCAGGAGCTGATACGGGCTGGCTTAGAGATGTGAAGCACTTCGATTCCCAAATTATTTAAGACAGTCCCTTTTGGGACAGGGTGGCCTGCTCAGGTCAGCCTCTAGATCAGCAGCTGGGTATAAGCTCTCAAGAGTTTCCTCTCAACTGCTTGGAGTGGAAATCCAAAGGAGGGAATGAGATAAACATGGAAACAGCTCAGCGTAAGCCTTTGAGGGGCAAGGAGCTCATGTGGAGACACCACACTGTCAGTCACTTGGGCCTGGGTGAGGGCCACTTTGCGGCCTGTCTGTGCTCTCTTCACCACTCCGTCCATCTGGTATGACAATGTCTAGTTTGGCTGTCTCCCTGGGTACATAAAGTGCTCAGTACATGTGCAAGAAGTGAGGTTAAAATGTGTCAGCTTGGCTCATCAATGGAGCAAGTGAATGTTAGAGTTAGAGCAGGCCCAGGCCTCTTATTTTACACAGGGAGAAACTGAGGCCCATTGCTGCCTCCTGTTTGGTAGATCCAGTTAAAGTGTGTGAGGTGGGGGTGGGGTTGGTGGCATATGAAAGGAGTATGATTAGTAAGAGTAAACTTTGCTCGTATAGCCATTCAAATATATTAAAATTAGATTATTACTCAGCAAACCAGACTTGTTTGGTACTATTAGAAATAATACTCAAACTGTATGTCATATATTGGTTAAATGAGATTTATAGATATGCGTGCAGGCTTTTGATTGCATGCCGAGTTTAATTCTTTTAATCTGCTTTTTCTCATGATGTAAAGGGGAGCTGAGAGCACCTCTTGGAAGCTGGTGCATATCAGAGGTGGCAGAAATGTTCTGTGTGTGCTCCGTCCAGCAAGAGCCACGCTAAGCTCATGACACTTAGGAACTGGATTTTAATTATATTACTTTTAATCAGTTAAAATTGAAATGGCCACATATGAGTGGTGCTACTCTAATGGCCAGTTAGGGAACTGTAATATAATCTTGTGTTACCATTCTTTTTTGTTTGTTTGTTTAATTTAGAGGAATTTTGTGTATTTGAAGGGAAGATTAGGTTAGAAGAAGGTAGTGACTAAGCTGGGACTTTCTGATACAGGTTCTAGAGCTTTTTTCTTTGTACCACCTGTTCACTTGTTCTAGCAACTGACTAAGCTGGATGGTATCAGAATAGCCACTCTCTGGCCTAAGTTTCCTCATGTGTAAAGTGAGGTTCTAAGGCATCTTCTTTTCTGGGATTCTGTCTCATCCCATTCTTGGCTACTGGGGATTCAAAGAGCTCTGTTTTGATAGTGGGGGAAAAACACGGTTTATTAAATGCTTGGGGTATTGCTGAAGTCATTATGCTGTCAGCTGGTTGGAGAAACTGGAAATAATGAGAATAGTTTCAAACTGCAGGGTTTTGGACTCCATCCAGATCCAACTCAGAGGCAGGAAATCTTCATTCTTAACAAATTTCCCAGCACTTCTTACACACACTGCTGTCTGCTAATGTGCACAGTGGGCTGACCTCCCCTGAGGACCTTGAGAGCTGCTCAGCCTGGTGAGAGCAGAGGCTCACAGTTAGGAGTTCTTCCTGAAAGTTGGGGCCAGAGGTTGGTGTCTCATATGGGGTATTCCAGTCCCTCTCCAGGACCAGCTGGTATAGCAGTCTTAGTACCTTCCTGCTTGAATTCACAATGTCAGAGATTATTTCTTTCTTTCATATAAATGTTGCAAATAGGGATAGAAGCAGGTCTGGGCATGTGTTCTTGACTGCACATAAGTATTTATAGGTGATCTTGCAAGTGTGCTTTTAAAGAGACCTATTCTAATCTGTTTATTAGAACTAGCCACAATGAATCACCAAACTATGATTTTAATATTAGAATATTATTTAGCTGGGACCTGAACCTGAGTAATGTTTCTGCCTATAGCCTTGTCATGTTTCATTCAGGCCAGAACACTTTCGTATTTCTCAGGGGAGATGGAGGAGGCATCTGTTCTTAAATGGAAGCTGTTATCCACCTCCCAGTTTCATAAACCGAACCCCATGTCTGTCTGTTAGCCTCTTCAGAAAGAATTGAGAGTAAGATCAGCTCCTCTGAAATTTTTAATTGTAATAGTTTGTGTAAGAGCAGACATGTAAACAGATCATTGAGCTTGTTTTAAATATGACCCTGCCAGCTGTTTCAAAGCTAAGGTCACAGTTATAAGTCAGCAATTCCGTAGATGGTACCTAGGGCCCCACAGAAGACTGGAGCCACATAGAGCCAGCTGTTTTGATGAGTGTGGCCTTTTGCAGTCACTGTGTGTGAGTGCATCCTATGACTTCTTAAGACATGTCAAAATTCAGCTATAGCAATGGCCTCTCTTAGGCCCTTCAAAGGTTTAGTTCTTCCTCTTCTTTAGGATGACTTTGTGGCTTGGTCTCTCAGTATTTTCTCATTTCTTCTTGAATCAGTGCTCTTCCCTGAGTCTTCTTCACCTCCCACCTTGCGTCTCCTCACTCAGAGATTCGGTGCCATCTGAGTTGATTGTAGGATTTGCCATGTGGAAAGCATTATGCTGGTTCTTTGGGGACACTCAGATATATGACATGCTTTATACATTAAGGAATTTAATGGCCTAGTAAAAGAAATATTTGGTTATAGAAATGAACTAGGATTCTCACAGTTGCAAGACAGAAAATTTAACTTGAACCAGCCCAAATTAAGAAAGAAAGAAGGCAATGTTGTGGAGTACATGACTGAATATCCTGAGGTATATGACATCTGCCAGGGATGGATTTGTGACTCAGACAATGCCATTACTTTCTTTCCAATAATGGATCTCACCCAAGGAGGCTCCAGAGTCACCCTCATGGGGCCAGGACAGTATAGAGTCTGTTCTTTTTCTGAAAGCCTTTTTGGAGTCTCTTCTGGCAGCATCTACAGAACATGTGAGATTTATTGTGTTGGCTGTGTGAACTTGTGACATGGCAACAGCTGCCTTAGACTTAGATCCTGTGCACCCTCTAGCAATCAAGGGGATTCCATCCAGACCTTGAGAATGACAGTGGGAGAGAAACAGTGCGTGCCTAAAAGAAAATTGGTGTCCATTGCCAAAAGATGAGTGACCATAGGCACATGAACAATACATATTCACACCAGGAAATCACTGTAGGAAGGACTTTAAGAGTCACCAGTCAAGTACAGACCAAATGTGATGGGGGTGCTGAGGATGCAGACCTTGGGAGAAATCAGGGACTACTTAACATGGGGTTTCCAGAGTCTGACTGGGTCCCTGACCTTCATCTATACATGATTCTCTGGGAAACCTCTGATCATTCAGGAGCATCTCTAGCCAAGCTAGCCTGGCTGAGCCCGCCAGCTCCACGGCACTCTCTAGCAGCTCCTCCTTTTGTCCTGTGCTGCTTTCTCTGACAGTCACATCGTCCACTCCTCTACAGATATTTGTCCTTCAAGGTCCAGCTCAAATCACCTTCCTTCTGGGAAGATCATCTTGCCTAAGCCTGCTAAAGTCAACACTCCCAGGAATTCCAGCTCACTCTTGGTGATCACCCTTGGCCCTCCCAGTGGCTGCAGTCCAGTTACCTGTAAGCTTTCATGGATGGTGACTGTCACTTCTGGTGCTCCTCCAGTTACTTCCCAGCTTCTAGCACAGTGCCTGCTAGCACTGATGCGAGTGCTGCTGCTGTTCTGGCTCAGGGGGCATGGCATTTACGTTTGTTGTGGGTGGCAAAGAGTGGGGAGCAGCTCAGTGTTTGCCTTTCTTTGTGGGAAAGTGATGCCCGGACTCTGGTGTGTGTATCTAGTTTGGTACTTTAGCCCTTTCCTGATATGTGCAGATGTCTCTAATGGTTAAAATTTCATGCTATGGATTATGTACTTGCAGTGTTTAGCAAACATTGTGCCACTTGCTTATAATACTGTCAGAAATTCAATTGGCGGCCTTCACAGTATCCAGAATGTGCTTAGTGGCAGGTGTTCACTGTACGTGTCTGTCCCTCAAGAGCTTTTATTGTCTCCTTAATGAGCAGGTGCAATGGTTGTTGTAGATAGCATCTCTGTTAGCCTGAAGACATTTGGGATGTATTATATCTACATGTGCTTCCTCGTTCCTTTCCCCCCTTTTAATAACCTCTTTATGTTAGAATATTTGTGAATATGGTAGGAAGACTTCCCATATACCCGACATCCCATTTCCCCTATTGTTAATACCTCACATTAGCATGGTACATTTGGTACTTATGATTAACTACCATCTGTAGTCTGGATTTCTTTAGCTTTTCCCTAATGCCCCTTTTCTGCACCAGGAGCCCAGCCAGGAGGCCACATCACATTATATTTAATCATCATGTCTCCTTAGGTTCCTTGTGGCTGTTATAGTTTCTCAGACTCTTCTAGTTTTTGATGACCTCGATAATTTTGAGGAGTCTTGGTCAGGTGTTTTGTGGACTATCCCTCAGCTGGGTATGTCTGATTTTTTTTTTCATGGGTAGACTGGGGTTGTGGGTTTTTGGAAGGAAGAGCACAGAGGTGAAATACCCTCTCATCACATAATATCAGGAGCATATGCTGTCTTTCTTTAATTTGTTTATCTATCTGTTTATTTTTATTATGGTAAACTATACATATATGCAACATTTACCATTCTAACCTTTTTTTAAGTGTCCAGTTCAGTGACATTAAGTTTATTCACACTATTGTGCAACCATTCCCACCATTCATCTCCAGAACTTTTTCATCATCTTCACCTAAAACACTGTACCCACTAAATACTAACTCTCCCATTTCCATTCCCTTGGCTCCTGACAACCAACCACTATTCTACTTTCTTTCTCTATGAATTTGACTATTCTAATGTTTTAATATAGATTTTGTTATTCAGTTATGGTGAGGTCAACAGAGATAACTGCCATTGAAAAAATAGTACATTACCCAAGGTTCTCAAAAGGAGAGGCACCCACACCCAGGGGGCCGCAGAGGCAAGTGCCAGTGCCAGTCAGGATGCAGAAGGATTGCGGGGAGTGAGCAAGAGCGTCTACTGTGGAAAGAAGGGGAGAGATAGGGCAGGTGGGCAGTGGTCCAGAGTGTGAGAGGCCCACAGAGGCAGTGGTTAGGGTGTCGACTGTAGACTAGGTGGTTTGCATTTGAAAGGCACACTCGTTGGCGAGTTGTTTACTGTTTCTAGAACATGGCTAACTCTGAGAGGAGCTGTCCCTCCAGGGTCAGCAAGGCCCCAGAGTACAGAAAATAAGACATGGCTAATGCATGTAGGTATCTCATACGTAGAATCATGCAACCTTTGGCCTTTGGTGTCTTCCTTATGTCTTTGGCATAATGTCTTTTCAGGTTCATTTACATTGTAGCCTGTGTCAGAATGTCCTTCCTTTTTAATGCTGAATAACATTCCATTGCATGTACATACCATACATTTTGTTTATTCATTAAATATATTTATCTTTTAAGAAGATAAAAAAAATTCTATTTTTATTTCTAAATCTTCTGGGAATTTACTGGCTAGTCAGCATCCCTTTGGGGCTTTTTCCATCTTGGCTAAGGGGTGGCACACACAGGAGGGCAGGGAAGGTCGGGCTGATTGTGGTGGGAGTAGGGCTGACAGTGCAGGAGACCAACCAAGTGCACTCAGCCATGTGTAATTAATCCTCATGGTTCCTGAATGTTGGCATTCAGATGCAGCAGGAGAATTGGTTTTTGGGAAGCAATTACTGTTCGCTTCCTGTGACTGTAAAGAGGACTCACTTGGCTTGCCTCACCTGTGTGCACATGACCTATCTGTCTACCCTCCAGGAGCTGCCTCTTCAGAGCATCTTTGTTGAGGTTTCTGATGGTCTGTCAGGCTAGAGCAGTTATTCATCCAGGGGCCATTCACTACTCTAATTACTGCTCTTTCTTCCACAGCTGAGAGGAATTGGTAGGCGGATTTGGGAGAGGCAGGCTAATGCGATGACATTTTGACAAGTGTGTTACAATAAAAAATAAATCCCGAAGGAGAAGGTTAATGCAGTTATTAGCCACATTAGCATCAGTGTCCTTAGATTTGTGTTGGTGCAGGTTGCGTTTCTCTTCTCGTGCAAACCAAGTTTCACTCATGCTCTAACATAATAGTGTTTGAATTCTTTTTCCAGAATCATCTATGAAGAGTGAATATCATTATCTGTTCATAGGTTTATTTTCATGGGGAATTTCTGCTATATTTCTTTTTTCCATGAGAGGCTTCTTTCCACATACTGGTTAATGAGGCTGCTTCCCTCTCCTCTCAGCTGATATGTGGCTAAGGATGATATAATAATTTTAACATTAGCCTAAGTAAAAATATAATTAGTATTTTTAGACTATTTCCAACTTAAATCTTATAGTGCATTCCAAAGACAGCATTTGGGATTTATTAGTTGTGTTGGATCATTTATTCTTTTTCCCCCTGGTACTCATTTTTAGTAATGTAGAATTTACTGTAACTGGGGTAGGTATATACCATTTTGAAAAACAGCCTTATAATTTGCTGATTTACAGTGTATGATCTAGTGGCTTTTAGTGTATTCACAGAATGTGTATCCATCACCATAATCACCTTTAGAATATTCGTTCTTTTATTACCAAATCATATTCCCTTGTATGATGAGACCTCATTTTATTCATCCATTCATTAGATGATGGACATTTGAATTGTTTTTACTTTTTGACCATCATAAGTAATGCTGCTATGAGTATTCTGTATAAGTTACTGTGTAGACTTATATTTTTATTTTCCTCAAGTGTATACTTAGGAATAGAATTGCTGGATCAAATGATAGCTCTGTTTAACCATTTGAGGAACTGCCAGACTGTTCTTTTTTTCAAAGTAGCTGAATCATTTTACATTCCCCTAGCAAAGCGAGTTCTTACTTCTCAACAACTTTGCCAACATATAATTATTATATATCTTGTTGTTTATAGCTATTCTACTGATAACATTTTTAACATTGGAAAATAACACAGAGTTATTAGAAGTATAGATACAGGTTCAAGTTACTACTTTACCACTTAACTAACTACGTAACCAGGAAAGTTGCTTAATTTCTCTGAACTCTAGTTTGCCTGCCTCTAAATAGGAGTTAATTATACCTATTTCATAGTATGCTTGTAAGGCTTGATGGAGGGAATGTGAAACAGCATGGTGCCTCACACATCTTAATGCTTACTAAATGTGAGCCTTTATCATTGCACATAAAATGATGCCAACTATGGGTCATTACCCTTTCCTTCCACCCTGTCTATCCTTTCTTTTTTGGAATGGAGTAATTAACAGTATATTTTAGAAAAATGTGGGATCATCCTACCTGAGCAAAGATGAGTTAATTGCATATATCAAAGTGATGTAAACCAAGGGCCCTAAGAGCTATCCCTTTATGTTGCTTAAAAGGGTCATTTAAACACATCTGACCCTTCATTTTATACCTGAAAGTAAGTTAATAAAGAATACAGTTTTTATTGAGGTCTAATTTATGTACAGTAATTCATACTTCTTGGTTTATAGATCTGTGAGTTTTGACAAATAATTGCAGTCAAGTGCCCACTACCACAATCAAGATATAAACTCCAAGATTTATCAACTCCAAACAGATCTTTCCTGCTTCTTTATTGTTGTACTTTCCTCCCACCCTGAGTCCCTGGCAATCACTCATCAAGTTTATGTTCTCAGAGTTTTGCACATTCCAGGATCTCATATATATATATATATATATATATATATATATATATATATATATATATATATATATATATGTGTCACATGGTATATAGCCTTTGAGTCTGGCTTCTCATTGAGCTGACCACATTTGTGATTTATCTATATTGTGTCTGTGTTTATTTCAGAAGATGAGAGACTTGTTTCTTTTTTATCTCAAGGTTGCAGGCTGATGAGAGGGGAATATGGCACATAGCACTGTGGCTTTTGGACTGACACCTGCCATACCATTTACCCTTTATTTGCTAAAACAAGTTACCTGACCACACCTGACTTCCTGGGGAAATTCAACTCTTGACTATTCCTGGAAAGAGGAGAATGGGATATGTTGATCAGTCCTGTTACCAATTCAAGTTCTAAAGGGCTCAAGGCAGATTGCTTTTGTTCTGTTTTACGTATTTATGTGTTTGAGGAGTTGGACACACACCCTTACCTCAGCGACTGTTGTCACTTGATCCCACAGTTTGGGACGCTATCGGGTATATGTGTCTGGCACCTGTGGAGGCTGTCCTAATTCAGTCAGGCCATTGTTTTCTCCTTAAAGGAAGCAGAGTGTCAACAACAGACCACAGAATGATAGTTTTAGAGTTCAGGGGTTCCCTGGAGACTGTGTAGCCTGTGGTAGACAGAATAGTGAGAAATGCAATCAGAATAAACAGGTTCTCTGGGTGTATGTCTGGGCTGAATGTCAAGATGGCTCTGCACATGTGAATACTTGGGACACCTGTTTCTCCCAAACATCCTGAAACTCTGAGTCTTGAGAGCACTATGAGGTTCATGCCCAGAGGCCTTTCTTTCTCTAGTCCCTGGCATTTAGTACAGTACTCTGCATAGAGCTGGGAGTTAGCAGCTGTAGTTTTGAATCAAAGAGCAAGTGGATGACAGAGTACTAGCTTTGGCTTCTGCATTTTTTTTTCTTGGGGATGGGACTCTGTTAGGGAAGTTCTATACATTCCTGCTGCTTAAGGAAGTATTTTTGTTTTGTTGTTTTCAACAGAGTAGTTATTATTACTTTTTCCTCACACAAAAATAAACTGAGTAGGTATAGAATTTGCTAGTGAAAAGTTGGGTCGCCTTTCCCCTAACAAGTTATAATTTTTCAGATCAAATGAACTGTGCTTTTCTGAAGAGATTTTGAGGTTAGACCTTCATTTGACT
Organism: Macroglossus sobrinus; assembly: GCA_004027375.1. NCBI lineage: Eukaryota > Metazoa > Chordata > Mammalia > Chiroptera > Pteropodidae > Macroglossus > Macroglossus sobrinus. Next base: position 458,775 of record PVKZ01000178.1, read on the forward strand.
TTAAAATCTGATGAGGGAAATGGGGTTAACGTTTGCAAACACGAGACTGGTTATAGATTTTTGGTTTGATCATCGAGAAAAAAGGGGGAAAGTAGGGGCAAACGAAGAGTGATGATTTTTTAAGAGTATTCTTATTTGAGTAATAGATTTTAGGGAAAGGGAATGTTCTGCCAAACACTCTAAACAGAACCGCTTGTGGAGAACTGGTGGCTTTGCTCTCGTCATCATGTGTCTTGGGAGAGAATTTCCATGGCCACCTGCCTCTCATCACTAGAGCTGCATAACTGAAGCAACTGCCTATCAAAGTGTCTTCCAGAATTTCTGATGGTTTCCTTTGAGGCTTCGGAAACTTTGTGCTGAAGCCATGCAATCACTGGGAGCCTGGCTGTGATTCCTTATTTCGGAAATGTTTTCTGGTTAGCAATAGGGTTTTCAAAGCTGGATGCCTGGCTGTTCTTGGCGGGTTTGCTGGCTAATAAGATGGATAAATCACTTAGTCCCTCAGAGGCTGCCAGCCCCTGGCCCAGATTTCCATTCTTCATTTGCTTACTCAAATGAAGGATGTCATACTGCACAGTAGAATGGGCCATTACCTGAGGATTCCAGACTTAGTGCTGTCGCTTCTTCTGGGGGAATCATGGGTTACCTCCTTAACATTGCTGGCCTTCAGTCTCCTTGCATGCAAAATATGGCTTGGACTGGGTAGCCTCCTCCAATTTTATCATTAGGACAGCCCCCTGCTAGAACCTGTAGTCCTTTCATTTACTGATAAATAGGTTTTCCATTCAGAAGTTTGGAACTTTCCACTGGCATGACTCTTTCCCACAAACCCTAGAGGCCATTAGATGGGAATGCTTGCACCCTCTCTTCAACTTCTCAGCTTGTTGAAAATTTTCCCCGTTGTCCTTTTCTCTACACACCGAGAGGTTTTCTCTCTTCCTGTAAAACCAGATCCTCCTCCTGCACACTTGAGTGCACCCTGCCTCCCTGGGAACTTGATTCCATCTCTCAGCCTCTCTCTATTGTGTGCCACTATCGTCTCTTTCCCTCATCTCCTTCTAATCCTCATCCAGACAAGCCCACGTCTCCCCAGATCAACCCCACACCTTCCTTTTGACCAAAACAAACCTATAGAGTGTCAGAAGAAGAATTACTAAAAATCTATGTTTAAATTCAATGCCCTTAGTAATAAACTCTAAGAATGAGAGGCCTCATTGTCTAATACATTAATAAAAATTAGTTGACATTCAGTGATGACAAGAAGAGAATAAGACAAGAGAATAAGACAGCTTCCACAAGTTAAAAAGCAAACTCTCTGAAAAGCAATTTGTCTAAATCTAGAAAGGGTGCATATCATCTTTGATCTGGCAATTCCAGCCTGAGAATCTAATGGCTGGGGCGGCAGGGGAGTGTGTGTGTGTGGTGGAGAGTGTGTGGGGAAATTGGTAGGGGAGTGATTCATTTGTAAAGAAAGTCTGTCACAATGACAAAGCTATTATAAAGGATGGAAGGATATTGGAACATTTAAAGTGAAAAAAGGATACAAATTCTTTATATGGTGTGATCCTCTTCTTATTTTCAATGTTATATGTGTAGGTATTAGAAAAAAACTGGAAAGAATGTTTTAGGAATGTCTTATTTAATTTAATTTTTTATTAAAATTCTTTTTTGTGAAAGGATTTTCCCATCTTGTTAATAAGATATTTATCACTTCATCTATTTATTTGTTTGTTTGTTTGCTTGTTTGTTTATTTATTTATGAACATTTAAGTTATATGTTCTTAACAAATTTCAATAATGCAACACAGTATAATCAGCTAGAGGCACCATGTTAGACATTAGACTCTCAGACCTTATTCATCTGACAGCTGAAAGTTTGCACTTTTTTACCAACCTCTTTCTATTTCTCCCAACTCTCAGTACCTGACAACCACTTTTCTACTTTCTGTTTTTGTGAGTTTGACTCTTTTTCCCTTGGGATTACAAATATATACTATGTAGTATTTGTCCTTTGTCTGGCTTACTTCACTGAACATAATGTTTTCAAGTTTCATCTTTGTTGCAAATGCCAGCAGTTCCATCTCTCTTATGGTTGAATAGTAGTCCATTGTCAGTACTTACCACATCTCTATCCATTTATCCATCAATGGACTCAGCTTGTGTCTGTGCTTCGGCTACTGTGAATAATGTTGCAGTGAACATGGGCCTGCAGATAGCTCTTCAAAATCTTTTTTATTTCCTTTGAATATACACTCAGAAGTGGAATTGCTGGGTCATGTTCTAGTTTTAATTTTTTGAGGAAACTCCATACTATTTTCCTTAACTGCTGTGCCAATTTGTAGTCATGCCAAATGTGCATGAGGGTTCCCATTTCTCCACATCCTTATTTTTTTATGATAGCTATTCTGACAGGCGTGAGATGATATCTCACTGTGGTTTTGATTTCATTTTCCTGATGATCGGTGATACTAAGCACTTTTAAAAGTACCTGTTGGCCATTTAGATTTCTTCTTTAGAGAAATGTCTATTCAGTTCCTCTGCTCATTTTAAAAATTGAATTGTTTGTTTCTTTTTGCTATTGAGTTAATGAGTTCTTTATATTTGAATATTAATCCCTTACAGATATGTGATTTGCAAATATTTTTTCCCATTCCATAGGTTGCTTTTTCATTTTGTTGATAGTTTCCTTTCCTATACAGAAGGTATGTCTTTTTCCTCCTTTTTACCTTTTAAAATTTCTTCTAGTGAGCTTGTATAACATTTATTAAGCAGAAAATCAAATTTTAAAAATGTCCTTTTTTTACTCACACACACACCTTGGCCCCCAGGTTTTTACCCTCTTGTTCCCTCAGATCTGTAGCTCCCTCTCTCGCAATGGCTTTCCCAGTGTTCTCCCTACCCTCTGAAATTCTTTCCTTTTTGGCTTTTGTTATCCTCCAGTCTGCTTCGTTTATGTTTGTGTGAATGTGTGTTTCTCTAGTCTCTTAAGGAATCTTTCTTTTCTGCTTGGATGTAAGCACCAGTGTCCCCAGGGAGCTGCCTTACCAGTTACTTTGCTGTCCGCAGGACCCTTGAGCAACAGACTCAGACTAGAGGAATCCGTTTCCCAATATTTTCTCTGGCAAGTGGCTGACTTTTGTATAGATAGCCTATCATGAAGATAGTTCATTATTCTCTTTCCTTTTAATGTTATTTCTCTGTCCTTCCATTTCCTCAGTCATAACCTGCTTTCAGGCAGAATCCATTCCTCTCTCATCTGTGTTGCTGGCCTATCTTATATGTCTCTTTGTCCCAGTGTTTTTAACTTTGGCAGGAAGTTGGAATTACTTGGGGAGCTTCAGAAATTCTAGGCCTGGGCTTCTCCACAGCAATTTTGCTGTTATTGGTCTGGCGGAAGCTGGGCTCAGGGACTCTTAAAGCTCCTGGGTGAGGAGCTGACGGCAAAGCTGAGACTCTCCTTCTGGCATCTCCCTGTAGTATGGATGGGCACATGCATGCTGCACATCTGTTCCTGGGGTCCTGACCCTTGGATATCAGGAACGCCACCAGGCCTTACTGCTCTACAGATGCTAGTACTGGAAACTGTGTGGTCACTGGGAAAACAGGAGTGTATGGAAATGAGCCCAAGAGAAGAAGTCTGTGTTTCTGCACTGACTGCCTGCCCTGGTACTGGTCTATGTGGGCATTTGGTCAACACAGATAGACCTTCTGCCTCCGCTTTACTCTCCTTGAGTTTTGGCTTCACCAACTGGATGAATATTAATATTATTTACCAAAGTTGCAAAGACTGCTAAATATCCAAAGGGAACATAAAAGTTTCTAATTGGAGCATGTGAAGGTTGTAGTATCTGTTAGACATCTTAGTAAAGATAACAGTCAATTGTTTATACACGCTAGAGACATAGACTGGAATCAGTGACATTTAGAAAGTGTGACTTGTTCTTGTTTTCTAGAACTGTCCTGGTCTACCCCTTTTGTCCCAATATCATTATTAAAGGACCCCTTTCACTCTCAACAGCATACCTGGTTTGCTATAATTTGTATCATCATCCTTCACAGAGACAGCATGGGGGCTGGGGAGGTCACCAGAGAGAAGATGCACATACAGGTAGAGCCCAGGGCACTTGAATGTGTAGATGTGAGGGGGGACCAAGGGTAGCCACTGGAGTTGAGAGGAGGTAGAGTCATCAGAACAAACAGAGGGACCTGCTGGGAAGGAAAGAATGGTCATGTATGAGAGTGATATGAGGACATATGAGTGACCACTGCATGTGGCAGTTTCATAAGGATGGTCCCAGTGGATGTGGGAAGGCAGAAACCCACAAGGGACTGAACTGAGGAGCTTGAATGTGCAACAGGCTTGCTACATCCTCCCTATTTTCCCACTTTTTAGACCAAAATCGTATTTATTCCTAAAGAGCTAATTTAAATGTTATCTCGTCCATTGAAACTTATACTATGTTTTAACAATGAACTGATTAGAACTAATTATCCTTCTGTATTTCCATAGGCTTTGTTTCTAACTTTGCATGTGACATTTTCTTTTTGTTTGTTTGTTTTGTTTTGTCATCATATATTGTCTTATAGTCAGTGTGCATGACTATGTCTCCTCACTTGGCTGGAAACCACTTGAAGGTAGGGGCTGTTTCTTTTCTATCCCTGTCATCTCTAGCCTCTCACAATTCAATGAACCTACCAGACATTTGGGAAATGTTGAGTGGATGAATGAATGGATCTGTCAATACATGAGTGAATGGTAAGTGAGTGAATGAGTGAATGGATGAGTGAATGAGTGAGCAAATGGCTGAGCCAGTGGGTGAATGGAAGAGTGAGTGAGTGAGTGGATTACAACCCCAGTAGAGTTGGTGCCAAGTACATATGCAGCATAACAACCGTGGGTAGTTGATATTTCTGTTTCCCTCTGTCCAACTCATTTGTTCATAACCAAACCTGCTGCTGCCAGCAATGTTCATTAAATATGGAAATGAATAATTGTAGGGAGGTTATTTTCTATTCCTAGGCTGCCTATATTCTGATGGGAACAATAGTTTCCTTGAACTGAAAGTTTAGTGAGTCCTCTTTAGCTATTTTTCTTGTACTGTTTGAAGGATATATTTATGGACTCTAAAACAATAGCTTCTAATCTGAGCTAGAAGTAAAATCTAAGGAGAGCATAAAACATTTAAGAAGCATATACGAATCATAACAAAGCATTATGCAAAAGCTTTTTCAGGAAAACATGTACTTTCTCAGGACAATTTTTTGTGTAGGAATAGCTCATCAAAGTGGCATATAGCTGATTTGTCATAACATATATACCTCTGGCAGTATTAAGAAAATAAAAACTATATTAAGTCTTTAGGCAAAGCTATCAGTACTGGTTTTCACCCATGGATGCAATTCTGTCTTTTTGAATGCATTGGAAATACTGCAAAGCCAACGCCAAATGCGAGATTGAAAATTAAATTTATAGGACTTTAAGCTGTGTGTTTTTAAGATGAGAGTGGTCCTCATCTTAAGGCAGTAAGCTGGCAGAATAAGGAAAACCCAAAAATGCCAGTTAGTAAGAGAAGATGTTACCAGAATTTCTGTTAGGCAAATATTGGGAATGGTGTTATCTATAGCCCCGAACACCACAGCCTCAGGAAACTGGAGTAAGAGACACACAAAACCTTGATACCAGGGCTCTTGAAATGGCCTGTGGCCCAGACAGGTTGCCACTGGCCTCAGCGGGGAAGAGGCAGGGGCTGAGAACAGCCTTCCTGGCAGAAGCCAGGTGATATTTTCCTCATTTTCATGCTGCAGCTTGTATCACCATCACAGGTGGAGTTCTGTTCTGTGTGTTATAGACACAAAGTTAGAAGCAGGGTAGTCAGCTTTAGGCCTGCCCTGGGGTTCCAATTATTAAACAGGTGCCAGTTGTTTCTAAAGTCATAAGTTTAGTTTTCTCTGTTCATGAGGTTTCACATGTCCCTTGTTCTGGGCAGCCTGCTGCTGAGGGACCCATTGCCGAGGCACTTGGCTGCCCAGCTCTCAGCACAGTCGGGAGGGTCTCTGACTTCTCTCACCACAAGCCTCCTTTGCCAGGGCACAGTTGTGTGTTGAGGCAGGATCTATGTGCTCCTATAGGACCTACAGACCCCGTCTCTCTGAAGGTCAGCTTGGTGCCGCTCTGAAGTTTTCAAATACAAAGATGGTGAGCAGAGCTGCCTACTCCCATGGTCAGAGTGAGGCCCATGCTTGGGGTCCCTTCCTTTTGTCCCCAGCTCACGGTCAGCATCGGCCTCCACTGGACTACATTCTTGGAACCCAAATGTAATTTTTGTTTCCTTGTGGCGATTTTAGTCTGGATACTCAGACCCTCAGAGTCTGCCAAAATAACTTGCACATTAGTTCTTCATATGCACATTGGTAATTTTCCTCTCCAAATGTCAACTGGAAATTGAAAGTAAATTAATTTTTATTTTTCTTGGACAAGCTCCATCTCTAATCTGACTTGTTAGTATAGGAAATTAGGCTTTGAGAAAGACAAATGTAAGGCTCTCTATATAATAGCTTTATGATTTTTCATGTTTGTTCCTTATCCCTTGAAATGAGACCAGATTCATGAAGATTTTCCTTCAAAGTTGGCCACAATAAATAACTGATTCAGCAATTTTATTGGAAATCATTGTTTTGCTATAATTCCTTGATCTTCAGACTTTCCAGGCAAAGTTGCCTCAAGCGATTCTCATATCTTTTTTTAAAATCTTGTTTTACTGTTAGTTTCAAGTATATAGTACATTGGTTATACATGTATATAGTTTATAAAACGATACCCCTAATTGCTCTTTCTCTCCTCTGGCTCTCCATCTAGCCGTTACATTACTACTGACTGCATTCCCTGTGCCATGCTCCCCATCCCTGTGACCATCTCTCAACTACTAATTTATTTGTCTTCCCTTCACCCCTTTCTTCCAGCCCTTCAACCCCCTTCCCTCTCGCCATCACCAGATTGTCCTCTATATCTGTGAGTCTGTTTTTGATTAGTTTGTTCTTTTTGTTCCTTAGATTCCACATGTAAGTGAAATCATATGGTATTTGTCTTTATCTGACTTATTTCACTCAGCATAATAATCTCTAGGTTTATCCATGTCATTGTGAGTGGTAGGATTTCATTTTTTTTAAAGGCTGAGTAATATTCCATTGTATATATGCATCATAACTTATTTATACAATCATCTATTCGTGGGCATTTAGGTTGCTTCCGTATCTTGGCTATTGTAAATTGTGCTTTCATGAACATAGGGGTACATAGATCTGTAGGCAGTAAACTTTCTGATATTGTTAACAGGAATTTTTTTTTGATATATCTCCTTGGTCAAGGGGAAAAAAAGCAAAAATAAACAAGTTATATTATATCAAACTAAAAAAGTTTTTGTACAGCAAAAGAAGCCATCAACAAAACAAAAAGACAACCTATTGAATGAGAGAAGGTATTTGCTTATGATACATCTGATAAGAGATGAATATCCAAAATATATAAAGAACTCATACAACTCAACAACAACAAAAAATCTAATTAAAATTGGGCTGAAGAACCTGAACAGATATTTCTCCAAAGAGAAAATACTGATGACCATTAGACATATGAAAAGATGTTCAAGGTCACTAATCATCAGAGAAATGCAGATTAAAACCACAATAAGATATCACCTTACACCTGTCTGAATGGCTATCATCAATAAATCAAAGAACATCAAGTGTTGTTCTTTGTATGAACTCTCATACACTGTTGGTGAGATTCTCATATTTTTAATGGACTTTTTTAAATTCCCTGAGTTTGAGGACCATTAGACTTGAAATCTAGAGTACTTAATATAATCCTGGACATTAATTACTGGACTCAGAAAATCCTTTGAGGGAACATAAAAATACACTTCTATAATGAAAGTTGCTGAAGCACAAAGTGGCTCATTCAAAGCAGTGTGATGAAGTGCATTTTAAAATCAGGACACCTGGGTTTAAATCTGTTTTATACCTAAGACTGTGATAACATTGGGCAGGTTACTTAAATTCTTTGAGCTTCTGTTTCCTCATTTGTAAGATGAAGTTATGCCTACTTTTCATGGCAGTTGTGAGGTTAAAGTAGGAACGATGTGCCTGGCAGGATGACCTGGTAGAGTAGATGCTCCACTACTCTAGTCTCCTCCTCCTTTCCATAAGAGCAGCCGCAAGAGTCTCATCTGAAATCTTGCAGAGTTAACATGAAATTGCTTTGGCTTATCCTACAGCTGAATGCCTCTGCTTAGATGGCCTGGGAGGTAGTGGGGATGTAAGAGTAGAGGTGATGACTCATTTGTTTTGTGTGAAACTATAAACGAGGACCTAGGCTCTGATCTACAGGTGTAGGTTCCGATTGCGAGCAGTGCTGTGAGGTCTGTTTCATGGGATGAGTGTGTATAACACATGCTTGGGGAAGAGGACAGGAATTACTGATATCAGGTAGACTTTCCGGTCCCCTCTGATGTCCAGCTCCAGGTGAGCACTGCAGCACAACCATGAGGAAAAGTCTTCAGAGGATGAGGTGGACTCGCATCACAGTAAGTTGATTAGTTTATTTTTAGTTGGTTAGTTAGACTTATCCCTGTTTAAGATGAGGTGACATCTTACCTGGAATCACAACTGCATTCAACTGTAATAATCTTACTTTTTCATTTTCCCATATTTGAGGAGAGGGGGCCTAAAATCACGTGAAGGTATGGATATTAACCAGAGACACAAGACTTGGAGTTTGGGTTTGCAGGGGCAAGGGAGCAATGAAATAAAAGAGAATATAATTAACTCACACCCCCACACACAGGTGCACACATATTAAGTGTTGCGATTTTTCCTTTAATTCCTAGTGGCATACCACGGATGTCTTTGGAAAGCTTTATCCTGCCCTCAAACACTCCACTGTTCCCTTTCTTGCACCTTCCATTAGCCATCAAGTAAGTGTACCTCCTAAGTAAAGCTAGTGAACTCATGGGGTAAGCTGAGGTCCCTGAGAGCCCTGCAGCTCACCATCCACCACATCCTGCCCCTAGCCCTTTCTGTGGGGACACTTCTGTAAGTGTCAGTGCTAAGACTGGTTCCCTGCAAAACCCCTCCTCCCAACATGGAATGGTCTAGGTAGTCACACTTTAGTGTCACCTGACCTGTTGCTCTCTGTGCAGAAGCTCTCCTCAGTTGCCTTCAGTGACTTATCCCCTTTATGAAAGTGACTGAGTGTCCTCAACCTCTGTGTTCTGACAGACTGGCTACTTTGTTAGTCTTTATCAAAGCTCCCCTTCTTAGTCTAGTTTTATTTTCCGTATTAGCAAACTGAGCTTTTAATTCCTTATTAGGTATTTAAAATGTTTTTAATTGTGAAATTTAGCATATAATGTAAAAACATTATACTAAGTGAAAGAAACCAGTCACAGAAGACTGTATATTATATGATTCCATTTATATGAAATGTCCAGAATAGGGATACCTATAGAGACAGAAAGCATACTACTGGCTTTTTAGAGCTGGGCCTGGGGGGAGGATGATAGCTATGCAGTACAAGGATTCTTTTTGAGGTGATGAAAATGTTCCAAAACTGATTATGATGATGGTTGCACATATCTGTGACTATACTAAAAATCACTCAATTACTTCATGGATAATTTGTATGGTATATGAACTATATCAAAAAAGTTGTTAAAAATGAAGGCAAAGTGAAGCTATTTTATGATTAATGAAAAAAACATATATATAATTTAAGAGACAATAATAAAATGAATACCCATGTATTCACCAACAAGAACCAGGTGGTTACACAACCCAGAAGTCTTCAGTTTCACTCCCCTCCTGTCATAGATATTCACTGTTCTTCTAATTGTGTTTAAGGCAGTGTGTGTATGTATCTATCCTTAAACTAGGTATAGTTTACTTTTACCTACTGATGAATTTATACATACATTCATATCGTACCAATCTGTGACTTGCTTCTTTAAGTGCTATGGTTTAGATCTATGTTGCAGTAGATTATACACAATCAGATAATTTCATTGTATGCATGCAACACAATTCATGTACCCATTCTACCACTGATGGCAGTTGACTACCATTGTTTGCAGTTTGTGCTTATTATGGCCACTGCTGATATAGACATAATTGCATTTACCTCCTGGTGCACATGTGCAAGGATTTCTCTAGAAATATCCTTAGTAGCAGAGTCATTCATTTTCATCATTGATAGGTAACACCAAACAGTGTTTTTCAAGGAGATGTAACATTACCCTTCCAGCAGTGTGGGTAGGAGTTATTGATGGTCCACATCTTCAACAGCATTTGGTATTCTCCATCTTATTAACTTTTGCCAATATAGTGGGTAGGAAATGGTATCTCAGTGTATGCATTTTCCTGTCATTGAGGTTGAACATATTTCATATGTTTTTCCTCTATCTGTTATCATTTGCTGTGTAACAAATGCCACCAGAATTTAGAAGCTTAAAATTACATCCATTTTATTTAGCTGACAATTCTGTGTGCTGGTTGGGATTAAGGGGACAGCAAAGGATGGCTAGGGGCCCTCCCCACATGTTTTTTATCTTCCAGAAGGCTAACCTGGGCTTCTCTGGTCCACTGAGTGTTCCAATAAGCAGCAAGAAAAGGCAGATGCCAATGTGTAAGCAGTTCTGAAACCTCTGCTTGTGTTATAGTGTTGTTGTCTCATGGCCAAAGCAAGACACATGGCCACCAAGGCTAGAGTCAGTGTGGAATAGAGCTTTCCAGGGGCTTGACTGTAGGCAGACATGAGCCTATTCTTTGATAGTTATGTGTGTTAAATATGGGTCAATAAAAGTTCTTAATTTTAATAAATGAATCAATAAAATAATTATAATAATGCTATGTTTTCTAGGCTCAATTTAGAAAACTTTAGTGTAAAACATATACAGAAAACTTTATCTTAAAGGAGGAACTGAGAACAAACTTACCAAATTTAACTTCTGCTAAAATTTACCAAATTTAACTTCTGCATCTGTTGTAATTTGGTAATTATCTATTTTAGGAAAAGTGCTTACATAGATAGGATTTTCAGGAATTTTGAAACCATTGGGGAAAAACAACTCATCATTGATTAGGTAGGGCAAAAAGTTGGATCAGTTACTTGGAGTGATTTCAAATAAGTGCAACTCTTTTAAAATTTTCTTTTTAAATTTTCTAAATTCACCTTGTTAATTTAGGAATATGTGTTGTATTCTGTGTAATGGAGTTGTTTTTTTTTTAGTGAAAAAGAAAACTCCAAGCTATCGATGAATGAATCACTAGAGAAAACAGCACGGTGGATTTTATTTCAAAGATCTCATGTGCCATATGACAGACAGTGACATCTCTGGTATTCCATTGCCCTGGGAACCAGCTGCTAGCCTCCAGTCCAATCATACAGTATTTTTATGTGTTCATGAAGGGAGATGGACAGAGCCTCATGGAGAGCCAGCAGCTCTTCTCTGCTGGAAAGGTGTTATGCCAGCTCTTCTCATCACAGTACTGGAGCTTGCATTTTTTGCATTTAAATCCACTCAGAACCTGCCCCATCTGTTTTAGTGGCTGTGAACTCAGTCTAGGCAGCCCGAAAGCCACTGGATCCCTCTTGTCTACTCCAAGGCCTTCGTTCACTCTGCATCCCACAAAAATACCTATCGGGCTGGAAGCTTTTTCATGTGGGCATGAAGATAAGTCCTTTTTGGAGAGGCTAAGTCAGGTCATTCAGTCTGTCATGTGACAAATAATAAATCAAGTATTCTGCATTTAAACTATGTAGGATTAAGGAAAAGAAAGATTAAGTCTCTTGGCTTTCCTGCCTTGCAAGGGCAGCCTCCCTTGTGTCTGTGCAACGAAAACAGGGAAGAACAGGGCTGGCCCTTGTCTCCTGGGGAGATTGTCCACTGGGAAGCCAGACCAAATCTATGGTTAGGGAGGGGCTGGGGAGCCTGAAAGGCAGAGCTAGCATCACTTTCTTGACTGCTCTGGGCCAGCATGGCTCTCTGGCCACTAGCTTTATATAGAAGTTCTCCTTCTCGGTTACTTGGTATATACTTTATGAAAACCACTGTCATGGTATCCATTTTCTAAACTACACAGCTAAGAGCATCTCCTGTCTTAGTTTCCCCAAAAAAGCAAGGAGCCCAAGTGCAGAAACTAAAGCTAAGAATATGTTTTATGTAAAGGAGACAAAGACCCAGTATAAGTGGAGACTTTTTTGGAAACCTGTCTTTCCAGAGGAGTCACTGTCAACACCCTGCTCCCTAACACCAGGGTCCAGGATGTCTCCAGGCCCAGTGTGAAGCCACCCAGCTTGGCTTTGGGGCTGCTACTTGAGTGGTCTTTTCCTCCTTTGGTTGGCACCGCACATGTGCACGCCCACACATGTACACACCCATGCACACTCATGTGTGAGCACTTTCTCTTTTGCCAGCTGGCTCAGGAAGCCCAAACCCCTGGGCTCCAACAAATCTGCCTGTCCTCAAGAAGCAGGCCTCTTCTGAGGATTTTCTGATTCGGGACAAGGGAAGAACCTGGCTTGCATCTGGCCCAAACATTAGAAACTCCAAGGAGCTGGTGCTGATAAGACTTTAGCCCATCAGCTTCCACTTATGTAAGAATAAATTTACCTTAATAATCCTTAAAAACAAATGCCTAGTGACCAGATTTTCAGGAGTCATTGGTAGGGAATAAAACACGTATTTATTGCAGGGATCCTAGTGGGGCTAGCAAGTGTGACAGGTGAGGAGGGCCATTAAGTCTAGTGAAGCCAGGGTTTGGAGAAGATCTCTTGAGGCCTAGCATGCTCTTCTCACTTAGGTGTAAGGACAATCTTCTTTGGGTCCTCAGCTCACTCCCATAAAGGCTAGACAACACCGTGTACTGGCAGGGGCGGTGACTGCTGAATGACCTGGCGTGGTGTCACCAGTGCAGGTCCTCACCAGTCACCTCTGAGTTCTGAACCAGTTGGCCAGTTGACCATGGCTGTTCTCTCAGCCTCTTTCTCATACATTGGAACGTGGAGCTGACTGTGGCAGCTTAAACTCCTAACGTTTGTTCCTGCACCAACGTGGCAGGTCACCTTATACCTACAGGAGCCTGAATCTGGCAGCCTGTGGCTAAGCTATTATCTGTCAGAAACTTCCAATCTGTAGTCCTAATGCACAGACTGGACACACTGCTTTAAACCAGCGGCCTGGACTCTTGGTGCAGATTCTCTCCAGACCTGAACAGGCATGTGTGCAGGCACCTGAGGGAGGCATTTGAGCCTGTGGGCTGCCTGTTTGGGAGCTGCTCTAACAGAGCTAATTGGCTGTGTTGTATTTAGCTAGAACATTCTATGGTCAAGGGTTTGCCTTTCAGCACGAACTGTGAAGAGACTGTCCTTAGGCTGCTGTTTTCCCTGAATGTCCATTGGACACTCACCTTCTGCATAAGGAAGAAAGCATAAGCTGTTCGTTCGCCTCCGAGTGAAGGCTGCCTTCAGAAAGGGGGGTGGCCTTGGGCCAGGAAGGGATCTGGTTTTCATGTGGCTTCATCACAGGGTTTCTGATACATATATACTGCTAGATCATAAATAATAATCACAACGTACCCATGCAGCTCAAAGGTTAAGTTACTTATAAAAGCTGGCTCAAGGGATCCTTAAGGTTTGGCTTTCAAACAGATGTACTTCCATGTGCTCAGGCCCTCTGGGGGTGTGATGGAAGGGATGTTGGGCTCTGGGAAGCATTGCAGGCTGTGCAGGTTCTGAGATGAAGTTGCAGCTAGCTCTGAGTACAGAAGCCTGGCTGTGAAGCTTTCTGAGTCTGTCATCCAGAACTGTGGGGGTCAGGGAGAGTGTTCTAAAAACCTGCAATGACGGACAGGCTAGGATTCCTGTGGCTCTTCTGTTGTGATTCCTGGTGGTGTGATATAGTGACACAATGACTGTATGGGCCTGCTGGGGACTTGGGGTCCTTTGAGAGGACAGCATCCCAGCTGGCAGTCAGGCTGCAGCACACGCACCCCACCACACTGCCTGGCCTCCCCAGGACTCTCTGGGGCCCTGTAAGCTTTACTACCTTAAGAACTTGTTCATAGAGCACTTTTTTTTCTCATAACTCCCTGGAGTTACCACGTTTCAGAAGCACTTTATTTCAGAGCGGTTGGTGACAGTGAGGAGAATCAAAGTGATATTAAAATGTAATGATTTCTGTGTTTGTTGTCACTGCCTACAGAAGATTCATTTTCTTCATTTGGTTCCTTTCATTTTTGCTACATGAAGGCTTCAAACAGGTGCATGTGGAAGGAGCTGTGTGTCAGAGTGGGGCTCCGCTTGACACCATGATGGTCTTCAGGCTGTCAGGGGGACCATGGGCACTGGGAATATCTGAGCCATGTTCATGATTTGCCGTGAGGACTGGGGACTCTAGCTAATGTACCCATGTTCCCAGATGCCCTACAAGCTTTCCCTGCTCATATTCTCTTTTCTTTCTGGCCAGAAATCCTTTGCAAATGCTACTCTGAATGTTTTTGGAAGATATGGTTGTGATGTTGATCTCAACCCTTTTTAAGAACAGAGAGGTTCTTTTCGATATTTTCATTTTCCAAATTCTTAGAGCATTTTGGGAATGATTGCATTCCTGAGACTCTCCAGGTGGCTTTGTATAAATTTGCGCTGTGCTAACTAGGTTTGGCAGTTCCGTAATTTAGCCTTCCTCTCCTTGGGGGAAAGACCATGCAAACGGTCTTTTACATATTCTCTGCTGACCCTTGGTGGGTGTTGCCAGATGAGGTGAGTAAGGGGACATGTGACCCAGGTCAGGGAGCTGTGTGGGCCTTGTTGGTGGAGAGTTACAGCACTGTGGGTCCAGGTGCAATTCAGTAATCAGCAGCTCACGTGTGAGACAACTCACACCCACAGAGGTGGCAGACAGGCTAGTTAGCAGTGACATAAGTCTCTCAGCAGCCAGGTGACCACAAAGGAAGGAAGGAGGGGTAAGCACGCCAGACGGTCCCTGTGCTGTGGAAGCCTTAGTGCTGCTTTCCCAAGCTCTGAGGACAGAGTGTGGACAGGACAGAGCCCCTGGCTTCTCCTGAAAGCTGGAAAACAAGCTTGCTTGTCGTGTCTGGGGACAGAGTGAGATGAGCTCCTGAGGTGAGCTCTGGGACAGAGGGAAGAAGGGAGCAGGGTCCTCAGGATAACCTGTGCCAGTTTCGTCCTCAGTGAGCAGTGTCATGGTCCCAGCTCTGTGCTGTTGTGGGCGAATTGTGAAACCTACATGGAGCTTGGAGTTTTCATCTGTAAGTGGGCATGGGGACCTCTTTTGTGTAAAGTGCTGACCTAAAGGAAGTGATCGTGGATGAGAGCTGAAGGGTCGTCTATGGCCAGAAGAAGCACGTATGGAAGGCTGCCTTCAGCCTTCCGTAAGGTGCAGAGTAGACTTTTGATCATGTGCTGTAAGCTTATCTGACCATCCAGGTGAAGGAACAAACTTAAGCTTCAGATACTGTGTCTAAACAAAGTGCCTAAGTACATGATCCAGAGGCGGTGGGGGTTTTTTCTCCTCCTCTACAGAGAATGTTGAAGGCAAATGGACTAGGCCAGATGGCAGGACACCTTCCCAGCCCCAGCCTGCCTAGTGCAGGAAGTCCATTCTCTGAATGAACCCATGTGGATGGTTTGCTTAAGGGCCTTCCTGAGACCTAGGCATACCCCTGCTCTGGATTGTAAAGCATGGCCCTCCTTTGGATGAGGCTGTGTCTGCAAGAAGTGTGGCAAAGGCAGAGGACTGCCTCAAGTGGCTCACAAGTGTAGCCCTTTCTGCCAAGGGGATCCACGGAAGCTCAGGAGCCTGGCACAGCGAGCTCATTAGCAATCCACTGTGCGGGCCTTTGACGTTTTGGGCTGTTATCAGGTCAGATTTAGTCGAGCCCAGGAAGCAGCCTTTCATTCCTGATGCATAGCTAGAAGGAGAGAACCTCTCAGCTGATGGCTGCTCCTGTCATGTAAACAGAGCACTGATAAGAAGGTGGTTGTTCCCTCTCAGGGGCCCAGGGAAGCCTTCCTCCTCATGTCCTGCTGAACCGCTACTGGCACATGCAGCAGGGGAGTTAATCGTGAAAATGGTATTTTGTTTCTTTTCATTGTAATGACAGCAGAGCAGTAAAACATGCTGTCAGTGTAACTGAGCTGGCCCAGGGCAAACACAAAAAACCTGCCTGCCCCGCGTCCCTGCCTGCCCCGCATCCCTGCCCGCTCCGCGTCCCTGCCTGCTCCGCGTCCCTCACTATAGAACCCAGGTGTCTCCTACCTATGATGAGCCACTGGGAAGCTGTAAAACACCAACAGATGTGTTCATGGGACTGCAAGATGTCTTGCCTACTCTTTGATTACCTTATACTCCAGCTGCGACAGTGTGACCATAGTGTGGTGAGCCCCTTTGAGGAGCAAGTCACAGTTAGGATCCTGCTGAGTGGGCAGGAAGCCCCTTTGCCACTGCCTTTGCTCATCACACACAGCGGGATCCTTGTATTTCCATCCTTCCTATTCTGTGTGGAGACGTGGGCCAGCCAGGCTAGCTGTGTGGATGTATGTATCCCTCACAGATGTGAGGGGGTTTCTGTTCGTTCAGTCTGGAGTCAAGAAAGTCACGTATGTGCTACTTGCTATTTGGTTTCATGCCCATTGATTTAAATTCATGCCACTTCATGCTGACCTTTGCTGACCAGGAGACTGGGGTGAGGAAGAGGGCAGCCCACTTTGAGTTGGTTGATGACAGAGCAAGGAAAACACATTGGCCAGGGTGAGCCCTTTACCCAGAGCACAGACCAGCTTCTGCATGGCAGGCACAGAGGGGCACAGAGGGGCACAGAATGGGCCTGGGTTGTGAGTGACTCTTAGGGATACTGCAGGGGTTGATTCAGCAAGGGGAATGGGGGCCTGTGCCCTGCCCCTCAGTGACCCTGCATAGATGTCTCCTGGGGTAGCCTGCCTGGTGTTCGGGGAACCCAGAGAGCACTTGAGGATCTCTGATTCTGTCTGGTACAGGTACACAGCATGTTCCCAAGTTGTCTAAGCAGGGCCAGTGGCTGCTGGAGGTTAAATGCTAGTGAAGTTGTACATGGGACCAGTTTTCCAGGTCTAGCTGTCACCCTCACATGGGAACAGCAGTGAGAGCTTCTGGTCTGCAGTGAGAACTAGGGACCACTCTTCTCATATACTTTACCCAGCATCTGAATGTTTCTGTGTTGTCACTTTGTGGCATCTTCAGATACTTCCATAGGGCAGATGAGTGACCGGTCCTATAGGAGGGGAAGAGCTCACCCAGCAAGAGCCCAGACTCAGTGTACAGGTGGTGGGGGAACTGGGACTCTGAACAGAGCTAAGATGCTGTGTTTCCCTTGAGAGTATTGCAGGATAAGAAATAAGAAAAAACTGAACTCCAGGCTCTGATAATTCCATCTGTAAATTCTCTCTATCCAGCCGCACTATTTTGTAATTATCTCCACCTCGGTTGAAGACCCGTGGCACTTGCTAACTGGGTAATTCAACTTGCCAGTGAAAATATACGGCCTTGTAACATCTGTACTGTTTACTTCATGACAGTTTAAGTTCTCAAGTATGTGTGTACTATTTCTTCCCTTGATTTTGGTTGGGAGGCAGAGAGACTGTTGCCCTCTGCATGTTGAAAAACACTACTATGATTCTCTCCCTTCACTGCCTGGAAATTGCCTAGCGAGGATGACAAATTCTGCTTTTGTGAAAGGACATGCTATTTTGTGCATTTATTAGTCTTGCAGAATGGGCGCTTTCAATGGGCACGTATTTAAAGTTTGGCTTATTAAAAACTGGTGCGAATGGCAGGCATTTTCAGGCCTGCATCACGGATTCACGTGGTGTTTAGGAGCTGGGAGTACCATGGAGGCTGGCTATGCCAACCCTTCACTTACAGTGGAGAAACTGAGGCCCGCTCTTTCTTTGTTAAATATCTCTCTCCTTTGCTGACACAAGAGGCATTCTGTTGCATTAAATATCATATCTATTAACAATCCTTCGATGGCCATGCAGCATTTTACTTTATTAGGTTAGGAGGAAAGGCCACAGGGTGCTACAAAGCCAGGTACTCTAGCAAGACACAGAGCAGGAAGAGGCCAGCTGCCCAGCTGTCCTGACAGGTTAAGAATGCATAAGCCTTCAGGAACCTCTGGGCCTCCATGGGGGAAATGCCTGAGAGACCATTACTGTGAAGCTGGGGTCTTTCCCATTAGGTGACACTTGTATTTTTCTAAGGAAGTATTATTTAAAGGAGACCATCATTAAGATTCTGCATTTAGATATCTGAGGCTGGAAAGCTTGCAGAGAAACCACTTGGCTAATCAATTTTGTAAATGTGGGATAAATGTTTCAAGTGACCATAATTCAAAAGCACCAGACAGACATAATGAGAACCAGGGGCTTCTCACGGTCAGCCCAGCCTGACTGCAGAAGCCTGGAGGTCACCACCTTTAAACCCTGCTATCAGTGCCCTGGTGGCCTCTCATGCTGGGGCCACCATGCTGGGGAACCCAAGGCCCAGAGGGCAGTGTTTAGTCTTCAGAGAGGTAAATCTTCCCAGGGATCTTCCTTGAAGCCTAGGATTGGAGGCTGATTCATGTGTCATTTCCTCTGAGATTTGTAAAGAGAAGGAAATTAAGTGGCTGGAATATGGAGACTTTTAAAAAAGCCTCTTCTCGGTTAGGGTGGTGAGACGTGAAAAGATTCATTCTCTATATTCTTTTTTCATGAGGAACCAGGTAGAAAATTTGCTCAGGATTTTCATTGCCTGAGCAAAGCTGAAAGATGAACTTATTCATTCTCCCTGGGAAGCCCGTCAGAGAGGAGAACGAACTAGAGAGGCCGTGAGCTGTGACATGTCAGTGTCTGCTCATATGATCTGTGAGTGCTCCTTGTCCACCTTGACACACCCATCCACTGAGCCAGTGAGGACTCCCCTTCTTTGTGTCCCGTGGGGTTTCCCAGCCATCTGGTGGCCACGCCATGGAGTGAGCAGTCAGGGATGTCAGATGATTTTGTTAGACTCAATTTTTATACATGAATTGGTATATTTTTAAGAGTTTACTCACTGTCGGAATGCCTCAAGGAAAAAGCCTACAAAAGCCAGGAAAAAGAGCTAGAGCTTATTAGCTAAGAATGGCTTTGACATACTAGAGGATTTCCTTTCAATCCAGTAGTGGCCCACCTTCCAGGAAGCTTCATGCTGGCATGTGGACAGGTTGTTCCTGTTTCCTGAATGACTCAGGTCAGCTCCCAATGAAGCAGGGGGCAGATTTTCCAGGAGAGAGGAGTGCACCACACCCTCCAAACCAGCACTCTTAGAGGCTTGTTGGTGGATTCTCTCCATAATCATTTCAGCAGTAAGCAGAACTCTCATGAGTTATGTTTGTTCAGGTCAGACATTCAGTATCTTCCCTAGCCCAGCACGGAACTCAGACATATAAAAATCGGTCTACATGTCTATGCAGTGTGTGACAGAAGCCTTGCCTTTTACCCAAAGGCTTTGATATTGTTTGGAATGGATTGTCAAACCCACTTCCCTTTTTCTCCAGTCCCATCACTTCAGAAAGACTTCTGTCTGGGTTTACACCCTTGGACTGCTTGTTAAGCACCTAAGAATGTATAACATTCTTAGGGATGACAGTGATACCCACACTTCACTGGTCTCCAGGGAGCTGTTTCTTCCTCTTTGTTGACATTTGGGGAACATAATGTGCTCTAGTATATGAAGGAGTCATCAAGCCCAGGTCTTGAAACTTGCCCGTGTGTGCATGTAACCCCACAAGTTTAAACATAAACACAAGATGCCAGCCGTGGTCCTGACATCAGTATGTTAGAAGCTGCCATACCCCCCTGAGAAGAAGAGCAGTACATTGGTTATGAGTGGCATTTGTGGGGTGACTGCTTGATGCCTAGAACTCTCCTAGGCACCCTGAATTGCTTCCCATCTTTGAAGCAGCTCAAGGAGGTTGCTGACCCCCCATCACAGACATGCTGAGACCCAGGGAGGTGACACCTCTGCCCAGTTCTGTCTGCTCCAAGGAGTGGCTAGAGGTCAAATCAAGGTCCCTCTGACCTCAGAGCCTGCATTTTCTCTGGAGAAGCACATGCACCATCCCATGTGGAGCCTTTGGTTCCCTTCGCTAAGAGAGCGGGGCACCCGCTCCTGCATCTGGAGGCCCGCTGCAGAGATCACCGAATGCCCAGCCCTGAGCCCCCGTGGTCTGGCGGAAGGGCTCCCTCCTCCACTCTGCACCAAGTACCATCTGCCCAAGGTGACCACACTGGATTGTCCTCACACAGTGTCCCAAGAATAGTGAGGGAACCTTGGGTCTAGCACCTGTACATGATAGTTGCTGCATACCCTGGTATTAAACTGTCACCTACTTTGAAGTGTGAAGGGAGTTTTGGGCACTTCTTGTCAGGAAAAACTGGCTTGAAATAGATTAATCATAGATTTTGTTTCCCCTGCCTTTTAGTGCAGACAGGAATTTTCTCTCAGATCTGGAAGTTTCCCTCAGCAGCTTGCCAGTGGATGGCATGACAGACCCTCTGTGGCTGTACCACCTCTTGGGGCAGCCAAGAGGGGTCAATAGTCAGTGGCTGCACTAGGAGACAGAGGGTCATAGCTGTTCCTCTGCCTTCTTCCTTCATTCCTGGTCGCTACAATAAACATCAGACCTTTGGAAGGCAGCAGGCCCCACTTTCACTCTCTTCCCACGCATCTTATGTCCCAGGGGGATAAGAAGTTCTTATCACTGTTCCAAGCAGCAAAACACAGGGCCCTAGGGTTCCGTTACAGAGAAATCTGATCCTTCTTGGACTAACTTGAGATCATTTTTATTTTTGTTACTCTTAAATATTGGTGTTTATTTATTCTGGTTTGCTTATATGAGTAGGTGTATTTCGAGGGTAATAAGTTATAAGGAAAATAACCTAAAATCTGTGTGGCCCCCCAAGGGAGAAGAATGAGGAGTCTTGGGTGGAAGGAGGATGTTCATGTTCCCCCAAGTTGGGGATCTTGGTCATTCAATTGCATGTGCGCGCGCGCACACACACACACACACACCCCTCTTCTGTCCAGGGACCTCGTAAGAACTCCCTGGGGCTCATGCTGCAGCACTAGCCTTGCCGTGCTAGGCTCCCTGGAGCTCAGGTGCCTAAGCTGCCATGAGAACCCCCAGGCTTTCATTGTCAGAGTTGTTACTCTGTCCATCATTCCTTCAGCATCAGTGGTCACTGCTGATTGCAGCTGTGTCTTGGGCCAGTAGGCTCTGAGCCTGGGGCAGGGGTTGCAGTGTGAGGAGGATGGAATTCCTGAGTGGAGGTCATGGCCTGCCCAGCCACAGGAGACTCTGCTATGGCATCTGAGGTCCAAATAGCAGGTCCCCGTCCCCCATATGACCCTAGCCAGCCCAGCCCAACCTTGGTTCTAGTTCTTTCACCCTCTTTCCTCTCCCCAGAGAGATGGGCTTGATGACTCTGACCACTCACTCAGGCATCATCTCCAGACACCGAGGGGGAGCTGCCCAGTGCCTGCCTCAGAATCGATGAGTCTTAGCAACACTACTGGGGCAGCCACAGACTCCCCCGCTTACAGTTAAGCCCTTTGATTTGGTGGGTGCTCACTTTACTTCATACTGAATTTTCTGCTGCTCATTAGTCATTCTCATTTTCCCAGCCCAAGGAGGAATTCTAGCTCAAGCATCCTGAGCCTGAGACCAGGAAACCTGTGCCAATCTTGGACTAACTTGAGGTCATTATACTTAGTGTCTTGTACTTAGTAGCTGCTCATTAAATAAATGAGGGCAGAATTTGTTGAATGAATGAAGTCTCAAGGCCAACACTACACCTAGTTACAAGACTTGAAGGCAGGATTTAAAACCCAGGTTGCACAGGCTGTCAGTAGGGAGTCAAGAATCTGGCTGGTACTGAGTTTCGTGAGGGAAATGATAATAGCTACTCATAGCAGGCCCTGTGAGTGCCAGGGCTCTCCAACTGCTTTCTATGCATAACTCACTCACCCTTCTCAGCTCACCAGGTTGGCGCCTTCATTGTTACCCTCATGTTATAGATGAGAAAATGGAGGTGCAGGAAGGCTGAATTTGCTGAGGCCACAGAGCCACGCTGGCCTCCATGTTTGACTGTGAAGCCAGGGCCTTAACCCTCCACACATCTCCTCTCTGGGCTTTCTAGAATGAAGTTTCTCTATTTCCCATCTGGAAGCCTTATTCAAGCATTGCAGACTCTCTTCCTGACAAAATTCTTGATGTTAGAAATCTAGGGGTTTTTTTTGTTGGGGGTGTTACATCATGGATAGTCTCATGTTTTCTATTTGCGATGTCACTCAGTTTGGGGAACCCATGGCAAGAAGGCTTGTTCCCCAGAGTGGGATTTGGTGGCTTCCATTTTCGTGTCTGAGGCTTTTCAAAATGAGGTTCTTGTCTTTTCTTGTTATTAAAGTGGAATAATTAAGAAAGCCATGAGAGTTATTGGAGGAAAGGAAGGTATGGGTAACAGCTATGCATTAAGATTAAAATGCTTCAAATAGGAGGAAGGAAGCCTAAGCAGTTTATCTCGACAGTTTGTAGGATTTGTTCTCCAACTGCTGAAAAGGGTGAAATTAGAAAAAACAAAATACTATAAGATGGAAGAAAATTGACCTTTCTTATTACTCTTTCTCTTAATTAAAATCACCAAAGTCGGATGGTGGAAATAAGCAATATGATTCAATCAGCAATATAATTAACACTGAGCCTTGGAGCTTTTACCTCATAATGGCAGAGGTGACTCAGCGCTGGACAGTCAGGATTGTGTGAGTACTCGGGTGCTTCTCTGTGAAATGAGACGCTGTTTGAGGCCAGGCGCCTAGCCCATGGTCCCTGAAAGCCCAGGTTCCACTAAAGGCCAGAGGCTCCTCTTGCACCCAGTGATGCAGACAATACAAGGGGGCCTGCATCCACCTCAGTGAGATGGCTGACCCTCACACAGAGTGTTTCTTTGCTTTGGTTGAATTGATAGCCGCAGGTTAACTGATTATAGTTGGAAGCTCTGATGAGCGGTTTCAGGGTTTTTATTAATAAAAATGAAAAAAAATATTATGTGGTGCAGGGGGACAGTGAGGAATACCAGAGGTCAATGAGAGGGGTAGAAACCTCTGAGCTGGGTCACGGAGATTCCTCCAGCTCCAAACATGTTCAGTACTGAAGTATTTCGGAGGATCAAAAGGCAGTGGAAATGACATTGAGTTCTGGAGAAATTCTTAAGGTGCAGAAGTTTGCTTGTGGGTATGTATGCCTGTGTATCTCAGGAGATCCATCCAGGGCATTAGACCAGATGCTGCATGAAGCCAGAACATCATCTGACATGAAGAGACTTGTTCTCATCTAGAGGATGTGACAAGGGACATCTACATTTGGAAATGCTTGCTCAGAGGCATCTTTAATCTATCCTTTCTCCCTGCTGCTGGCTCTCGTCACTCTTTCAGATGGAGTGAGTCCTTTAAACTACTGGCAACACCGATGGTACCTGTGTGCCTGACACTGACGCCAGAGGAATAGCATCGCTCCAGGTGTGGTCAAGCACAGCCTGAGAGTCCTTCACACACAAAAAGGCAGTGCAGAAACATATGTAGGAGACTTTTGTTTCAGGCCTTCCCTTCCCTTTGTCACTGAGCAGTGACATGGTCCCAAGTTCCTCATATAATAAATGCCAATATGTACATATGAATATGTACATCAAAAGTAAAATGGATAGCTCAGTGTTGGGTTATTCAATTTAAAAAGAAAAGAGAGTGAATATGTGTACATGTGAGTCATAGAGAGATTTAGCCCACGTTATTTAATCACCCACCAGATATGCAAAACTGAAGACCAACATTGCAGGTAGCCCCTCTGCTAAGGATGGGTGTGATTTATGTCCACTGAGCAGTAGAGGTTATTATCTGTGAGACAGTTTATTTATAAATGTATGTAAGTGGTAACTTTTAATTTGCAAAAGTACAAAATATAAGACTTAAAAATAGTACTACCTGAAGTCAGACATAGATAAAAGCATCAACATTTTTTCCACTTTTATTGAGATATAGTGGGCATATAAACTATAAGTTTATAGTATACAACATAATGATTTGAGATATATATATATAAGTTATGACCACAATAAGTTTAGTTGACATCCATCACCTCACAGAGTTGCAAAAAATTTTTTTCCTTTGGATGAGAACTTTTAAGATCTACTCTCTCAGCAACAGTATTGATCATATAGATACCATATTAATGAAAGCATCTGGAATTCTTTCTGCCTTTGATGAGGGCCTCTCACTATTTGACAGGAATCAGCCAGGGAGGTGGTTGCATTGGAGTCCCTTCTTATTGGTGATTTTCCCTGTATGTGCTGAGATTTGTCATGGTTGTTTTTTGGAATCTTCCTGCCTCTAAATAGAAAATATATGTCAAGGCAAACAAAGCAAACATACAGAGCTTCCTGTTTCTGTCAGACTGGGGTGTTGGTGGGTGGTCATCCATTAGGGAAGAGGGCAGGATCCAAACAAGCACGAGCAGCTTAAAGAAAACCCAAACAAATGCATGAGGTAAAAACGGTTGGCTTGTAAAAGTTCTGAGTGTGCCAGAGGAAGAAACAGATGACAAAAAAAAAGAAAGAAAGAAAGAGAGGGAGGGAGTTGAGAGAGAGAGAGAGAGAGAGAGAGAGAGAGAGAGAGAGAGAGAGAGATGACCACTGTCCCCACCCTGAGAAAAACCATGTGTTCCTTGGCTTCTTTTTATAAAGACAAAATTAATGTTCCTAAGAGAAGGATGAAAACTCTGGCTTTTGTGTTTATAGTGTTTGAGTGTCTTCACACCCTTTCAGTAGAATCCCGTGAATGTGATTCTCTAGTGGGGCTCCTGAAGGGAAGGGCTGTGGTGCGTGTGATGCATCCAGGAAGGGATGACAAGCCTCAGTTCTGGGAACAGGAATCCCACAGAGATGCCCCTTTCCTTTTCTCTCTGCACTTGCTTCTGTATTAACTTTTTAAAAGCATCTTCACTATGTTTGGGGAAATGTCAGACAGTACCCCAGCTGTGGGTCTCTCAAGAGGTCCTGAGGAGAGCAGCCCCAGCCTTGGAGAGAGAGCCTGGGGGACAGACTGTGTGGCAGGTTGCCTTCCCTACATAAATGCAGCCACTGGCCAATGGACCCTGTTGCCTTCGCCCTGGGTGCCTGGCCTGTGTGTGCTGGGAGTGCAGAGCTGCCCCAGTGCTCTCTGGGCTCCTGCTCTGGTGATCAAGTTTTCCACCTTCCAGGCCTGGTTGCAGCATGTGGTTGAGCCACGTGGCAAGTGAAAAGGAGAATGGGAAGGATGGGGAGGCTGGGGGCGGGGGTGGATAAGGGGAAGCTGAAGGTGAGATCCAGAGGAAAAAACTTCCTTTGATAGTCACTTTTGCTGATTTTTATGATGTTAAGAAAGACAATGGAGAAGTAGGAGAATGGGATAATCATCTTCCCCAAATGATTTTTACATGAAATCGAGAACCCTGAGTCCTGATTATTGAAGTAGTATGTTTTTTTCTCTTTCTTTTTCTTCCTGTTTATTGAACTTGTTTATTTTGTTTTCATTGTCATATCCAAAAAACTCATTGCTAAGACTGATGTCAAGGAGTGGAAGCTTAAGAATTCGTCCTTTTCTCTGTGATTCGCAACCAAAACCCAGGGCAAGCCTCAGTTCTGGGAACAGTGTGAGGACAGCAAGTCAGAACCGAACATTATTGTGGGACAGTAGGGAAGCGGGATTGTAACTGCATGGGCAGGATACCAAACCTCTTAGCCTGCCTCCAGGCAAGGTGGCCTGGTGCCTGGAACTTCCTTTTGGGATCATTCCTGGTTTTCTAACCTTGTTCATGTTCTCAACCAGTTTTACCTTTTCTGGGCCAAGCATGGCACCTTCCCTGCCCCCTCCTTCCCCCGCCCCCCGCCTCCGCCGCCAGAAAACCAAACAGCAGAACTTCTGATGAAGGGAGCTGTGCAGTGAGTCCCCTCTCATGCCTGGCCACAGTGCCAGTGCCAGGAGAGAAGACGCAAGCTGGGCTCACCATGGTTTATTTGGTCTGCGTCTGAATTGCAATTTATTTTATTTCTTATTCTTTTTTTTTTTTTTTGCTCACGATTTATTGAATGTTTACTTCATGCCTTGAAACTGCCCTGAGTATAAGTTAATCTAACTCTGTCACTCTTCACTTCATTTCTTCTACCTCAAATATCCAACCAGTCAGTGTAGAGAAGCAGAAGGGCCAGAGCTGAGAAAAGGCAGGTGCTTATCTTCCTTGTTTGCTACTTAGCAAAACAAGATGTGTTGACTTAAAATGGAAAAGCAGCATAAAACCAGGATTGAGCTGCTCCAGAGAATTCTAGCCCCAGCCCCGAGGACCCTCCCCCTTGTTATGGTGGCACTGTAGACGACTGTATTTTAGATACTTTCATACTTTCTTCCTAAGAGACACTTAACCCCTCTCATGAGGAACCTAAATAGATGTGTAAAGAAAACTTAAAACAATAGACTCAAAAACCTAGAATAAAACATTCAGCATTTGTGGGTTTTTTTTGTTTTTGTTTTTTGTGTTTTTTTTTTTTTGAAGAGTTTTAAAAAATTGATCGAGACCATATTGCTTGTCTCTTTCCCTGAAGTCATCTGAAGGTTTTGCTGCCAGGCTACGTGAGGACAGCAGGACAGCTCTTCGGACACCCTCGAACTTGATTGTAAGCCAGTAGCCAAATCATAGCCTCAGCATCACACCCAGGACTCCCCAGGGTGTGGCCCCGAGGGTTACATGGTAGGGCTGCATTGAGGCTCTTGTGACAAGTTCACTCCCGCTGCTAACTCACAGCCTGTTTACACAGTAAATCCTGTATGACTTCAGTGGACTTCCAAAACCCAAAATGAAGTTTCCCATCCTTAAAATGTTGTGCTGGAAGGAATATATTTATCCTGTAACTTGAATATTGAAGATGGCCAGAGTCAGCCACAAAAGGAACTGAAATTCGAATCACTACTCAGACGCGTTCTCAGCCCTAACTCTCACATGTTCTCTCAGAGCCGACTGATATTTTTCGGGTTGGAGGGCCTTCAGGTTCATCTGGTGTGGGTCATTGCTGACTGGCTGAATGACTGTCCTGACCCATGCTGGTGTCATGGCCAGGGCCCTCTGCCACTCATCAGCCAGGATAGCTCCATCTGTCTTAGGCCAGTTGTCTAGACTAGTGGAGGTAGCTGTCCCTGGTCTGAGAGGTGCAGTTTCCTTGAAGTTCAGATCTCTGGAGTCTCCTCATCTGATTTTTTTATAGTCTTTTTCTTAGTAAGTAGATGTTTGCTTTTCCAGGCCAAATTTCTAGTGGTTGCTGAACTAAGAACCACTTCTTGGAGCTGATGGCTCCACTTCCCCTATGGAATGCCACCTCTTGAAAAGCAAGAGCTTCCCAAGAATGGAGCCCAGAAGAAATGGAACAAATGAGATTTGTGGCTAGACTCATCAGTGGTCCCACTGCAGTCAGCTCTCTCACTACTGTGTTGGGCAGTGGAGGAGCAGCTGGAGGTCCTCTGGGCCTGCCCACCACAGAAGCCCAGGGGTGGGCTTCTATTTAGCAGGAATGGAGCTTTTGTTACCTTGAAAATCCTGCCTCAAGTGAGTAAAAAGCACCTGCCTTGAGACTCAAAGGCTGTGCTGACCCCTGTTGTGGGTGTGTGGGTGGGGATACTGCATGCAATTACAAAACTCACTGAGGAGGGTGAGTGAGAGGATCACACACTCGATAAAAATAACTAAATGCTGTGGTACATGGCGTGCTCTTGTGCTCTCGGGTTTCGCGTTTCAGGTTTGAGGACTTGCTTTTTTCCACTGGCAAATGCTCTTTAATGTTCCCTAAGTCAGGCTATGCTTGCCTTCAGAGTGAAGAAATCACAGAGGGGTTCATGTGTTCCATGTTAAATTACGGGAAGAAAGTATAAAAGAGGAAAAGAAAATAGTTACTTTTTAAAAAATGGTTTTAATTTTACCAGTGGAATAGAGACCGATACAATGTCCAACAGAAGTTGTTTACTGAGTTTTTAGGGTTGAAGGATTATTAGTTCTTGATGACTACCTGAGTGACTGAGGACAAATTAAAAAAGCTCCTGTATGAGAAACGAAGGCAGTGACCATTAAGCAGTGAGATAGTAGGTTCCGAGGGTTAGCCCGTGCTTGTTTTCACTCACTGCCAATTGTCGGCCCAGAGAGGGCCAAGCACACATGTCCCATGTACAGCATGGGTGGGTGAGCATGGGGCCCTTGAGGCAGAGGCTTTCCTCCACCTGTCTGGGAGGTGTGTGTCCTTTGGGCAGCCCAGGAGCCATCAATGAAGGAAAGTCCCAAACCACACAAGAGGAGAAGCAAGATCATAACAGGAACATACGGATCCATGTCTACTCCTGAGAGGAACATAGGTGGATGAAAAAAGGTAGAAACTGAGAGCCTACAGGGTACGCCTTTAAAGGAGGAGGTTGGTGTAGCCCCACTCATTCAGCATGTGCCCAGTGAAGACATGTGAAATGCCCAACATCGTGCACGGGCTGGGTGTTTGGTGGTGGGACAGCAGAGCTCTCTACTGCTCTGGAGCTTATGATTTCATAATTATGACAGGCATTAAAGACTTTAAACACATGGAACCGCTGAAAAGGATGTATCAGATCTATTAGATCATGGAGTAGGTTATCACATTTACAGTCATAGATATTTCCCTGTCATGTGGTGACAGGGGAGGTGGGTTGTGACTTAAATCCAGAAGGTACTGCTTGGGAGACTAGGTTCAACATAAATACCTCTTACTTATAGATGGGCTCCTTGATGTGATATGAAAAAGTAGCCTACTAGTTAAGAATCTGGGCTCTGCAGTGATGGGGCTGGGTTTTGGACTCACTGGCTACGTGACTTTCTCTGTGAAAGGTAGGGATAGTGATAGTACTGGCATGTGCAATAGTGAGCATAGCGTTTGACTTATAGTATCAGTAACTATTACCGTCGTCATTATTATCACTATTATTGTCTTTGTTGTTATGTTGAGTAAAATTGCTGTGGTGCTGCACCACAAGCAATCTTGTAGATCTAGAAATCTTCTAGGACCTTGATTTATTAGAAAGTTGAAAATTCACCATCCCTAGGAACAAACATTGCAGATTTGAAATTTCAAGATTATCAATACTAAACAGATTATAACGGTAGGTTTATTATATATCAAAAGTTCTTTTTAGCAATTTCACTTCTAGGTGTATGTCCAAAAGAATTGAAAATAGGCGGTCAAACATTTACTTTTGTTCAGTCATGTTCATAGCAGCACCTACTAACAACAATAGTTAAAAGGTAGAAACAACTCAAATGTCCATTGATGGATGAATAGATAAACAAATTGTGGACTATTCTTCAGCCATAAAAAGAAACAAAGTACTGATACATGCTACAACTTGGATGAACCTTCAGAATGTTATGCTGAAAAAAAGGCAGTCACAAAAAGATCTTATATTGTATAATTCTATTTATATGAAACATCCAGAATAGATAAATCTATGGAAATAGGAGGCATATTTGTGGTTGCTGGGGTATGGGAGGAATGGAGAATAATTTCTTAATTTTTTAATGGCTATGGGGTTTTATTTGGGCATGAGGAAAACATTTTGGAACTAGGTAGAGGTGGTGGTTTTAACACATTGTAAATGCTACTAAATTGTTTACTTTAAAATGGTTAATTTGATATTATGTGAATTTCATTTAAATAAAAAAGCTAGTTTTAAGTACTATTTACATTATACTATTTGCAGATGACCACGACACCTCCTTTACATGACTTCAGCCTTTACAAATAATGAATATTACACTCTCTGAACATCTCACTCAGAACAACTTACATCACTTGACAAAAAAAAAAAAAATGTGTTCTATGCTTGTCTGTCTTATTCCACTAACAGCAAGGAGCACAACTTTAGCTTTTCATGAAGCCTTGAATAATCATCATGTATACATTTAACATAACTTTGCTGCCATATGGTAATAAGGCCACAGGGTCTGCTAAATGATATATTTACCGTACCTTCTGATCTAGAGAAGTAGGAGAGACTTGGAGCATCCTAGGGGAAATCAGATGACCAGACTTCACGTGTTTGTGATGATAATGGTAAATTACTCAGAACCGTGCCTGGCCTTTAGGGACAACTCCCCAAGTGCTTGTTAATGTGATCTGAGGAGGGTCCTGGGACCCTCCATCCAGCTCAGCAGACATAGGAAGTCTGCTGTGGGCTGGAGGCTGCGAGGGGCTGGGTGCATGAAGAAATCAATGGACCTCGCCTGTCCTCTTAGCTTCCTAGTCTCTGTGGGCCATGGGGCAGTACTTTTTCTCACCGATTCAGGGTACTGTTTATTTATTTTATAGTTGTAGGTTGTTCCAAATGACCAAGTTGACTAGAAATGTTAATAATAAAGTATGTAAATCAGTTGATGAGCACTCCAAGTGTAACCATCACCTACCTGGCACCCATCCTTACTTCTCCTGTCTGGAGAGTTGCCACTCCCGAGTTCTGGGATTAGCCAAGATTGTCTGGACACTTGATTAGCCGAGGCATTTTTAAAGATATCCATTCTTCATTTTGCTTTTTGCTGGCCTCCCCTTCCTCTCCAATGTAGCTGCCTCCCTGCTTCCCCTCTATTGACAGTTTGTGGTGTGAGGCCCCAGTAAGAAGGGTCTAAAGGGTTCCGGGGGAGCTGGTGATGGGGGCTAGGCTTTTCCCTTAAAGGTCGGTTTGTTTTTCAAGTTCACTCTTCATTCATGGAGAGTAAAATTCATTTAATCTGATATTTTTTGGCTGCACTTATGGAATGGATTTATAACCCACATCAGCTGCAGCTTGGTGTGGGAAGACAAAAATACTCTCATTTGAGCCTAGTAGCCAGGCCCAGTGTTTTCATCCCAGGGCGGAATTCATGGTTGGGTCATCAGAGAGGTACTCAACAACCATTCATTCCAATGGCATTTGCTCAGGCATTCTGACCTGGAGATGGTTGACGCCATCATTTGGTTGAACTTGCCATGGGTTAGAGTTTGGGAGCCTTTTATTCTCTGTGTCTGACTCTATAGGAGCAGGCATTCAACTGAAAACCAGAGAAAGCACAGATATTCTCCACATTACCAAATGTGCAAGTTTGCATGTTCTTGGAGAGGGTAAAAATTTTAATAGAAGAATAAAAAGTCATTTGCTCTAGAAAAGAAAGGGTCATGGTTAAACAGATATGGGATTAGATCTCTGGAATAGGAATGGCATTGATAGCAAATATGTGTCCATCGGTAAACACAGCAACTGTCATTGGGGCAAGCCCAGAGACAGTGGCCTGAGGATGACTCGCTTTTGAGTGGGAGGGTTAGGGATATATGTTTCGGTAGTGTCAGATGCTGGCAGGGTCTGCCCTGCAGTGGGAATTAGGGTGTGGGCTCCTGGGGGCCACTGGGCCTCTAGGGAGTGAGAGGGGGCAAGAAACGGGGTGCCAAAAGCAACTGTTCCTGAGGTCACAGCTTCTCTTGGACTGTGCTGCTTTGGGGTAGGAGTGTTAGGGATTCAGGACTTCAGAATGCTAAACAAGCCCCCTCACTTTGTTCTTTTTCTTTTTCTATCGGAATACAACATTGTTCTTTTTTCCATGCTTTTGAGGCTCCTTGTTTCTTGCTGCAGTGCTCAGAATGATAAACAGCTTGGACATCCACAATTAACTTTAATCATCTGCACCAGTAAAGAGAATAAAAGCCACATGAAACACAAAAAAACAGTCATTGTGAATTCAACATAAAATCCTAGCATGTTAGATCTGGAAGGGAACCCAGAGACCTGTCAGTTTAACTCCCTCATTTTACATGCAATGAAACCGAGGCCCAGAAGACTTGCCTGGTGTCACACAACCTGGACAACAGCCTTCCTGCCTGCTGCTCCATGTCCCACCACCATACATTCTTGGCTGGGAAGGGGTCATGAGGGACCCAGCCTGGTGGATAGTCAGCAGTGGGGAAAGGGAAGCAATGGATGATTGTTGACTAGATTGGGGCCTGTCTGGGATGACAATCTGATACTAGCCCCAGTAAGAAAGAACTGTAAGGATCCAATTTCCCAATCTTTGAAAACATTAAGGAGTTTCTAAGCTCAAACACTTCATACCAATAGATAACATGGGTGATGAAACAATTTTTTCTGCTACTTAGCACCGAAAGATGAGTGCCTGCATGATGTATCTGGGTGAACTGAAATGGGCTTCACCCCAGTGAGTCTGATGTAAGAGTACTGTGGATTTCATTCAGACAAGGACCCATTGCTCTCTCCATTTATTGAGCACCTACTGTGTGGTTGGCTGTCCTCTGCCCATTACACACACACCCTATACTACTGTGTATAATAAGCCTTTGGAAGCAGATGTATTATCTTTACTGAAGTGCTGGGCCACTGGGAGCTTGCATGGGGTCACACAGGTAGAAGTCGTGATGCAGGTTCAAACACTGATCTGTGCAGCCACAGAGCCTCAGGGGCCTAACTGTTGAGCCACACTCACACTGTCCCCAGAAAGGGGGGGGAAGAGAAGAGGTGACCTATTACTGAGAGAGAGGAATGGGTAGAGCTGTCATCCATGTGATGAGAAATGGAGCCCCAACTTGACACAGTCCCAGTCTGCCACTAACCTTTTGCTGGGACAAGGAGAGTGAGGAGGGATGATGGCATCACCTAGCCCTGCTGCTGTAACACGCCTAGATGAGAGCTCCCTCTGGTTCCCACGTCGGGCTCAGGCAGGCACACTGGGTGAGTTGAGCAGTTTTGCAGGTCTGACTGCGGAGCCTCCATTCTCAGTGTTTGGCTGCCGCGGAGCATGCTGGAAGGAATGGTGGTGGCTGTTCCACTGTTGGGGGACGGAGGATGGAACCTTTGTAGCTGGGCTCTATGTAGGTCAGCTCACTGGAAAAGTCTATGTAATTTGAACATAGCATGCTTTGAGTGAGCAGCTGCCAGATTTTCTACAGTTCTCAACTTTGGGGTAGAGCTAAATCAGCGCAGGCCTGGAAAGCAAACCTGCAAGGTGATTCTGTGGAGCTAAACACACTAACCATCCTGGGGGGCAGGCGGTGCGGGCGCCACAGGTGAAGCCTACTGTTCTGGGGTGGAGCATAGTGACCTTGGTAGGGATGTAGTGAGCGGGAGCACAGACCACCCCTGGTGTGGGTAGAGCTGCTTCCAAGGAGAAAAACCTGGAAGGTGGGGTGTGGCCAGAGCAGACAGGTGTGGCTGCACTGTGGGTTGGGGAGCAGGAGCCTGGGTGGAGCCTTCCTCCCTGAGCTGTACAGTGTTGCCAGGCCGTGGCAGTGACCCAGTACTCAGGTCCCAGGTACTACCTCCTGGTCAGTGCCAGGGGACGTGCTGAAGGGGCCTGAGATGGCACTGCCTTGGCTGTAGCTCCATCTGTAATTGTGTTGCAGTTCAGGGAGGGAAGGCACTTTGTTTATTTGCTTGTTTGTATGATTTTTGTTTTTTTTGTTACCTTCCCAAGGGAACAAGTTCTGATTGGTTTGGAGAGCAGCTGCTTTTATCTTATTTTATTGCCATGTGTGTTTATTGAGGTTAAATCTTCATGCATCTTTTGCACATTAATGGAGAGACACTTTGCACATGTGTCTAGATTGGATTGTGTTATTTAGTCATGTTCATACTTGATACAAGTTGTCTGCCTTTCTTAACCAAAAGAATTCACCACAGGGAAGCAGTGACCTTAGGTTTTGCTGAGATGCCAAAACAAGGGTGTGGTGTATGTGGGAGAACTCCAGGAGTCTCCCTCCCTGCTCCATGTCCCCGCAGTTCATGACCACATCAAGAAGGCCTTGGGTTGGCTGAAACAGGGCTGCTCCAGCCTTGAGAGCCTGAGCCTGCACTGGGAGGTGTGGTGTGGTGTAGAAATGCCCCTTGGAGCGGAGCTACTGCAAGGCTTGGGTACTCTCACCCTTATGATGGATGTGTTTGTGTGCCCTCATGTACTTGGCTTAATTCCTTTAAAGTGAGCTTGACTGATCATTTTCTTTTACTTTTCAAATTTACATTTTTGTTTCATGATTTAGGAACCAAAAAGTCTAAAGGAGAAAGATGCAAAACTACATCCAGACGCAGCTTTCTGTTTCTGTGTCCTCTAGGCCCAGTGCGCAGTGAGTGGGGGCTGGTGGCAGCACCCCTGCCCCTGGGCAGGACAAGTTGGAGGGGTCCTGACCTAATGGAAGGAGCCCTGGCAGCCCCCTCCAGATTTGGGCAGGCCTGAGAGAAGGTGTGTGGAGACACGGTGTGTCTGAGGTGATGGTGTTGGGGCAGGTTTGTTCAGCTCACTGAGCCCCAGATTCCTCATATATAAGAAGGGGTCAGTGTAGCTACTTTACAGGGATTAAATGAGGATTACGTGGAACTGTGTTCACAGACAGAAGATAAGTCAAGGTTTGACCCAGGGCTGAATTCATATGCAGCAGCATCGAAGGCAATAGATTGATAAATTCTGAACGATAACTGGGAATACCCAGTTTTCAAAAGTGGCTGGCATATTCCACAGAAGGTGTCTGGGGATTCTGGCCCAGCTTTGCTCCCTGGCTTCCTACTTTGGAACTGGGTCCACTGCTCAAACTCACTTACTTGATGAAGCCTCCTCTGGCCCTCGGCCCCATTGCTGGCCTCCTCCATATAGGCCTCACCTCACTGGGTTGGAATTGAATGTTTGAATATCTCTTCGACTCAGCATTGAGCAGCACCGTGAGGCAGTGGGAGCTGGGACTCTGAGAAGGAACTCAGAAATATTGAATGAACCCAAAGACCACCCATGTCATCCACAGGGGCTTCCAGGACACACCAGTGAGATGTGAGTTGCTCCTCAGGGTGAGATAGGGTATGTTGTAAAGGGAAGGTGATGTGAATGTCAGCTTTTTTCTTACCGTTGGGACTGTGGGAGGTGTTTGGTACTGTGTATTTCAATACTCTCAGGGATCTAAGAAGGAAGGGATATGAGCTGCCTTTTGTAGATCAAGACTTGGAGAATTAGGAATGTTAAATAGCTATCCTGAGTCACAGAGATGTTAAGTGGTAGACCTGAGATTTGAACTTGGGATTTGAATTTGGCTTTGTCTGGCCTCAAAACTTGTGTTCATTTTCTTAATCCCATCACATAGCTTCCCTGCAGAGTGAGGAGCTTCTATCCTTGGGAAGATGAGTCCAGGTTGGGTGTTATGCATCAGGGACCTGAGGGAGAGGGCCCTTGTACATGGACTTGAAGTTGCAGCACATATAAGGAGACCTTGGATTCCATCCTGGTGCCAGCATTCTGTGTTTTGGACCCACTCTCTCCCCCTACAACTCTGTTTAGATGTGTTACTCTATGAGCACTTGAGCCTTGCACAGGAAAAACCTGCAGGGAGAGTGACACTGGTGACAGTTTCACGCGTACGTCCAGCTCCTCGTTAATGTTGACACGAAGATCTCTTTGTTGCTGACTGATCGGCCTTCTCATTTCCACTGGTGGTGAAGGATCTTGAGCTCATAGGTCTTATGTGGGAAGCAGTGCTGGCGGGGATGGGTTGGAGGGTCTCCGGTTTTCTCGTCTGTGATGTGTCCCTCAGGAGTTTCTTTGATGAAGGTCACAGTATTTGGGTGTCATTGGTTTTCTTAAGCACCTTCATTCTATCGATGACAGTGAATATTACTTATGGGCATTTTTTTTTCTTAAAGCATTCAAGGACTGGTAATGACCAAAATTATAAAATAAGTGGTAAGAGATGAAATAGGTGAAATTTGGTGGTTGTTGGGGTAGGTTCCTGCCTCCAGGCTAGGACTTATAACTAACCAGTTTAGGGAGTGTGGATTGGGAGGTGGGTCTGCAAGAAACAGGCATAGCACTCCTATCGCTCCCTCATGGTCTGGCCTTCATGCTGCCCAACTTTGGCAAAGCCACTTGATATATTTTTGCAGGAAACCTTATATTTAAGTGCCCTGAGAAGTAGAAATGGGGTGGTTTTGGCTTGAAGAAGGGCATGAAGTGTGGGAGACCATTGCCAATTTTATGGGCCTGATGGTGTTGTTGAGGCTTTGGTGAGTTTTCAAAACTCCTCCCCAGGCCAGGCTGGGCAGAGCCACTTAAGGGTTGACCTCCAAGAGCAGCTCCATAGAGTATGTGTGTGTGTTTTAAAATTACCCGCGGCCCCACATGGGAGGCCTGTGCTATCATGAGTCTGATAACAGTGACATCAGTACTTCCCTGCAGAAACACGTTGCATGGCAGGACCGACAGAGAGGGTGTATAGTACAAGGAAGATAAAGTATATCCTTCCAAAATCTGAACACTTCTCAACTCCTGAGCCCATGTTTTCCAGGGCAGCCCATTCAGTCTGCATCTGAAGACAAATGAGCAGTTTTCTGATCCCACTGAGATCCTGCTTGTGGGGACACTGGGAAATAGGACATTGCTGACTGACATCCTCCAGCCCAGGCTGCCTGGCCTGCACCCGTGTTTGCTCTCTCCTGGTCTCTGTCACTTACTGGTACACTCAAATTAGGACTGTGGCACCCACCTCATGGGGAAACTGTTGGGTTGTCGGAGATTAAAAAGGGTCACAACAGAATTTTGCAGTTTTAAAATATCTCCAAGCAACTGGTTTCTGGTCAGTCCCCAGACCTGCCCAGTGATCACACTCATTCCCTGATTCTTCATATCCTACTGGAAAAGCCATACCAGTGTCTGCAGACTTTCTTGACTCCAAAGCACAGCCGTGAGTAAACAGGCACATTTTCTGTGGATTTACAGAGAATATAAAATAGTCTCTCTCTCTTTTTTTTTTTTTGAGGTGTTCAGGTGTCTCAAGGCTGCCCAGGAGTTTCTGAGTGCACCAGACCTGGGCACTGTTCTCAAGTGGTTTCCACTGGCCCTGTGGAGCCACCCTCCCCCTTGACCCCATGTGCCCAGGAGGATGAGCTGTCTGGACCACATCCCAGGCACGTGGGTGGATTTGTCCACCAGGAAGCATGTGTGAGAGGAGCAACCACAAGCAGAATATGTACCTCCCAATGCCTCCTCCTTCCACAGAGTCCTATGCTCATGTTGTAGACCCTCTGCATGGGGTGCTTCTCCCTGAGCTCAGCAAACCTTTCTCTGCTCCCCCTTCATGCCTAGGATGCTAAACACATGCACCTGTTGCTTGTCATAGGGTGCTGTGCTGCCTGTAATGCAGTTTCCACCCTTGGTAAATTTTTCTTTTATAGACTCTATCTGGTTACCCAGCTGAGTGTGCCATCTCTCTTCTTCTGAGACCTGCCTGATAAAACTATCAAACCAAAAGAATGGTCATCTCTTGGCGTGGGCATTCCAGTGGCTAATTGCTGCCAGCTGGTTGAGTTGGGCCGATGTAACATCACTAGACTTAACACAGACACCTCAGTTTTGTTCCCTAAGCTATCTTGTTTGCCTGAAACATGAGGCTACCAAGAAAACACTTTTGTCAACTGACGTTCGTTGGTACCAGCTCAGTGCCAACAGGAATCCCCAGTTAGGGGTGCAGTGAAAAAGGAAAATTTATTCAGTACAAACAGTTCAATTGTAATACAGCATGGCTGTAAGAACAGCATGGCTGTGGAACAGCTCAGTAGTGCTACTGATCAATTATGAAGCGGCATAGCTATAAAACAGCATGGCTGTTAGGAGGTCCTGGGGCAAGGCCAGTGTCTGGCTAACTAGCTTTCCACTTGCTCCAGTCTGATCTGCTCTGTTCCACTCCACTCTGCTCTACATTGGCCTGCTCTGTTCTGCTCCAAAGAGATGTCTCCAGTGTTTCAGTTCCAGCCAGGGAAACATGGTCTTCAGTCTTTGGTGGAGAGGAAAAATGTGCTTCACAGCCACATAGGGGCTGACATATATAGACAGAAGTCCTTGCCCCTGGTCCCTGATTGGTCACATGAGGATTTCACTTCCTCACAGTTTGGTCCCAAAGGCACTGTTCTGATTAGTCAAAATGGAGCTGCTCTGATTGGCCAGTGAAGATTCAGGGATATAGCTATGCAGCTTTGATTGGATGGGGAAAGTTTCCACCCTATCCATTGAAGTAGGATTCCAGGAGCTCCTTTCTAAGGGCTGGCTCATATGGCGGGAACACAGTGCAGGAAGGCAGTTCAGTGTGGGAGGCAGGCAGCTTAGTGCAGACTTCTCCCTGGAGTGTGGTATGTGTGAGAGGCCCCTATGGCTGCTAAGCTCTCTTTTAAAATTTTTAAGCCAGTTAGCCATCAGGAGCCCTTCTAAGTAGATGTCTCCTTTCTCAGAGTCCACACTTTGAACTTGTGCCTCAAAGAAGAATTTGGGAAACCTGGATAAGGTTGCATGTGTAACCCTTCAGAAAAGGCAAAAGATTCTAAATCCTGAGCCTCATAAGAAAAGGAAGTTAAAAATCAAGATGACTGCCATTAACTGTGATTGCTTTTGCATAGCGTTAGGGGAGGCTTGGTATCCAGCGAGGTTGCCTCAGTTCTTAATGTAATGAACATTCACAGGTATCCTCATCTAAAACCAGTTCACAAAGGAGGCATTTTAATGTGAATATGCCAGTTGTTCAGATTGGATGAAGCCAGAAAGTATGTTAGCCTGTGAGATGTCATTAAAGAAATTGTTTTCTTCCTACATTATTAGGCACCCCAGGTTACCTCCCAGAACAGAATTTTTGTCATGAAGGCCTAATGACACTCCCTTTTTGTTGAGGATTGTTCTGCATTTCCTGACAGCACACTGGGATTTTTGTAAGGCAAAGAACTACTTATTTTCACTCTCTGCTACCATTTTTTATGCTTGCAAGATGGAATCCTGCCAGGATCCCGGGAAATGGCTGTCCCTGACCCTTGCCCATGGAAGAGAAGCAAAGTAGTCATCGTGATGGAGGACACAAGGGATGAGACAGCAGATAGCTAGAGTACTGCCACAGGATGACCAAAATCACTTTGTTATTTAATAGCTTTTGGAAATCTTTATGCCCGCATGGTAGAAAGACAGATGGAGATACTGTAAAGAAAGTTGTACCAGTATCTGCAAAGCATAAGCGAATGCATCTTGACTTCAAACCGCAGCTATGAATAAGTTGACAGATTTATTTGTGGGCTTATCAAGGACATAAAACAATCATTCTGGATGGCAAATGGAAATGGCATTGTGTTGCTCACTCACATTTGTATGTCAACTGTTCTTGGAATGGGTGTTAAATTATAAGTGAGGAGCTGACATTATAAAGCTGAGCTGGGACTTTCCAAGCTGTCAAATGCAAGAAAGTTATTAACTATCTCATTCTCCATGCTTCCTCTATTCTCATAAAAAGATCCCTTTCTCTGCTGTCACGTGATTTGGACTGCATGCAATACATACCACACAGTGTTATGTTGAATGCCACATTATCACCAGTGGGCTGGAGATGATTCTTCTCATTATTTACTCCCAACTAGGGCAGAGTTTCACATTTTTTGCTTCTACACAGAGGAGTCTTAAAAACAACCAATTCAGATAGTTGCTTGACTAAGAGTTGTATGTACTATACATTGTATGTATGTAGAGAAATTGTTGTTAGTATACAAGTTTGTATTTTCCTGATGATGTATATCTAGTATGACAAGAAATGAGTCTAGGAGATGCCACCCATATAAGTACCTCTGGTTAAATACTGGGTACAGTGGAAGTCTGGGTAAAGATCTCAGTAATTATGGTACTGCAATGTAGTGCTGAAACATCTGATCTCACACTTAGATGTCCTTGTTTTCGGTTTTGAGGCAAATGGGAAGCACTGTTGATTTTCATCCCTTCTGTGACTCTTGTTCTAGGTGATACAGGTGTAGTGGCTTCATGTTACAGAATAAAACATGAAGAATGGCAGGTGCTTGATTCCCGAGAATGCATACTGAGGGAGGATGCGAGGTTGTGAAATAATACCTTGTTGTTGATGGATTTTTTTTTTTTTTGGTCCCAAACTAAGTGACAATGAAATCTTAAAAATTGGAGAATCAGTTACTTTTTTCAGACTTTGATTCCTGATCCAGCGCATTGTGGGGTTGAACTAGATAATTGCTCAGGTTCCTTTCAGTTCTGCTTATAATTATTCTTGGATTCTACGCCTGTGAGGCTCTTTGACCTGGATCCGTGTTTCTCATCTTTAAGGTGCTAAGAGACCACTCAGGGATCTTGTTAAAATGCAGATTCTGTTTCTGGAGGTCCAGGGGGACACCTGGGAGGCAGCGTTAGCTAAAGAAGCTATCTGACAATATCAGCAATGCTGGTCCATGGACCACACTTGGAGTGCCATGGACATAGACAACCAAGATTCCATGGTCCTGGATGCGATAAACCCTTTCTTCATCTTCTTTTGATTTTCAGAGCTCATCACATTATTTCTTCTCTCTGGCAATAACGAGAAGCAAGGAGGGCAAAGTGAGAACTTCTGTTTCTAATAATCCAATAAATTGCACCTGGGCAGTCAATAAATAAATATTACGTTATTTGAGTGGGAGAAGAAATGAGTGTATGAAAGCATAAAATACTCAAGTATCATGCCTGAGTATATTTCCTCTGACTAAAATGTCTTTTCACCTGCCCAAAGTCTATCATTTTTCTACATCATCTCAAGACCTAACTCCTCTTTGAAGCCTCTCACTCTCTTACTGTTCCACACCTGGTCTTCAGGAGCAAGGAATGCAGACTTCCAACTCACTTGCTCTACAGGCCTCGGCTGTACTCACAGCACTGCTGTTGTTTGCTCACATCCTCAGAATGGGGCTTCAGAATCCTTCACAACTCAGTGCTCTTGACAGCCTCTAATAACTTTTCGAGTTGTCTTTTCTATCTGGTGTAGGGGTTAAGCATTATCTTTATTTTTCGTGTATGTGTTTTCTGCCTTTTTGGGTAGATTGTGTATTTGTTGAGGGTGGGGACTACATGTGTAGCTACTTACTTTGTTGCTATTTCCATAGGGTGCCTGACAGAGTGCTGGGTGCATAGTAGATGCACAGCGAATGATGACCTGATTACTTAGAGCAGCTCTGGATCCTACCTTCTTACATGCTCATTTGGTTCCTGATGGAGCTCATGATTTCTTTAACCTGGGAAGTGTCCAGAATTTGTCGCTGAATGTGTCAAATGGAACCTAATTTGAGATTCTTGTTCTCATGAGTCTGAGGTAGGAGGGAGAGTATAATTTAACATGATTTCTTTGAAACTGCTGTCAAGATAATGTGGAGAAATGCCAGAAAAGCAATAACAGAAGGCTGTCAAAAGAAAAAAGAAACTGAGAAATTTCTATATTTTTGCATTATGCTTGAGGGGGAGAGAAGTTGCTTTGATTTTTCATGTTCTGCATGCAGCTGCCTCTCTCACTTCTGCTTGGACAAGGCCCATCTCCCCAAAGAGCCAGCAGAGATACTGTGCTTCATTTCCAATAGCTGCTGGGAGTGCTGGACTCTTGTGCAGGGTCAGGCAGAGGGGTGTGAGGATGGGGCTCAGGTCCAGGTGGCTCTCAGGCAGGATGCATCAGAGGACTTCCATTTTTGTCCTGGCTATGCTTGTGGAGGATGCTGCTGTCCTTTCAGCCCAGGCATCCCCAGTGTGGGGAGATGCTAGGAGGGATTTGGGGACAAAGGACCTACCTGCTCCCACCAGTTCCCCTTTGCTCCCAAGATGCTCCTGTGTTCTGAATTCATCCATAGACTTCAGGGTAGAAATCTTGAACTTGCCTAAGTCACCAGTTTCGAGTGACTCTTGCATCTCAGGTCTGTGGAGGAGCTGCCAAAAGCTGAGCCATATTTGATGTCTCTTTTGTTTAAAAATAATATATGCTTTAGAATGTTTCCTTCTAATTAGAAACACTACTTATGCTCAGTACAGAAAATGTAGAATGTATAAATATAAAAATGTTTAAGGAAGGAAATAGAATTTGCCCTTTTCATAATCCAGAGAAAACCCTCATGAATATTTTGGTGTCCTGCATATGTGTTTGTTTTCCAAACATGATTGAGAGCATGTTAAACACAAAGTTTTATATCCTGGTCTTTTCACTTAACGCTCTATTTAGTTAGGACATTTTCAGTTCATTAAATGTTTTTAAAATTGGATATATAATAGCTGCGAAATCATTACAAATATTTCCCATAATTTATGTAATTAATTCACCTATTAGACATTTAATCTTGTTCCAGTTTTTTTTTTAAATATGTTATCTCATTATTTTAAGATGCATTTTCTAATTTCTATTTTGGACATTTTTCTTGTGTATTCATTTTTCTTTTCACTTTTGCCAACTTTCTATCCATGTATTTTGCCTGGAAAAGCATCTGTCTTATTGAGACGGTGTGAAGAGGGCAGACACACCCACCTGGTTTACTTGAGGACTGTTTGATATTTACATGGATTGTGTCAGCCCCTCAGTTACAGGCAGGAAGGGTGGGCTTTTACTGTCACATGAACCAAGGAAAGTAGGTAGAAAGAAGGTTGACACCATAACACATGCCAGAGTCTCCTGCTTGTGGCAAAGCTCTGAGAGTCAGCAT
The DNA here is from genome assembly GCA_004027375.1 of Macroglossus sobrinus. Lineage (NCBI taxonomy): Eukaryota > Metazoa > Chordata > Mammalia > Chiroptera > Pteropodidae > Macroglossus > Macroglossus sobrinus. The sequence continues at coordinate 501,473 of PVKZ01000178.1, forward strand.
CTGTCGGGCCTCCTGGATGGCTCTGTGCTGAGACATCCCTGTGAATCATTCTACCTCAGGGTTTGTACCGCAGAGACCAGAGAGGAAAATCCTCCTTTTAAAATCTTCCAGCACTGCAGCACAAGTCCACAGGGCTGCACAGCTAGCATGAGTCTCCTTCCTGCTAGATGGGTATCACAATGTGCAGGACACTGCAGTGTCAACAGTCAGGGCCCACCAGCATCTGAGGGGCTGCTGCCCTGCCTCTGCTTTTCTTTTCAGATCCCTGGGTACTACCAGTCACTGGCCATCCAGGCCACCCCTGTATGGTCAGTGTTGGGCAGTACCCAGAAGATAAGAGAGCTGGCCAACAACAGGAGAGCTGAGGTGCGTTCTCCTGTGTCTCATCCACAGAGCCACCCCTTTCACACCTAATCAGCTCTCCCAGGTCAGCTGGGCATACCCACCAAGCCCACAGCCATTAGAAGATGAAGGGCATGCACAGAATCAATGGGAACAAAATACTCCCTTGCCCAGATCTGGGCAAAGCGCTTGCATTTATTTTCAGACCAGGAGTCAGGGAAGCAGGATCTGGCCCAGGGATCTTACTCCTTGCCCACACTTTCTTGCCATGAAATGGCTGTGGCTTGACCAATGGGCCATGCTCTCTTCTGTATCCTCCAGGAGCATTCTTGCACTGGGGGTCCAGTGTCTAGGGGCCCTGGCTTGGCCAAGTCACTGGTCATGTCATGTTCCTTCTTGTCATGTTCTTTTCTCTGCCTGAAATGTGACCATGGATTCTTCCTTCTGATCCATGAGGAGGGAAGTGTGTGTGGTTTATGATCCTTGTTCCTGCTCCATGAGATAAGGTTGCTATGGCCAGAAGTCTTTCTTTCATTGCTTTGCAGAAGGAGTCTGCAGGTCAGATAAAGTTCCTTGGTAGGAGATTTTGCTCAAGCCATTCAGATATTCTGTCCGTACCAAAAAAAAAAAAAAAAAAAAAAAATTAGAGCTATCCTTGCATTCCTTTACCTGATTGTCAAATGTTTGAGCATCTACTGTGTGTTCCTGGCACTCAGCTGGGAAGAAGATAGGACAGCCCCTGCTGGAGGCCATGCCCAGGGTACAGTGGTGTCACAGCCCAACAGGAGGTCTGCTTCAAGGGAGGCCCACCTGGAGGAGGTGATGGCTCAGCTGGGAACTCAGAAAAACCCCTGACACAGAGCCTACCCCATAGGTGTGCTCAGAGGAGGTGCTGATGTATGAGAAAGGGGACTTAGCAAGGAGAGAAGAGGGTGATGGGAGGAGGAGTGTGTTTGGTAGTGAACACAGTATTTTCTCAATTGTTATTATGGCTAATATTTGTTGAACACATATGATATTTAGGCTGCAGTATGGGTGTGCTAGGCCTGGAAGCGTACCCGAAAGGTCCAGCCATTCACCCATTTCTTTACTCATTCATTTAACACATACTCACTGAGCCAGGTGTTGGGGCCAACCTTGTGTATGTGGTGGTGAGTGATGCGAATGAGCTTCTTCTCTCAAGGAGCTTCTGGTCTAGGTGGGGGAGACCACTAAGATGTAAACACCCTAATACATGTCTACAAATAGTGACAGGTGCCGAGAAGAAAATGAGCTGGGGAGAATGAGAAAGAGAAGCTTGGACGAAATCTGCTTAGTATGTGTGGTCAGAAAATATCTCTGAGGAGCTGATTCCCTAGGAAGATTGCTATTGATTTGTCCCCTTTTCATTGACATCATCATCATCATCATTTTTATTGTTATTGTTGTTGTTGTTGTTGTTATTATTATTATTATTATTACTACTACTACTACTACAAATGCTACAGTAAATAATAGAAAAGACTAATTTCTCCTTGCCCTCTACGAGGATTCCCTTTTGCCAAGAGAAGCCTACAAAAGATGGAAAGCATAAAGAGGTGAGATGCTGCCACCTGGGTGATCAGAACCTGAACAGCCACCTGGGGATAGACCCTTGCCCAATAGGGTCACTCCCCTGACTAGGCCTCCAGGGTTCCCCCAAGATGACGGACAGCCACATCAACATGTGATATGGCGTGAGAACAGGTCCAGCAGGGGTGCCCTACCTTGAATAGAGAGGGACTATTTCAGTCAAATCTGCTCCTCAGGGGGAGGAGACCAGAGATGTGTATGTTGTCGGGGCAGCAGCAGGGTAGGGATGGAAGGTATGAGATGGTGGAAGTCAGTGTGAATAAGTCACCAGATAGATGGAGAGAAGGAAAGGAGAGAAGCAGAAAGAGGGTGGGCACGCACACACAATCTTATCCTTTTTCCCAAAGAGTGGGGGCTGCACAGGGGTAAGACAGAGGCCAGAGGAAGACTGTCCACAAAGGTCTCACAGCAGGTCAGTTTCTGCGTGGTGAGCAGAGGCATGGTGTTGCCCTGGGCCCCATGGCCTATGGGCCATAGAAAGAGGATCTCCCACAGTGTAGGGAGAGGCCATTTCTTAGGACAGACTGGGCAGGAGATGTGAAGGTCCCATTTTGTCAGGACCAAGAACCCCACCCTTGCCTTGGCCAACTGCACTTTGCCAGTCCTGGTGGAGGATGAGCCCAGGTGGTCAGATGCCCCTCACAGGACTCCAGTTCTGGTGCCACAGCTCTCTTCCCATGAGACGGGCCATTGTGGAGGCCAGTGATTATGGAGGCATCCTAGGCCCCTCTTGCCCCTTGCCCTCCATTGACACACCCCATCAGCTCTTGCCATAAAACACCCATCATCCCACTTTTACCTTCTCTTCCATGGGTGACAGAGCTGCCTCCTAGTTCTCTCCTGATTCCTCCGTTGCCTCTGTGTCCACTCTCAATAGTGGTCAGAGCAATCCTGTTAAAATGCCAGTGCTTGACTGAACAGCGCCTGCATCCCCAGTGCCTCGCATCATAGTCAGAGAAAAAGCTAGAGTCTGTTAAATGGCCTGTGAGGGCTGGTACTGCCTACCCTATCTCCAATGTCTGTCTGGTTACTTCTCCCTGATCACACCCTTTCTACCTGCGGCAAATGCATGGGACCCTGACATTTAGCCTTCTCTGTATTTTATTTGTATTTTGCTGTTGTCTGTTTTTGCCCACTGAAATTTTCTCATTTTGGTCACTGCTGTAACCATTTGTGCAAGAATGGTGCTTGCCACATAAAGTCCTCAACACACTTGAGAGTAAAGCCATCCTGAGGGAAGTCAGCTGGCCTCTGGGGCCCTTTGAGGCAAGGGGTCATCTGTGTGATTCACCCTCCAGGCCTTTGACCTTGTGTCCCCAGGACAGGAAGACCGTTCCCCAGGGGAAGCTCTGCGAGTCACCAAGGGGCAAAATTGCCTTTTATTTCCTAAATTCTCTCATGGAAGCTCACAGGAAACCATGAATTATAAGGCACTTCTTTTGCCCTATACTTGAGGAATCTAAAAGCTGATTTTCTCTGAAATATTCTAAATAATCAGGGGGATAAAAAAAAAGAATCCTCAAGCAAGTTTTTCTTTGCTCGCTCTGCTCTGTTGTCAGCACCAGATGGAGGACGTGTCTGTAGTGTGGGCTAATTTATTTATTGATTAAAATGCTTACAAAACCCAGCATGTACAGCCAGGCTGAACATTCAATTAGAAAGCCTGACATGAAAATTCAGAACTGCTGAATGACAAGTAGGATGTGCAGAGCCAACTAAGAAAGGAATAAAATGATAAAGCTTAAAAAAAGGCCAAAGATTCGCTCTGTTTATTCATTTTACCCTTTCTTCTACTATTTGGAAACTGGTAAGCACCGGGGCCCATAGTGTGTAGTTGGTGAGTGAATGAGTGAATGCGTGAAAGCTTGCACGGCATGTGTGGCCAGCTATTCCACAGAATATGAGAAAGATGACAATTTTGGCCATGGGCACGGGTGCACATGTCCATGCACACAGGGGTGGGGGAGAATAGTGAAACAGGAATACTCTAGAGATGTAAGCATGAGTTTTTGTACCACATTGGCTCTTGAACGAGGAAAAGCCATGACTGCACACTGCCAGCATGCCAGGCATCCTCTTCCATGGTGGACAGCTAAGGAGGTGATTGGTGAGAATACACATGGAAGCAACTCTTTCTCTCTGTGTCTTCTTCCTCCTCCTTTACCTGCCTACAAACCAGTGAACTGCAGAGTCTACAAGGCTACAGTGGACTTTGGTGGGGGTTTGCCCGTGGCTTGTTTCTTACAGTGAGAGAGTGATCTACGACCCATAGTTCTCACCTTCCTTGGCTCCAGCTAAATTGGAACAGCTCTCAAAAGAGACAGAGTGCCCTGGTCTCTGTGCCACCCTGTGACCCATGGAGGTTGCTGAGTTGTGGTCGAATGCAAGTGGAGGACTGTGGCCAACCCCAGCCCGCTCCTGGCTCTGCCACCTTTGGGATGCTGACAACTTACTCATCCATTCTCAGTCTCAGCTTCCTCATCTGTAGAAGGGGAAGGAAGATAGTTTAGAGTTTCAAGAATTAAATAAGGTTGTGTATGAGGTGCCTAGTTCATTAAATTGTCAGTAAATAATTGCTATTTCAGTACTGTGAGAATGCCAGCTTATTAGCTTTAGACTATAAATTTGTCTAAAGACAAAGGCAAACAATAAGGGAATTGTACTGGTTCCTCAGCACAGACCAGGTCTGAGGAATCCTGTCTGAGCATTTGCAGCTCTGTTCACACTGGCTTTTGCATAAGTGTGTGCAGTGTGTGTGGTGTGTGAGCTTGTGTGGTGCCTGTGCATGTGTGGGGTATATATAGTGTGCATGTGTCTATTTGTGTGGGGGCGGGGTGTGGGGGGTATGTGTATGATACACAATATGTATTTTTGTATCTATGTATATATGGTGTGTGTTTCTGTGTGTGTGGAGTGTGTATTTGTATGTCCATATATTTGCAGGGTATGTTTGTGTGTGTGTGTGGTGTGTGTGGTGGCTGTGTATATGTTTGTTTGCAGTATGTGCGATGTGTGTGTGTTTGTTTGTGTACACACATATAGTCCCTCTCCTTGTATGCATTCTCGCTGACCCAGGCCAAGCACAGACCATGGTGCTCCTTAGTACAGAAGTTCAGTCCAGTATTTTAACTGAACCCAATTATTTCTGAGCAGGAGGAAGCAAAGGCCCTTGATTAAAATATATTTGTAGAGCTATCCTTGCCCATCCCACCCTTCCTCCTGGGAGGGGTGGCCCCTGTAAACACCATCTCCTTTGTCATCATCTGGCCCTGTCTTATCTCTTTAGGATATTTGAAAAGTTTGGGCCAAACAAAGAGAGATTTGCTCTCAAGGACATTCCTCTAAATATCTGCCAAATCTTTGGAGGCCAAAATGCATCGTTCCTTCCAGCCTCCAGCCTGTCCTACCCAGTTCCCGACCATGACTATTTCAGCATCTAGATTCAGGCTCTGTCAGGAAGCCATACAGATGTTTCTCTTTCCAGGGGTGTTAGTGTCTGAGGGTTCTGCCCACTTTCCTCTCCCCTCTCCATCTGTCAACAGAAGCAGTAGTGAGTTTATTTTCTTTTTAAGTTAAATTTCGGGTTAACATTGGTTGACAACATTATATAAATTTCAGTGTACAACTTTATAAGACAACATCTGTATACTCACCACTCAAAGTCTAGTCTCCTTCTGTCACATATACTTGACCTCCTTGACCCTCTTTATCGTCCCTCACTCCCCCATTTCTCTCTTATAACCACCATACTGTTGTCTGTATTTATTGTTTTTTTTTGTTGTTGTTGCTTTTGTATTATATCCCACGTATGGGTGAAATCATATGGTTCTTTTACTTTTCTATCTGATTTATGTCACTTAGTATAATACTCTTAAGATCCATCTATGTTGGTGCCAATGGCAATATTTCATCATTTTTATACCTGGGTAATATTCCGTTGTATGGATGTACCACATCTTTATTCAGTTATCTGTCAAAGGACACTTAGGTTGTTTCCATGTCTTTGCTATTGTGAATAATGTTGCAATGAACATGGAATATGTGTATTTTTACAAATAAATGTTTTCAAATATTTGGGACAGATACCCAGAAAAGGAATTGCTGGATCATACTGTAGTTCTAAGTTTTTTGAGGAACCTCATACTGTTTGCCATAGTGGCTGCTCCAATTTACATTCCCACCAACAGTGCATGTGGGTTCCCTTTTCTCCACGTCCTCTCCAACACTTGTTACTTGTTGTCTTATCAATAATAGACATTCTAACAGGTGTGAGGTGGTATCTCATTGTGGTTTTGATTTGAATTTTCTTTATAGCTAGTGATGTTGCACATGTTTTCATATATCTGTTGCCCATCTATATGTCTTCCTTGGATCTCCAAAGCTGTCCTTGGTACAGTGGGACTCATGCAGTTTGGGGCTGTGAAGCTTTGCGTTGCTACATGCATCAGTTGGTATATCTGAGTATTGTTTTTCTTTTTTTATGTGGGGGGGGCAACTTTTATAATCAGTGCAAATAAACCTGTGATATATCAGTTAAGCTGGGAACGGTTGGCTGAAGTTACAACAGTGAAAAAATCTCAGCAGCTCAAAACAGCAAGTATTTATTTCTCACACTTCCTGTCTGAGGAAGTGGCTAGCCCCTTGCTGCTTGCCTCTGTGATCCTCACTAGGATTGAAGACAGTGCAGACTGCAATACTGGGGGCCCCCAGGGCAGAGCCACACCAACCAGAGTTCTGGGAGCAGGGGTGCAGTCCTGCCATGCTGGGGACAGAAGGCAGAAATCATCTCCTCTTACTGGGACTTTAGAAGGTCTTGGCTCTTGAGGCATTAAAGCTGTTCTTTATTCCCTGGGAGCTCAGAGAGCGTCAGGAGAGTCTGATAGAGGCTTTCGTTGCTGTGGCGGGTTTGGGGGCCAGCTCAGGAGGGTGCCATTGCTGATCCGAATGATCTGGCTGAATAGTCTGGCCGCAAAAAGTGATTCTAGAGACAGTTATCAGAGAGCTCTTAAACTTGTTCTTTTCTTTAGACACCAGATTTTACCTCCTCCTCAGAGGCTGAAATTAGTTAAATGGGGGCAATCTAGAGTGGGAGGGAAGATTCTAGTCATCTCTACATGGAATTTGAAACCAAATTATCTGATTTCCTTAGTTTTTAAATTCTACCATAGCCAAGGAAGTTTGGGAGATCCGCCAGTTCTGACAGAAATGTTCCTCAGTCTCCAGAGCAGCACCTCCCCTCTGTGGGTGCCTCCAAGGGAATTCGGGACATCCGTGTGGGGGAAAATGCCTGTCTCCCGCAGAACTAAGAGAAAATTCACATTCCATGTGACTAACCGCACTGTTCTATTTTAGGGCGTCTTTTCTCCTCCAGCTCAAACTACGTTTTTAGTTGATAATCTTTGCATCGACTCATGTACTGCTGCACACCAAAAAATGATGAAACTCTCTTTTAATAAAAGTATTTTCAGGCCTAGGATGCGGCAGCAAGTAAGTTTGGTGATCCTGAGATGCTTTCTGTTCTCAAGCATCAAGGAAGAGCCCAGCTCTTTTTGCATGAGCCTGGACAGGGCTGATTTGCGGGTCCAGCAAAACACCAGAGAGATGAGCAGGGCCAAGGGGTCGGGCTTGGGAGGCCTGGCTCCGAGACTGCCCATGTGGCTGCTAGGTGTCCTCTGTTTCCTCTCCCTAGGTGGCTTCTTGAGTCTCCTCTCTCCCCACCCAGTGTATGAGTGGTACCAGCAAAGACTGCAAAAGACCAGTCAACTGAAGTTCTGACCGTCATTAGAACAGCCCTCTGTCTAGTTAGTTCATATTCTCTAGAGCCACAGTACCCGGTGCATTTTAAAATTATTCAAATTTTAATGTGAGGTAATTAATTAGATAAGATTTAGTTTTTTCACTTACAATAGACACTTTTCAAGGGCCTGAGAACTAGTGACCACTATCCTGTACAGCACAGATTTGACCCATTTTCATCGTCTCGGAAGGCCTCTGTCCAGTGCTGCTGTGGAGTGCGAGAACCTTGGCCCAGCTCCTCGCTTTGAATCAGGCCACACAGGGTCAAGGGTCTGACCAGCAGTAAATGGACCCTTCTAGATCAGCTGGCCTCTCCTTGTGTAGTCAGCCCTGGCTGGTGTCATCAGGGTGGCCATAGGTAGGGCCAATTTTAAGAGGAGGGCCGTGGGTGAAGCGTTGTCTTACAATAAGTTACTGTCTTGGCTCGGACTTAAAATCTACTTTGTTATAGTGTCAGTCATGCTTGGGAGTCATCTCCTGCCACCTCGCTCCCCAGCACCAGCAGCAGGATTGTATGAGCAGGCAGAAACGAGTCCTCAAATCAGCTTCATGTGGCTAGTCAAACCAGAAAACAAGTGTTATGCTAAATTTGAGTCCTTTGAACTAGTAGGACCAGAGGAACCTCACTCATATGGGAGAATTTTGCTGCCCAGGTGGTGCCCTGAGGATACTAGGGCTAAATTAACAAAACACATGAACACCAAGCTGCCGAACTCCAGCCTGAATTTCCAGCTTTCATTCGTGAGCACCTTGGGAGCCCTCTGTGGAAGGTGTTTTGTCACCACTCTGCTCAGCTCCACACTTGCTAACAGTGGCAGGTAGACCAACCACTCAGAAAGCATGGAACCACTCTGCCAGTGGGTACATTCTGTCTAATGGGGAGTGTGGGTGGCTGAGCTGGGGCGGGGTCAGGTGCAGTCCATGGAGCCAATGTGAGCAGAGTCGGGCTCCTACCACCCCTATCCTGTGCAGCTATAAAATGGTGGATGCTGGGGAAAAGCAGCCACCAGGAGCAAAAAAGACATAGGGGAAGCTACTAAGGTGACACGTCAGAGCTAAAAGTTACCTAGATGGTACTTTCTGTACTATCTGTAAGAGCAGCATCAGCTTATAAAAAGGAACATGTAGTCTGTTCATTACCTAATTTATCAAGATAATCTGGTCACTTGGGTACTTCACAGGCTTTGGATGTTTCTTCACCTAAATGTTATCTGGGTACTTGCATTGAAGTTACACCTAAGACACGTTTGATTATTTTGATAACATGAATCTCACAGGAAGGAGTCTACAGAGAGGGTGTGTTGAGCTTCTCCTGAGTTAGTTCCCTGAGTTGTGAAATTTTAATAAATCTGTTCTCCAGCTAGGTTTAACTTGTAGATTGCTTCTTTCTCTTAAATTTGGTAATTTTGCTAAAGTGGAAGCCTTTTTACTGAGGTTTATCATAAAATCTCACAGAGCAGGGGGATCCCCAATCCCCAGGCTGCAGACTGGTACTAGTTCATGGCCTGTTAGGGACTACGCCACACATCAGGAGGTGAGCGGTGGGTGAGCAAGTGAAGCTTCATCTTTATTTGCAGCCACTCCCCAGTGCCAGCATCACCACCTCAGCTTCACCTCAGATCATCAGGTATTAGATTCTCACTGGTTCCTGGTGCCCAAAAGGTTGAGGACCGCTGACAGGGGCTTGAGGGCTGGTATTGTCTGTAGATCTCAACCATGCTTTTATCCAAAATAATCCTTAGATGGTGAGTCCAGGCCAGCAGAGTTCAGCTGCTGCTAGCACTGTCTATTTGTTGAGCTGATCTGGGTGTTGCAGTGGCCAGCCTACCAGTCAGATGCCAACGAGGAGAACATTAGGATGTATGTTTCTTGGTTTCATTTAGTGTTGTTAGTTCCAAAATATGTCAGCTATCTAGAATGGGAAATTTGGTTATTTCAAAACTCAAAATCTTATAAAGAATCACAAAGCTTAATAAATGAAACATAAAAGGGCTAAAAGGACAAAAAAGTCTTTAAGCTCAGGTTTTAAATCTTGCTCCCTCTTTTTTGTGATCAAGTCCTTCTCAAAGTCACTTTGTTTATCTCTATAATAATTCTAACTAGTTCTTAGATTTTTGTTATTTTTTGTGATAAATATAAAATTCATCATTTTAACCATTTTAAGGTGTACAACACAGTGACATTTAGCATGTCCACTGTGTTGTACAATCCTCACCTTTGTCCAGTTCCAGAACATTTCATCACCCCAAAGGGAACTCTGTGCCCGGTAAAGGGTTACTCCCCATTCCCCTCCTCCCAGACCCTGGCAGTCTCTGTTCTGCTTTCTATCTCCATGAATTTGGCTACTCTAGGTATTTCATGTTAGTGGAATCATAAAGTATTTGTCCTTTAGTGTCTGGTTTCTTTCACCTAGCATATTTTCAAATTTTGTTATCAAACCCAAGTTCCTGTGCCTGATGCCATGAAAGGGAAGGTTTACTGACTGAGAAGGTGCCAACTGAGAAGATGGGAGACCTAATGGTGCCTCAGATCCATTTTGCTCACTAGACTAGATTAAGGGTGTTTAAGGGGTTGGGGAAACAGCTATGTGAAAGTGCTGGTGGGGCAAGTTTTAATTGGAAGACCTTGGAACTGGGCCATTTATGGTAAAGGGGAGTCAACACCGGATCTTCCTGGGCAACAGACTCTTTACTTCTGAAAAGGTTCCGGTGTTCAAGTTCTGCTTGCATCCTGGTCTTTTGGTTCTGTGTGTACTGCGGGGAGGGTGGCAAGACTGGTCTGGATGCAGCTGGATGGCAAAGTTTCCTCCACGACGTATGCTTTAGTTGCGTGACTTGCAGTTTTGGTCTGTTGTCTCTGAAAAGCAGCTCAGTATCTTGTTAACCTTTCCCCATTTGCCCTGAGATAACTTGTGGATAACAGTCCTAACCTTACCCCCAAAGTTTGCCATTAAATATCTTGCTTTTATTATTATTTTCACCTTGCTCTAGTATATTCGTATATCCATAGTCTTTGGAAACAAATGACATCATTCTATTTATAGCATTCTGTTTTTAGTAGTTCAGTTGCTGAAAAACATAGCATTCTACACAAGTTGCACCTTTTATTTTTCTAAATGGGAAAAGGGTTAAACAAGAAAGGAACATTTTGAGCTGGTTCTGCAGTTACAGTTTTATCTATGTTGTAGTAAACATCAGAATTTCATTCCTTTTAAGACTACTATTCCATTGTGTATATACACATTTTGTTCATGCATTCATCTACTGATGGACATTTGTTCTGCTTCTGTCCTTCCTTTGGCTATATGCATAGAGCTGCAGTGAACACTTTTGGGAATTTGCTTGAATACCTGTTTTCAATTCTTTGGAGTATATACCTAGGAGTGGAATTGCTGGGTCATGAGGTAACATTACTGACCTTGGGTTCTTAGGCTCTCTGTGTAATAGAAACAAGAGGCCAAACCAGAAGCTCAGACAAGGTTTATTGGTCAAGCACAGGGAGATAACACAATGAGAGAAGCAATCCACTTGGGGCATTACGTAGGGCAGAGTGAAGGAGAGCTTACAGTCAGCTAGAGTAATCCTCTCTTTTCTTCCTGGTCATAGCCCTTGCACAGGTGCAGTCAGTGATGAGGGCCTGGTGCCTGCTCCATAGGCTCAAGATGGCAGTGCATGTAGATGTGGGGGAAGTTTTGTGGTTGGAAAGTTGCTTATCTCAGCCTCAGCCAGTAGCTGAACTGGGTGGTACTGGATCTGGCAGTTAAAGGAGTGGAGCAGAGCCCCGTCCCTATTCTGTCTCAGTAATTCTGTGTTTATGTTGTGGGGGAACTACTATACTGTTTTCCACAGTAGCTCTTTGATTTTACTTTTATCTACAGTAAAGTGGAAGATGAGGGACTGTGTGTTACATGTGGGCACGTTTGTAGCATTGAGAAAGCAAAAGACAGGGAACTCAACTCAAGCCCACATTACAGTAGGGGATGTGTCTTACATTCACCAGCCTCCTCTGTGTGCATGGACTGGGCTCTGAGGAGTCAAGGGAAACAGGAAAATAGATTAAGGAAGTTATTTGTACCAATGTCCTTGACCCTGGCATGATGCCAGGGCCCACCCTCCTCTCAATGATGTTCAGACCTTATCCCACACCCACTGAACATATGTCACCAGGCCAGGGTCTGGCATCTATTTTTCTTGCTGCATTGTTAATGCTATTGATTGTGGTACTCAGTCAGGGATGATAACCATAGCTAAAGTATCAGATTTTAAGGCATTTTCATGAGATACTGATACTCTCAGGCAAGAGCTTGCCCCGTGCCAGATGTGCTTTCTTTCTGGTAGTCCTCACGTTAAGTGTTACCATTATCACTCTTGCAAAAGGGGAAACTGAAGCCTAAGGCCACACAGCTGTGAGTGGAAGACCTGGGGCTCCAGCCAGCACTGATGCTCTCTGAAGGCTGCTCTGGCTGCCTCTCGAGCTTAACACTCACAGGAGAGGTGAGAAGGAAGTATGTTGGGGGGCTTACTGAACAGAGAGATTGATCCTCTTATCTCAAAGAACAGCTTTTCTCCAGACAGTGGCATTTGCCTGTATATATGAAGGATACTTTGAGTTTATTTGTGGAGATGCAGGGTCTGCCACTCCAAGCAAAGGTGGCAGCATGAGCAAAGGAAAGGGGCATGGTGTTCTGGGTACATTTGGGGAAGAGTGAGTGAGAAGGCTTAGCTAGAGCAAAGGGAGCTTGATGAATAATGGTGTAGAAGATAATTGGAAAGGAGCTTTGGGGCCTTGTATGTCAGGAGAGGTGTTTGGACTTTGTTTTGTAGGATGTGAGATGGACAGTTGGAAGTTTTGGAGCATGGGAGGAGGGTGACCAAGAAGATTGCTAGGACTACAGGACCCTGGGACAGTAGGACAGGGGAAGAGGCAGTGGAAAAGAGAGGAGGTCATGAGGACCTGGGCCAGTGTGGATGGCACTACAGTGACAGAAAGTGGCAAGCCTGAGCAGTCACCTGAAAGTGGGTTGTGAAACAGAAGGAGAAGGCAGAAGTGACACTATGCAGTGTAACCAGGAGACCAGGAGGTAGAGGTGCCCCAGGGACAGGGGCACAGAAATGACAGTGGGTCACATGTGGTGTAGTGCAGTCTATTTAAGAAAACAGGGCTTGGAATTCAGTTTAGAAGAATTTTTTTTCTGAAATGGTTAGATTGATAAATCTACAATTATCCTAGAGGTATAGGATTCCAATGGACATATATTTTGATGGGTTAAATTCCATGGATCTTGTAGGAGCTATAGTAATGACACTTCAGTGTAGCCAGGCCAACAGAGCTGGAGGGTGGGGACCAGGATCCCACTGGGTAAGTGGGTCAGCCCTGAATGCCCTAACAGTTGGCTTTGCCTCCTTGCAGGAATGAATTTCTCCACTACATGAATAAAACCATTAACTTGCTCCGTTTTATGCTTCTTGCCACCACATGAATAATGCCCATCTTATTTTGCATGTGTCTGTCACTTCTCAGGGTTTGCAAAGGTTGTGTATAAATTTGTAAGTTATTCCTTCTTTACATGCACAAGGCAAACTTGTTCCTTAATGAATCATTTGATGAATCTTTTAAAAAGTGAATAATCTTCACAAGCCAGTTTTTTCCTCTGTAAATTCTTTTGCCATTTTTGTTTTTGTGAGATACAACTGTGCTGGCATCAAATTACTCTCTGAGTAGGGGAATCAAACCACCAGTGTAGTGGACGAGCCCATCCGAGACCTGACAGTGTCCATAGGAAGTGGAATGTAGCCAAAATATCACTGGTGTCCACAGGAAGCTCACAGCATCACTGCATGTAACTGTTATTCTTAACTAGTTAAGACCTTAGTTTTAGAACCTCCAGCTCCTATTCCAGAGCTGTGTTATCCATTAAGGTAGCCACTGACCACTCTTGGAGAATAATTGCTATATCGGACATGTACAGAGTGTGTCCAGCAGTGCAGAAAGTTCCTTTGGGTGGCACTGCTCCGGAATAATGAATACAAGACAAGGGCAGTAGGTTTTACTGGACTGAAGTTTACTGGCAAAAGGTTTTGTTTTATGATTTATTTTTTGGGGTCTCTCATATCAAATGTGAACCCTCAAAGTGTGTCAGAGGGCTTTTTCTCCATCATGAGACAGAATTGTCCAGTGGGAAAAGTCCAGCCCCAACTTTGGACTGTTAACTGAGTAATACTAAGCAAGGTAAATTACTTTGTTCCTCGAGTCTTATAATTCTTTTCGTGCTCAAAAACAAAGCAAAATATACCTCTGTCCATATCTGAGTGGTATGGTTTATATACTAAGAGGCAGCCAGAAAATATCTTAGCACAAAAACATATATGCAGAATAGCAGTGAGTTTTTGGTGTAAGCAGAGGGAGCAGTGAGTGCGCATGCCGACAGATGTCAGAAACTGAGCACATACGTGCTTGGTATACATACTCTGCATGGCCTTTCCCGACAGCTGGCCTAGGAGGGTGCCTCCTGTCTTAATAGAGGTGTTCTCGTCCAGAGCCCGCCTCTTGTACTCTTGGGACTTGTGACCTTTAGCGGAGTGGAGAGGTAAGTGCTCTTTGCTGCCTGGGCACAGAGAAGCCTTCGCTGGTGTGGAAGGGTCAAGTATAGCATGGCCACCTGGAAGGCCCTTCACTTACTTACTAGAGAATGGGGAACCTTTTGAAATGTGGTTTTGGGTCTCACTGTGTGAGATTTCATGTGAATGTATCAGAGTTTTGTCACCTAACTGGCAAAAATTTCTAATATTTAGGGAGTTGCTGTAGTCAAAAAATAGTTTTCTAGCATGGCATTCTAAAGCAAAAAAACAAATGAAGCTTTCAAAGAAGGGAGAACACAAGGGTTGCTAAAGGAGATGTTCGGAACTGGCTTTGTTGAACTCAGGGCCTGGGGAAGGTCACACTGATGTCCTGGTTCTTGGTTTCATTTCTTGCAGCACATTTACACAACTCCAAGTTGGGCTCTCAGAACCATAGGGCCTCTATCTGGGGACTTGCTGGATAGGAGGAGGCTGGTGGAAGGAGGGCATGAAACTCACACTTCCCTCTCTGGGTGCTGCACTGGTGCTGACACAGGAAGCTGCCCCCTGATAGTGGTTGACTGTATGCCTCTCGCCGGTGAAGAGGGGTCAGTGCACTTGGTGCTTCTACTTCAGACACTGGCCTCCTGTCCACCACAGGTAAACAGATGGGTGTGATGTTGCTGTCATCTCACTACACAGGCGGCCTTTAAAAACACAGTCTGCAGCATGAAGAGAACTTGTCACTTATCTTAGAGAGTCTCTCTGCTTTTTTCTAAAAAATAGGCTTTATTATTTAGAATCATTTTAGGTTCACAGTAAAACTGAGAGGAAGGTACAGAGACTTTTCATATGCCCCCTGCCCCCTCCCAGTTAACATCTGCCACCAGTGATGAATATTTCTTACCATCACTGACACATCATCATCACCCAAAGTCCACAGTTTGCATTAGGATTACTCTTGGTCATACAAATTTTGTGGGTTTGGATAAATGCATAATGACATGTACCCATCTTTATATAGTGTGGTACATAGAATAGTTTCACTGCCCCCCAAATCCTCTGCGCTCTGCCGATTCATCCCTCCCTACTCCCAACCCCCAGAAACCACTAATCTTTACTATTTCCACAAGGTTTGCCTTTTTCAGAATGTCATAAAATTGGGATCATATAATATGTAACCTTTCCAGATTGACTTCTTTCATTTAGCAATATGCATTTAAATCTCCTTCATGTATTTTCATGGCTTGATAGCTCATTTGTTTTTAATGCTAAATAATATTCTCTCGTCTGGACATTTATTTATTTTTTCACTTCCTAAAGGACATCTTGGTTGCTTCTTAGTTTTGACAAGTATGAATAAAGTTGCTCTAAACATCTATGTGCAGGTTTTGTGTGGACGTAGTTTCATTATTCACTTTTATGGTGTTGGGTTCATAAGATCATAGCTGCACCTCCCACTTGAAGAGTTTTCTTGGCAAGGCTGGACTCCTGGAGTGGCAGTTCTCTTTTCTGAGCTAACAGTGGTTCTGTGTCAGGCCTTACCCTTGGTCAGCACCCTTGACTGTGATTCTACTCCCACCCCTGGGGAATTAATTCCA
Organism: Macroglossus sobrinus; assembly: GCA_004027375.1. NCBI lineage: Eukaryota > Metazoa > Chordata > Mammalia > Chiroptera > Pteropodidae > Macroglossus > Macroglossus sobrinus. Next base: position 517,380 of record PVKZ01000178.1, read on the forward strand.
AGAGACAAGAAATGGAGAGAGGAACAACCCCAGTTTTTGATCTCTCTTCACCTGTTGGATCTCAGTACAGAAACTCTACCTCCATCCTAGAGAAGATACCCCGCCACCCCAGGCTCCCCCAGCTCACTAGATCAGAGGGATGTGTGCCATGTGGCTTTGCTAAGTGGCCCAGGTCATGGTGAGGACTCAGTTCTGGCCCGGTTCCTGCTAGGCTTTGACTCCTGTGTTCTAATGCTCCTTCTAAGGTACAGGGTGGTCAGAAAGTTCTCTTTGGTTTCAGTGAATTGCTGTTCCTGAGAAAAGAGAACTGACTCATGCGTAAATGACTTCAGATGCATAAAATTACTTCTTTATTTTTATATCACAATATTAAGAGGGATGCTTGTCCTTTGAGAAGAAACGTTTCAACAAATGTAACTCTCTTGATGACTGCCTTCACAGTGTCCTGGAATGTCAGGAATAACCCCATCTGTCTGGGGTTTAGATTTCTAATGGAGGCCAATAACTGGAGTCTGGGTCGAGAGGAAAGACGAGTATGGTCAGTGGCATTGCACTTGGCTTGAGAACCAAGAGGCCTTGGGCAGATTTGCTGCCTTTACTGACCAAAGCCACAGCACAGGTGAGGGGGAGACCTGCGTGTGAACAGAAAGCAGCTTTTACAAAGTGTGTGTGCGTGAGGTGGGGGGAGGATGGCTACTAATGATCCTTACTCTCCTTCTATTTCACTAAACCATCAGCAGGCTAAATTTGGGTATGTAAAAAAGCTCCCTTTAAGCAGAAAATCCTAGTGATACTAAGAGTGAGAGGTGAAATCCTTGTCTAATTTCAGATTAAGCAAAACATAAACATTTGGCAAATGTCAAGGCTGTAAAGTCATGCAAGCAGAAGAGTCACTTTGAAATTTGAAGCGTAGCCCCAGATGTTTGGGAGTATTTCCATTTGACTGTTCCTCCCTGCATGACTGGCCGTGTTCCTCCAGACGCGAAAACCCCACTCCCAAACGTTCACTCTTCTCCAGTTTACTGCACATACCGTGTAGGAGGGAGGAGTACCACTGAGTGTTCACTGACTAACGGACAGTTGTGTAAGAAGGAACAGGCAGGACTGCTCTCAAAGCCTCATTTATCAGAGTGATGCCAGATAGTTGTGGTTTGCTCTTGCAAGTGTGTGTGTTTAAAGTCAGGATGGACATAAGCAGTTTCTGGTGGGAGTCATCACGTGCGTGCCAACACTCGGGTGGGGGGCAGCATTTGTTTCTTTAGCTCAGCTGTAGAGAACAGGCTCCCATGAAGCCAGAATGGTCCCACCAGGCAATTTCAAGCAAGATGAATGGTGCCAAGGAAAGCCCAGGTGCTGACCTTTCCGTGTGTTACCACCCAATCTAAAGACAACGCATAAAAGATAAGCCACAGTTAACCTGGCCCAAGGCCACCCCTTCGGCTCAAAGGCAGAGCATGGCTTTGGAAGAAAGAGGGAGGATTCTGGAACCAGAACCAACTGGAACATCTTGCCTCCTGCCTCCTGCACATGCAGCCAAGTGGATTAAATGTGCACTGAAATTTTACTTCAAAACTTCTCTGAGAATATCCTAATTTAAAGTCTGTGTTCCAGAACAGATGAAAAGCACTCGTCAGGCTGGGATTAAAGATGGGAAAATGAATTGGATCTCTGTCTCCAGAGCAGCATCAAGCCTTTAGTTTTTACCATCCCCCGGTACAGAGGCTTCTGGCACAGTGATCATGTGTGTCTGAGTGACAGGAACTTTTATCTGTACCAAGGTGGGGAATGTTTTGGTTTCCTCTCCAGTATCTTATTCTTGGTTGTTGCCCTATAGATGTTAAATAGTGACAGCAGCACGATTTTGCAAGGGCCAAGGGTTAAGTTTGTTGCATTGTTTGAAACAGAAAAAATGGGTCCCTGTGGTATTTTGATATAAACTCTACATTTATTTCCTCTTTTCCTGAACCAATGGCTGTACAGACACAAATGGTCCTCAACTGTGTTAGCCTGAAGGCCCAATGGAGACCCATAGAACAGGAGTTCCCCAACTCCCAGACCGTGGACCAGTTCTAGTCCATGGCCTGTTAAGAACTGGACCGCACAGTAGGAGGTGAGCAACAGGCCAGAGAATGAAGCTTCATCTGTATTTGCAGCCGCTGCCCAGCGCTAGCATCCCCACCACAGCTCTACCTCAGATCATCAGGCATTAGATTCTCATAGAAGCACAGGTCCCTGGTGCCAAAAAGGTTGAGGACCACTGCCATAGAACACCTAGTGCTTTCCTTTAAATGTCCAGGGCCTAGAGATTTATTTACAAGCTTTGCCTTTTCACTCTACAGCTTCTTATGGCAGTGACTAATCTGGAGAAATACAAGTCAGTACAGTTCTACGTTTTCTATGCCCAAAGGAAAGGGAGCCCACATGGCAGAGAGCAACCCCAATGGACTTGTTCCAGAGCAAGAAGCGTCCCTCTCCCATTATCGCTTACAATCCCTGTCATTTTTAAACATTAGCTTTATTCCTACCCCCACCCCTCTTTTTAAAGTATGCTGCCTTGTGGAAGCCTGGCTGGAGCTAGTGAGTATGTCTGGCCCGTCCCTCCCAGGCCCCTCCTGCCCTCCTGTCCTAGACATTCTGGCCATACCCTTACCCCCTTCATGTACCTCAGAGCCTTTTCCAGCCAGACAGAGGCTTTCTGCTCCCTTGGAAGAGAAAAGGCAAGTAATAATGTTGGTGCTTTGCCTTGCATTTAGGGTTTAGAAATCTCCCCCATTGTGAAGGGCTAGAGGGCAATGACAGGGTGTGTTATGCTGGAGGTCCCAACATGAGCAGTTTCAATGAGCTGCTGCTTTGAGCCTGGCCTGGAACCAAATCCCTGGGATGGAGAAAGGATTTTTGTGCTAACTTGGATTTCAACTGGCCAGTCACCTCCTAGGCAAGCTGAAAGGCAGGGAAAAGCAGTATGCTGGCTGCCAGCTTGGAGTTTCACAGGCAGCTCAGAACACTAAACACAAGCTCTCCACCCCAAACAATTAAATACTAGCCTTGGGATTGAAAGTTTAAAAGAGAGTTGTTTTGCACTATCTGTATGACTGTGGCTGCAGTTTACACTGTGTTATCCCTTAAGTCATCTTCGCATTCTTGCCTTTAGCTCTGCCCCTCATTCCCCACTTAGGAGTAATGGTTGAGCTGTCGTCTTCTGCACAGACCTTTCTCCTCTACCAGGCAAACTTTTACTCATCTTTCAAACCCTAAGATATCTTGCCCTATAAAGCTATTTTTTCCTCCTCGGGCTGTTTTGCTATTTTTCCTCCCCTCCTTTCAAGGCTTTGTCATGAACCTTTATCCTTAAAGACACTGGCCATGCTGTATGGCCTTTCTCATGGTTTTGGTGAAGACTAGAATGCAAGTAGCTGTGAGCCCCCAAGAACAGCAGGTGCTCACTTAATGTCTGTGGGATGAAGGTGACTATTCTCTACACCCAATTTCTGTGACCATTATTAGTAGTCCTTTTCCCTGTTCATGTGGCTACCTCTGGAAGGTGGTCCTCGTTGGGAAGAGAGTGCATGAGAACCAACAGGAGAGGTCACACATATGGTAAGGAGTAGGGCAGAGATTTGAATCCTGTGGCTGTGCCTATGGCTTGTTTTATGGAATCCATTCATCTCATATTTTGTCTTCCTCTTTTCTTGCTGCCCTCTATTTTTCTCAGCATTGTTGTCTTTTTCAAAGAATGCTGCCTCCTCATGGTGTAGAGAAGTAGAAAAATAGAAAAACAGCTTCAGTTTTTTCTTTTTTGCCTCCAATGATGTTTCAGTCTTAATTTGCTCTAGGACTCATTTGTTCATCTTTCTGGCAGTCTGGGCGTATCCATAGAGCTTTCCTCCAACACCTTATTTCACATGAGTCTATGGGAGCTGATCAGGGCTGCTGAAGACAGGACATTGTTGATGTTACTCATTCATAAAGTCATCAGGAGTCAGAGCTGACCCAGTGGCACATGACAATGAAATGTGAACACAGAGTCAAAACCTGCAGGTGAACAAGCAGTGTGATGCAAATGAATTATTTCTGGAGGAAAATCAAGCTCTCTAGGAACAGTGCTTTGCTGGGCATGTGTAGAGAGGCAGAGGGTGGGATGACCGGTGACCATGGACTTTGATGCCAGACCCAGGTTCAAATCCCTGCCCTACTCCTTATTATCTGTGTGGCCTAATACAACTTCCTTAATCTTCCTGTTATATAATGTGAAGATAATATCGCATATCTTGCAGGTTTTTTTAAAAGGAAGATTAGATTGTATAAAAAGCATCTAAGATTGTTTCATAGGAGCTCAAAAATGGCTGCTGTTTTCATAACTTATAGCAATGTAAGTAATGGTGATCATTGATTAAGTGTTACTAATAAGAAATAATACTCATGAAGGACATGGACTCATGAGATGCCATAGTGCATGAACACGTCTCTGGAACTCTTCTTTATGTTCTTTGTACTCTTTGAGGTGTGCAGTCAGTAAGGGGACTCAAACCTTATGTCCTCACATTCATTTTTAATTAGACTATCCTCATCAAAATTCCATTCCTCTACTGTTTTGCCACTTAATTCAGTAAATTGGTATAGCAGATATGGTATGCAAATTACCCCCTCCTCACTTCAGAACCTTGTTCACTGCCAAAGCTGGCATGGATTAGAAGCATTTGAAGTGGAAATTAGTTGAGTCAGGGTAGACAGTTGTAGAATTTTTACTATCTGCTTACAGTATTTTAAAAATTAGATTATGCTTTGTTTCCATTTAACAAAGAAAGACAAATGGTGGTGGTGTTTTTATTAAAATAGAAATTTAAAAAACACTCTTCAGTGAGTGGATGGGTTATAGGAGATGAGGCTAATCAACAGAGGATTAAATTTTGCTGCACCAATTTAGAGTCTTGTCTAGATAAAACTCTCTTGTAGCAGAATAGATCTGGTAAATATAAATAAACTTGTAGCCGATGTCAACCCTGGTCCTCTGTCATGCAACTCAAGGAAAGACATTTCTAGAGAGGGCCTACTTTCAACAGCCATTATGAATGCTAGGAGATATGTATAAGTAAGGGTTTGGTTACATGTTTACATCAAAGACTGGCCACGAAAATTCCAAAGTCCTGACCAAATACCAAAGGATTACCACTGCTCACCTAAAGTCCTGGTGTGGTTAGGACTTCAGGACTTCTGTGAAGTGGAGATGGGACCATTTTCTGGCAGGTCTGAGCTCCGAAGATAATCAGTCCTGATAACTCAGTACCGAAGCAAATACCACATTTCAAGGAGCAGATGGCTTAAAAAAAAAAAAATCACCTTGATAACTGGAAGGCACAACAAGAAAGGGAAAGAGGAGATTGGAGGGGAAGGAGACAGAGTGAAGAAAAGGAAAGAGATGAGGAAATGGTTGGGGAGAAAAAGACAGAAAACAGAACACTTGGAATGACTTCTAACAGCTGGAATCCCCAAATAATCTCTACTCCTCTCTTTTTAGCAGAATTTTATGTATTTTGCATTTCCTGTTAAGGTTTTAAATTCAGATCCTCCTCTGTAAACCTACAGAGTCTGAGGGCAGCCAGGTCAGGCAGAGAAAAAGCCAAACCTGCGAAGTGATTCCGAAGGGCACCTTGACAGTTGAAAGGTATGGCAGGAGCCCAATATACTTAGCTAAGGAGTGCAAATGCTCCTTGCCTTAGACGTGAGCTTAAGTCAGCCAATAAAATTGTCAGTCTTAAGGAAGGTTAGATTTCTAAATAAGGTTGTAAATAATTTCACAAATCAGGCCTGTGCTGTCTAATAGCGTGTGCTGATTTTTTAGAGCTACTGCAAGAATAAATTGGCTGAATGAATCAATCTGTTGTAGTTGCCATTCAAATGTGAAAGGACAGTCCAATGCAGTAAAAACCTCTTTAAAAGGATGCATTCATTAACTGCGCACAAAGGGAATCAATGTAAGGATTTCTGATTCATTAAGGAATAGACTATCAGCTCATTTTTTGTTTTTGCAGCAGATGAGAATTCAAATGAGGTCCCTTCTCTGACTTGGAAAGCAGACTTCTGGTGTCTGCATATCTCAGCATGTTAGGATATGGGCAGACAGCTTTATTGCCATCAGTTGAAGTTCCACGCACAATCTTGTAATGTCAAGATGAGGCCAAGATTGGAAATGAATGAGAATAGACAACCATCATTTAAAAAGCTAAGTATGGGTTGTAGACACAGCTGTTAAGCTGTGATGGAGAGGGTTTTTCCTCATATTGTGTCAGTGTCCTTATCATCTACCCTTGAGGTTATTTCATTAAAATATTATAACAGATGCAGGGGGGGAACTTGCAGATATTTTGCTGCTTCACCTTTTGCTAGCCATGCTTGGGTTCCCAGCATGTACTCCAGAAAGAGGTCCTGGCTTCCACGGACAATGCAAAGAAAGGAAAGGGGAAGTGCATACTTGTGAAGTGGGAAGAAGAGCCAGGGGGCCATCAGGACTGTCTGGCTCATCAGGTCTTGGTCTGGAAGTTGTCAGGTGTTCCACAAGGGCTGAAACAGGACAAGTACCTGTAAAGCAGGTTACATAGAAAAAGATACAATGAAAAAGAGACCTGTGAAACTCTAGCTCTAGGCTCTGCATTTTCTCCATGAATGGGACTTGTGTGAATAAGAAATTACAAATACACACACAGAAACACACAAATATATATACCATCCCAAAGAATATTTAGTGAGATTTAAAATAATAACCCAAGAGCATTCTCTGCTAGTAATTTGTAGCCCCACTCTACTCTCCCTCTCTCTCCAAGAGGATTATAAGTAGGCCTGGGTGGGACATACAATTTAAGCCTCAACCTAGTGGTTCTCAACATGACCTCATCTGATTGTGCTTCTGCACCAGGGCTAGTGGCTCCTGGACATGTAGGTCTGACTACGTGCTCTCTAGCACCTACCAAAGGAAATAGGAAGGATGACGGTACTTATGCTTCAGCCCACTTGCATGTGATGGTGAAGTTCAGAAGAGACGCTGGGCATGAAGACATTGTTCTAAATGGTAAACCTGTTTTATAGATGTTAATGACTGTTGTTAGTTTAGGGACCCAAATATTTCAGGGTGCTAATCTTTAGTTTTTTAAAGTTTAGTTTTGAAAGTTTTTAAAATGGCTTTTAGTATAGTCACAAAGTTATGCGGCTACCATCATTTAATTTTAGAACATTGTCACCACTTCAGAAAGAAACTTATACCCAGTAGGAGTCACTCCCTGTTCTGTCCCCCGCCCCGCCCCCAGTCCCTGGAAACCACTGTCCTACTTTTTGTCTCTGTGGATTTGTCTATTCTCAACATTTCATATAAATGGAATCAGATAATATGTGACCTTTTGTACCTGACTTCTTTCATTTAGCATAATATTTTCAAAGTTTGTCTTGGTTGTCACATGTATCAGTACTTCATTCTTTTTATGACTGGATAATAATGCATTGTATGGATATACCACATTTATTTACTATTTGTTTGTACCACATTCATCAGCTGATAGACATTTGGGTTGTTCTCACTTTTTCAAAAATTGTGGATACTCCTGCTATGAATATTCATGCACAGGCTGTGTGTGGACATATGTTTTCATCCATCTAGGAATAGAATTGTTGGATCCATTTTACATTCCCACCAGCAAAGTATAAGAGTTCTAGTTTGTCCACACACTTGCCAACATTTACAATTGTCTGTCTTTATGTTTATAGCCATCCTTGTTGGTGTGAAGTGGTTTTGACTAATCTTTTAGATTTTAAAATAATAATAAGGTTATAGTTACCACTTACCTTGGAAGGAAACCCCTGTTGATGATCTGTCAACTAATATTTGTAAAGCGCTAGTAAGTCCTTTGAAGGTAGTATTTTAGGAGGCAGAGTTGATTCTTTATTCTGGAATTCCTTGCTTTGAAGCCATTGATGTCTTCTGATAGTGAAATTGATGGAAATGACAATCACTGTATAAGCTCTGAGTGATACTGAGGAGAGGATGTGCAAAGACAGGAATATGAGCTTCCTAGAAATCTGCTTCTAATTCTGAGGATCAGCATTTTTTTTCCCCTTACTGTGCAGTGTGTTGAATCTCTACCACGTTTGTGTGTGCATGCATTTTGGACCACATCTCTCTGAAACAACAGTTGAGATATTGCTTCTCCAAACCCTCTCTTCCCATTTCTAAATAATAATGACTAATAGAGAAAACTGCAATCACACAGTTTTGGCAAGGAAGAGTCTATTCTGGGATGGGGCTTTGGCTTATGTTAAGAAATATTTTTAAAAATGCGTGTGTGGTTTTTTGTGTTTTGTTTTTTTCCTGCAGGCTAGAAGGAGGATGTGATGACTCTTACCAGACCCTAGAGGTCAGTGTGGGGGTTCTTGGCCACATTTCTCTGCCATGCTCAGAAACAATGCACTAGTCTTTCATTTTCTCTAAAGATCAGTGCCTCACTCCATCCCTCCAGCTGGCATTGCTGGAGTCAGGGTGGGTTGGTTTACACAGAGCAAGCCAAGAAATCATAGAGTCTTGGGCCTAAAGTAGATTTCAGGGACCACCTACTCTGTTTACTTTCTTGATTTCCTCTTACCCCCATCCCCAGTGATTCAGCCCTCTTTACAACATCCTCCAAAGTGGATGTTCCTGTCCTGTGTCTGTGTGGGACCCAGACTATAATAGAATTCACCACCTCCAGAGGCAACCCATTCCATTCTTAACTCTGACTGCTAGAAGGTTCTTTTCTACATGGATTCTAATTCTGCTGTCCAGTGACATCCTCCCTGTGGTCTGGGCTCTATCCTGTGGGCTGCTCTTCAAATGTTTGTCCCAATCTTTTACATGGTGACACTTTAAAGTATTTAAAAAGAGCCATTTCCCCCATCCTTACCTACCTGGTATCCAGGCCAGGCATCCCATCTGTTACCAGACCAAGAGCAGTATGTATGGACAGCCAGTCCCGCTGCTTTCCCTCCTCATCAATGCTGCAGTACAGTGACACTGTGTCGAACATGGACATCATAGGCTTTCTTTCCAAATCTGTGGGTAAAAAGTTCATAGAAGGTTAAAAGTGTGTGTGGTGCTCATGTTAGAAATGAATAGCCTTTATACTTTGTTTTTAGCAATACTTTTATTGCAAAACATAGACATAAAAGGCTATAAAATGTGTAAGCGTAGTTTAAAGAATGATAACATAATAAGAACCAGTGTGTCTCCCAGCCAGCCTGAAAATATCATGACCTAGAGGCCCTTTGGGTGGTTCTTCCTGTTGCTCTCATATCTTTTTTGCTTTTCTTTAGAGTGGTAAAACCACTTAAGGACACATATGTATGAGTCTCTAAATACTAGTTTCTTTAGTTTTATTTAGCTTCTCCTGGTGCTGAATATTACATACTTAGAATCATGTGTTCCTCTGTGACTTGCTTCTTCCACTCAGCAAACAATCAGCCATGTTGACATGTGATGATATTGTTCATTCATTTTTTCTGCTGGATAATGTTCCATGATTTGAGTACATCATACATTATCCACTTTACAGTTGATGTGCTTTCGGATGCTTCAGTTTTTGATGCACGTGTAGAAGCGTATTCTTACTCTAGGCAGTGGTCCCCAACCTTTTTGGCACCAGGGATTGGTGCTCCTATGAGAATCTAATGCCTGATGATCTGAGGTGGAGCTGAGACAGTGATGCTAGCACTGGGTAGTGGCTACAAATATCAATGAAACTTCACTTTGCTCTGCTTGTCCACCGCTCACCCTCAGCCTAGTTCCTAACAGGCCATGGATCAGTACTAGTCTATAGCCAAGGAATTGAGGACCCTTGCTCTAGAGAGCAATAGGCTGTATTTTTGGGGTATCATTTTTCATTCTCAGCAGCCTTGATGACAGACATTTTGTTCTACACCCTTGTCAGCACTTGTTATTGTCAGATTTTTTAATTTTTGCCATCTGGTGAGTGTGAAATGGCATCTGCTTATGACTCAATTTACAAATCTCTGATTACCAGTGCTGTGTTGAGTATCTCTTCATGGATTTGTGGGTCATTTGTGTTTGTCTTTATTACAATGCCTGGTGGAATTATCTGTCTTTTTCTTAAAGATAGATAGCATTAATCTAGTGTTTACTCTGTTGCCACTGTTCTAAGTTTGGGGTATACTAACTGTTTTAATCCTTCCCAGTAAAGTAGGTTTTATTCTGGGTGATGCCTGCCTCATAGGTGAAGGACCTGAGAGACAGGCAGAGTATCTTGCTCGATCCGCAGCTGGAAAGCACAGGGCATGGCACCCGGCTCTCTGTCTCTGGGTTTGATCTTAACCATGGCGTGTCTCTACCACTGAGTTATTCATATATTCTGGGGGTTAATACATTGTTTCTGAAATGTGTTGTAAATATCTTTTTCCACTTTGTGGATTGTCTTTTTTTTTTTTTTCAGTGTTCTTTGATGAATAGAATGTTTTTAAAAAAATTTTTTTGTTGTCAAACTGGATATATTTTTTTTTTGTGGTGAATGTTTTGTGTCTTTTTTAGAAAATCTTTTCCCAACTTGGAGCCTTATATTAGCTTCTAAAAGTTTCATAGTTTTGCTTTTCACATTTACGACTTTAATTTGGCTAGAAATAATTTTGTGTAGGGTATGAAGTGAGGACAGTTTTCCCCCATATAAATAATCCAATTTTGCCAGAACCATGTATTAAATATGCTAATCTTTCCTTACTGGTTGCAGTGCCCATGCTTATAACTACGTCATCTCTTTGTGCTGCTGGTTCTGGACTAATTCAGTTCCCTTGGTCTATTTGTCAATTCCTGATGCCACTACATGTTCATAAGTACTGTAACTTATTTAAAACCTTAATATCTAGTAGGATAAGGAACTTTGCTGTTCCATATAAATTTTGAGTCAATGTGTCAAGTACTTCAGACTTCTGTTGGGATTTACATTGGAAAGGCATTTGAACTATACACCAATTTGAGAGAAAATTACAACTTTTCTTAATCTTTTTACACGAACACATAATATTTCTTACTATTTATTTAGGTCATCTTTAACATCTTTTAGTAAACATTCATAATATTCTCCATAAAGACAATACACATTTTTCATTAAATCTATTCATAGTATCATTTATAATAGCAACAAAAATATTTTAAAATATTTTTGTACTTTGTAAAAAAGTATTTTTTAAGTATTATAGACTTTAACCGCTTGTGATCGTATGGAAAAAATAGTTGACTTTGTATATTAGTAGTTGTATCCAGTAACTTTGCCAAATTCTTATTAATTTCAAAAAATTTCCAGGTGTCATTTTGGGGTTTTTACATAGATAATCATATCTACAAATGACTGTAGTTTTGTTTCTTCCTGTCTCGTCCGTCTACATTTTATTTCTCTTTTGTCTAATGGCATCTCGGTACAGTGTTAAATAGGAATGACAGAAAAAGCATCTTTTCCTTATTCCTGATCTTAAAGATCATGTGTTCAATATTTTCCCATTAAGGCTGATGTTTGTTGTGAGAGTTTTGTTTGTATTTTTTATTAGGTTAAGGAAGTTCTCTTCTGTTTCAGTTTACTAAAAGGTTATTTTTGAGTTAAAATTTAATTTTGAATTCTATCAAATGATTTTTCTTTAACTTTTGAGATGATACAGTTTTTCTCTTTCAGTCTTCAATGTGATAAATGAGTAATTTTTCAAAAATTAAACCAATTTTATACTCCTGGTATAGCCAAGTTAGACATGATGTATTATGATTTTTTAATACATTGATGAAGTCAGCTGGAAAATTTTGTGTTTAGAAAATTGGTCCTCAGTGCAACCGGCATATTTCCTTTCTTGCTTCCATTAAGCATGTAGTCTATTAGAAGCCAAACTTTCTTAGGTAGTTTGGTAGAGTCCCCATTTTGAACAGGCCCAAAGCTCCCCACTCACCAGCACCAAAACGACCCAGCAGAAACTGGCTGTGGTGTTCACTTCCAGGGTTCCTGTGTTATTCTTTGACCTTTTCATAATCCTTCCATTTGTAGCAGCTCAGCAATGCATTTCTTTTTCTTGTTATTATGGATACTTTCAAATATACACAAGAGTTTAGGGTCTAGTGTAAGGACTCCATGTACATAGCATCTGGCATCAACCATTATCCAAATTTGGAATTCTTATTTTATATCAATCTCCATTTTTGGGGGGAATATTTTAAAGCAAATTTCAAGCATCATATTATTTCACCTGTAAATACTTCAGTATGTATCTCCAACAGATGAAGTCTTAAAAAAAAACCCATATCATCACACCTTTCAAAATTAACAATAATTCCTTAATAGCAATCCTTAATATCAATTCCCTGATAGACTAAAATATATTTTCATGCATTTTTGTTTGTTTGTTTTAAATAAGATTCATACACAGCACTGGATTATGTCTCTTCCATTTCTCTTTATCTCTAGTAGTGCTACTGGTAGTCTCTTCATGCCAGTAATTTGTTGAAGGAACCCAGTCATTCATTGTTCTGTATAATCTCCAGTCTTGACCTTGCTGGGTACACCCTGTGTTGTTATTTGTCCTGTTCCTGTGTTTCCTGTATATTGGTCTGATTAGATTTTTCTGTTTTCTTGTTTGTTTTTTCCAAGAACATTTCACAAGTGTTGCAGTGAACCTCCAGTTACAGCAATGCATTTCAAAAAGAGTCGTTTTACTTTTCACCCTAGTGTGTTAGTTGTTTCAGTTAGAAAAGTTGTCTGGGATGCTTGGATCTGGTACTGATAGGAATGAAGTCCAGAAATAGTTTTCACTGAAGTGACTAGTCTCCACTTTAGGCTCCTGGTTATGCACCATCCTGTGATCTGGAAGCATGGTTCTCCTCATCCCTAAGCCTTTGTGTTTATGAACTAGAGAAACTCATGATCACTTTGGTGGCAGGAATGTGACAGTACCTCCCATGAGCATTATATGTCATCCAGAGTTGGAATGTGCGAACATCAAACATGGTCTCCGCCCTCTGACCCAGGATCGGAAGCTGAGCCTTCCCTCTGGACGTTGATGCAGTGGTCATGGTGAGCCCCAGCCACTTCCTTCCTCCCACACCCTGGCTGGCCTCTGGGCTTCTTGGGGGTTTGGTCATGTGTCCACAGAAGTAATCTTAATACGGTGCCCTGGAATCTTCCTCACATTTCTTCTAGTAAGACTTACCTCTTCTTTTAGTTCATGTTCCTTTCCTCCGCCCAAAAAATTTCTCTCATTCCTGCTTCAGTTTCTTTCTCAAGTTTATCTTTACATATTTCTTTGGTATTTTAGCCCTATTCAGTCCTCTCCCTGTTTCCCTAGTCTCTAGGCCCAGTCACTGACCAGACTTCACCTAGCTTAGTGGATTGTCTGTAAATCTTTCTGTCCCAGAACCATCCTGGAGACTTCTGAGGAAAGAATAACTTGTGGCAAAAATGGCTTTTGCATTGAGAACAAGTTCCCCTGCGGAATACTTCTGTGCCCAAAGAATCAGATTGATCTGCAGAAAAGGTTCTTCACTAAGGTTTTTCCAGTGGATATAAATCTTTGGATTATTTGCCTTGAGAGAAAAAAAAAATGGTTCCAGTGGTCATGGCTAGAACCAGTTCCTGTTCCCCCTCCTACTCTGTCACCCAGCTTCCCTCGGGCATGTTTCTGAGATGGACAGCTGATTCAGATGAGTCTGGAGCTGACAGGTCTCCCCTAGTGGAAGGAGCTTCAGGAGAGAGGTTTACACATCTTTGAGGGCTACATGAGGGCAACACTCAGATTGATTTAAAACCAGGAAGCAAGAAAGTAGAAAGGAAGGAAAATAAATTGTAGGAGCCTGACACAAACTAGGCCGTAGACACTTCTTCTTACCAGAGGCTAAATCCCTACCTTCAGTCCACCTGTTCTACCTTTAGGCAGTTTTGCAATGTCTGAAGCTCAAAAAAGCAAGAAAATTATATGCAATGAATATAGCCAGTCAGATATAAACAAAATGGAGGCCCAGCCAAGAGACCACCCAAAGAACACTCCATTGGTAGTTAGAGGATCCCTCCTGCATCCTCAGAGACAAAGGATTGGAGGTCCATAACCCATAGCTGGTTTAATCTGACCACAGATACATGCTCAAAAAGTAATACCCTAACCTGCCCACAACCTTGGCCTTATTATACCATCATTATAATACCATATTTATTTCCAGAAGGTTATGAATCTAATTATAACAGACTGAATTCTGGGTAAGCACATACACACTAGGCAGAGTTACATAGTAGCCAGATGTCAATCAAAATGACCTCACATGCCACCCACCACTCACCATGGGTCAAATATAGTACAGACCTTCCCACTCCTGCGTGGTTATAGCTCTCTTCGCTGAAAACCTGCTCCTCCCTTGGAGCGTACTCTTTGTTATCTTGCCACCTCTCAAATTCCACAGGGCTGCAGCCTTCCTTAGTGTGGCCCATCTCCTAAAATGTACTTTCACTAAGTCTTACTTCTAAATCTTGCTGACCTGTAATTCTTTGCTGCATCAGCAGGGAAGAACAGAAGAAAAATGCTAATTGCACTTCTGTGTCATTACCACTCCCCTTCCATGACGCTGGGTGACACCAGAGTTCAGAAATCACCCCAACACTAACAAATGGTTTCCAGAGGTATCTCTGGAGACGTTTTTAACTTTGGGTTCGAATAAACCGCATCATTTTCCAGTGGGTTCTTGAATCACCAGTCATTGAACTGGGCTTCGAGATGGGGATGCCATAAGAAGATAGCATTCCTGTCCCTTAAAAAATGTTTAATTTTGTTTACATGAAGCAAATGTTTAAAAATTTTTCAAAGCTGCATATGTGGTGAAATACATGTAGTCTGTACAAACTGCCTTCTCCCACTCTGGAGTAGTTGTGGAGATATACTGAGAGAAAATGCTGGAAGGAGTGTTCTCTGCCCAGTTTCTGTTGTATCGGAATGTGTGTGGTAAGTCTGCCCAGCTTTGTGGCCTGCAGAAAGGAGAATGTTGACTTTTCCTTAGTTTTGGTGTGCATTTCAAATGTTATTGTGAAACTAAAGAAACACGACAAACTTTTCCTTGTGCTCGCCTCTCTGTCTCTTTACTTTTTCCTTCTTCCCTTCCCTTCCCTTCCCTTCCCTTCCCTTCCCTTCCCTTCCCTTCCCTTCCCTTCCCTTCCCTTCCCTTTCCATTCTTTTTTATCTTAGAAGTATCCAAGACTTTTATCCTGTAGGTTTTTTAAAGTTGCATATATTCTGTATATTATTAATCTGAATAAAAATTCCATCTTCCTCCCAAATTTTTGAGAATGGGGAGTGTGTCAACTTATATCTCCAGTACCTCATACAGCACAGAGATGATGTCAATAAGTAGATAGATGGATGATGGATGGAAAAAGATAGATATTTCAAATGTGTTACCTGATATACAAACAGACACTATCACTCCCCAGCCCCCATAGGAAGGGTGCATGTGTGTGCGTGCGTGCACATGTGTGTGTTTCTCACTCCAGTTCCCATCAATAATCAGGTTCTGTGTTAAGGATCTCTGAATTTCTCTGGTTAAGGGGTCTCCCACTCATCTCTGTGTCTCTAGCTTGCATAGTGTTTTATAATGGGAGTCCCAGTAAATATGTGTGGAATAGAGGTTGCACCATGTATTATTTTTTGGTCTAAGCTTCTGTGAAAAGTCAGGCATTTACAATCTTTGTAGTCTCTGTTGTTGACTTTGGACCAGTATCTAAAAAGATCTCCTCAGCCTTTTTCTTGAACACAAGAAGATGCTCTTTCCAAAATGATCAGAAGGTAAGCGGGAAGGTAGCTTCTCCTTTCTCTCCATGCTCTACACCTGCATCTTTGTTTTCGTGAACATCAGGAATGCTAGTGTTTTTGGTTCATGAAACTGAAGCCCCGATCCTGCACAGCATGGGCTGTGTGCCAGAGCAAGTTTCAGGAATTGGCCATCACAAGACTTCTTAATTTATCATCGATTAACAGCCACCCAACAACCTTCTTTCCTGCCTCTTCCCCTCTCTCCTTTTGCATCATAAAGAAACCCATTCGAATATGAGAAGAGGAGGTCTCAAAGGCTAGGGGCCTTAGGAATATTGCCTTGCAGACCCTCCCTGCCAGGGACCCTTCCCTAAGAAAACGCAGGGCACTCCCTCTGCTTCTTCAGGTTCTTCCCACCTGACTTAATTCAGGATTGCAAACTGGCAGCTGCACCTGCGCCTCCTGTCCTCTTCCAGGTGTATTATCTCCATGGTACTTACTCTCTTCAGTGTGCTGTAGGTATTAATGATTTACTTTGTATATGTCTCGCTTCCCCTCTAAAATGTATGTTCCCTGCAGGCAGAGATGGGTTTTGTCTATTTTGTTTCTAACATATTAGCAGTTTCTAGAACTATGTCTAGCACATATTCAGTGGCTAATAAATACACAGTAGATGAATGAATATATTCATATTAGTTCTTAAGTCTTTTGATAAAAGACTGTGGGAAGGCTGCAGCTCCTCCTGCCCTCCAGGCTGGCCTTGCTGTGAGCTGGCTCTGAAGGACTGGGCCTGCATGGCAGACTTGGGCCAGAACTTCTCACACATCTTTCTGGTGCTGTGCCCAGCCATGCTTAGCCATGGATGCCAGCCAAGCCCATTAACAGGAGGAACCAGGACTCTGAGACTTTCCACTTCACCTGTAGGGAGAAAACTGCATGATTTTTGCCAGATTTTCCAGTGCTTTCACTGAGTGTATAAACTGGCCATGGCAGACTGTGAGCATCAGTAAAAGAGACGTTTTACTCCTGAGAGGGAAGCAGCTGCAGCCATGAGCCCTTTGGCAGACTGCCCATATCTAACCTTGGTCAAGACTTTCTGGCCTCTCAGGGTTCAGGGTAGGGCAACCTGGTTACCTTTTCCCACTATCGCCCCAGCTCTCTGCCATGAGAGCTCATGCTCCTGACTCTACTTTTGTACCAGGTATCATGAGGGCTGGGAACTCCCTCCAGTGCTGCTTCCTTTTCAGCCTGCAGCTCCGCTCTCACGTGTGGGCAGCTCCTCCAGCCTAGCACAGTCTTCCTGGACAACCTTGGGCAGGCATGACATGAAATTCCTTGATGCTGCCTCTGACCTCTGCCTGCTCCCAAGGCTGTGTGTGGAACAGAAGGACAGAGCCTTCTCCTGCTCTGGCTGCTCTCCAGGACCCAAGTCCCGCTTTGCTCAGCCTCTGCTAGATAGTCTGTTCCACCTTTAGCTTGGTCAGGGGCTGTTGCAGCTCTCCGTGGACACTAAGGGGGCTGGGACTGCCGGCAGTTGATGGGATAAACTCAAATATGCCAGGTAGATGGGGTGTTGGCACCACTCTGCTGAGTAATTCTTACAGACCCAGGAGGTTAGTGTGCTGCTGTGGGTGGGAGAAATAGGACTGGAGGTCATGCTCTTGAATTTACATGGTATGTTAATTATGTCCTCATAAACTGATTGAAGCATTTCTTCCCATGGAAAATAAATGATCAGAAACCTGTGGGCTCCTTTGCGCTATTTCGATGGGGTAGGAATGAATTGGAACGCACACCTTGGCAGTCCCTGACACTGAAGCCCACAGAGACCATAGGTCATTTATCCCCATCCCAGATGGGGTCAGGCTGTGCCCTCAGAACGGGCCCTGTTGAAAGTGAGTGAAAGTGTTGCCTGACTGGAGCAGCAGCTCTCCCCTCTGGTTCTGTTTGCTGCAGGCGTGGCTCTGCCAGGAATGGGAATGGCCACAGAGGCTGGGCAAGGGCCTGCAGCATTTTCTAGGAGAGATGGCTTTTCTGAGCCCTGAGCTCACTTGCCAGGTTTATTGCATAGGACTCAGTCTCGTTGGTGGCGAGGGCCAGGCCTCCACCTCAGACAAAAATGATGGACCTGCCTATATTTGTCAAATTAGACATTCCCTTGCCTGTGGTTAAGAATTTGAGTTAAAGATGATTAATTTTACCCTTAAAGTCCCCAGCATACCCTTGTTGGACATTTTAATGTATTGCTGAAATGCACAAAAAACTATATATGACCAATTTGATGCATCATTTTGAGCATCAGATTTTAAGAAAGTCAATTCATTGGCTCTTTGCTTTTAAAAATACAAAACGAAACAAATCTAGGCTGATTCTGCATTAACGTGGATTTAAGAACAACTTGAGTGTGATCACATTTTGCATTATTGATCAGCAAACACCAGCAAACTCCAGCTCAAGGGCCCCCTACCCTTGCCTCACCTATTTTTATAAATAAAGTTTTATTGGAACACAATGGCAGAATTAAGTAGCTTTGTTAGGAGATCTTATGGCCTGCAAAGCCTAAAATATTTACTATCTGGCTCTTTACAGAAAAAAAAAAAATGCTAATATGGGCATAAAGGATAAGGACTGGATATATGACTTCGAGCAAGTTACATAACTTCTTTTTGACTCAGTTTCCTCATTTGTAAAATGGAGATTATAGTAGTACTTTCCTCATTAGATTGTTTTGAAGATTAAATGAATTAATTGTAAGATCTTGGAATAATTTTGACAAGTGGTAAATTTTTTTCTTTAATTCTTTAAAGATGAGGGCAAGTTTCCAAGATCATAGAATAGTTTAACAATGTATTCAAATCTCAGACATGTGGGCACTGACTGTTTAGAGATCACTTAATTGTTCAGGTACCTGAGGCCCCTGTGAGATCTCCTCATGCTAAAGAATGCTGCTTTATGGGTCTGGTAGGTTCCTGCCTGACATTGCCCTTGGAGGACATTTTCCTAAAAATAAGGGTAAAGACCTGATTTATTGGAGGAAAGATAGTGGCTGGTGAGGGGACGCTCTCCCTGATGACGAAGGCAGAGTGAGGCAGCCACAGTTTCTACTGTGCTGTGATTCCAGCAAGAGAGGCAGGAAATCTGGCAGGGAACAGAGACATGACAGCAAGAAGTCATGCTTCTTAATGGGATACAAAGACAGAGAAGAGGAGAAATAGACACAGGGAGAATAAGATACAAAATACTTCCCTTCAAGTCACTAGAACAGTATATGGGGGCTGTCTGCACTACTGAATCATTTGTTCCTAGCTCTGTTTCTCTTTGCTTTCTCAGGCTAGAACATTCTTTCACCTGCTCCTAGATAGCACTTCTAAGGAAGTGTCAGGAAAGCAAGTGGGCTTCGTATTTGGAGAACCCAGCGTTTTTGTTGAGAGGTCTCTGTGTCCTCTTTTTTTTCCATTTGTGTTTTAGCTAGGTTTCCTTTGAAAGGTCTGCTTTTAATTATTTACATGCATTCTCAGGCCATGTGTCCTAATTTGAGGTTTGAGAATACCGTTTACATCACAACATTGGTGGCTCACATACTTGTTGATCATTCAAGTCACGGTTTTGTTTCTCTATAGGATGATGATTATACCGATACTTGCTTCAGAAGTAGAATTTGTGTGTTCTCAGTGCAGATTCATCAAGATTTTTACAGCATCCTGCGAGTAAGAATGTCACCTCCACTTACCTTCCGTATCCTCCCTTCTTGGCCTACTTCAGAATGCTGACACTCAAGTACTTCCAAGAAGGAGCTACGGGGACTGGAGGTGGCACTGCCCCTCAAGTAGTCTGGCTCTTCCTAACATCTTCTCCAGAGAAAGGAATTTTCTCAGTGTCTAGCCTCTTCCTGTGCCTCAGTTTCCACATGGAAAGCCCAGTTGAGCCCAACTGCTTCCATCTCATTCAGAGCCCCATTGGGATGTCCAAGGCCTCACAGGACTCCCTGGAGCCTCATGGCCTCCCTGGGCCCCTCCCACTACTCCTGAGGCCCCATTCGCCATCTTCTGGAGCCTAGATTCCCGACCTTTACCCTCACTGTCCAGGGTGGCTCAGAGTTACCTTCCTTTAGATGTCTGCCTGTCCCCACCCAGCATATCCTGTCCCTGTCCCTGTTCCTGGTTTATTCGCCTCTTAGCACCAACCACTTTCTAACCTCTCCATTTCATTTGCTTGGCTATTTACTTGCTTGTCCCTTGTGAGACCATAAACTCCCCGAGGGCAGGGACTTACTGTTTTATTTACTCCAAATCCTTCATGGGCAGAACAACATCCCACAAACAGTGGACATTCAATCCTGATTTGTTGGATAGAGCCTACTAAAACCACTTCCTACCTGATGGGGTTGATGAGAGGATATTATAAAATTAAATAAAACATGAAAATACATAAAAAAGTTCAAAACGCTAAATGAATATGAAAGGTATAATTATTAAGGAAGCAGTTAAAACAGTGACAGAAGAAACTCTTTTCAGGCCTGGAGGCGGGATATGTGTGATATTGTGATGTTACCAAAAACTTGAGGTTCTTTTAAGTGACTAACAAAGTGTAAGACTCATCAGAAAAAGTTTTGAGTAGATACCGTTCCTCCCCCTAATTTTTGAAAATTCAGGCAGGGCTAATAAGTTCTTTAATATTTTAGAAAATTAAAAAAAGATTTGATATTTTAGAGAAGTCAAAAATTACTACTTAGACCAGAAGTCAGCCAATAGGAGAAAGACCCTCCCTTTGCATTTGAGAAGAGACTCCATACTGAAAAAGTGGTCTTATTTTTTAGGCTGGGTAAAAGGACAACTGAAAACCCCATTTTCACTTTAAGATGGGTTTACAAAAGTCACATCAAAGCACGAAGACTTCAAGAAGGAATTTCTAATAGATACAATAGAAAATAACTGGATTGACTGTCTAGTATACAAAATACAGCTTAGAGCAAAGCAGCCACCAGTAAATTTCTTTCTCGAATACATGGCTAATAAATGCAGACAGGTCACTGCAGCCTGCCTTCTAGCTTACAAGCTGCAATTGAATGAACCAGTCTCATTGTGAGGAGCAGATGTCAGCCTGGCAGCATTCTTCCCATCCTGAGACACACGCTGTTTGCAGCGACTTGGGAAACCATTTGTTTCTTTCTCTGTAGTGAGACTTTACATCAGTCCTTTATTTATGAAGTGCACCTAAGTCTATGAAAGTGAAAGTAACATCCAATTTTATGGTGATTTCTATTACGAAGTTAGCACAGCATTTTTGTAAATAAATATCTGCAGTTAATGACTTTTGTAAATCAACGTGTAAATAAAATACCAAGAACCCTCTCTAGCTCCAGCTGTGTCCCTTATGGCCTGGTACAGTGAGGAATTCTTCCTCAGTGTCTGCATGTCCCAGGCCGAAGAGTGTGGTCTGAGTCCTAGATAACCAGACCACTATCCTGTGTGAGTAGCAAACTGCAGTACTAGTATAAAGCAAGTATATTCAGTATTTGCATGAATTAAACCCAACCTATGAGCTATACTTTGATTCAGGCTTAGATTTTGTTTGTTTGTTTTGTTTTGTTTTTAACTTAATAGCAAACCATGTTTAGTATCCAAAATGTTAATTCCAGCTTGGAACATTTTATGTTATTCTATTATGAAGTGCCTAAAACCTTGCTAGAGGATAGAAGAGAGATGCGAAAGGGGCTAATGGGATGTTTTTCTGAGACTGGCCACATGATATAAGATTTTTAAAAACCTCAGGGCCTATCTATAGTGAGAAGAAAGCTCGGGCTCCCCTCTTCTCATGGGAAGGCTGGGCCCACCTGCCCAGGACCCCAGCAGTGCATTGTGCTCAGTGCTGTTGGTCTTCCTCTTGGCTCTGCTCCTATCTTCCCTGCAACCTCTCTGTGGCCAGGAGCCATACTCTCCTTGTCCTTGACATCCCTGACACTTAGCATGGTGGCCCCCACCTCTCACATCGCAAAAAATGTTTTTCTAATGTGGAAATGAGGAACTGGGCAAGAAGGAAAGCAAGAGTGGCCCTTGAGGAGCTCTGCTCATGGGTCCATCCTCAGTGTCTAAACCCTGCCAAGGGGTGTATGGAATATTAGGATTTGTGGCACACCTTCTGAGGAATCTATCGCTGTTCATGAGACAACTTCTCTTTTCATAACTGATTCTATAAGTAATATAATATATGATCACATTAATTTTGCTAGAGTCTGTTGTTTGTTTTTACAGAGATTGACTGTCTACATGTTGTACGATGTGTGATATGTCATGTGGACAACTTTAGTAAACACATTATATGCTGCTTTTTGATGGTTTTGCCATTGGAAGTTAGTTAACACTAACAGAAAGCATAGTATTGCTCTCACCATGTGCCAGGCACTGATAGGTATCACCTTATTTAAGCCAATAGGATCCTTGGGAGAGGTCCTTTATGATGTCATTTTGCAGATGGGGAGGTTAAGGCACAGAGCGGCTGGCGTGTGGCAGAGCCAGTCTTAGACACACTGCTGCATGGCCACCCTCCAACTCCTTGAGGGTCTGGGACCTGGCTCTGTTCTTTGCCCTTAGAGCTGGGTTCTCAGGGAAACTTACTTTTTTACATGGATATTTAAAAATATCTTATTTTTCCCTCACTTTCTTGTGCATGTCTTTTCTTTTCTTTTTGAAACATCAAAACAATAATGTAAAAATAATTTAAAGATGATGTGGTGGTTAGTTGATTGAAATGAGGACCTGGAAGGAGCCATCTTCCCCTTTGTTCCTTCCTGAGAAAGAATGGGTACTGCTGGGAAGCCCCTGCTCTCCTTCCTGCCATCCTGGCCTTCCGAGGTGCTTGGAGGTCCTGGCACACAGTGCCAGGTCCCACGGGGGCCCGGGTAGAACGTGTCAGCACAGAATCAGCCTGGGCATCCCTGGATTTGGGCCTGAGCAGTCCCTAGGCACAGGAGCTGTGGGTTTCTGGCAGCGAGCCCTTCGTTCCCTGGGAAGGAACAGTAAGCTACCAGACAGAGACCACCTTCTCAAGGTAAAGACCATGGTCCCTATCCTCAGGCGTGCCGGGGCCTCGGTCACATGCTCCTCCAGGTAGCTATTGTCAAGTCTAGTCTGTGTCTAGGAATATACTGGTGTCAGTTTCCTGTGTGAGCGTGATCTTCTCAGAAAGTAGAAAATTGTGCACTTCTTCAAACTAGATAAATACAAACACTTCTGCCCTAATGAATAATTTATTCACACCTTTCCTTTTCCTTCAATGTTAAGCAAGCAATTATTAGAGCTCCATAGCCCCCCCACCACTGCCCACTTTGGGATAGCGAGGAGGCAGGCTGGTGGTTAAGAGCTGAAAGCTGGTTCCCTTCTAAGCCCCATGACACTGAGGAGCTTACTTGCATTTCCAAATTTTTCTCACTTATTAAATGACAATAATAATTCCTGCTTCACAAGATTTCTGTGAGCAATAATTGAGTTATTAGGAATATCTAACATGGAATAGCAGCTAAATAAATGTTCACTAAGTGGTCACATGCATTATTCTTTTTAGGAGACAGTGTAAGTGTCGGCTTGACACTCAGGCTCAGAAGATAGACCGTGTGGGTTCCAAACCTGGTCTGCAGTGTCCTCCCACCCCTGGGATCTTGGGCAAGTTACTGAACTTCATTGTGCCTCAGTTTGCTGTCTATAATGTGTCAACAATATGAGACCAACCTCAGAAGGTTGCTGTGAGGATTTGGAGTGTCACAGAGGGAGAGTGCAGGAAGCAGCACACGGGACATCCCAGGAGCTAAGGAGAAAGCAGCCAGTCCTTCTGATGAGAGCGTGACAGGGGCTGTGAAAGTCAGGCTGAAGAGGTGGTAAATACTCCTGGAACCCTGAGTCCATACACAGAGACCTGTGAGAAGTGAAGGAGAGGATGACATACCCAAGGACACAACACACTAGACTTGTGCTGATTTATTGTTCACCCGATGCATTATCAAGCCAATGTGTGCAGGTGCCGGGGGGGGGCGTTGTCCTCACCTCACCTATCAGAATAGAGTTAGGGGTTATTATTGGCCATTTTGTACATTTAGAAACTTCGGCCTTTTCTAGCATTGGCACCTAGGCTCCTGGAACATTTGCCTCAGCAAACAGTCTGTGATAATCATTTTTATAGTACCTTCTTCATTCAGAGACAAGCAGCTCATTACATGTCATCAATTTTATTCTTTTGACATAACTACAAAACACAGAAGGGCAGATTTGATTATCTCCAGTGTGTGGGAAAATGAAGCCTCTGAGAATTAAGGTGCTTTGTCAAAGGCATGTCACAAGGCTGCCACCAAGCCAGGCTGTTTCTGATTCCCAAATCACTGCTTTGACACCAGAAGTGGCAGTGCTGCCCTTAAATGTAACACACTCTCCACTTACATAGAAGGGGCCTGTAACTGCCTACTTTTCCCTTGGAATGAATAGAAACTGTACAAGCATCTGACCTTGGGCCATAGCTAACCTTGACATTTTTATTGCAGGAGTTGGCAGACTTTTTTTCTATAGGGCAAGATAGCAAATATTTTATTGGCTTTGTGTTCCCTGTGTGCTCTGTTGCAGCTACTCAGCTCTGCTGTTATAAATGGAAAGGCTTGGCTCTGTCCCTGTAAAGCTTGTCTTACAGAGACAGGAGGCAGGGTGGATGTGGCCCCAGGGCCATGGTTTGCCAAATCATGATTTATGCTAATATCAGAAATGTTCACCTTCCCTTTCTCTCCGCTGACTTCGGAACAATAAACCTGGGTGTGTGTTGGGTGGATTATGTTTGAGAAACAGTTTGAGTATGTGTATATATGTGTGCTGTCCATGCATGTTGTCCATTCATGCCCTTCCTGTATAGGGAATGAAAAGTGGGTCCCAGGAGTTCGAACTAGGCATTCTAGTCTCTAAATAAATACTTATAATACTTCCTAATGACCTACATAGGGAACTACCACCCCAGAGGTGACACTTCTCCAGGCAGTTCTGATTAACTCATGCTTTCACAGTTGTCAGAACAGAAGTACTTCTGATTTTCTTTTTGAACTAGATGTCATAGAGCATGCTTCAAGTGTCAGGGTAGGCCATGAAATGAAGCACAGGTGCCTGGATGGTCACAGTTCCCAGAGTGGCAGGGATCTCCGGAGCACAGAAAATTGCAGAGGCAGGTAGTGAGATGAGAGCTGGAGTGTGGTTCGCAGGTAGCAGGGACAGTGAGTAGGGC
The DNA here is from genome assembly GCA_004027375.1 of Macroglossus sobrinus. Classification (NCBI taxonomy): domain Eukaryota; kingdom Metazoa; phylum Chordata; class Mammalia; order Chiroptera; family Pteropodidae; genus Macroglossus; species Macroglossus sobrinus. The sequence goes on from PVKZ01000178.1 coordinate 542,418, forward strand.
CGGGTGCAGGAGCTCCAGGGGATGTGACTGTCTGACAGGTATGCACAAATGGAATAGGAAACCGCCTGGGTCTCCCAAGCTCATTTTGTTAGCCTCTGCACCCTTTCAAGCTCTTAGTGTCACTGTGTTATGAAGGTGAATGCTAGCAGAATGGAATGGTCATGTTGGGGTAGGGAAGTGCAGGGAGTCACATTTGGATACCTGGAGCCACCTGCAGGAGTTTGGAAACCAAGGTGGCCGTGGTAAAGCCTGGCTCCTCCAGCATGGGGCCCTGCACCTTAAGCTCACCATGTGCTCAGTCACATTCCACCTCTCCCAGCCAAAGGTGGAGGGCAGGTTGCTCTTCAATTTAAGGAGACTCCGAATGTGCACAGTGTGATTTCAGTGAAAGGTGCCACTTGACTGCTTTTCAACCCCAGCTCTTGGTGGTTGGCCTCACTTGCACTACCTATGAGTCTTTTTGTGTCACAGTGCTCTGCCCAATGGCACACGCAGTCCTAGATCAGGGCACCTACAGGATTCCTGTCATGAGCCCCAGTGTTCAGTTCCCTTTGCTCTCCTTTTCATGGAACATTCTCATTTTCATTGTCAACTTTGGGCTGCTCCACTGCTCAGTTTTTTTCTTTTATAAGAGAGTTAGTTGGGACTGTGACCATTATGCTAACAGCTTGACACACTGTGTTTCCAAGGCCCTCTGAGGAAGACAAATAGAAAGACATTCAGTTAGGAAGACTGAAAGGCATTAAAATTCAGTTCTGAGAAGTTCACAGCTAGCTAACTCTGCTTTCCTCACCCTACTGCAGCATGGATAATCCAGAGCTGGACATCACAAGGATGTCAGAGAAGCTTCTCCCAGGGCATCCTTATCTTTGTAAACCAGAAATAGATTGCTGGTGGAACAAAGAACTTCATAAAGCCTTGGTTTGACCAAAATGCAACAGTGCATTGTAGCAGTCCTGAAACTGTCAAAACAGCCGACTATTAAAAAACCTGGTGCTCAGAAATGCTATTGTGCATTGTCAGACACCGTCCAGACTTTCAAGAATGTGTAGGTCTCAAAAGCAAGATGGGGCACATATCAGGGCACATACTCGAGTGTCTCAGCCTGCGCTGATAGGTGGCACAGAGCCGGGGCCAGTGGTGGTTTTGGCATGGGGGTCAGTAGAAGCTCTAATTTTTAGCAACTTCAGGGTTCCTTTTATTTCCCTTCATGTGAGTAGGAAAAAGTGAGCTCCCGGCCTTGGCCAGAGCAAGAGTGCTGCAGCCATCGCGTGACCTTGCTGTGAGCGAGCATGGCTCTGCGTGCTCCCTGAGGACAGGGAGTCCATGGGCACGAACTGACTGGGGACCTTGCCCGAGTGAATGCTGAGCCAAGGCCCAGCTCGTGAGTGCGTCTGCGCGCGCATGCTCTCTGCAGACTTATCTTTACTCTCAATAATGTTGATTGCAGATATCTCCCCAACAGAAAAAAACAGACACGATGAAAACTTCCTAAGTGAGCTGTTTCCTTGTCAGGAGCAACTTTTTCTAAGAATGCTCTCCTGGATGTTTTCATATGACCTTGATTTGGAGCTCGCCTTCTCTCGAGTGGATTTAGTGTCTCTCCTCTTTCCAGGGCAACCCTATGTGAGTGGCTTAGAAACTGACTTTTCATGTGTAGAAGGATGAAATAGGTTTTATAAGCGTAAATTCTTTGAAGAGGAGAGTACAGTTTTGAAAAAGGTTTATTTCCCATGACATGATGGTTTTTTTATAAAGCTGTGTTGGCTAATTTGAGAAGAGGTTGGAAGAGCCACATTCCTTATATGACATAGCAGTGGCATTGCTTTTTATAGTGCCTTTCATCTGGAGGAACCCAAGGGCTTCACACATTTGCACAGATGACTCCATCCAGCCCAGAGGCACTGGATGTCTCTAAGGCAAAACCGGGCAAAACCAGGCAAAACCAGGCAAAACCAGCCTTTCTTAAATGCCGTTTCTCCTAACAATTCAACCCTTCCTTTCTAGCAAAATACCACAAACGTCAGCAAATTCATTGCCAAAGTGCACGGAACAGCAAGCAAACTTGAGGAGAGGGCCGTTGACAATGTCTGGGAAAAGCAAAAAAAAATGGGGTAGGGAGAAAGAAAGAAACATATATTTGCTTTTTAATCCTTCCTAATCTTGCTGAAACAAGAAACTGAGTTAAAGGCAGTGCATAGATGTACACAGCTTCTGTCTTCATAACTGCATCACATGGTAACAGTTTAGAGTGTGCTCATCCCGCCTGTGCTGGAGACAAATTGTGCATTTCTCTTGTATTTTTTAGTGACCTTCTGAATAAAAGCATGTGTCTTACTACTCCCTCTGTAGCCTAGAGCCTGGTGTAGGATCTGGCATATTGTGGGTTCCATAAATTCTTAGAAGAATGAGTATGCAAATACAGGGAAGGAAAAACCATCAGAATAAAAGAGTGAAAGAAACAATAGTTTTTATGAGAGAAGAGGAGAAGGAACTTGAAATATAATTAGCTATAAAACTAGAACCTGGAAACCTCCTGGCTCAGTTGTGATAGGGTAACAACATCACAGATCACATTTGTAAACCAGAAAATAGTGACATTCTGGTTAAATACATTATGCAACCTGTGATAAGGCCAAGAAACCATGCCTTTTCATGTAATTCTAAATCTGAGGGTGTTCATGAGGGTGTACTGTTCTAAAAGGAGAGTACATACGTGATAACCTCTATGGCTATATTAAATGCTTTGGCTTAAAAACAGTTTATGAGCTAAAGAAACCATAAATCTGACTTCAGACTCCTCGAATTAGTCAGGACACAGGCTAAACTGCTGATCATAAAACCCCAAAACATGGCATGTCAGATTAGTTAAAGTTTCTTTTTTTCTCAAGTCACAGTCCAGGGGTCTCTTCTACAAGGTCATCTAAGGACCCCAGTTCCTTTCGTCTTTTGCTTTGTGTGTAATCTTTGTGTGGAAAAAGCTGGCTCCCCCACCACACCGCCATCTAGGCCATGGAAGGGGAGGGAGAGGGAGTGCAATTACCTTATAAATGTCATTATGAAACGTGGTCCAGAATTTGCGCAAATCACTTTTACGTGCATTCCATTGACTAAAATTTTGATAGGTGCCCTGAAAGTGAGGCTGGAAGATGAATAGCTTAACTGGGTGACCTTGAACCCAACTGAAACTTAGAATATTTTCACTAACAGGAACAAGAAGCAAGTGGATATTGGGGCAGGGGGGTGTGCAATTAGCTTTCTCTGCTACCTTCATAGACCCTGCGATGCTTGCTGTATTTGTGGTTGGGCAGTGTCCCCTCTTTGGCCTGCTCAGCATCCCTGGAAGTCTCCAGGATTCATCTTCTTAATACCTGTCACCTCTGTTATGTTCTATGTAAGGCAAGCAGGTATCTGTCTCCAACTCCATGCCTTTGCTCAGGCTGGTTCCTCCAGCTGCTTGTCCTGCTCCTCATGGAACAATCATTAGAGTTTTCCCCATCCATCTGGGCCCAACCACTTTCAGCAACAGGACTTTTGGTTACATGGACCCTGAACCCTAGATCCTGGGAAAAATATGTGCAGGAGAAGTTCTAGCCAGAGGCACTTAGCCTAGGCCCTAATCCCAAGGGTTTGGTACTGCAGTCCATATATTTATTCATTCAACAGGTATTTTGAACATGTGATCTCTATCAGGCCAGAAATTGGGGGTGCAGCATGGAACAAAAGCAGGCACAGTCTCTGTCCTGGTGTATCTGATAGTCGTGGGGGGGGCCCCACCATGAGCAACATGTGGTTAGAACCATGACAAGTGCTATGTGGGGAGCACTGGTGAATAAGGGAGATTGGGTCAAGTCCTTAGAGTGTAGAACATGAGAGAGTTCTTTGTTCACACTCTTCACCCAGGCTGGGAGATCTGGAGATTGCCTGGTCCTGAGCCAAGACTGCCCCCCTCCACCATGCTCCAGGTGGGCCCTCATGCCCAGGGAAGCCAGCACGGCTGAGCATCAACAGGATGGTGGAAGGGAAGCACATTTGTTAAATCCCACTGTCATGCTGATCTCAATAAAAGATGGAGATAGTGCTTCCGTGCACACGCAAGCACCCCTGTCTCCACAGGGTGGGACATTAAGCTCATTGCAGGATTTGTGCACTGCATCTGAGTAATGAGCCATGAAACTGACATTATAGGTTTAATTATTATTAATGCCTTGCAGGGGTGGCTGGTGTTAATTATCCTGTAGGCATCCCAAATGTATTTCCCCTTTTCCTTTTATTTCTTTTTCTTTAATGTCGTTAGCCCTTGTAATGGCAGCTTAGTGGCAATGTTTGAATTCCGTGTCTCCAAAGGGGAGCATATACAGTGTGAGAAAGATTGTAAGGACATCTGGGAAGAAAGGAAATAGCTACAGAAAAACCTGCTCAGTTTCCTTGGGCTGGGCTGGGCTTGGCTGGGGAAGGTTGGAATTTCAGAGATCCTTTTGGTTGCTGTGTGAAATTTGCAGAACTCTTCCCCCACCCCATAATAGCATTTGCCTGCCTCTGGGTCCTAGTCATGGACTAATTAGTTAATCTTATAAAGGGCTTTGAAGATGAAAGATGTTGTAGAGGTGCTGAGAGTCACATTTCTGAGCAATACCTAACAGCAAGATCTAGGTTCTGACTGCTTCTGCTCCCTGCATAAACTGCCTCTCAGTGTCATCCCTGGCTTTGATTTTTTGCCCTCCAAATGTGTTCTCCATCTAAGAAAGGTTTACTGCTTCTCTCATTTTTGCTCTATCAGATGCTGATCTTGGTTGGCATTCTTGGCAGAGGAAGAAGGGATTAGTGAAGTGGGATGTCTCCCTTTGCCTAACCAGACATGGCTGGAGTCAGCGAGGTTGCTTACTTTTAGCCCCGCCCTTTGAATTCAGGAGGTAGTTAACCCTGTCTCATCTGCCAAGGAGCCATAGAGAGGGCCGTGTGCAGTCCCCTCCTGCCCCTGCTTCTGCTGTTTCGGAAGGAGGTTGGCCTGCTCCTCCTCGGTTCACATGCTAGACAGAACACCTGCTTTTTGCCCCACTGTGCAGAACTGGGATTGGCATCCTATTCCTGGGTCTGTGTGGGACATGCTGGTTTGTAGGGTTGCCATTTCCGATCTGTCTGTCACTTCTGACTTTTCCCACTCCCCCATTCTCCTGCAAAGAGGTGTAGCAGCATCCTTGGTCTCTATGCGTCAGATGCCAATAACATCCCACCTCCGAGTTGTGACACCAACCATGTCTTCAGACATTGCCAAATGTCCCCGGGGTACAAAATTATCCCTGATTTGGAACCCTTGGGTTAGGGGTTGACTGGCCCTTGTGTGGCAGTGGAATTCTTCTGGTGGCCCATAGCCAAAAGCCTCTTCTATTCTTTTCCAATCACAGTACTTGGATTGTAAATTACCCCTTTGCCTCAGCTGTCTAAAATCGGGCCCCGTTATAGTCTATTGTGCTGACAGTACAAAGCTAGCCACAGTGAGTGTTATTAGAAGCAAACTGATTTTTTCCCCCTCATTGAGTTCTGCAAACCCTCTGGTGTTACTATTTAATTGGTTAGTGGTGGCTGTTTGTCAGTTTGCCAGCAGGTTCTCTCTTAACTGCTGTCGCTTGACATTACTGAAACATAAATGCAGAGTGGCTGAGTTGCCAACATGCTATTAAGTCCTCTACAAAGACCTTTTCCATGTATTCCTGCTTCACGCTTTTCTGCCTGTATTGACTGATTCAAAGACTAAAGAAATCCTTGGCATAATAGGCAGCCTGGTGAGAAAATGCGGCTTCTGTTAGGAAAATCGTTGGATGCTGATGTGGGGAGGTTGGTAAGGTTTTTGTTTGATTTTCCTTGGGCAAAGCTTATTCAGTTGAGTGGGTGTTGGCCACCCGTAAAGAAGACGAAGGGAAACCCAAGCAGCCACTGGTCTTTATGAAATAGGTCCAGTTAAATTACAGGAGCCCAGGAAGTAGATGATGACATCAAGTTTCAGAGTAGTTCAACAGACTCTATTGCTGAAGAGCAGAAGATTGCCAAGAATTCTGTCTGGGTTTTCATTTGAGACCAAAGATGGCAGATCACTTTTTGAAGGGTTAGCTAATCTTTGACAGAGTGACAGGTACATCCCGTGACGTTAAGAGGATACTATTTTACACTCTTGAAATTTTACTTCTGAACCAGACTGCTGTGGGCATCAAAAAGCTATGAGTTGTGGTCGTGGCGGGTGGGAAGTTTATGACAGCCCAGAACTACTTGTTAGATATTCCATTGTATTGGGGACCAAGATCCTAGGGGTGGACTCCACCTTCCACAGCCAGGCTGTCCTTTGGGGCTGGACATCATAGGCATCTGCCACTGGTTGTGAGGCCGCAAGTGGGAAAGGCACAGCACAGTCCGTGAGAGTCTGTCGCCTGAACTTGAAAACCCACTTGAGGCATGTTCTGAGTTGTGGAGGTTCAGAGATGAAGTAAGGAAAATTTTGTTAGATGATAATTGTTGGAAACCTGGCAGATAGAAATAGCATCCAAGGGAGAACAATTCAGCACAAACTCATGGGCGAGAACATTCTGGAGCCAGAGCACCTAGTAGGGAATTCTGCCCTACCTTTATAGGTATGGGGCTTTGGCCCAGTTCTCTTCTCTCTCTCTGTGCCTCAGTTTCCTCACTTGTAATTGAAAATGATTTAACTTCTGCTTCAAAGTCTTTTTTAGCTCAGAGTGAGTAGCGCACACACAAGGCCTAGGACAATACCTGGCCCCTCCCTCTGATATGCTATTTGAGAGGGAATTACCATCATGGAAGCCTTCTTGTAGATCCTCTTGTCTGGGCAGGATCTTGGGCTCTCATGTTTCCGTGACAAGGTGTCTGTTCCTTTGAGATACTTTCTATTCGAGGGCATTCTGCACATGCCCTGAGGATACAGGCACCCTTTACTTCAGGCACCCCATGGAGCAGAGAGGCTGCGCTGAGTAACTGGTATTGTATTTTGCTTTCAGAATCCTTCCCAGCTTCCCTACGGCAAAGCCCTCTACAGTTACGAAGGGAAAGAACCTGGTGACCTCAAGTTCAACAAGGGTGACGTCATCATCCTGCGACGCAGGGTGGACGAGCACTGGTTCCACGGGGAGCTGCATGGTGCACATGGCTTCCTGCCTGCCAGCTACGTGCAGTGCCTCCGGCCCCTGCCACCTGCCCCGCCCCAGGGCAAAGCCCTGTATGATTTCGAGATGAAGGACCAAGACCAAGACAAGGACTGTCTGACCTTCACCAAGGTAAGATGGCCTCTGTGAGCATGGTCTCACGCAGCAATTCCCAGCCAGGAGCCCAGGCACCTTCCCACTAGTTTGAATCCTGCTCCTCTGGGAGATCCTGCCCTCCCCGCTGGGCCTCCCAGTGAGAAGGTAATGGTTCCTACCTCCCAAGGAGGTTTTGTTGTCTGGAATGAGATACACACAGCCTGACACATAGTAGCACCCAGGAGCTGGTGGAGAGCTCTTGGAACCAGACCCTCTGTCACGGTGTCTAAGTGGTGACACAGATACAAAGGAATGAGTCTTTCCAGGACTCACAGGCCCTGAGAGAGGGACTCGTCAGGAGAAAGTGCTGCAAAGATCCCCTTCAGGTCACAGGAAGTGGTATTTGGGCCCAGAAACCAGCATTTCACCACCCTGTCTTCTAGAGCACCAGAGGGAGGGCGGACAGGTGTGCTTAGGGCCACTTAAAGTGATTAGGTCAATCCTGTAGAAAGGGGCCCCGGAGGGAAACAGACTAAACAGTATGTGCCAGTGGAGTTGTCCTAGAAAGCAAGTGAAAGGTGGAGGGGCCTTGGAGGTCGTAAGACATCAGCGAACAGAGGTGACAGCCCTTAGGCCTGGACAGTCCCTTCCCCGCCATGACAGTGTGCCCCATTCGCATGGGCTGGCCTCCTTCCTTCCTGTTTTTATACTCACACACTTCTCTGTGCTGTGAGGGGAGGGTCGGCCCTTCGTACCTGAAGCATCTGCTCCTACCTGTTGGCAGTGAAGCAGCTCCCAGGGATTACTTATCTGTACTGAGGCCTCTGGCAACAGCTCCACTTTATCTTCTCAACTGCCAGGGTTCCCAGGGAAGCAGTCAGAGACTGGTTGATGTACGATACGTCCAAGCCTATAGAGAATTTTTATAAGAGTTTATTTGGGCCAAACCAACGAGATGTGCTGGGGAGGAAGAGCTCCAATGCTCTGCAGCTTCTTTTATGTATTTGAAATTCAGGAGGGGATGTGAAGAAGAGTTGGGAGAGCAAGGCAAGGATGCGATTACAGGCTAGTTAACAAGATTATGTGCTCTCTTAAGGGTGGTATGCCTTTAAGGGGCATTGCTTTGGCATTTCAAAGGTGTGTTAACCCTGACACAAGAGCAATGGGCAGGGCTGGCTCAAAACCTTTCACTAAAGAAGCTACACGCCTGGAACATGACCTGCCCTGTTAGGAATTTATGATTGGAGGCTGCTTTCTATAAAACCCCGTTTTTCATCCACATAACTAAAATCTCTGACGTTAAAGCCCACATTCTTCCCACTTCTGAGAGGACATTGGTGTTTGTTGTCTCTCCAGCCCCCCACTCCCAACCACCTGCTCCGTGCGCAACTTGGCTATGGCCCTGAACTCTCTGGAGGGCTGCTGGAATACTGTGCACACCACTTTTGAGCAAAATTGGCATGTCCTGTGCACAGCTGCTATTTATGTCCTGTTCCATTGTTCAGCCTGACAGTGAATAATCTATTTTTCATTCAGGGACTCAACTCTGTCTTCCTTCCTTTTATCAAGGTGTTCTGATGCTAATTCCGATTGCTATCTGACTGATGCAGCCTCTGAGGAAGCCAGCATCCTGGCTTCTCTTTGTCTCCCCCTCTCCCCCTACCCCTAGCTCTTCCCTTCCCCCTCTCCAATCTCCATTTCTCTCTCAGTCTGAGGCTGGAGTGGCAGGCTGCCGGAGTGGCAGGCTGCCAAAGTGGCAGGCAAACGAACCACTACCTTACTCACTTCTCTGCTCAAAGGACTTTCGAGAACTTGCCCTAAGAAAGGAACCCTTTGGGTGCCTGTGATGCTCTGTGCCATCACATATGACCAGGAGAATGGAACCCAACAACCTCTTAGGGTCTGGGCAGGCCCTTGCTAAGGAAACAGACCTTCTTTAGTGTCCAGGCTCCTCCAAGCTCAGTTGGCTTCAGGGTGTTCCTCACAGGATTTCATCAAAGGAGGCTCTCAGAGCCAAGAGAGCTCACTGTGAACTGACAGCTACAGAACCCTGGAGCCCCCAGTTGCTCCAGCCTTTCCACTACCACCATAATTGGGACTATTCTTCGAGTCTCTGCCTCCAGGGTGAAGACCAGAGGCCACTGGACACGAGGACAGAAGGGCATTTGTCCACTTACTAACAAAAATGTAAAGGGCTCCCACCCGCTGGGAGCTGTGCTGTAACTGGGGGATGCAGATAGACTCACAGCTCTCCTGAGCCTGAAGTCTAGTGGGAGAGACAGGCAAGAGACAGGCAACAGCAAGTCAAGGAATAAGTGTGCAAAAGTTTCAGGGACTATTGAGCTACCCTGGCCCTCCAGGAGGCAGACCTGGTATTTAGTAAGTGCTCCAGAATATTCAGTGATAGAATTCAATATTTGATACTTCATAAGAAACATTGAAGTAGCCCACATGGGAAAAATTGGAACTCTCTTTGCCTTCCTTAGACATATTCTGTGGTTGGTATTGTTTTTACTTGGAATTATGTTGGCGGGTGGGGTTCTCATGACTGTGTGTCTTGTAGTGGTCTCAGCCTATCAATAGCCAGTGTTATGGCTGGACCAGCCCTTGTGGTTCTTACTATGGTTACAAAATACATCAGGAAAGGTACAGATTTGTTATTTTCAAGAAATTACATTCAGTGAGGTGGCGGGTAAAGAGAGAGCATGGGCCTGGGGTTCTCCTTTTATTGGGGTTGAGGTTAGGGGCCTACGATATTGAGAGCTCACTCTTATATGGTGAATTTAAAACCTAAGAGCAGGAATTCAAATCATGGGAAGAGGAGAAACCAAGTAGCCCAAATGGTCAGTTATGGAAATCAACCAAGATCTCTAAAACAAGGAGGGAGGGCACGGGGGATGGGGAGCAGCCTGCTCTTTACCTAGTCCTGTGGCTATCAATGTGTTTATTCCCTAGATAGCTGTCTTTGAAATGTATGCCCCTTTGAAGTAGATATCTGGGCATTCAAAGTTGAAGTCAGGCACTTGCATTATAAAAAGAAAACAAAAACAAGGTCAAGGCTCATACTACACCTTCCTTGGGCTGTGAGTGAGCATCACTGTTGAAGTGGAATGTGGTTATAAGATCTCTCTAGGGAGATGGCATTTGAGTTGAGACTGAGGGGCAAAAGCACCAGTCATGAGAGGGTCTGGGGGTTTCCTATTATAGAATGTGGTAGCTGTTTTCACAAGAAGCTATGTGGGCAGAGCTACATCTCAGGATGTCTTTAAAGGACTTACTTTTCTTGAATTCTGTGGATCAATATGGACAATTAGAGACCTCTGGGCATGTTTCCTAATGAAAATCTTGCTCTGACATCCCCATTATGTTCACATAATCTTCTTACCAACATCTACTTCCACCTTCCTTCCTGGGATAGGGCCCAGCACCCCCACTCAGCACCTGTTCTAGCCACATCTCTTACCTCCACACACCTCCAAACAGCCTCCAGAGGACATAGCTGACACATCGTGACTCTTTTGCTTGGTTTCTGATTCCTGTTCCCTGTACTGTTGGCTTGATGTTTTCCTTCCAAGGGCATCTGAGCCAGTTCATTACCCTCATTCCTGGAATGCCTGTTCTGTCTAACCTGTTTATGTCACACCTCAGGTGACCAAGTGGTTCTCATGCTTTGGCATTGCTGGGTTAAACCAGCTGGGTTTTGCCTTTGGGGAACAGCTTGTTGTTTGGATAGGCTCCATTCTGGAGTCAGCAAGGAAAGTGAGGTCTCTAAAATCCATGAATGATGCTCATCTACCACTGAAAAACATCACTGTGGTGGGATTGATTGGATTTTAAAAGTCATGGAGCAGGTGGATCAAAGCAAGATTTTTACCTTCAGCATTGGATTTTGAACAGTCCTGTTAAAATTGCATTAATTACAGTCATTTTGAAACCAGTCTTTGTTACTTTTAAGAAGGGAATGAATAATTACTTTTTGTAAAGCAGCTATAAAAAGCATATTTTATAACTTCTGAGTAGTCCTACTCCCAGAAGCTGAGCATGTGCATATAAAAAGACTAAAGAAAAGAAGTACATTGTCCCCAAGCTCTGTCAGCTGGTATTTTACAAGCTCTCACGTGAGCCCTTGATGCATGCCGCCCTCCACATGTTTGGGAAGGGGTTAGCTTTGATGGAGAGGCACCTTGGTGTAGGGGCTTTATAGGTAGGGATCCCACGTGTGACCTTAACTGTGTGACCTTAGGAAAACATTGGGCCACCAGCTCCTCATCTTTAAGGTCAGGACACTGATACCTACCCTGGGTATTGAGGACTAAGTAAAGATCCGAAGGTAGGCCTTGGCATACAAGAGGGGACCTTGAGTTCCATGTTTTTGTGGCAGCTTACTCTATGTTGTCTTGTTTTCACTCAACTATAAAACTCAGCCAATATTTATTGAGTCCTCACCATGTAACTTTCATTTAATGAGAACATTTTCATTGCCTTGCCAGGGAGCTGTGTTGGATGCAAAGGCTCGGGGTTGCCCTTTAGCGATTTTACTCTAATGCTCGGGAGTCCTCAAGGGCCATGAGATTTTCTCAGGCAGTATTTGGCCCATTGCAGAATCACTTTTGCACCCAACTTGCAGTGGGGACCTGGGGCTCACCACATTGGCCAAGATCCTGCCCCTGCTCCCCACCCCATCTGCAAAGCCACAGGCCTTGTGGACACAGAGAGGACTCCTTTCTTATCATCATCTTACACCCTCCCTTTCCCACTCCAACCTTCCAGCAAGGGATGCTTTGAATAGGCAAAAACTCTTAAAACACCACCAGAGTTTGTCCTGACCTGTCAGACTTCTCCTTTTGGTGTCACCACAAGGCCCTTCCACATGTCTTAAACTCCTGAATGTTTACTCTTCCTTCCCCAAATGCAGGAATTCTCTCCTTTGTATATCAATGCAGCATTAATCCCAAATAATGCTCTTCTGATCCAGGTCAGACTTAGATAAAAACCAAATGTAGACAGAGTTTGGGCTCTAGGGTCAGGTAGCAAAGATTCAAATCATGATACTTTTTGTTATTACACAGTGAGTTTGGGACACTTATTTAGTCTTTGAGTCTCTTTCTTAAACTCTAAAGTGGAGTCAATAATAGGATTCAATGAGCAAAAGCATTTAGAGAACTGAGCTCAAAATAGGCATTCAATAAATATTTGCTTTCTGCCCCACAAGAGCCGTGCACCTTCACATTCCATCCTTCCTCAGTGCTACGCTCTGCTTAGGCTGCTTTATGAGAAACTCAGTCACCTTCTTGGTGCCTAGATTCCTCCTTCCAGCTGGGCAGCAGCCCTGTAGCCACCTCTGAGTGCTGCCTGGCCTGTGTGGACGGTCGCTTTACAAAGGTGACCAACTCGGAAGCACCAGTAGCCATGACCGGTGACAGTGGGGGAGCTGCTGAAGCCTGTCCAGTCCAGCCCCATCTTTTGACATCAAGGTAGGGGTCAGACAAACTGTCCTGAGATCATGTGTATTTGCATACAAAGCTTATGATATGTCTGGAGCTTTGTCAGGAAACAGTTTCAAACCTGTTCAGAATGCAAGCTCTTCTCCCAGGACAGTCCTCACACCCTGTGTGGCCCCCACCCCATTGTCTCCCTGGCTCACTGCAGGTGTCCCCAGCCTGTTCCCCCTCAGCAGCTAGAGCCCCAGAACCTTTCAACCTGTGTCAGGTGGTGCTCACCCCTCATCAGGGCCCCACCTGATTCTCCCCTTCCCTAGAATCAACATCAAAGCCCCACACGGGCTTCTTTCCAGAGCTTGTCCCATGGCTCAACCCACTCCCATCCATGCTGGTGTCCAGGCCCCTTTTCTCTCCAGGTGAGTCTGCAGACTTCCCCAGGGCCTCTGCGGCTACCTCCCCAACAGCCTGAAGCCCTCTCCCACCTGTTCACAAGCCCCTCAGAGTATTCCTGACTAGCTGGTGATAGAGTCCCTCTCACCTAGCACTCCACATTTTCATTCATCTTTGAGGAGGTATCTGTGTTTACATGAGAATTGTCTGTGTCCCCTGGCTGGAGTGCAGGCTCTGACAGTGTGGCCATCCATCATCTACTGCCTGCCTGTCCCCAGCATGGGACAGTAAAGGGCACACAGGACTCTGAATATATATTTTGACAGTGAAGCTAAGAGGAACAGAACAGTCTGCCTTGGCCTGGGCAAGGGGTCAGCTGGTCTTACTATGGAGAGTGTAAATTTATTCCATCAGTCTCCTTGGTCTATTCCTTCATTCAATCTTCAGATGGTTATCAACCCTAGATGATATTCCAGTTCAGCCAGGCCAGTTGAGTGGGCACAGCCCATAGTGAGGGAACCAGGAGAGACTCCCCACTGCTGGAGGGTGTGTGTGTGTGTGTGTGTGTGTGTGTGTGTGTGAGAGAGAGAAAGAGAGAGAGAGAGAGAACGAGAGAGAGAGAGAGAGAGAGAGAGAATGTACGGTATGTGTATGTGTGGTGTGTGTGTGGTGTGCATGTGTCTGTGTGCATGTGATATGTATATGTGTACAGTGCATGAGTGAGAGCATGTGTCTGTGGTGGGGAGAGCTCCAAGCACTGAGAAGGGTCAGCTGACCTCTGATCTCTGCACTTCCACCTGGACCCACTGAGAGCCCCTGAGAGGGCTGCCTTTTGGGGGCAGCTCCAAGCCTCTGGCAGCCTGTGGAATGGACATAAGATGATGGGAAAAATCCCCCAGGGCTCTGGAAAGTCATGATGACCTGAGACCTCAGCAGGGGATTAATGGTAGCTACGATTCCATTAGGAGCCTCACCTAGAACTGCAGAGGAACAGTTTTGTGTTATTTCAACGAAAAGCTATGGGAACTTTCAAGCTATTTCCTTTTTAATTTTTCCTTCTTTCTGTGAAACAGTAAGTTGAGAGTTGGAGGCAGCTGGCTCATATTCTGACAAGGAGGCACTGTCAGTGACAGGGTGAGATCCCCAGTCACTCTGGAGCGGAGCCATGGCCACGGCCCAGCCGAGCTGAGGTTCTGAAGGGGCCATCTCTGTCTCTCTCTTTCTCTGGTTCCTTATTGCTTCTTGCAAACCACTTGACTGCAGATGAAAGAGGAGCATGGAGGAGCTGAAGTGGCACTTCAGGAGAGTGGTTTGCTTACTATTTGTGGCCCTTCCAGACCTTTTCTAAGTGTTTTTTATGAGAGATCGCCACACAGCTCATTTAGGAGAATAAAAGACTAGGCACTTAGAGATTGATTTATCTGGAGCTGCTAAAGGAACTCTTTAAGGTTTTCAGTGAGTGTGGTATTTCAGTCTGAGCCCTTGATACTTGAGCTGTGACATTTACCAAGAGGTACCTTTTGAAGCAGTATGAAGGACAGTGTAGTCGAGCAGCCACCTTTCCTGGCATCGAGAGGGCTTCTGCACAGACATACTAGCCTCCCTTCAGGTCAGGAAGGTAGAGCTTCAGGGCTCTGCATCTTCGCGTCTCTTCTTAACAGAGCCCATCTGTTTGCAGCTCTGTTTTCCCCCAGGTAGAAATGAATGCATGTCCTTGGGGAGAGTTAGGTAAATGAATTACACATGCAGTTTAGAGGCCTTAGGCAGCGGACCTACTATGGTGCCTGGATCCCCTGCAGATGGATTACTCACTGAGCCCTGAGAAGAAATGCAAGATATTTTTCAATAACCATGTTATGTTCATGACCCACACTTAGAATCATTCAAGGCCACCCCAAGACCACACGAATGAATGCAAAGGAGAGCTGTTGCCGTATAGCAGTGATGTTTGGTGTATTTTCCAAGCTTAGAAATTTCAGGGAATAGGGAAAATAGCATATGGAAGTCTATTGACCTACAGCGAGTAATAAACATTAACATAAACATTTACACAATAAACCTGTAAATGAAATCGAATCATGCATCTGAGATTGAAATGATGTCCTGGAAACAACCTTCATTCATAGAACCCTCAAATGCTGACATACTGGCCCAGAAACTTGTCTGCCCCTCCTGACCATAGTGATGTCTAGTCAGCTGGCACTTACTCATCTACGTCAAACCATGGCTTGCAGGACAAACCTGTCCACCTGCTACTGTTTTTGTAATGAAAGTTTTATTTACCCACAGCCAGTTTCTTTAATTTTCATGTCCTCTCTGGTTGCTTTCACACTAAAACTGCAAAGTTAAGTATGTGACAGTATGGCCTGCAAATCCTGAAATATGGACTATCTTGCTTTTTCTAGAAAAGTTTGCCAACATAGAGCACCACACTATACAGGATAAGCACGTGGTGTTTCCTTACTCGTCCCCCTTTCTTCTCAAAACAGGACTTTGTTCTGAGGTCACCTGCAGCCTGCCACATTGAGTGTGGCTGCAGGGGGCGCCATTCTCTGAAACAGCAACTGAAAACTTGTGTCCAACCCACGCAGATTGGTCTTCCCCTGTCACATGGAAATCCCATTTAGTATCTGAGGAGAGAGTATTCTCTATATTCCAAAAAGTTGGCAGAGCAGGTATTTCCCCCTTTTTTTTTGGTCTTCCTGAAAGTACTGGCTCCAGGTTTTTAAAATATGACAGCAAATTATAGACTTGATGTGACCCAGCCATGAAAAAACAGTTGTCATTTTCCTGGTTCTGCATTGGCAGTGAGAGAAGTCATTACTGTTTCCAGATCACACCAGATTCTCATTGGTAGTTCTGAGATGCGAGAGCGAAGATTCTCATTGCCCAGCACTCAAATTATCCTCATTGATGTCTCTGTTGCATGAGTTTGGGTTAGAGGCAGAACTGTGGGAAACCTTCCTCAAAACTCTTAGGCAAAGCTAGTTACTCACAGGTGTGTATGGAGAGCAACTGGCTCTCTGCACCTGGCGGTCTCCCAGCCCAGTCTCTACAACAAAAATATGTGCCAGTTAAATAGGAACATCCAGCAGTCCCAGCCAGCCATGGGACCCAGAATTGCCCCCATCAATATTTGAGTCAGATCAGACATCTGCTACCAGGTGCCACCAAACCACAGCTGAAACTACACTGGATTTGTATCTGACAGGCAAATGGGGCTGTGCAAGTTCCACCTGCTCATTTCACTAACCTCACAGGGGTGCATTTCACATGACTGGATTTTGAACGCCACTTACTGCATTGTAATGGGATTTTACCGTACTTATACTGGGCGGTGTCTGTGTCTCTATGAGTGGGCCTCTGTACCTAGCACAGAGCTCCCCTTGGGAAGGGATCATTTCCTCCTCAAGCCTGGCACTTAGGGGATGCTCATATATTGGTGACTGGATGACGAACAGCTGAGCACTGCTTAACACTTGGAGTGGTGACAAATTCCCTGGCCAAAGAGGCCACACTTGTTTTGAGGCAGATCTCCCTTATGGGGAGCTGTGTCTGTTTCCCAGTAATTTGGAGGTCTTGGTGCTTGCTAATCTCACCCTCCTGGGTGACCTGGAATGAGCCTGGCTCTTCGTTATGGCAATGATGCCAACACCTGAGGACAGTAATCATGCCCCAGCCCAGCTTTCTCATTTCTCAAGCTCAGCAATCCCACTTTCTTCTCTGGCTTTTTGTGACTTGATTCATGTCATGGCTGGCTTCCTCAGTATGAGATGTCCCTTCAGCGATATCTTAGGACCAAATTCAATATTCAAGGTGTGTCATAATTTGTGCACACTGTTACCTTTTATTTTAGAAAAACAAAACAAAACAAAACACTTTTTATCTAAGCATAGTATAATATACCCACAAGTCCACTAATCAAAATTATGCAACTTGATGATTGAAAAGAATGTATCCTTATAAACTAGAGAAATGTGGGATGTCAACGCCCCCAGTCCTTCCACCTTTTCCTCTTCCTGTGTCTTCTGACACCACAGATGAGTTATGTCTACTCTTGAACAGCAGGTTAATGGATCATATAGAATAAATTTTTATGGCTAATTTTGTTTTCTCTCAACATTATATTTGTGAGCTATATCTGTATTGTTGTGGGGTGCTTTAGTTCATTTTTCATCACTGTGGTGCTATTAGCTAGATATTTTACAAATAGACTTAATTTGTAGAGCAGTTTTAGGTTCATGCCTGAATTGAGCAGAAGATAGAGATTTTCCATGTATCTCCTGCCCCGACATGTGCACAGCATCCCCCATTTTCAAGATCCCTCACCAGAGTGATACATTTGTTTTAATTGATGAGCATACATTGACACATCATTATCACCCAAGTCCATAGTTTACATTAGGCTCCACTCTTGTACATTTTGTGCTTTGAACAAATGTATAATGACATACATCCACCATAATAGTATCATACAGCGTAGTTTCACTGCCCTAAAAATCCTCTGTGGTTCACTGATTCATCCCTCCTTCCCCAGCAAACCCTGGAAACCAATTATCTTTTTGTTGTCTACATAGTTTTGCCTTTTCCACAATATCAAATAGGTGGATATAGTATGTACCTTATCAGATTGGCTTCTTTCACTAAGTAATATGGATTTAAGTTTTCTCTGTGTCTTTTCATGGTTTGATAATTCATTTCTTTTTAGTTCTGTTATAATCTGTTTTCTCAATGTACCACAATTTATCCAGTCACCTACTGAAGGAAATTTTGATTGTTTCCAAGCTTTAGTGATTATGAATAAAACTGCTATAAATATCTATGTGCAGGCTTTTGTTTAGACATAATTTTTCAACTTTTTTGGGGAAATATTAAAAAATGTGATGGCTGGATTGTAAGGTAAGAGTATATTTAGTTTTGTAAAAAGCTACCAAACTCTCTTCCAGTGTGGCTATGCTATTGTTGCTCCATATCCTCATCAGCACTTGACACTTGACACTTGACACTCTTCTAGATTTTGGTCCTTTTAATAGGTACATAATAGATCTCATTATTGTTTCATTTTGCATTACTCTAATGACATATGATGTGGAGCATATTTTCATATTCTTTTTTGCTATTCATATATCTTCTTTGGTGAGGTGTCCATTAAGATCTTTGGCCATTTAAAAATTAGATTGTACGTTTTATTATTGAGTTTTAAGAGTTCTTTGTATGTTTTGTATGAGTTCTTTATCAAATATGTCTTTTGCAAATATTTATATGAGTCTGTAACTTATTTTTCATTTATTTATTTACCTATTTTTTTATTTTTCTTGACAGTGCTTTCTCAGAGCAGAAATTTTTAATTTTAACAAAGTCCAGCTTATTAATTTGTCTTTTCATAGACTGGCCTTTGGTGTTTTATCCAAAAAAGTCTGCACCAAACCCAAGGCCTAGATTTTCTCCTAGGTTAATTTCTAAGAGTTTTATAGTTTTATGTTTTACATTGAGTCTGTATCCCATTTTGAGTTAATTTTTTAAGGGTATAAAGTCTTTGTTTAGATACATTTTTTTGCACATGGATGTCCAATTGTTTTAGCACCATTTGTTGAAAAAACTGTCTTTTCTCCATATTCTTCTTGCTCCTTTGTCAAAGATCAATTGACTATATTGACGTAAGTCTATTTCTGGATGCTCTATAATGTTGCATAGATCCATTTTTATGTTTTATCACCAATACCACACTATAGTTTTATAGTAAGTCTCTAAGTTAGATAATGTCAGTCTTTGTTCTTCTCTTTCAATATTATGTTGACTATTCTGGGTCTTTTGCCTCTCCATATAAAGTTTACAATCAATTTGTTAATATCCACAAAATAACTTGCCGAGATTTTGATTGAGATTGCATTGAATGTAGGAGTTAAGAAAAACTGACATCTTGACAGTATTGAGTCTTCCAATCCATGAACACAGCATCTCTCTATTTTGTTCTTCCTCGATTTCATTCATCGGAGTTATAGTTTTTTTCATATAGCTCTTATATGTATTTTGTTATATTTATAACTAAGTATTTCCTTTTTTAGGTGCTAATGTAAACAGTATTGTATCTTTAATGCCAAATTCCACTTGTTCATTGCTAGTACATGCACACCTCATTTTATTGTATTTCACTTGATTGTGTTTCTTAAATGTTGAATTTTTTACTAATTGAAGGCAAGACCCTCCACCAGCAAGAAGATTTTTACTTGCTTTATTACAGTGGTCTGGAACTGAACCCATAATATCTCTGAGGTATGCCTATATATAGAAAAGTGTTTTAACTTTTGTATATTAATTTTCTATCCTGCAACCTTGCTACAATTGCTCATTCGTTTCAGGTTTTTTGTTGATTATTTCACATTTTCTTTTCTTAAATTGAATGTATTGGAGTAACATTGGTTAATAATATTATATAAATTCTAAGTATACAACTTAGAATACAATGTCTTTATACTCTACTGTGTGCTCACCACCCAAAGTCTAGTAACTGTCCATCAACTTTTATTTGCACCCCTTTACCCTCTTTGTCCTCATCCCACTGCTCTTCCTTTTTGGTAACCATCATTCTGTTGTCAATCTATGAGGTTTGTTGTTGTTGTTGTTGTTGTTGTTGTTGTTGTTGTTGCCGCCTTTCATTTTTTACCCCACTTACAAGTGAAATCATATGGTTTTTGTACTTTTTTGTCTGATTTATATATATTATAGCATAATATTTTTAAGATCCATGTTGGCGCAAATGGCAATATTTCATCTTTTTTCATGGCTGAGTAGCATTCCATTGTATATATGTACCACATCTTTATCTAGTCATCAGAGGACACGTAGGTAGTTTCCATGTCTTGGCTATTGTAAAAAAAAATTTGCAGTGAACATAAGGGTATATATATCTTCACAAATATGTGTTTTCAAATTTTGGGGGTAGATACCTCGAAGAAGGATGGCTGGGTCACATGGTAGATATGTTCTTAATTTTTTGAGGAAAGGTCATACTGTTTCCTATACTGATTGCACCAATTTACATTTTCTCCAGCGATGTACAAGGGTTCCCTTTTCTCCACATCCTCTCCAACACATATTTTTTGTCTTATTTATAATAGCCATTCTAATGGATGTAAAGTGGTATCTCATTGTGGTATTGATTTGCCTTTTCCTTAAAGCTGGTGATGTTGAGAGCATTTTTTTGTAGATATCTGTTGGCCATCTGTATGTATTCCTTGGAAAAGTATCTATTCAGATTCTCTGCTCATTTTTTTATTTTAAAAATTTATTTATTTTAATTAGTTTAAAGTATACAGTACATTGGATAGACATCTATATAGTCTATAAAACGATCCCCTCAATTGCTCCCAACCTCCATCTAGCCAGCATATTAATGCTAACTGCATTCCCTATGCTGTGCTTCCCATCCCTGTCACCATCCATCAGCTACTAATTCGTACTTCCTTAATGCTTCATCCCATTCTCCCAGTCCCCCAAACCCCTCCCCTCTGTCCATCACCAAATTGTTCACTATGTTTGTGAGTCTGTTTTTGATTAGTTTGTTCTTTTTATTCCTTAGATTTCACATATAAGTGAACTCATATAGTGTTTATATCTCTCTGTCTGACTTAAATACCTTCTAGGTCCATGAAAGCAATATCTTTTTCTATCCTCTTCCTTTTAGTCTATGTGTGTCTTTTAATCTGAAGTGAGTCTTTTGTATTTTTTCTTCTTAAAGAAGTCCTTCCGACATATCCTATAATAGTGGCCTGGTGATGATAAATTTCTTTAGCTTATTTTTGTCTGAGAAGCTCTTTATCTGTCCTTCAACTCTAAATGATAGCTTTGCAGGATAAAGTATCCTTGGTTGTAGGTCCTGGGTCTTCATCGTGTCAAATATTTTTTGCCAAGCCCTTCTGTCCTGCATAGTTTCTTTTGAGAAATCAGCTGCCAGTCTTTTGGGTATTCCCTTATAAGTAATTATCTGTTTTTCTCTTGCTGCTTTTAAGTTTCTTTATTTGTATTTAAACTTTGGCATTTTAATTATGATGTGCCTAACTGTGGGCCTCTTTGGATCACTGAGTTTTGGAATTCTCTGAGCTTCCTGGGGTTTTATGTCCATTTCTTTCACTAGGTTAGGGAAGTTTCCATCATTATTTCTTCAAACAGCTGTTCAGCATCTTGATTTTCTTCAGTTATGCTGATCAGATGGATATTTGAACCCTTAATAGTGTCTCATATGCTCCTTAAATTATTTTTATAGTCTCAGTATCATATCTCTTGCCATTCTGATTGAGTGTCCTGGGTTTTCCTGTTCTCTAGATAGGTCATTTAATCCTTTTCTTTATTCACTTTGTTTATTCCTTTGTTTATTCCATTTAATATACTTCTTATCTCAGATAATGTGTTCCACATTTCAGATTGGTTTCCTTTTATAATTTCCATTTCCATTTTTATGTTGCTTATCTCTTTGTTGAAGTTCTCACTTAATTTATCTACACTTCCCAAAAGTTTATTGAGCATCTTTATAACCAGTGTTTTGAACTCTGCCCTGTCGTATTTTCTGCTGTTGCAGGGTGATTTCTTGTATTTCTCTCTAGTTGTAAAGTTTGTTCATCTAGATCCAGGCAATTTTTCCTTGCTGCTCCCTGTTTCCGTCACATCCAGAGGGATGAACAGAGCCTCTATCATATACACCATTTTTTTCCTCCCTGTTTTCTCTCTGCTTATTTTTTGATCAAATTTTTTGTTTTACTGTTGCATTGTATGAATTCTTTACATATTTTGTATATTAGTTCCTTATCATAGATATTGTTTGTAAATACCTACTGATATTTGGTTGCTTGCTTTTTTATTTTGTTGATAATTTGTTTTTCTGTGTAGAAGCATTCTAGTTTGATATAGTCCCCTTCATTTATTTTTGCTTTTACCTCCCTTGCCTCTGGAGTCAAGGTCACAAAGGCCTTTCCAAGACCAAGGTCTATAAGTCCACTGCCTATAATTTCATCTTTGTATCTTATTGTTTCAGATCTTATATTTAAGTCTTTAATCCAATTTGAGTTAATTTTTATGTTTGTTTTCAGATAGCACTGTAGTTCATTTTTTTTGCACATAGTTTTTCCAACACCATTTATTGAAGAGACTTTCTTTTCTCCATTTTATGTTTTGTCTCCTTTGCCAAAAACGAGTTGCCCATATACATATGGGTTTATCTCTGGGCTCTCAATTCTGTTCCATTGTTCTTTGTGTCTGTTTTTCTACCAGTACCATACTGTTTTAATTTCTGTAACTTTGTCATATGTTTTGAAGTCAGAGAGTGGGATGCCTCCGGCTTTGTTCTTTTTTCTCAGGATTGTTTTGGCAATTCGGAGTCTTTTCTGGTTTTATACAAATTTTAGGATTATTTTGTGTGCTTTATTTCTTTGAAAAATGCCATTGGAATTTCAATGGGGTTTGCATTGAAATTGTATATCGCTTTAGATAATATCACCATTTTAACAATGTTAATTTTTCCAATCCATAAACATGGAAAATCTTTCCATTTCTTTGTGTCTTTTAAAATTTCTTTTAAGAACATCTTGTAGTTTTTATTGTACAGGTCCCTTACCTCCTTTGTTAAGTTTATAACTAGTTATATCATCTTTTTTGTTGCAACTGTAAATGGATTTTTTAAATTTTTATTTCTGTTATTTGGTTGTTAGCATATTAGTATATAGGAAACAATGGATTTTATATATTAATATTATATCCTATCACTTTAGTGTATTTGTTTCTAATAATATTTTTGTGAAATATTTTATATAATGTTTTCTTTATAGAGAGTTATGTCATCTGCAAATAGTAACAGTTTTACTTTATTTCTTATTTGGATGCCTTTAATTTCTTTTTCTGGTCTAATTGCTCTGGCTAAGACTTCCAGTACCACATGGAATAACCGTGGCGTAAGTGGGCATCATTGTCTTCCTAATCTTAGAAGAAAATCTTTTAGTTTTTCACTATTATGTTATTAGCTGAGGGTTTGTCATATATGGCCTTAATAATGTTGAGATACTTTCTTTCTATACCCATTTGATTAACTGTTTTCATCATAAATGAATATCGTTTCCTTTTGCATTGGTATATTTAGGTCTTCTGTTAGTTTCCTCTTTCTAAAGTTTAGTTCTTTCCATAGGTTTGAGAAGTTCTCATCAATTATTTTTTTGAGCAGGCTTTCTGTTCCTGTCTCCCATTTTTTCTTTCTCTGGTATACCTATTTTGCTTATGTTACTCTTTCTAATGGAGTCAGATAATTCTCGCAAAATTTTTTTATTTTTTAAAATTCTTAGTCCTCTCTCTTCTCCTCTTGAGTCATTTCCAAGTTTCTATCTTTGAACTTGCTAATTCTGTATATTCCATCTGGTCAGCTATATTTATAGTGTTCTATAAAGCATTCCTCATCTCATTTATTGAGTTCTTCAGCTCCAGAATTTCTATTTGGTTCTGTTTTTATAGTTTCATTCTCTTTGGTAAAGTATTCTTTTTGTTCATTAATTTTCTTTCTGAGCTCATTGAACTGCCTTTTGGAGTTCTCTTGTTTCTCACTGAGCTTCTTCATAACTGAAATCTTAAATTCTCTGTCTTTCAAGTCACAGTTTTCCATGACTTTGAGTTGGGTTTCTGGAGCTACATGTTACCTTGGTTGTTCATGGTATTTCATAGGTTATTTCTCTGCCTGTGCATTTGAGATATTGAGATCTTTTGTTGTTGTTGTTTAGATATTGGTTTTCTCTCAACAATTTAGCAGGTTGATAGGTAGATTACTTTCTTTTCTTTTCCAGTAGATGGTGTTAAAATTTTTGTTGTCTTTTACCTGCACTGTTTGTGCCTTTGGTTAGGCAGTGTTGCTTTGGTTAAGAAAAATGCTGAGTACATCTTGAGATGGTGGATTTCCCATCTCTGACCAGCTTACTTTGGTTACAGGGCTCTACCACTGTGATATAAGTATGTGGCAAGTAGTGGAGAACTGGTTTTGTGAGCTCCTACCACTGCCTTCTTTTTACTAATGGTCACTGGTCCCACTGTGTTTTTGGAGTTATCTCCACTGCTTCTACTAGGCTCTGCCAGGATGAGAATGGTGGGGGTAGGGAGCGGGTACAAATTTATCATTTTGCATTCCTACTGTACTGTTTAGTTAAGCATCTCAGTTTTCTCTACCTAGACCTGCCAAGATTGGTGGAACTTTGGAGGCAAGTTTATGATCTATGGCTCTGCCCTCCTAGTAGTGGCTGTCAGCAGTTCCGTGTAGTTTTAAGCTTCCCAACCACCTCTACTGGTGTCTGCCTCAGTGGAGAGAGGTGAAGTAAGGTGCTTTTTCTCAGAGGTCACTGCTTCTGCCCTCTTACAACCTAGGTCATAGTGTGAGGGCTGCAGTCCAACTTCTCTCCTGCTACTGTGCTCTCTGGAGTCATGGTGGGTGTCAGACCGTGTCCCTATCCTTCCCTCAACCCTCCTCCCCTATGTGTTCCATTCTGCCCTCCACAAGATATTCCAATGCATGGATCTTTCAGTTTGTATGTTGAGCAGGGGATCATCTGTAGAGTTATATTTCTCTTCCATTGCTTTCGACTATGTCCTTACTGATTTTCTGCCCACTGGATCTGTTCGTTTCTGACAGGAGGGTGTTAGGTTCTCAGCTATAGTAGTAGATTCATCTATGTCTTCTTTCAGCCTTGCCTTAGGTATTTTGACTCTCTGTTGTCAGGAATACATACATTAGGGATTGTTATGTCTTTTTGAAGAACCAATCCCTTTATCATTATATAATTCCTCTCATTATTCCTGACAAAATTGCTTGCTCTGAATTCTGCTGTATTTGAAATTAATATAGCTACTCCCACTTTCTTTTGATTACTGTTAGCATGGTATATTTTTCTCCATCCATTTACTTTTAATCTATATGCATCTTTATATTGAAAGTGGGTTCCTTGTGGAAAACATAGAGTTGGGTCTTATTTTTTGATCCGCCATGAGAATCTTTGTCTTTTGGCTTGTGCATTTAGATCATTGACATTCAAAATGATTATCAATATAGTTGGACTAATATTTACCATATTTGTTCCTGTTTTCTATTTGTTGCCCTTGACTTTCATTTGTGTTTTTGTCTTCTACTTTTTTTTGCCTCTTTCAGTTTTAATTGAGCAATTTATATGATCCCATCTTATCTCCATTCTTAACATATCAGTTGTACCATAAAAAAAATTTTAGTGGTCACCCTAGAGTTTGCAATATACATTTACAACTACTTTAAGTTCATGTTCAAATAACACTATACTTTTCCACAGGTAGTATAAGCACCTTACACAAAATAATCCTAAATCTTCCCTCCTGTTCCATATGTCACAGAAATTATATATATATATATAGTATATTTATATATATAGTATATTTATATATATAGTATATTTATAATCTATATGATATATAATATGTGATATTTATATACACATACATAATCAAATACATTGTTGCTATAATTAGTTTGAACAAACATATCTGTTAGATCAATCAAGATTAAGAAAACTGAAAGTTTTTATTTTACCTTTACTTATTCCTTCTCTATTGTTCTTCCTTTCTTTGTGTAGGTTTGAGTTTTTGACCTATATGACTTTTCTTTGCTCTCAAGAACTTGCAGCATTTTTTGCAAGGCAGATTTACTGGCAACACATTCACTCAGATTTTGTTTGAGAAGGTATTTCTCCCTTTACTATTGAATCATACTGAATTCTAGGTTGGTGGATTTTTTTCTCTCAACATTTTAAATATTTTATCCCACTTTCTTCTTGCTTGCATGGTTTCTGAGAAGTTGGGTATAATTTTTATCTTTGCTCCTTTATAAGTATGGTATTTTTCCCCCTCTGGCCTTTTCCCAGTATTTTTTCTTTATCTCCGATATTCTATAGTTTGAAAATGATACGCCTACCTGTTGGCTTTTTAGCATTTATCTTTCTTGGTATTCTATAAACTTCCTGAATCTATGGTTTGGTAACTGACATTAATTTAGGGAAATTCTCAGTCATTATTGTGTCAAATATTTCTCTTCCTATCTTTCTTCTCCCAATATTCTCATTAATCATATGCTAAACCTTTGTAGTTGTCCCACAGTCCTTGGATATTCTGTTTTGTATTTTTCCCCTCCAGTCTTTATTCTCTTTGCTTTTCAGTTTTGGAGGTTTCTAGTGAGATATTCTTAAGCTTAGAGATTCTTTCTTCAGCATATTCAGTCTACTAATAAATCTAGCAAAGGCATTTTAAAATTTCTGTTATAGTGTTTTTGGTCTCTAACATTACCTTTTGGTTATTTCTTAGAATTTCCATCTCTCTACTTAAATTGCTCATCTGTGCTTACAAACTGTCTACTTAATCCCTTGGAGCCTTTAGCATATCAGTCATAGTGTTTTAAATTTCTCATCTGATAGTTCCAACATCCTTGCCATATCTGAGTCTGGGTTTGATGTTCACTGTCTCTTTAAACTATGTTTTTTCCTTTTAGTATGAATAATATTTTTTTTGACAGTTGAATATGATGTACCAGGTAAAAGAACTTCTGTAATAGGCCTTTAGTAATGTGGTGGTGAGATATGGGGGAGAGAGGAAGCTTTCTATATTCCTATAATTCTATTACCAGGTCTCAGTCTTCTAAGGAGCCTATACCTCTAGAATGTGAACTCTACATGTGTTTCTCCACTTCTCCCTCCTCCTTAGGTAGGACAGGATGGCTAGAGTGGGCTGGAGTTGGATATGGTATTGATAGACAATACCATAATTGATTTAACCAATCCTCTTTTTGCTCCGTATTTGTCTCTAGTTTTTCCCTAGCCGAACAAACACTATCATGAACATCCTCAGAGCTAAATCTCTTTGCACATCTTTGATTTTCTTAGACTAGAACTCCTAGAAGTATTGTTGTTAGATCAGTGGGTATGCAGGCTTTATTGTTTGATAGGAATTGTCTAAATGCCTGCCATAAATTTATATTCCCACCAAAAATGATAAAGTGCCTTTTCCCTGTATGCTGACCAGCACTGTGAGTTGGCTTTATATTAATCTTTGCTAATTTGATAGACAAAAAAGAACAAAGAAGAAAAAAAAGGAATCTTCTTATTTAAAGTTATGTTTTTTATCAGTCAGGTACAGCATCTTGCAATGTGTTTAATAGCAATTAATGTTTCTTCTTTTTTGTGAGTTGCCTGATTTTTGCCCTTGGCCTATTTTTTCTAAAGATATTTGTCTTTTTCTTTTATTGTGTCTAAGATTTTATATAGTAAAGATAGTAAGTCTTTTTCTTTAATACATTCTGCCAGTTTTTAGCAGTGTGTTTACCCTTTTATTTTGTTTTGGTATTTTTAACATAGAGAATTTTATTTCTGTAGCCAAATCTTTGTTATCATACTTCAAAAGACCTTTCTCAACTCAAGATTAAACATCTATAATAGTTTCTTCTTGGAGATTCAATTTTATTTTTCTAACATTTAAATATTTAGTCCTTATGGAGTTAATTTTGGCAAATTTTGGCATATACAGTGATTAGAGCACTAATTTTATTTTTTTAATGGTTAGCCAGTTTTAATCACATTTTCTAACTGATTATTGCTGGTCAATTGGAAAACCAATTCTTTTTATGTATTTATTTAAAAATTAGTAGCCTTTCTGTATTTCTTATTCTAATTTTTAGTTGATACTCTGTTTTTCTAAGTAGAAGGATTACTTACTCTTCTTTCCCATATTCATAGTTCTGGTTTTATTTACTTTAACCTATGGGGGTAATACCTTTTAAGACCTCTAGTGGATGCCTGAAAACACATTAGTACTGAACCCAGTGTATGCTATGTTTTTTCCTGTGCATACACACATACATACACTTTATGGCTTCTCTTTGTCATGTCCAAATTGCCAGCATCAGTATTCTTACATTTTGGGGCTATTATTAAATAAAATAGGAGTTGCTTGAGCACAAGCACTGTGAATCCACAACAATCAATCTGATAACCTAGTGACTAATAGTCAGGGAATGTATACAGCATGGCTGTGCTGGACAAAGGAATGATTCATGTCTGGGGTGGGAGGGTGTGAGATTTCGTCATCCTACTCAGAATAGCGTGCAGTTTTAAATTTATGGATTGTTTATTTCTGGAATCTTTCATTTCATATTTTCAGGTCACAGTTGACCATAGGTAATTGAAACAGTGGAAAGCAAAACCAAGGATAAGAAAACAACCGTATAAATACTATGGCAAATTGCTGTGCTTTTCCATTTGAGAGTCTGTGTAGCTGTAATCAATACATAAGAGAGAAAGGGATTCTGAGTGACAGTGTAAGGGTTGACTATTTTTGTATGTCAGATCTTGGAATATCTGGATAATAAACCATTCTTTGAATCATTGCTTAGACTCTTTGAGCTTCAGCAGCACTAACAGGTCTCTTATTTTCTTTTTTGTTGTGTTATGTCCATGTGCTTGTACAAATGGTGGGCTCTGGCAATTCCAGGATGAAATCCTGACTGTGATCAGAAGAGTGGATGACAACTGGGCAGAGGGAATGCTGGGAGACAAGATTGGAATTTTCCCCCTCCTATACGTGGAGGTAAGGCCATCTGCACCCGGCACCCATTTTTCCCAGATTCTCCTACACCAGAGGAGAAGAGCTCACACCCAAAGATAGCGCTTCCCATTACTGCTGCAAACAGAGCTTAAGGAAATGCTGCCCGGCCATTCGCAGTGTCTTCCTAGGACTCTGAATTATTGGAAAGTTCACCCGACTGCAAGACCCTAAAGGAAGATGGTTTTTGGCTAATATGGGACCTCCTGATTTCCTGTCTCTTCTTCATAACTATGGAGCACTAGGTTTCTAGTGAATGAGTTATGGGCCGTTGTTGAGTGGGGAGCGTCTTAGAGTGTTCAGCCTCTAAATGCCTGTTCACTGTGGGCTGTTTGTATGTGTGTAGGAGTATTTGACCTTAGGGTATGTGTGTACCATTTGTCAGTGTATGTCTACCTGTGTATGTCCATGAGCTGACCACATGTGTCATCCTGCAGCTACTGGAATCATCCTATAAGAATCATTTCAGTTAATACATATTAAGTGCTTGCTGTATGCCAGATACTTCTAAGTATTTCCTCATTTAATCTCAATAACCCTAGCACATGAAAACCATGAAGGTTTCCATGTCACAAATGAGCAAACAGAGGCACAGAAAGGTCCCCCCAGCTGGTAAGTGGCAGAGCTGGGACTTAAACACAGGTTGCTTGAACACAGATTTAACTCTTCACTTCCCTCCTACTCACTAACAAACTGTAGTTCTCTCAGCTTAGTAGGTGACATGGCCACCTTTGCCACACCTACTTAGTGGTACGTGGGTGCCAGTTGGTGTCTGTTAAACACATCTGGTGATTCCCGTTGATTACAGGATACAGTCCAAATGCTTTAGCATGGCATTCAAGGCCATTTGAATTTGATACTAATCTATTTTTCCAATCTCATCTCTTATTATTTCTCCTCCCTTCCCTAAATATTTTGGAATGGTGGTTCTCTCACATTTATTTTGCATAAGCTGCGCAAAAGATTCTAAGATCCTCCCACAATAACACACACACACACACACACACACACACACACACTCACACACTCCTCTCTAGTATACCTGTAAGATTCACATTTTCTCTAACATCTGAAGCTTCTGTTTGTGCATTTGCTTCAGTTCCCAGGGTGGTGGGGAGGGTTTGCTGTGCTTCTCTGTCCTGCTGTTTCAGATAGAAGATTGATGCATGAATACCACAACTGTGCCATCTAGAAGTGAAAAAATTCTTTGCTCTCAGACATTTTAGCTGGTGGAAATTTTTCCAGGCAAACTTTTATAGGGATACTCAAAGACATATATAAGAATGTTCATAGAAACCTTGCTAACTAAGATGGCCCAAAGTAGAAACAAGTCAAATGTTCATCATCAGGGGAATGGAAGTATGGTATGTCCATACAACGGGGTAATATCCAGCAGTAAAAATGAACAAAAGATTACTATATTTGAAAGCATGGATTATTATATTTGAAAGCAGAGACAAATTTTTGAAAGAAGCCATATACAGAAGAATATATGCCATATGTTTTTGTATTTTTTTTTTAAGGGAGTTCAAAAGCAGGCAGAACTAGTTCAGGGTAATGGAAGTCGGAGCATGGTGACTTTGGAGGGAGATCGACTGGAAGAGGCAAGGGAAGGCTTCTGGATGTGAAGATGTTTTATATCTTGGTCTTGGGAGTGGTTACACAGATAGAGCAGTTGTAAAATAGTTCGCATTTTGTACTTTTCTTTAGATTGCAATTTAAGAAGCTTGGAGAAACTCCAAGTAGGTAAACAGTGGCACCCGTGCCCTGCGAAGGCCAGGTGAGGCCCATCGGCTCCCCTGGAGGGGATCAGGCATGGTCAGGGAGGCTGAGTGCTTGGGCACAGGCCTGGGAAACCAAAGGGTTGGGCTTTCTGATGGCTCTTCTGGTTCCACAGACGTATACAAAGGCCAAGTTGACAAGTCACTCATCTGTGCCTTCCCAGGGCCTGACTTTCTAGCCACTAGAGACGTTCCTTTCAAACACTTCTTTGTCCAGGATGTGAAGGAGGCTCCCTCATCTTTCTGACCCTGCAGCCCTCCATGCCCTACATCTCCACTCAAAGGCCTGCCTCTGCTCTGAGCACAGTCTCCTCAGAGAGGATGCACCCATAGCCCTTGAAGCTCAGGGGCTGGACCCTTCTCTCAGGAGTGAGGGGAGGCACACCCAAGGCATCCCTGGGCAGGGGACTGGCTCTCCCTGTCCTATACCTTCCTCTGCAGGCCCAGCCCCACACCGTCACCCCAGGTGCCCCAGCTACCACCCCAGCCCTGTGTGATATGCTCTGAAACAGACTCCTGGGTTTTTAGCAACCACTGAATACAAGAAGCCTCTAATGGCATTTCTTGAGACTGTTTTAATTTTTTTATATTGATTCCCTTTTGAAGAGCTTAAGGTATGGAGTAAGAGCCCACTGTGACTCTTGCCTCATACATAGCGTTGAGGTGGAGTCGGGTGGGTCAGGAAGTTAACAAGTTAGCCAAGAGTGTCTTTCCCTGTGAGGCCAAGTGGGCATTTGAGGTCAGAATGGTTGGAGCTTGGGTCTTCTGCTGAGTATGAACCTAAGCCAGACTGGTATGTCCGGAGGGAGCCTGGGCTTTTGCTTTTGGCTGCTACTCAGGCCAGTGGCATGGTTTGGAGCATTATTTATCCCAGAAGATGTGCCTGGTGCTCATGATGAAATGTGGCTATATTCACACTCCTCAGAGGACTGAATTACAATGAATTCTGCTCCGGTCCTTCCAGCTGTGGTTAGAAGTACAGTGTGGGCTGTGCACAGGCTTGTGAGCAGGAGTTGCTGGGGTTCCCTGGGGCTCCCCCTCACCTAGGCTTCCCATTGGTGCAGTTCAGACTGTAATGCTTGACAAAGGTGGACCTTTAAGAAATAAATGAGAACTTTTGCTCTGTGGACGGTATGGTCCTCTCCTAGCTGTGTCTATTTCTTCACCTTGGGCTTGCTGGGCAGGCACAGGAGGACAAATGGTATAAAAGCAGCTTGGAGTTGCCCTGGCCTTGTGCTGCTGGTAGCCCGTTTCCTGAGAAGGCAGCCCTGTCTCCAGAAATGCCTGTACTTCCTGGTGGGCTGTGGAAATAATTCTCTCCATAGCCATCAGGTACCCAGTTGCCAGCCACATCCATGTCAGTGACCTGGGCCTGCTGCTCACTTGGCACTAAGTCTATCTGCACCTGACTCCTTGCCCAGCCTCTTCCCCACCATACCTCTGAGACTTTCCTTCCCTAAGCCTTTGACCTTCCTCAGCTCACTGCCCTTCCAGCTCCTCTCCCTGACTCCCTGACAGACAGTTTTGCGTCTTGGAACCTGCTTCCTTGATCTTTTCTCCCCATCAGTTTTGTGAATGGTCACCATTCAGTGGCACCTCTACACAGCAACCAACGACACCTGCCTATTTGTCACATTACTGCTGCAGAGGGTGCCCTCATCTATATCCTGGCTCACCCTGCACAGAGAGAGGAGTAGGCTTTCATTCTCATGGAATAAACCCAAACACAAGACTGTGTTTTCCATGTCTCCAGTCCTAGAGGGGGCAGAATAATTGCCATCATTTTGGTTCTTCGAAATACACTGTTCTACTGTAAGTGAGAATGGTTCGATCTGAGGGAATTCCTTGGCCTGGGAAGCGAGGAGCCCTCTCTCCGGCTTATGTATGAGTGCTGCAGAGCTGTCCTCAGGGTGGGTGCTTTGTGGGAACATGTGGAGGTACTTGTGGTTTCTGAGCCCCAGCATAGCTAGCTGGGTCTGGCTTTGGTGGCCCCAACCTGTAGTATAAGCGCCCGACCTGAGGGCCTGACAACGCCAGCTCCATTCCCCTTTAACAGGATTCTCCAAGATAGTATGCTTGAGCTCTGCCCTTAGTACAGCCCTTGGGCCATTCCATGAGAGTAGAGTCTGTTTCTCATGAGCAAAGTTGACCCCAATGGCAGGACCATGAATGGGCCATCAGGCAGCTCAGGGCATCCTGGGCTTCAGAGGTGGATCCTGGGCTCAAAACCGCACACTAGAAATGTGACCTTTGGCAAGTCTCTTAAAATTCCTGAGCCTCCATCTTCTCTCTCAAATAAGGGCGGGAACATGAACTTCATGGGGTGGTCGTGAGGGTTAAAGACAACAGCAGGGAGCCCAGAGCAGGCCTGGCGTTGGGGAGGCACAGAAGGACATCTAGACTTGGGTACTGTTGCAGGGGTGTAGTCAGGTCTTGAGTGGAGACAAGCAGACATTCTCCAAGGGCCTCCCATCCAGAAGTGACCCCGAGAGGAATCCCAAGGCCTGGAAGAATTTTTAACTGTGTCTGTAGCAGCCACATTTTTGAGTGCCCATTCCCACGTCTGGCAAGCATGTGCCCGATATGGGCTGCAGCAGGCAGGGCTGTAGTTGAGCCAGATCTGCAGTTTATTTCCCCCCATAAGCTGTGTTGGTGGAGTACCACCCAGGATGGCTCACAGGAAGTTACCCAAAAAACACTCCCAGGCCTGCAGCTCCTAAGGCTGTTGTTCCAGCCTCACCACTGCCCTGAGCTGCAGGCTTAAGTCTGCGAGTGATCAAGGAGGTGCTAAGACCCCCAATGTCTTTGGCCCCTCAACTCTCGTGTTCGTTCTGGCATAGCCAGGTCCTTCCTGCTCCCTTCTTAACTCTATACCCATTGTACTGGCAGTACCACTCCATTTTCCAAACCAAAGCCTGGGTTCTCTTCAGTCCCCCTTTCTCCCTCACTTCATAAATTTGCTGTGCCATTGGTTCTCAACAGTTCTCTCTCTGAAGTCCTCTTCCATTTAACTAATGTATATAATATAATTTAATATACAGTGCATAGCCACTACATGTCAGTAAACAAACAGAAGAAACCCTTACCTTGTGGAACTCACTTTCTAGTGTGGAGGACAGACAACAAATTGGATACATACATCAAGTGTTGGGCCAGTGTTCCAGGGGGAACAGCCAGTGCAAAGGTCCTGAGGCAGGTATGAGCCAGGCCTGCTTGAAGAACAGCAAAAAGGACCAATTGACCGGAACTGAGTGGGCAAGGGGGCAAGTAGTAGGAGTTGATGTTCGTCATGTAGGCCCTTGAACCCCTTTTCAGGAAATTTAACTTTTGAGTGAAATAGGAAACCATTTAGGAGCTCTTGAACTTGATGATCTGACAAGTTTTAGTGGATCACTTTGGAGCATAGGTTGAGTTGGTGGTGGGGGGTAAGGGGTGTAGTAGGAGTGGAAATAGGTGGTGAAGCTGTTGCACTGTTCTGGTAAGATGTGAGGGTGCCTCAGGCCAGGATGGTAGCTGTAGAGCTAGCAAAAATCATCAGATGTTAAAGGCTAGTGGAATCAACCAGAAGTGCTGATGAGTTAGTCATGAGGGGCAAGACAGCAAAAGGAGTCATATATTTCTCCTATGTTTTGGCCTGAGTGACTAGAGGAATGAAAATGAAATTGCCATCAACCTAGATGGGAAATGGAGAGTGAAGCCAGTAGGGGAACATAAAGAGACCAGGAGGCCAGTTCTGTTAAGTGATGTCTGTTGAGCATCCAAGAGGGGCTGTCAGATAGACAGGTGGGTATGCAAGGATGCAGTTTAAGGCAGAGGTGGTTGAAGTTGATGAAGTTGGCACAGACCTTTTTCCATCAGCACTCTCTGGTGGACTTGCTGCCCACAGCTGTGCTAGTTTGCTGGAGATATTAACTTGAGGTCTTTGGCACAAAAATGGAATCAACCTCATAAGCCTAGACTGAACCACCATGAATGTGGGCACAGGCCAAGAAAAGTCTGGGAGCGGAAGTCTCCCCCAGTTAAGATCTTTATGTCTGCATCCTGGCATCTCTTTTAGCATTCCTGCCCCCCAACGTCAGCCTCCCCCACACTAATCTGTCCTCCTCACTGAAACTGAAGTTCTGTTTCTCTCAAACCTGCCTTGCCCTTCCCTCCCCACAAGCCCCAGCCTTTTTCCCTCACAGCTCAGGCTCCTGCCGCCTCCAGGGTGCTAATAAATAAGTCTGCTATGAGGTGCAGAGATCTGACCACTAGGCCCTGATGCTCCCTGTCCCTCTCCATGCACCTTACATCCCAGCCACCCCAAACTTCACTCCCTCCCAAGCCTGAGTTTCTGTGCAAGGACCCATAGAGCTCCTCTTCATTTTCTAAACTCGACTCAGATGAAGCCATTCTGAGCCCTAAGACCCTGTTCATGTTGAGGTGCAAGCTCCTCACATTTCTTAAACCCCTTCCTCCTTCCTCAGACCACGGTATTTCCCATCAGGGACCTTCTCTTGTTTATTTTCAATATCCCTACTGTTGAGCACAGTGACTACACACAGTGGGTGCTTCAGAGTGACAGCTTGTCAGGAGATTAGCAGCCCAAGGATTAGTCAGGAACCAGTTTTTAGATGCAGCACAACACGATGATTGTCCGGAGCCAGTGGCTATTTGGAGACTTGGAGGCAAGAGGGGAAGCAGGGCATGAGGGATAATTGCTGTTGGACTAGTTTTTAACTTTAAAGAAAGAAAGTTTGATATTCAGAAGAGTGGCTGTCTGGAAGCAGCAGGAAGAATGTGGTTGCCTTGCTCCCAGATGTTGGAGTTGGCACAGACTTTCCTTCATCAGCACTCTCCAGCAGACTTGCTGCCCACAGCTGTGCCTGTTTGCCAGTCTCACTTCCCTAGGATTCCACTGTGCACAGACTTCCCCTTGAGTGTTGAGCCTGGATGGGAAACATGGTGGCCTAGAGCCAGCTCCCTCCAGTCTGAGGACATTGTTTGAGTAGACGATGGAAACCCCATGTTCTCACTTCTGGATCTTTATTCACATGGCTTCTGTGGCTGGAGCCCCCATATCCCCTCACTCAGCTTCCACGCTCCTCTGTGAGAAGATCTCTGGTCTGACCACCCAACCACCACCACCTCTAATGGGGTCAGGGCTTCCTCTATGTCCTCACTGAGCTCTGGACTCACTCAGGTGCAGGGACCAGCTAAGTGTCTGAGCATACACTCAGCTCCCTAGAGGTAAGACTCTATCTGTCTCTTTTGCATCCCAGGGCCCAGCGCCCAGAGTGGGTACAGTTACATGTTTCAGTGGTGGGTGAGCCACACACTGTCTCTCCCCATGCTCTGTGCTGACTCCCATAAACAAAGGCACAGAGGAGGGCCGTGCCCTATAGATAGAGGGTGATGTCTGATAGCTAGACGCGAACTGTTAGCCCTGAATACACCTAGGAAGCAATTTTTTGTTTTCTTGTCAACTGGCAGAACTACTTGGTTGCAGATGGTGATAATTTTTCTTTCTCAGAGTTCTTGTCATGATGGTGGGGTTGGTAAACACTGTGCATGCCTCCTCCCATGACTGCATTAAAACTGCAACTAAGTTATGAAATAGTTGACTTGGAGAGTGATCTGAAGACTAGCTGAACAGATATCCTATAAGTGGGGATATAAAGAGGAGACCACATTGAGACTGATATGAGAGGCGGAGACTCGAAACAGGCTGGTTTGACACCCACATATGGTGGTTAAGCATCAGAAGGGACATCTTGGCTACAGAAGCCCCATAGCAGAGCTCCCTAGACCGGGGTTCCAGTGCCAGAAGTGGAGTCCTCACAGAATATGACTGTGAAAATCAGTGGGGATACTGGCTATCATGGTGAGATAGAAAGCAGCTGGAGATCCAGATGTCCCCTTAAAGGACCCACTTATAGACTCCCTGGTTCACAGGCAATCACACTCTGGGCTCCAGCAGAGGGAGAGCAGCAAGGGAGGTACGAGAGACATAGAGAGAAAAACTGAGTTGTGTGGCTTCAGGGAGAGGGCTAGAGGGACAGCCGCCATTGTCCCTTTGTTTAGCCCTCCACCGTTGCAACCTGCAGGAAAGTGCCATCTTGCCCGTGTTGAACATACACCCAACATGGCCAAAACTGAATCTGCCTTGGCCAGGTGAGATCTACACCATCCTAGGGACTCCTTAGGACCCCTACCTTACCTGACTCTCAAATTGCCTATGGTACTTTCAGGTGGTGACTGGGCAACCATCCCTACTCTGCACTCTCAGCTGGAGGTTCCTTCAAAGTGATCAACAGGCCTCTACTGCACACTTCAGGAGAAATTTTTGATGCAGGCAGCCAGCCCTGGCCCTACCTGCAGTACTTTCTGAACAAATCTTGGGGGTCTGAGAGCCCAAGGTGGTCAGTGGCTGGCCTCAGTGTGCGTTGACACTTTTGCAAGTTGCCACAGGCTCAACACTAGAAACAAATACGAATCTGCACCAACCTGTGGAACACCACTTACCCTACCCTGGTGACTCCCTGAGATTCCGCCTTATCCAACTCTTATACCCCAAGGCTCATTCAGTTTCTGAGTCTTATGGGTAGCCAGCAGACAGCCTCAGGCCTTGGGGTGCCTTTGGCTTTTTGCTGAATTGCCCCAGGCCTGATACTAATGGCAGTCAGCTTTAGTTTACCACGTGACCTCTCCTGCATACCTCCAGGTCCAGCTCAGGCATCAACCAACCACATTTAGCTGCACAGCTCCCACCAGGTAGCCCCAGATTAGTCACAGACTTTGGCTGACCTTGGCCTGCACTTGGAGGCCCTCCCAGGGGGCTCTACACCAATATATTAGAGGCTGGTATTAGACCTCAACAGAGCATCACCTGATTATCCTCATAAGTGACACATCCAAAGAGTGGTCTCGACAGGCACAAAAACCTTCTACGGTGAATCCCACACAGCAGGTCATATGTTGTGGGTATGGCCAATCCTCACAGCTAATCAGCTTGAAGGATAGAGGGACAGCCACCATTGTCCCTTTGTTGAGCCCTCCACCATTGCAGCCTGCAGGTAACTACAACAGAAAAGCACACACAACCACACAATTGTCAATCCTGGAGCACCCGGCACAGGTGATCAGGTAGACTGCACCACCAGGCACACAGGACACTACTACATAAAGCCACCCAGCTAAGTCTGAGAGACATAGCAGATCTACCTAATACATAGAAATGAACACAGAGAGGCAAACAAAATGAAAAAACAAAGAAACATGTCTCAAATGAAAGAACAGGACAAAACCCCAGAAAAAGAACTACATGAAGTAAAGGCAAGCAACCTACCAGATATAGAATTCAAAATACTGGTTATAAAGATGCTCAATGAACTTAGGGGAAGAATGGATGACCTCAGTGAGAACTTCAACAAACAGAGAGCGTAAAAAAGGACCTAGAAACCATAAAAAAGAACCAGTCAGAAATGAGAATACAATAACTAAAATGAAGAATACACTAGAAGGAATTGGGTGAAGCAGAAGATTGAGGAAAACAAGATAGCAGAGAACACCAGTTGAAATGGCAAAAAGGAAAAAAAAATCGAGGGTAGTTTAAGGGACTTCTGAGACAACATTAAGTATACCACCATTCGCATAATAGGAGTACCAGAAGGAGAAGAGAGGAAGCAAGGGATTGAGAACCTATCTGAGGAAATAATGACTGAAAATGTTTCTAACTTGGTAAAGGAAATAGACATACAAGCCCAGGAAGCACAGAGAGCCCCAAACAAAATGAACCTAAACAGACCCATGCCAAGACACATCATAATTTAAATGGCAAAATTTAAAGACAAAGAATCTTAAAAGCAGTAAGAGAAAATCAGCTAGTTGCTTACAAATGTATTTCTATAAGAATGTCAGCTGATTTCTCAACAGAAACTTTGCAGGCCAGAAAGGATTGACACGAAACATTCAAAGTATTAAAAAGCAAGGACCTACAACCAAGACCACTCTAACCAGCAAAGCTATCAATTAAAATCAAAGATAAAGTAAAGAACTTCCCAGACAGGGAAAAGCTAAAGGAGTTCACCACCACAAACCAGTTATTACAAGAAATGTCAATGGGACTTTGGTAAGAAGAAGAAGAGGAATTAAAAAATCAACATAAATACAAAAAATAAAGTGGCAGTAATTATGTATCAATAATCTCTTTAAACATAAATGAATTAAATGCTCCAATGATAAGACAGGGTAGCCAAATGGATAAGAAAACAAAACCCATACATGTGCTGTCTAGAAGAGGCCCACTTCAGATCGAAAGACACACAGAGACTGAAAGAAAAGGGATAGAAAAAATATTTCATGCAAATGGAAATGAAAATAAGCTCGAGTAACAATACTTAAACAACATACACTTAAAGACTTTAATGTAAAACCTGAAACCATAAAACTCCTAAAAGATAGGCAACAAACTCTCTGACATTGCTCTTAGTAATATTTTTTTCTGATATATCTCCTCAGGCAAGGGAAACAAAAAAAAAATAACTAGGACTACATCAAACTAAAAAGTTTTTGCACAACAAAGGAAACCATCAACAAAATGAAAAGACAATCTACCGAGTGGGAAAAAATATTTTCCAATGGTACATCTCATGAGTTAATATCCAAAATTTGTAAAGAACTCAACGTCAAAAAAAAAAAATCAAATTTAAAAATGGACCTGTGTGGATATTTCTTCAAAGAAGACATACAGATAGCTACATATGAAGATACTCAAGGTTACTAATAATCAGAGAAAGAAATGAAAATCAAAACCATAATGAGATATCTCCCACACCTGTCAGAATGGCTATCATCAGTAAATCAAAAACAAATGTTGTTGAGAATGTGGAGAAAAGGTAGCCCTCATGCACTGTTGATGGGATTGCAAATTGGTATAACCACTATGAAAAATGGTACAGGGGTTCCTCAAAAAGTTAAAAGTACAACTACCTTATGATCCAGTAATTCCACTTCTGGGTTATTTATTTAAAGAAAGGCAAAAGATTAATTCAAAAAGATATATGCATTCCTATGTTCACTGCAACACTATTTATGATAACCAAGGCATAGAAGCAACCTAAGTGCTCATCAATAGACAATTGGATAAAGAAGAGTGGTAACATGTACAATGGAATATTCCTCAGCCATAATAAACATGAAATCTTACCTTTTATGACAACATAGATGGATATGCTAAGTGAATAAGTCAGAGAAAGACAAATACCATATGATTTTACTTACATGTGGAGTCTAAAAAAAAAATAAACAAACAAAATGAAAACAGACTCATACATACAAACTGGTGATTGACAGATGGAGGGGGTGTTGGAAGCCTAGTGAAAAATGTGAAGGGATTGAGAAGTACAAATTGGTAGTTACAGAATAGTCACAGGGTTGTAAAGTACAGCATGGGGAATATAGTCAATAATATTGTAATAATTATATATAGGGCCAGGTTGGTACTAGACTAATTGAGGGGATCACTTTGTATATTATATAAATGTCTTGCCACTATGCTGTTATACCTGAAACTAATGTAAAAAATATTGAATGTCAGCTTTAATTGAAAAAAATTTTTTTTAATAAAAAATAAAATCTTTTCCCTGTTTTGTATGACATATGGTAACTTTTATTTAACTTATACTTGTTAATGTGTTTTCTTGTTTTGTGCATTTAAACATGTAGATAAGGAGCTGCCTCCCTTGGTTTCTAGAGGCGTGGGTAAACAAGCTGATTAAAGAGGGCTTGCCCGGTGTTCTTGTTGGTCATTTTTGTTCTCTGCATATGGAGGGACAGTGACTTCCTCAGGCCACAATGCGAAAGGATGCAGATTGACTCTGGATTCCCAGGTGCTTCTCCTCAGTCCTTTTGCCAGGGACCCCTCTTCACCCTATTAGTGAAAGGAGCTGATCCTGGGAGATTGAGCCTGGAGAAGAGAGTTCCTGGAAGCAAAGGTGTGGGGTAGGGAGGAGACGCTCTGAAGAGGGGTTATGAGCTTGATCATTGAGGTAATACTACCTCCTGTGACACCCTGTGGCTTAAACACAATAGAGACTTATATTTGGCTGTTCTCTTTGGCTCAGCTGAGGGCGGGTAGAGCTGTGCTTCACACAGGCTTTAAGGAGACCCTGGAAGGGGACTCTGCCATCTTTTACACACAGGGATGTAGGATAAAGTGGGAGTGCAATGGGCCAGGCCCAGCAGTGGAGATCTGCACCGCCACTCACAGACCACACGCAGCCTGTCTGCAAGGCTGGCTGTGACACGTGGCCAAGCTGTGCTCTGGAGGAGGGAGCCAGCCTCCACCTCAGCAAGGCTGGGAAAAGTGGATCCTCAGAATAGGAGGGGCCACCCATTTGGGTCTCTGGTTAATTTTAATTAGTATGTGTTTCATTAGTGCTGAGAAGAAAATGACATGAAACAAAAGGCCTTGTTCAGAGGACCCTAAGGAAAATGTCCCTTCTTCTGAAGCATTCCTTCCACTACCAACCTGTAAAAGGCATTCAGTTGCATGGCTGAACAAAGATGAATCTGGAGGGAAGAGTGGGTGGAGCAGTGAGCTCTCTGATGAAGGGCAAGGAAAGGGACATGTATTAAGATGTTAGAGAGCTGAGGGAACATTGTGACTAGTTTTATGCTGGAAGAGGCAGGCTGAAGGAAGAATTGAAAAAGAGAGAGAAGGTAAAACCCAAGGAAATAGGGAGGACAATTAATAACTTGCACTTGGAGAAGAGATGAAAAGAGATGAGGTGAGGAACTCAGATGAAGGCCCAGCCTTTGTGAAAAGAAGAGTAACTAACCTTTGGAAGAAGGAGTTAATGAGGGACATCCTGAGACACACCGAGGACTGCATGGGATATTGAGAGTTTGTGCCAAGTTGTACTGATCTCAGAGACCCCACATCCTTGGAGCACCTGCAGGCATGTTTCAGGTGACCATATTCTAGACAGTGGGAAGATGGGGGAGAAGGGGTGGGCTCCACAACGTCGGGGAGTGACCTAATCCCAGGGCTCAGGGAGACCAAATGATTCTGACTGTGATAAACAGATCCCAGGCTTTGTCTGTTGGTGTCAGCACACGTTTGCCTCAGTTTTCGTGTTGAACAAATCCTATGAGTTGTTAGTGAAAACTGTTGATGAGATGCCATTTATGGAAATATGAATTAATATTTATGGCAAATGATGGAGGCAAAAAATAAAATCTTGATTTAGCCAAATAAATGTCATATCCAAAAACAGTACTGGTAGTTACCAATGACAACTATTTCCCATTTGAGAGTCCTTATCTTCACGATAATTATAATTACATCTTTAGACAATTTTCTTCTAAGCCTTATTTGATTGTGATGTTGAGCTCAGTTTATCTTGCTCATGTAGCACAGTTGTCTCCCTGTTGCTTTATTTTTTATAAATGGATAATATTATTTTGAACCTCTATCTCTAAATACAGCATTAAAGCATTTGGTAATGACCTACCTACCAGCATGACAGCTTTTACTGGCAACAAAAATC
The DNA here is from genome assembly GCA_004027375.1 of Macroglossus sobrinus. Lineage (NCBI taxonomy): Eukaryota > Metazoa > Chordata > Mammalia > Chiroptera > Pteropodidae > Macroglossus > Macroglossus sobrinus. The sequence goes on from PVKZ01000178.1 coordinate 584,441, forward strand.
ACTCTGAAGTTATTAATTGGACGTGCTCTGTACTATTTTCAAGTTGTGAGCAGCTCTTCCATGTGTTGGCTTTGCCATTCCCAGTGCAGAGAAGAGACCTCTTATTATTTCTTTAACTTCATCCTGGTTTTTCAGCTCCTTGACTGGGACAGGCAACATGTTTTCAAGAAGAAAGATGAGGAAGGGTCTGTGGTTGCTGATAGAATGTCCATGCCCTTTCTCCTCACTGTTGCTCTTGGTCTTAACTCTGGAACCAGAGTCAAGCTATTTGATACTTTTGATTGAATTTCTCCCTATACAAAATGTGGATGGCACCACATGAAAAGGTTGTATTAAGAAGATCTAATGCAGTAACAGGCATGTGCCCCATGTAGATGATCCAGCATCACACAGACAGTTTTGCAGCCACTGGCATCTGTGCTTCTCTGGGTGACAGAGGCCTATGGAAGAAGCTGAAGGATCTTGTCAGCTGCTGAGGGACATGGCCAGCTATTTCTCACATTTACCAGCCCAACAAGTGGGGGCAGAGTCTACAATCCCAAGGGGTTCTCTTGGATAAAGGACATCATCTAGTTACTTTTTCTTTTATTGCTTTTGTCATTCTGCACTGCCTACACTTAATCAGCTCTGCTAACTGTGTAACGTGTTAGCGGAAACTTACCCTGGTGCTACCATGGGATGGATTGTGTCTCCTCAACTAACTTCTCTCCATGGGTTACCATCAGGTATGTTAGAACTTAAGGGAACTTTAAACATATGGGATCTGGAAAGGCTGGTGCCTATACTGGGTACTCACTGGGAAGCCATTCAAACCTCTAAATGTCAGGTGAGTGGCCTGATCAGGCTTTAATAACATTTCACCCTAATGTGGTTTTAAAACCAATGACATGTAGCCACATCCCCACATATTACTCTGAAGCAATGAAGTGAGTTTATGTGGCTGCAGCTCTTCCCCACAGTTCTCCCAGCCTTGTGACATACCTTGTGATCAGGTCTGCTACTATGGGGGCTGATGGGCAGACCTGACCCCGAAAACTACAGAGATGGCACATCATCTCTGTGGAGCTTATTTTACCATATCTCACCAATTTATTTTCCATGGTTGGTTTTTATTTTAAGCACACTACTGAGATTCTTGCTGCATGCAGAAGGAGTTGAATAGCAGCCCCATTTAAGGGAAGTGGCGAGTGGGAAGCAATGTGCCCTGCTGGATAGATAGATGGGAGTGGGTCATACCTCTGCATGTGGGTGGTTGGTCTGAGTGTACACAGGAGTTTATCTTAAACATTGTTTTTTTCATCACCAGAAGTTTGATCTGACTCTTCCTTAATCCTCTGTGTCTCTCCTTAACACGTACTCTTGCTCTGCCTCTTTGAACATTGGCAGTAGTCATAGTAAATGGTCCAGTGTGCTTGTCTACAAATTCTATCTTCTGTGTTGGTTCCAGTTCTATTTCTACTGACTGATTTTTCTCCTCTATATATGTCTGTAAAATTCTTTTATAGATTGCATTTTCCTGTTTCTCTGCATGTCTTGTATTTTTAATTGGATACCAGCTTTGTGGATTTTGTCACTTTGGGTGCTGGATATTTTTGTATTCCTGCAAATATTCTTGCGTTCTGTTCTGCGTTGTCACTAATTCACCTAAAAACAGTTTGATGCATTGGAGGCTTGCTTTTAAACCTTGTTCCACAGGCCTAGAGCAGCCTCTCATGGAGGGCTAAATCTCCCCACTTCTGAAGCTACAATCTTCTCTACTCCATGCCCCATGACTTACAAGGTTTTCATTCTGAAAGATGGGAACACAGTCTGTGTCCCATCCCAGCTTTGTGTGAGCTTTAGGAATTGTTCTGCCTTCTCCTTTTGGTGGTTCATCACCCACTCCTGGCTCCTTTCCTCCTATGGTGCCCTCATCAGTACTCAGCTTAACCCTCTGCAGATCTCTCCCTTCCAGGACTCTGGCCTTCAGACTATAGCCATGTGGCCTCCCCAGACTCAAAACCTTTTCTTCTCAACTCAGGGACTGACCCAGAGACCTGGGGACAACCACAGGGCTCGCCCTATGGACTGTACCTTTCTTGGCAGTTACTGTCCTTAGCCATCTGCTCTCCAATGTCTGAAAACCATGTTTCATAGGTCTGTTCTCAGCACTTTAGGCAAGAGTGTAAAAATACCCTTGTTACTGCATCTTGGCTAAGTGTATTAACCTGTTGTGGCTTAGGAATTTTGAAAAAAGGATAACAAATCATTACGTTGTACATCTTAAACTAGTACAATGTTATATGTCAATTATATCTTAATAAAACTAGGAAAAAATTAATAAGAAAATCAGAATCAAGGAGGTATTTTTGGCAGAACAGAAAAGTTGTAAGTCAGCTGTGGCTCTCCTGTGCTATATATGTTCCCAACTTCAGTGCCAAGAGTGAACAGTCAGGGACTTTTTATAGGATAGATGCAGAACTGATCAAAAGCTTTTGAGGTAAGTCATTCACTGTGGAAACTGGTTATAGCATGGTCCTATGGTCCAACTTTCTGGGAAGCCTGTGGGCATGTGTGTTGCACCGCTGATATGTCCTACTCTTTCTTCTGATTGCGTGTGGCCCCTACTTCCTCACCCAGATTGTAACTCTCAGGACACTTTGATGCTGCATGTCAGAAATGATGTGAAAAAGGCCCAGGAAGGAAATAGGAAGGAAATTCTCAGGGATTCCTGCCATGGAACGTTGGGGAAGGTGCAGTTTGTTTAAAAGTCCCATTTTGTTTTTCTCATTGTGCATCCTGTTTCTTGAGCTTCTACATCAGCAGGCAGCTCATGGCAGGAATTCCCCATCCCATGCCTTGGATATGAGTACTGCCCACATTTCTCTGTTCAAGTGGAGACTGTGACTTCACGAAAACTTAATGCACTTAATCCAATGAGACAATGCCCAGTTACCAAGGAGAAAACAGGACGAGGAGCAGGTGGGACTTGACAAGAGCCAGGCATGACAGCTCCTGGTGGTCAGTGTTTTCTCTGCATGTGAGCAAATGGCTGGGAGACAAATTCTTAGACCCGTCAGGAGAACAAGCAACATGCCTTTCCTTCACCACCACCCCACTGTTTCCCATACACTACAATTGAAGGAATGGCATAAAGAATGAGTGAGTGTAAAGAAGTGAGACAGCTCCATGGGAAAGTAAGATTTCGTTTTCCTTCATTTGGCCCTACATTTCCTGTGCCTCTACATTTCCTGATGGGATCTGTACCCCAAGGCATGATCCATACATGCTTGTGTGTGATCATCAGGCTTTTTCCCCAGCAACACTAAATAGGGGCTTAGGTAGCAGCTTGCCCTGATTTCTCCTTTCTTTAACTCTTTTTGAACTATTTGTGAAGTTAATACCTTTTAACATAATATATATGTAGTAATATTATAATGTAATATTTTATAATATAAAATATATATTGTCTTACATGTTTTGTTGTTCTTATCTTTCTAACTACGTAAGTAAGCCCCTTTGAGGCTAGACCTGTAACACATAACTCTTTTTCCTTCTCAATCCTGGCATAGTGCTTGGCACATAATAGACAGTTAGCTCATTTATGCAATTTTATTGGGTTGTGAGTCAATATTTCACACAACTAATAAAAGAATAAAAAATAACCCACTGACTATTTCTGAAGAGGCCTTAGCTGGGACACTTTCAGCATGTTCTTCTTGGAAATACACAGAGGACTTGGCAAGTCCTTGTGAAACCATTGTCCTTGCCTACCAGCCTCACCAGGAACATTGATTGGGAAAGCTTTGGAGCCTTGCCCACAGTTGAAGTTGTACAGCCAGTTGCTATAAGGCCCAGAAGAAAGCAAGAGCTGGCTTACATGAATTTCTGTCTTCAAGAGGCAAGTAGGGACTGCAAGTGTCTCAACCTGGGGACAACTAAGAATTCAGACAACATTAGACAGGAGAAACTTCTGCCTGCCCTGTTGAGGCCTCTCCCCTGTGGCCTGGCTCCGGGTTTTTCCAGCAGTGTTGGAATAATAGCATGCCAGCTGTGTATTTGCCCAATCATTTTTGCTCAGACTCCAGCTGCTTTTCTTCATTTACATCATATGTCACTCTTATGGGCAATAATAATCCAGTATACCAAGTAGGTGAAGGATGGGATTATTTTTTCACCTAACTTTAGCTCTACCCTCTGAACCATTCTTGACTCAAATGTTTCTGCCCTCTTTCTACTCAGGGGGCTAGATCCCTTAGGCCTGTCCACCCTAGACTGCCCCAGGCCGTCCATTTCCGCCTTCTCCTTTCTCTGCACGGCTGTAGCATGGTGCCTTGACTAACCTTCTCTCCTGAGTTTCCATGTTCTGTTCTTGTCTTTTTATTTCTACCATTTCTATCATAGTAGTCCAGGCTTGTGACTCAGACACTTCATGGAGCATCAAGATCACCTGGAAAGCTCCAAGTCCCAACCCCAGAGAGTCTGATGCAGCAGGTCTTGGTGAGCCCATGTCTGAGAAAGAAGTTGGGGGTGGAGGGAGTTGTTTTGTCAGATTCCACTTAGCACAGAAGTCACACTTTGGTCAACCACTTGGGCAGAGACATGCTTATGAGGCCTCCTCTCTCCCTTGAGCAGGCCTTAGTGGTGGTAACTGTTTTTCAGATGTGAAAGTGAAAGTGTGTTTACCATGGAGAGATTTGGATCTGGATGTTAATAAGGTGACAGCAGAGTATTTCTTGGCTGAGTTTCATGGCTTGCATTTAGTGTAGAAGGACCAGTGTGTCTGATTGTACAGCTGGAAGCAAAATCATCCATCTGGAGTTGCTGGGGGCCATGAAGGAACACTGGATGTCTTTCCTCCAGAGCACATCAAGCATATGTGGACAGATCTGCTCTGAAGTCCTGAATGGCTGCATCCTCATTAGTTCTAAAACTTGACAATGAATTATTACCAAGGTTAGCCCTCTGGGCCAGTAAGAAAATGCCTCACCTGGTATTGTGCTTCTCTCTGTTGCTTTTTGTTAACACTTCCAGTTTGGAAAGGAGGGGGTTTAAGTTGTTGGTGGCCAGAACACTTTTAAGATTCAGGTAAATTGCTCAAACCATACATGTGTTTATTGGGAGACTTTCTGTAGCCACCTCAATTCAACTTATTATTGCAAAATGAGAAAATGCAGCTAATTCTGGCTCTATCTTATTTTTCCTTGACCTTCTCAGATAAACTCAAAGCTCTTCTCTGTTGCTTTTATTTCTTTAAAATACTCAAAGTGAGAGCAATTAAAAGTTACAGTTTGATGCTTTAGAGGACTTTGTCAGAAAAGGTGACAATGCCTTTATTTGTCATCCACACTTTTCCAGATGTCTTTGTTGTCAGTGATTTTCCTGCCCCATCTCTCTGCCTGTGGACTCCCCTTAGCTGCAGAGCTGTGTCAGGCTCTCTAGGAAGCTGTTTTAATAAGAGTGTGGAGGCTTCCATGTTGCCACAAACCCTTGTACTTAGGCCGGGCCTCTTGTAGACACAGGTAGCCCATCCTCTCCATCACAGCCCTGCCAGGTATCTCCAAGGAGAGCAAACATAGCCACATTCAGTTCTCAAGATGTCAGCTGGAAAGTAGAAATACACCTGCCATTGGAAAAGTTGTTGGCAGCTAGGAGATTTGCTTGTTCCTTCTGCTTTAGGTTTCTGTGGGTGCATCTTAGCCCTTGACTGAAAGAACAAATTTCTACCACTATGGTATTCTCCAGACTATACCTTTCAGGCACTGGTGATCTTCCTTTCATTTATCCATTCATCCATTCATTCATTCTTTCATTCACTGAGCGCTCACTATGTGCCAGGCACTGGGGATGCATCTGTGAACACAGCAGAAAAGAATTGTGTTGAAACTCCCGTCTTACTGGGAGAAGACAAACAATAGAAAAATGAATAATTCTAGAGGATAGTGTATTCTCTATGGAGAAAAATTAAGCTGGAAAGGGAGGTAGGAATGCTGGGGGAAGTAGGGAACTATAATTTTAACTAGCATGATTTGAAGGCCCCACTGGGGAAACTAGCTTTGAGTGAGGAGGTCAAGGGAGTGTGTGTTTTGGGTGATGGCCCTGAGTTGGCTTGTGGCTGAGGGATAGTGGAGGCCAAGGTGGCTGAGCAGCCTGAGTGGGGAGGAGAAAGTAGGATAAGATTAGAAAGGGAACAGGAGGCTGACGTCATAGGATCAGTCTTGAGGGTCAGTTTAAGGGCTTTGGTGTTTGCTCCAAATACCAGAAGTAGCTGAATGTGGGATTGGGTCCATCTCCCTTTGAGTCCTTCCCTGCTCAGTGCACACAACCTTTGTCCCTGTGTCCACTGATCCCTCCCGGACCATGTCTTTGTCAGTCCTAACCCCAGCCCTGCTTTTACATGGAGGAGGAGGGGTATGAGAGTATAAAGTGAATATAGAAAGAACTTCCTAGAATAAAAGTTTTCAGGATGCAGTGGTCAGAAAACCACAGGGTCTTAGACCCCTCCGGATGCAGGGAGAAGGACTCAGGGCAGCTCCAACCCAGGCAGACTGTTATTGTGTACCCTCTCCAAGCCAGCCCTCCACCCCTCCTTTTGTGATCCAGCCCTAAACAGTGACCAAAACCTTTTCTATAAAGATAGCAGGCTGCCTCTCTCCCACTTCAAGCCTCCAATGGGGCCCATTGCTCTTAGAATAAATTCAGACTCCTCACCACAGCCTACAGGCCATGCAATCCACCTGGCCTCACTCCCCTTCCCACCTGCCCACAACCCTGCTCACTGCCCCCAGCCATGCTGGTTGTCCTTTCCCCATTCCTCTAATAGGCCAGGCCCTCCCTGCCTGGATCCACCAGGATCCAGCCCAGTCTGTCACTCACTAGACCTTCTCTTCCCTGTACCTTGAGGCAAAATTGTATTTTACTGCTAATGTGTTGTTTTGAGGCTCTCATGTGAATAAGGAAAAAGAACTTCGACCCAATTTGTAATTGTCTTCAGTTTCATTGGAATGAAGGAAAACAGTCATTTGGAGAATGAGTATCCATGAACCACATAGGGCAAGGAAGCCTTGTCTGGGATCATCCAGCTTTCAGAAAAGAGGTGACCAGTGTCATGTGAGGGCCAGAGCCTGAGGTCATGTCAGTGTGGGGGAGGAGGGGAGTGACCAGCCAGACTCTCAGAGTGGGCTATAGATTGTGATGAGGAGGACTGAGCTGGAGAAGCCTCAGCATTCCTAGTGGCTCCTGGACACTAGAACCCTGTGGTTGCAGTCATCCGCAGTACCAGGAGCAGTGCTGGCCTGGGGCTGAGGCAAAGTCCAAGACCAGGTACAGAGAAATAATCCCAGGGGGTCAATTTATGCCTCTGCAAACCATTTTGTACTAGAAGGGGGTGACTGTGTAGTTGAAACTCTGCTCTTGTTTGTATTTTTTCTTATTAAATTTGCAGTACAGTTTATATGTTAACATAATCTTAAATATGCAAATTTTGGGAAGAATTTATTGGGTTGTCACTGGAGTTTTAGTCATAGAGAGTCTTTATACCCTGTGTTTGGATCTAGCTGAGAGAAAAGATGAGTTTTTGAGAGTTGAAAATTGAAAAGTTAACTTTATTATTGATAAATCTCAGTGGAATTACATAGATCGGATCTGGAAGCAAGGAAACTTGCTAGTTCCTTACCCTCAAGCACAGACCTTGGGGCCTCCCCACCTGAGAGAGAGTCTAGACTGAAAAACCAACACCCTTGCCTAGAGTTGCTGCCTTGAACTAGAGCTGGGAGAGTGGAAAGAAGAAAATGAATCCAAGGCTTTCAGCTTCTGAGTAGATTAACTCTACCTTGTCAGTGAACTAGACCTATGTCAGTGGGTGTCTTTGTCTGTTAGAGATGCACACTGAGCATTTGTGAGTGGAATGATACAGTTTTTGCAATTTGCTTTAAAATACTCCAGAGAAACCATGGAGGAGGCAGGCAACAGATGAAACAAGAACAGCAGAGCGACAGTGGTTGCTGACGGGGGTGATAGGTGTATCATTCTACTTTTGTGTCTGTTATGAAAGGTTAAAATACTGTCAGATTCTACCCTAGCAGTCAGATGACTGACGGGGAGGCGACCAGAGGAGAGGCTAGGAGTACTATTCCAGTGCAAGGCTGGCACACCTCATCTCTCAGTTCTATCTCTGTAAGGCAGAAGCTATCACAAACAAAAGGTTAAGCAGGCATAGCTGTGTCCCCAAACAGCGGCAGAGACCGGCATCAGGGGTTCTATGGGCCCTGCCCTCCTCCTCTGCTGGTGTCTCATAGTTTCCACTCTCCTTCCACTTGGGCCTAGGGGGATTCTTCCCACCTCTAAGCTCTCGGATACCCTCGTGGCAGCCCCCTCCCGCCCCCCACATGGGAGCACGATGCAGGGCAAGTTCCCTAACAATTCTGGAATCTCTCCAAGAAGTGAGACCATGGGGTCTATGCTCCCACAACAAGATACCACAACTCAGCTGGGCTTGGGGAAGAGGAAACCTTTGCGAGACGTTCCCTGAAACTCATGCTCCTAAAAAATGACTATAACTCACTAAACTGAAAAATACTAAAGTCTTTTATGGCACCTGACACTTCATACAAAATGGAAAAAACAGTATATTACTGCCATGACTCAGGAATTTCACCGTAGATTGATAAATATTCTGGCCTAATTTGCTCTTTCATTTTGCTTTTAATGACTTTCTGATTGTAAAAATAATAACTAGCTATTGTTCAGAATAGAGAAATTCAAAAAAGTGTGAAGAAGAAAATTAAAATCACCTATAATTCTATTAGAAAATATATATGATATGTGTAGGAAAAGAATGAAATGAAATGTTGTTAGCATATTGTATTTCTTTTATTCTTTTCTATGTATAAATTTACATATATTTTAACAAATTTGGGATTGTGCTACATAAATATTTCTATCTTGCTTTTTTCATTAAATGATGAGCATTTTCCAATGACGTTGTCACTTACCTTCAAAGCCCCTGATCCCTACAGTCTGTTCTCAGCACAGTAGTCAGGGAATCCTGTTGGATGTATGGCAAATGTCCCTTGGCTGTGGTTGACCTCCCATCCCCCTCGGAGGAAAGCCAGGACCTTTCAGAGGCCCTGGACCAAATAAAATACCCTCCATCACACCTGACGCCATCTTCACCCAGGAGCCTGCCTCAGCCACTCTGTCTTGCTTGCTCCTTAGATGCACTAGCCTGCTCCCTGCACAGCCTCTACACTGCTGTCCCCTCCCACCCCAGCACTCATCCCCCAGATGTCAGCAGGCCCCTTCCCATGCCTCCTTCAGTTCCATCTCCCAGATCATTTTCTCAGTGAGATTTTCACAAACAAGCTTAGGTCACTGCAACCCTCCCCTCTCATGTATGTCTTCCTCTCATACTTTCTTTCCATATGACATACTAAACATCATTATTTACCTGTTTATTCTCTGGGTCTCTATGCAGGCGTGAGTTCTCCCTTTCCTTCACTGATATCACTTCAGTGCCAGACAGAGCCCCTGGCATGCAGTAGGCATCTAATACATGTGTACTCAAAAATCAGACTCCTTTCTTCTATAGTACCACCACCAGTGGTTTGGGGTCTCCTCCAGTCAGTCCACTTGAGTGTGCCCCTTCCAGTCTCATGCCCCTGATGCCTGCTACTCAGGAACCCTTAGCAACCCCACCCAGATTCTCTTCACTTCCTCTTCAGCAGTTCCACAGAGCCCATCTGTCCCCTGCTTAAGAGTTGACAGAGGCTTTAAGTCACATACACACTCCCGTTCAGCCTGAGGTCCCCAAATTCTGAGACACTTTAGGCCCTGTCCACATAGCACATGCACACGTGTTCTTCCTGCCTGCACCTCTCCCCTGCCCTAAATACTCATGTCACTTTTGGTCCATGTCCATAACCTCTGAAGTTAGGTTTCTTTCCTACTTAGCCCAATTTTTCTCTAATAGAGATTTCATTCAATTTGCATTTATGAGTTATGAATATCCTTAAGCCCCTTTTATGACCATGGACTACATCCCTGAGAAAAGTTCTCTATGAGAAAAAGCCTCACCAGCCACATATTGCCATGCCCACCTCACACCTGTCAGCAGGTGCCCGGTGAGTAAGGTGAACTGAGTGAGTTCTGAATGGGAACTCAGTCTCTAGGCTCAGTCGCATGTTTGGAGTCCCACCCCAAGCACACCCTCCCTAGGCAGGCTACCTATCTTCTCTTAGCTACTGGATCCACCTATGGAAAGGGGTGTGTGTCACAGCTCCCTCAGAGGGTGAATGAAGGCCCATGTAGACAAGTGCTGAGCATGGTATTTACTTCATGCTCCATAAGTAGGTGGTGTTGACTATTCATGCAAAGTTAGTTCCATTCATTGACTAGGTGTTTATTGAGTACCTATTATGTGTTCAGCACTAAGCTCAGTAACCATCTGTAAAATGAGGCATTTGTTTGCAAGAAGCCCAAGGAGGCTCTGATTTTCAGAATTCTATATCAGCTCTGGGGTGTCAATTGTCTTGGAGTTACAGGGTTTTCCCTGAGATCTCAGCAAGACAGTGAGACAGAGAAAGAGACAGAGGGAGGATTAAGGAGGAGAGATACAGAGAGACGGGGAGACTAAGGGAGAAAGAGTGGGAGAAGCAGAGACAGGAAGGGAGAGGAAGGAAATTCTTGTTATCTGGAGGCTCTCTAAATGGTTGAAGGCTATTTAAAGGCAAGTGGTGATGAAGTATGTTAGAATGTGAAGGCTGCAGTAGCAGAACAATTCAATGATGGTCTGGCTGGCTAGTGTTCCAAAAATCACAGCCAAGCATTTCTCTTCAAGCTTTGGCCACATGGAGAGCCTGCCACAGGGCCTCACGATGGGGGTTGATTTCCTGTCCCAGAGACACTGCAGATGCACAAATATCACATCCCCCTTCCCAGGTACCCAAGACTTGTGAAGAAAGATGGGGCTATGGACAGTCCCCTCATGGTCATACACCCTAGTGCAGCCAGCAAGTATGTTTAAGGACGGGCTTTTCCAGTGGGAGGGATGTTTCCAAACTGTGTCCTCTGCTGGAAGCCTGGGCCCCCCAGAAAGGCTCCCGGGCTGTCATGTCAGCGCCATGTGGTTGGCCAGGGAGCTGCTCCTTTCTACACCTGGCTGCACTGGATCCGTGCAGATGGGAAGAAAAGGGCTTTTTATTTCTTGTCCAGCAAATGTCTTTCTTCTCTTATCAATGCCAGTGGCTTTCAGTCTTTTTGGACTGAGACTCACAACAAGAAAAGTGTTTTATACTCTACCAAACACACATATATCAGTGTGTATGAGGGACTGAACAGGTGCTTCCTGGAACTGCTTTTCCCCCTAGCACATGTGATGCTTTTGATAGTTTTCTCTTTTAATCTGGTTCATTTTTCTAAAAGATGCTGGCCAAGACCCTCTATATTGGTAGTGTGAAAACCACTGGTCTTAGCTAGAAATTTCCAAAGTGGGATGCATACAGTTCTGTGAGTAGGGAAAGGAAATATTAGAACTTCCATTCATTTTGTTACTTACAATTTTTGTAATTGTTAGCTTTAATTTCTGTAGTGCATATCTTTTATAATGGATGTAGTAACACACTGGCATTCTAGAAAATATATGTAATTTACTGGGGTGTATGCCCAGAAATGTTTTACTGGTGGGGGTCCACATCAGTGAAAGGCCCCTGGACTGGGTCATTGCTGGTGGCCTGGCCCAGGTACCTATTGGTGAAGCTGCCACCTACCTTCTGAGTTCTGTGCCAGCCATATATTTTTACTGTGCCCCTTTCTTCTTCCTTAGCCACCTAATATCTGCGACTTCTAAAGCAGAAAGACCCTGCGAGACTGTTTACTTCAGTTCTCTGGCTAAAATGGTCAGAATTGCATGTGCAAGCACACATGTTAGCAGGGCATTCTTCCAGGATTTAAGCATCTCTTTGGGAGGCAATAGGTCCCCTGCCGGTGCAAGATGTCCCCTGGGAGTTCTGCAGAAAATGGAGAATAAATGATCCTCATCCTGTTTCCTCCTCTTGGCTGAAAAACAAAAGTTTTGTCTCCTTTTAAGTTTACCTTTAGGCAAAATTATCATAGGATCCTTACATTAATCTCAAAACTTCTAATAAATAGTTCCTCTAATTACAGGACACACCCTATTAAGGTGCTACTCATAACTCTTTGCTGCCCAAGGGCCTTTTTCTGACTTTCACACATTCTTAGCAGATGAGTGAAATCTGTTTTCTTATTTTAATTGGTATCAGACTTTTTCTAAATCTCCTCCTAGGCCTTTGTACTGAATTGACAATATGATGGCTGACACAGGAAAGGAATATTGCTCAGTATTAAGAACTCAAAAGAAGGTGAAGCTTTACCCCCATGCTAAATGGGATGAGTGCCCAGAAAGTAAGCGGTGACAACTTTGAACAGAGGCCCAGAGAAAGGTAGCGCTGTGCGTGTTTTCTGGTTGTAGTGGAGGGACCCCTCCCCAAGTAAGGACATGCCGACCTTCTGTTGCAGGGCTTGGGAGGCTGATGTGGAGTTGGTGGTGGTAGTGAGGTCATTTTTCGGGTTCATGGCCATGTCGCATCTGTCAGTAGAGGACCAGGATGTGCCTCTGATTCTCAGGAAGATGCTGTCAGGGCCAGTGGCAGGGTCACACAGTTTACACATCAATGCCACTGCCTTCTGCATGAGGGCAAGGGGTGGGGGCAGTTCAACAAAGCGGTCCATAGCTCAGCCAGGCCGCCCTCCAGAGCTGCTAGCACCTTAGAGGCAGGTAAAACCACCCTTATTGTCCCCATTTTACCAGGGGCTGCTGGGAAGGCATAGTCTCCGTGAGAAGTATCCCGGCAGCTGGCCAAGTTGGGGCTTTATCCAGCCTGAGAACACAGTGCTGAAGCAAATACCACTCCCCCTTTTCATTCTCTAGTTGTGAGCAGCATTTCTTCCAGACCCATGCCTATACTCCGTCTTTATGTGCAAGATTAGGCGACTGTCTGTGCAGTTCAGGTCTATACCTTCATGTCCTTTTTTAAAATTTATTTTTCAGTTATAGTTGGCATACAATATTATATTAGTTTCAGATACACAGTGATTAGACATCTATATACCTTATGAAGTGAGCACCCTGTTCAGTCTAACACCCGACTAACACCCGACAGTCTAACTATCCGACATGATAGTTATTACAGCATTATTGACTGTGTTCCCTGTGCTGTACTTCACATTCCTGTGATTATTTTTATAACTAGCAATTTATACTTCTGAATCCTTTTTCACCCATCCCCCAAACACCCCTACCATCTGGTGACCATCAATTTATTCTCTGTATCTATGAGTTTGTTTCTGCTTTATTTGTTCATTTATTTTGTTTTTTAGAGTCCACATATAAGTGAAATCATATGGTATTTGTCTTTCTCTATCTGGCTTATTTCACTTAGCACAATATCCTTTAGGTTCATCCATGTAGTTACAGCTGGTACAATTCCATTCTTTTTTATGGCCAAGTAAATTTCATTGTATACATGAACCATTTATTTATCCATTCGTCTATCAGTGAGCACTTAGATTGCTTCCATATCTTGGCCATTATAAATAATGCTGCAATGAACATAGGGGTGCATATAACTTTCAAATAAAAGTTCTGGATTTCTTTGGATAAATACTCAGAAATGAAATTGCTGAGTCAATGGTAGTCCTATTTTTAATTTTTTCAGGAACCTTCATATCATTTTCATAATGGCTGCACCAATTTGCAATCCCACCAACAATGCATGAGGGTTACCTTTTCTCCACATCCTTTTCAACACTTGTTATTTGTCAATTTATTAATAACCATTCTGACAGGTGTGAGGTGAGGTGATATCTCATGGTTTTGATTTGTGTTTCCCCGATGATTAGTGACACTGAGCATCTTTTTATATGTTTATTAACCACCTGTATGTCCTTTTTGGAGAAATGCCTAGTCAGATCTGCCCATTTTTTAAATCAAATTGCTTGTGTTTGTTTGTTTGTTTGTTTGTTTTTTGGTGTGAAGTTGTATAAATTTCTTTTAAATTTGAGATATTAACCCCGTATCATTGGCAAATATCTTCTAATTCTGTAGGTTGTCTTTTCATTTTGTTGAAGGTTTCTGCGATGTGCAAAAACTTTTTAGTTTAATGTAGTCCTATTTTTTTTTCCTTTTGTTTCCCTTGTCCAAGCCAACATATCAAAAAATATGTTACTAAGAGCAATGTCAGAGAGTTTGCTGCCTATGTTCTCTTCCAGGAGTTTTATGATTTGGGGGTCTTACATTTAAGTCTTTAATTCATTTTGAGTTGTGTTTTGTTTTGATATATGATATAAGAAAGTGGTCTGGCTTTTTTTTTTTTTCACATGTATCTCTCCAGGTTTACCAGCACAGTTATTTGAAGAGACTGTCTTTACTCCCATTGTACATTCTTGCCTCCTTTGTCATAGATTCATTGACTATATAGGCATGGGTTTATTTCTGGGTATTCTGGTATTTTTCCATTGGTTTATAAAGTCTGTTTTTATGCCAGTATCATGCTGTTTTGATTACAATGGCCTTGTAATTTGCTATCAGGTAGCATGATACCTCCGACTTTGTTCTTCTTTCTCAAGATTGCTTTGGCTATTTGAGGTCCTTTTTGGTTCCATATAAATTTTAGGTTTAATTGTTCTAGTTCTGTAAAAATACCATTGGTATAAGTATTGCATTGAATCTGCAGTTTGCTTTAAGTAATATGGACATTTTAACAATGTTTATTTTTCCAATCCACACACATAGTATATTCTTTCATTTATTTGTATCTTCTTCAATTTTTTTTAATGTCTTATAATTTTCTGAGTACAGGTCTTTTATCTCCTTATTTAAATTTATTCCTAGGGTGTTTTTTTGATGCAATTGTAAATTGATTGTTTTCTTGTTTATTTTAATTACTGGCTATTTCTTGTTTTAAACGTCAGTTATTTGAAATATTGCCCCAGTTCACCAGCTTCCTTTGGCAACATACTAGAGCTTCACCTGTACACTTCAGTCACCTTAAGAGGAGGAGCAAGGCTTGAGTGCAAACACGGGGAGGACAGAATGGAAAAGAGGCAGCTTCCCTGCACTGGGTGGGGTATGGGTCGCATGTGGGACTTTTTAGCATCCAGGGAAAACTGCGTCTTGTCTGGGTTTCCAAACCACACTACCGCATTCTGGCATTGCTTACCGCTTTGTAAAATGAATGATTCTGAGGATAGGAATTGCCTCAAGGGTGAAGTCGCTCCCACAGCAGGTACACAACAAATATTTGTTGAACGATTAGGGCAGTATCAATCCTAAAGTATTGGCACATGGTATTACAAATGCCTAGAGTTCAACGTCCTCAGTAAATAAAACTTTGGCATTGTTAACAGCTTTGAGGTCACCACTACATAATCAAAATAAAGGAAGGAATAGAAAGTCTCCCTGCCTCAGGAACTGTTGCTGGAGTCCTCCCAGTGAGAGAATTTGCCTGAACTAATTTTTATGCCATAAAAAAGGGTCTGATTTCTTTCTTTCCTTTTCTTTACACCTACAGCACCCAGTCTTCTAGGTGGTCTCCTATCCAAGTACTAACTAGGCCTGATCCTGCTTAGTTTCCGAGATCAGACGAGATTGGGCGTATTCAGGGTGGCATGGCCATAGACAAGAGTCTGAATTCTAAAGAGCAATATTTGAATATCTAAAATGAACCTAACCCGCTCTAACTGCTAAAGGCAGAGATATACCTCAGTGGATATGTTAATTTTTTAACCTAAACATGTAAAAAGATCAGAAAAACATCCCCACACTCTGCAGTAAAAAGTAACGATGACAGATGCAATGAGATGTGGTAGAAAGAGGTGTGAGTGTCAGCAGTGGAGCCACTTGTTACGTATGTGATTTGGAACAAGTCACTTAATCTCTCTGAGCCCGTTTCCTCATCTGTAAAATCGCCATGTTGATATCACCACAGAGGTTTGGTATTAAGATCATATGAGCCTCTGTGGTGACGAAGGTGGACCCCAGATGTTCTTGGCTAGGGATCTTAACCAGGCCACTTGCTTTGACCAGCTCCTTCAAAGGTCCAGAGCC
Source organism: Macroglossus sobrinus (assembly GCA_004027375.1). NCBI lineage: Eukaryota > Metazoa > Chordata > Mammalia > Chiroptera > Pteropodidae > Macroglossus > Macroglossus sobrinus. The sequence continues at coordinate 600,543 of PVKZ01000178.1, forward strand.
CTTATTTTGGTAGCTTTTCTCCTCAAAGGCTCTATCTGTGTCTAGGTTTGACCTTTAGGGAGGAGGGTAAGGGGTGCCAGAGTCAAAAGGAAATCATTCTGTTTTCGCCCACCCCCCACTGATGGATTTGTCCTATAAAGAACCAAAGTGTTTTACAACCAAAAAGCACTGATCAGTGCAACTCAACCTCCATTGCCTGCCCATCTGCTGAAGCAGAAAGTTCCTGAGATTTCTCCTGACAAAAGTTTCAGGCAGATAAAGGCCATTCTTCATCCTCTCCTGAATTTGTGATGCTCTAAGGAATAAAAGGCCAATTACCAGGTGCAGTGACTCACCCTGCATTCAGCCCTCTGTGTAGAGAATAGTGCATTAAAGGTCATGTAGGCAAAAGCTGCCATCTGGTCATGTGGATATTTTGTGGGTAGAGCAAAGCCAAAGTTGCAAAGCAGTGTTCTAAAAGCTCACTGATCAAATTAGGTCTGTCAGGGGCAGCAACTTTTTCTCCTGGAAATGCAGAAACTTGGGTGCCCTCCTAGATATATTGAACCAGAATCTGCATCTTTAACAAGCTCCCCGAGTAATTCAATGCACAGTGAAGTCTAAGTTTCTTTAGAGCAGGCTCTCGTGTTCACTATAGTATCCCCACTACCTAGAATAGAGCCAGGGGCATGGCAGGTGATCAGAGATTTATTGTCTGAACGGTGCATCCATGAAAAGATTCAACAGTTGCCTTCTTTTAAAATTGTGTGCACTGTTCTCTAGCATGCTTGTCCCTTGGCTCTGTGGATTTCCATGAAAGGAAACATATACTTTCTTTCCTCAGGTCACAGCCACAAGCCTGTGCAGCTGTGTTGAGACTGAACTTCTTACCTATGGGCTAGGACAGGAGATGCTGTGCACATCTATTTCTCTGTTGTTTTTCCTAAGAATTGCCAGGTACCTCTTACCCCAATGTTCTTCCTTTCATATCATATCTGATATCCTGTATGTCTGGTTTTCCAATTGTATTCCTTTTTTAAAGAATTTCTCCTGCACACATTGAGTTTAAAGTCCTCTCAATCAGAACTAGTGGTTTCTGGATAACTGTTCTGCCCAAGTGCGCAGGTCCTGCACTTTCCAGGGCCAAGCACCAAAATCTAACACAGCCTTGAGCTCTTCAAGGGGGTTCATGCCTCATATAAGCTGCCAGAAGGAGAGGCTTCTTTATTCAACCTGGTCCCCAGGTTCAAATGCAGCTGGGATGCTACAACAAACTCTAAGGGGCCATTCTGTGGAATTGTTTAAACAATGGAAAGATGAAACTCTTCAGTTCTTTCTATATTTCTAGATCTTTCTGTGGCTGATGGAAAGAGTGACTGTAGCAGTCATTGTGGATTCTACCACACCCACAGCTTGTTGCCACTGCGCTTGTCGGAGTCTAGCAAGCCAGGGGCTCCGGGTGTGGGTGGTGAGCTACTTGGCAATTTTATATATCTCCAACAAGAAGCCACTTGTCACCAGCAAAGATTCAGTAAAGAAGATAAAAATGAACCGTTTCTCTCATCAGGAGACCTTTCACTGGATGTCCCTTTGCCCCCTGCAGAGATGTTAGGGGCTCTGGAGCTACCGATGAAATGTTGAGAATTTACCACTCAGAAGCAGTTCTTTTGCTACAGTTTGTGGAAAGCACTACCTTTAAGGGAAATGTATTGGCCCTCACCACCCTCTGGGTTTTTTGGATTCTTAAGGAGTGAGTGAGCAAGGCATGATACCCCTGCCCCTAGCTCTCCCTTGAGGAGAAGGCCATGTGGTTAGCTAGGAGCAGCCCCGGGGGGAGACAGACATGTTGAGGACAGACAAGTGCTAAAGGTGAGCTGCGTGTGGCAATTGGTAAGCGGACAGCACTGCCAAGGGGCCAGGCAATGCAGTGCTCTTGGAGGCTGTGCCTCAGCTCTGATCATGGCTCTGTGTGTCCTGATGTACGGGCATCTGGCCTGTTGGTGCCTGGATTTCCTCATGTTGAAGATGGAGTTTCTGGTACTGACTCACTCATGGGGGAACTAAATAGCCAGTTTAGGTCTGCTGCTTTGGGGAAGAATGGAATTATTTTAGCCCAGCCTCAGTCATATTATTTCTATATAATAACCTTCCAAATGGAGACACCTGGAAGGTAGTATGTAGACCATATTCCACTGCTAATAAATGAGAGGCATTGTGCCCTCCTGCTTCTCTCTTTTTCTCTTGGCCCTGCAGGGTGGGTGGGTGCAGAACACTGAGGTCCAGGCTGGCTGTCTCTTCTCCTTTGGGAGGGACCAGGCACTGCTTTGTCCTTGGAGCTAGCACTATGGTGGAAGCAAGTGAATAAAAGTCATAAAATAGAGCAAAACAGCTGAGCCTGGTTGGAGGAGGCATTTCAAAGGAAATAATCCTGGATTTAGATCATACATTTGGAGTCCTGGAGTGAGTTTTTCTTGACCTTCCTCTGAAAGACAGGTATTTGTAATGAAAATGCTGATGCACAGGGCCATCGGAGGCAGCGTGTGTGATCTCCACAGGTGAAGCTTCCTGTGCTGTCACTGCTTAAATTCAGCAGGGCTTTATCTTTTCTTTTTTTAAACTTGCCAAGACACTACCTGCTGCAAACCGTAGTAGTGTGTTGAGTGAGAACCTGGCATTATTCTCCACTGGCACAGGGCTGAGGGAACTTCCTAACCCTGGCCCCAGGCGGGCTCCACTGTGTGATGACTTGGCTTTTCCTGGTCCAGCCCCCACCTGGCTCCGGCAAACATTCCAGGCTCAGCTGAGGACCTGGGTGTGGCTCTTGCACCAGGTGACCTACACATCTACAGTGGGCTCCAGTGTGCTTTTACCTGCCTGCAAGGACTTCCCACCTTTGTGGATTACCTCAAAGCACTTCCTCTCCCTGCTCCCATCTGAACCCTGTACACTCTTCCAGACCTTGCTCAGTCTTATTACTCCTCTTTCACCCCTACCCAGGTGGTCCCTCTCCTGGACATTCCATGCCATAGTCTCATCCTGGCCGAAAAAATGTGGGTATATAATCCTGACCAAGCCAAGTCCTATCCCATGCCCTAAAAAGGGGACCGCTTTCAGGGCCACTGCTGATTTCATGGCATTCATGTGAAGAAGATCTGCTTGCAGAAAGCCTGGGACAACCAACTCTGCCTGGACACACTGAAACTCTGGGGTTCTGGGCTTAAGGTCCATTGATCAGCTCAGCCCTTCTAAACCCCAGCATTAATCTAGGATAAGAATGTTATCTCTATCTCATGTGCGCGGTCATCATCCAAACCACCCCCTCATTATGAAAGGACTGTGGGGTGCTCTGCTGATAGTGTCTGGAGGGCAGCAGGGTCCACTCAATGTCAGGGCTTCCTGAGATGGTGTATTTCTTTCTACCTCTCCTTTTTCTCTTCTATTATGTGTCTGGGGCAATGTATGGGAACACATCAGTTAGCTCTGTGCTGTCAGTTAGTACAAGTCTGGTCTGCCAGTGATAGCTAAACAACCTAACTTTGCAGGCCTCTCAGGGAAAGGCATGCCTCCACTTCCCTCTTGGGTCGCACAGAAAAGCCATGGTTAAAGCCCAGGTGTTAAAGTAAATTTTAGGAAAATGGCACTTTTTCAGAGTGAAGAGATCTTTCCACTTCTGAACCTATTGAGAAGAAATCAGTGGGTTGTAGACGGCCCTGTCCACCTGCTAGAATCCAGCCTGGGTGTCTCCTGGCTATTTTCACTTGTCCCAGGTCAGGTCCGGGAGAGCCTCAGGCTTCTCTGCCAACTGTACAGAGCAGGAGCTGGCAGCAGCCGTTCTCTGAGCATCTCCCCATAGGGACCACACAGAGCTTATGTCCATAGGCTAGAAACTTGGGAATATGGTGTCTGAAGAGAAAAGGAGAGACAGGGATGACGCCTCAGCCAGCCTTGGGAGTCGAGTAGGCACACCGCAGGCTCTGCTGTGGACCACAGCAGGTCTGGCTACATGCTGGCTCTGTCAAGAGGCTGAGTTGGGGCGCTCACACCACTAGTGTAGTTGTGACTGTGGCTTTTCTGTCCAACACCAGTACAGCCAAACCAAATGGGACAGAGATCTGTGACAGGCCTGCTCTGAGCCCAGGGAACCCACACCTGTCAAAGGAGGGGAAAACAGAAAGCAAGGGCTTGAATTCCCTCATATTTAACTCAATGCTTCCTGAGGTCGGTCCCCAGAGGGATAGCTAGCATTGACTCAGTTTTTCCTGTTACTCTTGAAAAGATGAGGCAGAAAGAATGGAGTGTTATAGGCATTTATCTAGCAAAATGACATTTATTTAACCCATCTTGTGGAAGTTGTCCCAAAGGGATTCTACTTCACATTTTCTTCCTGGCCGCACTGAACACATAATAACTAGCTCCCTCCACTTCACTCTTTCACCTTTAGGCATGAACTTAGGTGAAGCCAAGTGCTGCCTCAGAGGGAAAGGGTTCCATTGTACACTCTAAATGAAAAACTTGTTCCAAATTTAGAAGTCAGGAGGATTCTATGGCTCCTAGACATTGAACTGACCCTTCATCAAACCTGAAGCCCTGCCGGTCCCCCCGAAGAGCTTGGGGCGCCTCTCCTCTCGCATCCTCTCCTGCTGCCAGCACAGCATCGGGACGGAAGGTGTTAGCCGCCAGAATACTGGTGCTCATCCCACCTCTCCTGATGGGCTTGCCATACTTGAGCCCTTTCCACCTTCCCTGATAAGCTCCACCAGGATCAAACTCCTCCCTGTAAAAGTACCTGCTGTTTCGTGGAGCAGGTGTGAGGAGAAGGAAAGGAGTTGTATCCGGGTCCTTGCTGGGTCACTGACAGCGATACAGTTTGAGTCCTCACAGATTGGGGTCAGATCAGCTCTGTGTCTTGAGTGAAAGGATGTCTATGGCCCGTTTGCTCATCCAGCCGCTTCCCTGCCACCTCTGGTCACCAGTGGTTAGAAAGTACATTCTGGTCACATGCCTTGAATTCTCCTGCCAGAGTGTTTGATTGTGCAAGGCAGGCCAGGAACCTGTTGTCATGGTGAATGTTGGCCATTGGCTAGGTGTTCCTTGCTCCTCACTCTCTGGTCTCTCAATCTTTGCAGGTCTATACCTCACACCTCAGAAATGGGCAGCCCAGGAAAAGATCGGGGCTACACTGGGGCTACACTGGGGCCGATGTGGTAGCCAGCCCTTGGAAAACACAGCTGCTCCAGAAACCATTTCAATAACATCTGCAGACGTCACTCCACTCTGTCATGTTTTTTACTGCACCATTCATATTGGATGCCCTGTTAGAAAGATCTGACTGATTTGAACACATTGTCAGTTTTTAAATGCAAACACAGGCTGGGAGAACTCAGAGAGCTGGATATCGCACGTGACCATTGTTTAATGAAGCCCCCTCCCTTTCCCCCTTTCTCACTTAGCTCAACGACTCTGCCAAGCAGCTTATTGAGATGGACAAGCCCTGCCCAGCTGCTGTGTCTGGCTGCCACGCCTCATTGTCCTCTGACCCTGGCGCAGTGGCCAGTGTGGCCCCGAGTCCCACTTTAAGCAGCACGGGGGCAGTCAGTGCCTTTCAACAGCGTGTGGACAGCAAGAAGAATGCCAAGAAACGCCACTCCTTCACTGCACTCAGCATGACACACAGGTCCTCGCAGGCTGCCAGCCACAGGCATTCCATGGAAATTAGTGCTCCTGTTCTGATCAGCTCCAGTGATCCCCGGGCGGCGGCCAGGATTGGGGACCTGGCTCATCTGTCCTGCAGCGCTCCCACCCAGGTAACATCCTCGGGGCATGGACAGGGCGGCATTGGGCATCCCTCCCTGGGGCAGGGGGCTCCATCCTCAGCTCCGAGCTCAGCATTTCTTCCCCTGAACTAGCATGACAGAGGCCAAGGCAGCACACCCTCTGGGGTGAACTGCAGTTTCCTTCTTTCTGCCTGGCCTCAGGGACTCCCTAAAGCCTTGGTGGTATGTATACCTGTCACTACCAGAGTAAATATGTGACAGATACTCTCGGTGTTCAGGGAGGTGCTTTTCAATGGTCCATGATGCAGCCTTTAAATAACTGGCTCACCATGCAAGAAAGTTATCCTGTCTTAGCATTCAGCGTATCCAATTGTGTGGGGGAAAGCCTTGGTCTCGTGCTGGGACATTTTTAGCATGTCTAACACTTGTCAGCATCCTTCCCTTTCAAATAGCGAAAGGGCCAGAGCTCAGAACCAGAACTGACTACACTATGTAGTACTTTTATTATTATTTTTACGGTTACCTTCCACTTCTAGGTATGGCACTGGTTCCACTTCTACTGTAATATAAAGGAGAGGAGTAGAGATGAAGGGAAGCCAAGGAGAAGAAGGGAGGGGAAGGAGCTTATTTTTAATCAGCCAGCCAGGGCCATCAGGTCTCTGTGTCCTATCATTTGTGGGTACTAAGTCTAAGATTTATCATTCTCAATGATCCCTAGGGGTTCCAAAAATTGAGCAAGCAGGGCCCACGAACATTGGCAGAGCTTCCAGCACTTTCCTTCTGCCCCAGGACGTGTGTTCTGTGGCCGTGGGTATGTGATCTGGTGTTCTCTCTGCCTCTTCCTCCTCCCCTGCCCTCGGCCTCAGAGGGAGTTTTCTGGGCTTTGCAGTCTGGCCCTACTGAAGAAAACAGATTAAAAAAAAAAATTTGTGCCCCACTTTGTTCCACAAAAATGTAAGTGCAGAATTAGCTTATTTCAGGGATAACTGGTATCCTGTGACTCATTTTTATCATTTCCACTTGAATTGAAAATTGTGACAGAACAAGAGGTCAAACAAAGCAGTTTCCACCTCTCTCCCCATTCTAATTTAATCCAGCTATTGGGAGATGTAAGGGGTGATGCTTAGCAGCATCCTGCAGACTCCAGCGTGCTGTCCATGGTCAGACAAGCCCCTTGGCTCTGCCACTGGTCCAACACCGCCTTTTTGGTTCTGTTTCTTTGCTGATCTCATGTGTCACACTGAGATACCTATCCCTTGGCCTTCCCAGGGGCTCCCCCAGGGCTGCTAGGGCATGCCAGACTGAAGGTCCTACTATGGCCACAGTGCCTCCTAGGTCCTCCTTCCACCAGGCTGGAGGTGCTCTGGAAGGGGGGCTCGGTCCCAGAGTTCTGTGCTTGGGTGGGCAGACATGGGCTTTGTGATCATGCATCTGAGAAATACATTCCTTCACCCACAAACAGAGGCCTCCATGTGTCAGGCTGGCGTCATGGGGACAGGCTTCAGGCTGGCAGAGCAGGAGCACCCAGGCTCCTCGATGCCCAAGGAGCATGGGGCAATACTGGCCCCAAAGAGTGTCCACCCAGCCCCGTGTCATCCACAGGCCCTTCCAGACTTGGTCTGACCATCCAGTCTGTGACACAGAATGTCTACTGACAGGACACAGTTTTGGCCCCTGTGAGATGACAAGGCTGGTCATCTAGAACTCAGGCCAGCTCTGTCTACACATGTGCACCCCCCACTGCACACCTAGGGCTTTTCAGGCCATGAGGGGCAGAGGTTTTATAACCTTGGGTCATGGGTCCCAGCAGGTTTTCTTCTGGAGCACAAGGATGACTGTCATCATTGGTAATTACTGAACCCTCATTAAACATTGCATAGTATTCTATAGAAAATTCCAAGCAACTAGCCTTTCTGCCTTGGAAAAGCTGCCAGCTGGAGTGGAAAAGGAGTGACTAGGTTAGGCTGGGCCATGCCTGTGTCCCTGCTCTCAGCCAGGCTGGTGTACAGGGCCTTGGGTAAGTGGCTCCAACTGAGTCCTTCTGTAAGACGGGTTCTGATGTGACCCTTTGTGTGATGGTGACTACAGATCAGAAAGGGCTGCCTACCATGAAATTTTCCTGCTATTTAACTGATTTGATTCTAATAACCTGTTGTGGAACATGACCAAATATAAACCAAACACGCCCACCCTTGTATATGGTGGCCATATACAAGCATTGGTGTGGCCATGCCATGCCCGGGTGATCTCTGAGGACAAGGAAGCCCCTTGGTGGCTGAGTTTGGGCTGGTCAGCATTACTGATTCTTCTCACTCTCTTTTGTGTTCCTTTAAAATTAAAAGGAAGTGTGAGGGTTGTGGTTTCTATAGAAATGGCTCTAAAATACAATAGCTGTGACAAAATGCAGTGAGCACCGTTAAGACTAAAGGTTCGTGGTCCTAGCAGCTCAACCTGAGAGCATCCACTGCACGGCTGCCCAAGGCCCTGCCTGTGCTCTGTGCCTCCTTCCTCCTCCAGCTGTTCCACCCCTGTCCCCTCACCCTTCCCCTCTTGACCCTCCCCTCCCCTGCCTGGGCTTCCAGCACATCTTAGCTTCCTTCACTATGTGGCACACCTCACCATGGAGAGAACCAGTTCATTTAATTATTTCTATTCATAGATGAAGACAACTGAGGCCAGAGGGTATAAGTAACATCTCAGTGCTGTGCTCATCCAGCAGCCCTCCCCACCCCCTGGTTCTTGTAAGGAGTGGTCTGGACAGGAGTCCAGAGCACTGAAGTCACTTATCCCTTCAGCTTCAGCTTTTGTATGCTCTGGGCTGACCTCAGGCCGATGGAGAGGAAGTGGGAAAATGCTTGCTGGTCCTTGAAGAGAGCAGCTGCAGCTCTGTAAAGGAGGATTTGCCTCCCTTCTTCCGTTTCTTTTCTAGACTAGAACATGACACAGTGCCATGTAGAGCAGAGAGTCCCCTGCTCACTAGCTATGTCACCCTAGGAGAGTTGCTGAGCCTCTCTGAGCCTATAGAGTTGCTATTAAGTGCTGAGTTCAGCACTCTTCTTGTACCTCATTACCCAGAAAAGCTGTCAGTCTTTTCTCCCAGAGCCTCAGTGTCCTCGCCTGTTAAATAGAGTGATAGTGGTGCCTCCCCAGCTGACTTGCATCAGTATGAAATGAAAGGGCATGGGGTGGCCTCCTCCAGGTACACATGTCAGTGTCGACTGTGGTGATTCTTTCTGTTGCTCAGAGAATCGGAGACCAAGGCACAAGCCCCAAGATGTCAAATATTATGCTCAGGACACTGGGTGCCTCATGTATTCTAGTCACTGCACTCTGCTCCAAGATTCTCTCTCTGCTGTGGCACCAAGCTGAAGGGCCTGCCGTCATAGCTCCTGTCACAGAAGCCTGGGCTCAGTTAGCATCCCCTGACCCAGTTTCCACTCCTGACTGTCAGTGCTTGCTGGTCTGCTCCAGCGACAGCCTGTGTGCGGTCTAGTACCCTTGGCCTCATGCATCTACTGCCAAAGGAATCTGAGGTGCTCACCTGGGATACGCTGCGGTAGTTTCCAGCCTTGGCTGCATGTCATTATCGCCTGGAGGACTGAACCAGTTTGGCTTCCTGGTCCCCCAGGACTCTCCCGGCCATGCTCACTTCACCCTGAAAGCACCTCAGCTGGGGAGGTGCTACTGTCGCTTCATTTAATGGATGAGGAAACTGAGGCTCCAGGAGAAGAGATTGCACAGCTTTTCTGGGTCACAGAAGTGGTTGGTCTAAGGTGTGGCCTGGGGACTTTAGAGCCCCCTCCAACCCACTGTGAGTGGTGCAGCCAGGTTGAAACTCACTGGCCTGTCCCAGAGGCAGCACACGCCTTCTCTCATGCTCTAGGCTGTACTACAAGTCCTGGTAGAACCCAAGCCTGAGTCCCTAGAGGGTGACCCACATCCTGGTGCACCCAGGACTTGGGTTCTCTGGGGCCCAGGACTTCAGCACTAAAATTGGGCATAGCAAGGCATTTGGTCACCCCAAAACATTTCTTTTCACTCGGCTACAAAGGTAGGTGACTGGAGGTTTTTGACAGAAATGTAACATGGTTCTCTTGGTGCAGGGCCTGTGCTTTGTACCAGAAATCCCAAAGCAGGAAGGGCTGGTCCCTGCTCCTGAGGGTGACAATGTAAAGGATGTGAACAAGAGCCAGGAGGCATTGCCAGAGGCTGGGGCCATCATCCTGGCTGCCTACACTCCTGTGTGGGGTACACCACACCACTGGAGAGACTTTTCAAACATTCCAATCCCAGGGTCCACCCCATCAATGAAACCAAGTCAGAGAGGGATGTGGGAATGCTGTGTAACAAACAGAGCCTTGTTCAGGTCTGCTTCACAGGCCTCATTCTGATGCCTAGGCCAGAGGGACAGTGGTTCCCTGGGGTTTGGGAAGGTAGCTTCACTTCTCTAAGCTTAGACTTGGAACCAACATGCTGTCCCAGCTGTGGGCAGGGGACCCACACTCATTTGGAAGAGGAGAAGGGAGAAAATAGTGCTAAATGATGATCTTCAGAGCTCTCCAGCTAATGCTGCCACCAGGACACTGTGCAAGGCCTGGGGCTGGCACACCATGGCCTGAGAGACTGCTGTTATATGACTCTTGCACTAAGAATGATTTTTGTATTTTTTAAAGGTTGTTTTTAAAAGGTAATGAAAAAAGGGATGGATAGGAGAAGGAGAGGAAGAAACAAAGAAAGAAAAGGGCAAGAGGCAATGTAACACAGAGCCTAAATTTTGACTCTCTAGCCCTTTACAGAGGAAGGCTTGAGGCTGAGGCTGTGTTGATGCTGATATGAAAAGGAAGAAAAAACGGTGATGAAAAATAAAAGAGAAAAGTGGTGGTTGTGTAGGGTTAGCTAAAGGACCCAGGTAGGGAGGAGAGAGTTCCAAAACAGAAAAGGAAGAATGCTTTTGACTTTGGGGCCTGAAATTGAAAGGTCCTAATTTAATGTCCTCCCCCCATTCAGAGTTCGTCTGCAGTGGTGATGGGAGAATGGTAAAGGTGGGATATTCTGCAAGTTGTGCTCCTTTCTCCTTTGAGAGTATCTTGTGAGACAGCAGCCTGGGTCCCACGAAGGTTCCCATGTACCACATGGCCACCAGGGAAAATCATAAAGGCTCCAGATTCAGTGTCCCAATGCTTTGTTTTGAGATCCAAAGGCACAGGGAAGAAGATGTGGATGCAGAGGACTAGAAGGACGGCGGCCAGTGGCTGACTCTGCCTGGGTGCTATCCCCCCCAACCCCCCGCCCCCAGAGGGTACCATGGGCACAGTGAGGGGCTACAGAGACACAGTGAAGGGGAAACTGTCCCTTCTCCCTTCAGCATTGTCTTCTCCCACCCCCACTGACGGAGGCCCCTATTTCTTCTCTCTGCTTCTAACACACTTCTACTTTCTCATGTAGGATGCACTAACCTCTGCAGTCCAACCTCTGCCTCCATCCCTGCTGTCAAAACCCAGTTGTCCAAGGTCACCAGTGCCCAGGTCCAGTGTCCTTCTCCATCTTCCTCCTCCTTGACATCTCATCAGCACTGGACACTGTGAACAAGACTCCCTTCCTGAACCTGTGCCCTGCCTTTGCTTCTGGGACCCCTCTCTCGCAGTTTTGAGCAGTTTTCTTGCCTCCTTCACTGAACCTTCTTTCTCTAACCCTAACTATCTCTAGCCTTTCCATCCTCTGCACACTCTCCCTTGGGGCTGTCTTCCAACCAACTGCTGACCCCCAAATGCCTTAATTCTGCACTCCAAGACCTTTAGCTTCTATAGAATCTAAAGAAACTATAGATTCTTCTTATTATTACCTGATGGCTTCACCTGGAGAGGTATCTCAATTTCAATATGTCAAAAGATAACTACTCTCCTCTTAATTCCATCTTTTCAAAAATTCTTGAAGCTAAGACTCTGCAAGTTTCAAACTTCTGCCATCCAATCAGAGTCTCAGCTCTAATTCCAAAACTTTTCTCTGACTGTAATTGTCAGGATGACAATGTAGTTGTCATGTGCTGTAATAGCAAACAATTCCAGACTCCAGTGTGGTTTAACACAGGGAACATTTGTCATGTGCTTGTCCAGTGGGTCTGGTGCCTCTCCTGGGGGACATGCTCAAGCTGTGATTGGCATCCAGCTTCCTCTTATAGCTATGCCATCTTCAGCCCATGGCCTCCAGCAGGGAGAGGGGAACAGAGGAGGCACCTGAGCATTTACTACCTCAGCCTAGAAAACATTCGAGTCCCTCTCCTCTCTGATTACCAGATCTCTGCAGTCACCTCTCTGATTAGCCAGAACTAGTCACCCAGCCCCTCTGTAACTGTAAAGAAGCTGGGACATGTGGAGCAGCATGTGCCTATCAGGCACACTGCATTCCCAGCCATAGCCAAGGAGTCGCTCCCTCCTCGCAATGGCACCTACCCTGCCCGGTTTAGGCTCCTTTCAGCCCTCACCCAGACTGTATCAACTGATTTCCTACTTCTAGAGGCTCTTGTGAATCTATCTATAATAAGGCTGATCTACCCACAAATGCTTCTGGAGGTTCCCACTGCCTTAGGATAGACTCCAGGCTCTTTTGCTTGGTCTGCAGAGTCCTTCAATCTCAGCCCCAGATTGTCTGACTAGCCTACCCATGTGTCACTGTCCACTCCCGTGCTATCTGCAGAGACCCGCTGTCTGTGTCCCCACAGTAGTCTGTGGTGAGTGGTCCCTCACCAAGACTGCGGCATCTGATTCCTTTGTCTAGGCTGTGCCTGCTTCCTGCTCGCCCACCTCCCTTCTCATCCTGCCCATGATGCAGCACACAGGCCATCCCACACAGCAATCCTGTTCACCCGTTTCAGCCTTCTGAAGTGTTCACCTTCCCTTTGCAGCCTTCCATGGCTCCAGTCACCTCTCCTTCAACTAGATCAATTCATCCGTTGTCTCTGTGCCCACAGGACTTTCCCCATGTATTTATCATGGGATGTGTTCCTTTGTCATTGTGTATGTGGCTATCCCCTTGGACTTTGAAGTCTTTTAGGAGCTGGTGTCATTCGCCTGTGTCCTGGCACTGGGCTCTTAGTGGGGGTTCATACCCATTTAACTTCTTGTTGAGTGGGCACCAGACCATGTCTATCTTACAGCTATGAGGTGACCACCTGAGGGGGTCAGGGGGGTGTGGTGGGCCCAAGCCTCAGATGGCTCGCCCTGCTCACATTTGATTCCTTATGAATTATTTCTCCCTGCCATTTGGAGAGGTCAGAGGGTCAGCTTAGTTCCTCATGAATAATGGAGCAGCACCCACATGTCACCTTTCTGCTCGGGGAGGGAGGCTTATTAGAGGAAAGGAGAGAGAAGCAAGCCATTTAAGCTGACTGCACTTTAAAATTCCAATTATTTGTTTATAAAGGCCATTGGATCAAATTAGGAAATTATTACTTACATTTTAGAACAGTGCCCTCCTAAACCAAATAAGAAACCAACAGGTAACTAAAGCCTTCACCAAACTGCCTGAGGAACCTTAGTGGGTACAGGTAGCTCTGGAGTACCCTGTATCAGACAGTGTGAACCAAGTTATGCTGTGGTAACAAGTAGCCCCAAACACTCAGAGGCTTACTTCTTATTCATACTTACTTCCCATCGCAGGCAGCTTGAAAGACTGCTCCATGGTGCTCCCAGGACACCAGCAGGTAACTACCAACAGACCGTCTGGCCACTACCTGTTTTGGTAAATTAAAGTTTTATTAAAACACAGCCACACCTGCTCATTTACACATTGTCTGTGGCTGTTTTCAGGCCACACAGAGGAGCTGCATAGTTGTGACAGAGATCAAATACTATATTTACTTTCTGACTTGCTGACCTCTGGTCTAGAATGTTTCTAGTCACTGTGGTAGGTGTGGGAAATGCGGCGGCTAGTTCAATGGCCTCTAAAGGCTTCTGCGTAGAGGTGACACATGTCACTCCTGCTCACGTTTCAGTGGCCAAAGCAAGTCCTACAACTTGAAGAAGTGGAATTGCTTTCTGCAGACAATGATGGTTCAGGAAGAACTGACACTTCTAAAAACCAAGACCAGCGTTTCTGTGCCAGCTGCTCTTGGACTGTCTGTGTGGGACTGAGTGCTCCACATTTTGGAAATGCTCCCCAACAGGCTGTGGGTATCATCTGTGAAGTGATGGGGATCTCGTGTGGGCTGAGCCCATCTAGCCTAGAAGAGGCTCTTTCACCAGTTTCTCAGCTCAGAGCCTGAGGCTTACCAATCAACTTCATATAAGCAAACAGAAACCCTTGAGACTAGGAAAGTGCCCTTTAAAAGCAGTAGGAGGGGAAATATTTGAAACTCAGTAGAGAAAACATCAAAAGAGACATTTTTCGATGTCTTCCTTGTGACTGAGAAGTGAAAAAAACTCTACTCCTGGCCACCTGCACAGAGCACTGCCACCTGCTGCAGGAAGGTGCACAGTGCTCATGGGACCTCTCAGCAAGAGGTGCTGGAGTAGTGCTGAAGGCACCAATGCTGGCCGCTGCTGACCAGCCTTGCGGCCCATAGGCTCCTGCATGGCGGAGAACTGGAGCTTACTTTAGCCCTTTGAGAAAGTTACAAATTTAATTCCATGCCTTATAAGGAGAAAAAAATAAGCAAGTGAATTTGGGATAAATAAAAAAATCTCATCCCGAGGACCTTTTGTGGAAAGACTTTTCTTCAGTAAATCTGGGAGTTACCGTGCCTTTAAGGTGGGAACAAGAGAACGCTGTTGCTGCCCGGGCCTGGCTCTGTTTTCATCACCTGCCAGGCTTTTTGTTCATGGCATTAGGTGTCAACTGTGTTTCTTTTGCTGCTAGGACAAGACAGGAACCAAGTCTGCAGATTTCTGCCATTCGCTCGCAGACCAGAGAGGGACTCATCACAGAAAGTCCCTGGTATCCCCTTGACACCTGGTGAGTGCCAGGGAGCTCTGGGCGTGCATATGCTGGCCCAGAAATGCAGATGAACTGCTGATTCCCTCAGCCCATCCTCTCAAGTTAGGTGAGCCTTTTGTTAAAGGAGCAGTCTGGCAGATATAAGGAGATGTAGGCTTATTGTGAACCAAGACTTAGGACTCACCTGGCCCTCCGGGAGATGAGAACATAGCTCATAGAGCACAAAAAGTAGGAAGCACAAAGTAGAACAGCACAGGGAAAGGCCAGGGCTGGTCAGAGCCAGGAGGGTAGACTTGCCTCTGGAAACATATGAGAGGGAAGGAGGTGCCAAGGATCACTGAGGTCAACTTCCTCTGGGTCTTCTATCTCTCCTCAAGCCTCCTCCATTATTTCTGGGTGGGAAGACAATAAGGAAGTTCAAAACCTTCTCCACCTCACCCCCGATCTCCTAGCGACCTCATCCATCCTGCTCCTCCCAGGCCAGGCCCAGCCCCTTCCTAGGGCACACCTTGCCTGCCCTCTCTCCAAGCTGAGCTCTGCGTGGCCTCTTCTGTACCCCCAAGCAGCATCTGGACTGGGTTTGCAATAGGGAACTTTCAGCAGCCTTCCTTGACATGCTCACCCTACCTGCTCCCCTGAGCTCTGACACCAGGCTGGGGTACAAGATTTTTTGTTTTACATAAAAAAGTTTTTTTTTTTTTTCAGATACAGTTGACAGTCAATATTATATTAGTTTCAGGTGTATAGCATAGTGGTTAGATATTTATATACGTTATGAAGTGAGTACCCTGTTCAATCCAGCACCCATCTGACACCATAGTTATTACATTACTGACTGTGTTCCCTGTGCTGTACTTTACATCCCTGTGACTATTTTTATAAGTAGCAATTCGTACTTCTTAATACTTTTTCACCCATCCCCGTAAACCCCTCCTATCTTGCAAACATCTACTTATTCTCTGTATCTATGAGTTTGTTTCTGTTTTATTTGTTCATTTATTTTGTTTTTTAGATTCCACATATAAGTGAAATCATATGGTATTTGTCTTTCTCTGTCTGGCTTATTTCACCTAGCATAACACCCTCTAGGTCCATCCATGTTGTTGCAAGTTGTACAATTTCATTCTTTTTTCATGGCCAAGTAATATGCCATTGTATATATGTACCACCACTTCTTTATTCAATCATTTATTAATGGATACTTAGGTTAGTTCCATATCTTAGCTATTTTAAACAATGCTCTAATGAACATAAGGATGCATGCATCTTTTTAAATTAATGTTTGGGATTTCTTCAGATAAATATCCAGAAGTGAAATTGCTAGGTCATGTGATAATTCTATTTTTAATTTTTTGGGGAACCTTCATACTTTTTTCCATAGTGGCTGCACTAATTTGCAATCCCACGAACAGTGCATGAAGGTTCCCTTTTTTCCACATCCTCTCCAACACCTGTTGTTTGTTGATTTATTAGTGATAACCATTCTGACAGATACGAGGTGATATCATTGTAGTTTTGATTTTCAACTCTCTGATGATTAGTGATGTTGAACATCTTTTTATATGTCTTTTGGCCATCTGTATATCCTCTTTGAGGAAATGTCTGTTCAGGTCCCCTGCCCATTGTTTAATTGAATTGTCTTTTTGGTGTAAAATAGTTATGAATGTCTTATATGTTTTGGATATTAACCCCTTGTCTGATGTGTCCTTGGCGAATATCTTCTCCCATTCTGTAAATTGTCTTTTTGTTTTGTTGATGGTTTCCTTAGCTGTGCAAAACCTTTTTAGTTTGACATAGTCCGTTGTTTATTTTTTCTTTTGTTTCCTATGCCCTAACAGATATATCCAAAGAAAATATTGCCAAGAGCAATGTCAGAGAGCTTACTGCCTATGTGTTCTTCTAGGAGTTTTATGGTTTCAGGTCTTATATTTGAGTCTTTAATCCATTATGAGATTATTCTTATATATGATGTAAGAAAGAGGTCCAGTTTCATTTTTTGGCATGTCTCTGGGCAGTTTCCTAGCACAGTTCTGATAATGTCTGTCATTGTCTGCCAACCTGACAGCCTGTGAGTTTTGCTAGGTGTGCTTGCCCCTTTTGCACCATCAGTGTCTTATGTGGAGCCTCTACACTAAAGCTCTCAAATGCATGGGTGGTTGCACAAAACGGGGTTTTGGAGTGATCTCTCTTATAACCTCTTACAAGTTAGGAAGCACCTTCTGTCTGAAGGCAGAACACACAGGTCGTTGGGATATGAATATTGTACTATTTTTGTGAAGCCAGATAAAGGTATCTTTGGTTTTATGGACTCGCATGGAGAAGGGGAATCCACAGTAGCTACTGGCACCTTCCTATGTCCAAAGACCACTGACTCTTGTACAGAGGAAAGGCTAGAGAGGAAAGAAATGAATGTAGACCCACCTATGACTCTTCCTTATAGGAAAAAGGCTCACTCAAAGGCTAAATCTGTTGGTCAAAATTTGAAACTTGCAAAGCTCCAATAGGTAAGAAGTACCTTCTATAACTACATTTATAGATCTCCCCTTCCCTCACTGGTGTTTTGAGATTTTTATTCTCTAAACGGAAGCCATTTTATGGCTGCTGCTCTCCCATACCCACCCCCTCTTTTTTGGCCATTTCTCTTAACAATTTCCTGGAGTTGCCTTGTTAAGCTTTTGGTACAACTGTGACTTTTTGGTCCCAACTCTTGGCCCAATGAGGTGAGGGCAGAAACTAAAGCCTTGTCCTCATTACAGAACCAGAGCAAGGCTGGCAAGCTTTTATCATTAAAGGACTGGATAGTAAATATCTTAGGCTTTGAGGCCACATGGTCTTTGTCACAGCTGCTCAGCTCTGCCCTTGTAGGTAAAAGCAACAGTAAATAGGTAGATGTGGCTGGGTGTCAATAAAACTTTACCTACAAAAGCAGGAGGCAGCAATGTCAGATTAGACTGTTAGGTGAATCTCTCCACTCCTGAGAAGACCATAGGACTAAGAGAGGGGCCTGTGTCTACAATCAGCAGGCCAGATGCTTGATAGTCAAATTATATGTGAGCAAATCTGGAGTGCCTGCAGGCAGGAGAATGGACAGTGGGCAGCATTCGAGGTGATGTCAGGCCTCCTTGTAGTCTCCATCTTAGGCGACTCTCCCAAGGGCTAAAGAGAGAACTGCAGGTTATGTCAGCACGAAACATGGCCCTCCCTTCCTGGAACAGACCATTTTGTCAGGCTTCTTGGCCTCTGACCTCCAGCTGTCAGCATGAGTTCTTCCAGCCCAGGCTCCCAATCTACCCGGCCCTGCTGGTCCTCGCCTGCCTAATTCCCCCGCCAGGTCCCCTGGCCTTGCCAGTTGTTTGCTATTCATTTTGGAGCCAAGCAGGAGAATCAGGCCATAAATGTTTTATTCTAAAGTTTTCTTTGGGAAGCACATTCATAAGAGTCTGATTTACACTCTGTTTTGGAGTGGTATATATAATAAAGAAAATGTACTTATTTCACTGCTCTTTGTCTCGAAACTGGGGTGATGACATTGTTTTCTGGACTCATATTAAAAATTAAACCAAGGAGCTATTTTTTCTCAGGGTCTAAGTCTGTGCCACTGTGTCAAGGAAAACAAGTCAGAACCCCCATACAGCCCAGCAACACACAGACCTTCTTTTTCTCTCATATTAATCCCAGCAGGAAAATAAAATGACCTGGTTCCCAGTGACTGCTCAGGGGCCCGTTGAAATGCAGTGGTGGGATCTCCAGCCTCAGGTAACAACCTGACAGTATAGAATCTGGAGTACCTGGCCACAGCACTGCCAGAAACTGACACTGAGCTTCCTACCACCAAGGCTGGGATATTTAAAGGAGCACACAGGTCACTGTGAGAAGTGATGACCAGGTTTTTACTGCTCCAAGGCCTGTTTAGTCTCATGGTTCTGCCTTTTATAAGTGGATAAAGGAGGCCTAGAAGCGAGCAGCTGCCCAGGTTTTCAGGATTGCACAGCCTGCCGAGGCTCCAGCCTGCTGGCCTGTGCACATGCTCAAAGGGTAGCCAGCACAGAGCTCTGGGGAGCCAGGGAGCAGCATCATTGGGCTCCCAGGCATGCTTCCTCTCTGTTTACTTGCACCATGGGAGTTCTATATGACAAGGACATGGCCTCTGACCCATGATCTGCACAGCTGACCCCTTTCCGTACGTGGCGCGTGTTAAATGCTTGCGGGCTGTTTTTGAACATGAAGCCCAGCAGAATTGATGAAATCATCCATCTACAGGGTCAGTGGCTCTGAGAACCAAGCCCCCAGCATCCCAGGGTTATTGGCCAGCTCCCCCAGATGAGAATATGTTTACCTGCCTGGACTGAACCCCAGCGTGGCTCCTCTATGGGGTCATCTGAAAAGAAGACTATGTGAACCTACCTTATCACAAGCAAAGACCTTTCTGTATAGACCAGTGGCACATCTCTGTCTCCCTAGGCCAGGCTGGGCTTTGAGCCAAGGGATCTTGGAGACAGGAAAAATGTCTGTTTTGAAGCTGCATTCCCAATTATTTTTATCCAAAAGCAGCTGGATCCCCTTCTCCTTCCTTTTTTTTTCTCCTGCCTAATTTCTCTCATTCCTGCCAAGCCTTCATTAATCCCTTAGGGCCTCAAATCATTAAAAATTAAGCTACTAAAAATCAAAGCCTGTTTCTTAGGAATAAACAAGCCCACTGTGGGGGCCCAGGAAGCCCCATCCAGCACAGTCAGAGCTGGAGGTCAAAGGGCACAGGAAGCACTGGCATTGCAGCACATCAATCTGAAACCTTGTGCCATGTGCCCCAGGAATGAGATTCTTTAAGGGTTAGAAGAAACCACACCAGGCAGCGTGGTTTCTTCTGAGGCTGGGAAGGTACTCATTTGGAAGCTGCAGATGTGTTGTGCTTATGAATTTCTAATCAAAATCACTTAAAGGAGAGCAACGTTTGTTCTGTGGTCTCCAAGGAGTTAGCAGGCCCAGCTGCCTCTCGGGGCTCTTCAGGAGGCCCCACGATCCTGTCAGTTGCCCAGGGGAGTGGGCAGATGCCAGCAAAGATGGGTTCTTAAGCCTTGATGCCACATGTCCAGCCCAGTCCACAGTTTCAGCCAGCTTTCCTTCCCCTGCCCGGCAGATGTGTCTCCTGGCCACAGACATTACTGCCTCCTGTTGAATTATGACTTAAGTAGCTCAAGGACACTGGGAGGTAGAGACCCCATGTAGATTGGCTTCCAGGTGCAGCAAGACTCAGAGCAGTCCCCACCCCAGGTCACTGGTGCTTTGCATGTGCAGTGCTAGTTTAGGCCAGTTTGGCTGTTTTAGGAGAGTGTATTTGAACAGGGGACATGCTGACAAAAGCAGAGTCATGAGTTTCAGGTTCATCTGAGCCAGTCATCTTGTGTATCTGCTCTACTTGCTGCACAGCTTACTGCCTTCTATCTTTGCACTGTTGCTAATGGTCGCCTGAGCCAGTTCAATAGAATGGCCAGTCCCCAGGTTCACACACCTCATACCACCCCCCTGATTCCCTCCACAAAGATGACACATGTGGAGCCCAGAAAAACATGGACTCATCATTCACCAGAGCTTGATCTTAAAATAGGTCTCAAATAATTTAACCTTATTTTTTATATCACTTTGACAATGTATCAGAAAACCATTGTCACTTGTTGATATTAAAATGATAAAAAATTTGAACACATAGATTTTTTAGTGTTTTTTTACTTATTATTTTATATTAGTTTCAGGCATATGGTACAATGGTTAGACATTTACATAGTTTATGAAGTGATCCTCCTAATTGCTGTAGCATCCACTTGACACCTTATAATACTATTGACTATATTCCCTATGCCGTACTCGACATCCCCGTGACTGTTTTGTAATGACTAATTTGTACTTCTTCAAATCTTTGCCTTTTCACTCATCCCTCAAAAATCTATGAACACACAGATTTTTTTTTAAAAAAAGATTATTCCAAATCTCAGTGCCCCTAAGTACTGATGTTATCACTTGGCATGTAATTTCCAGAACTTTTTTTCATGGAAATATATGCATCTTTACAGAAATGAGATAATCCTGCATAGCCATTTCTTTAACCACCTTTTCCATTTGATGTACTTTACACAGCCCTGCATGCCTATCAGTATAGATTCCTTGCAAGGCTATGTAGTATTCATGGTGTCATCTGCCATTGAACTTTCTACTGTGGGACATTTGGGCTGCTTCAGTAGTTCAGATTTTCCATATTATAAATAGTGCTGCAGTGAAATCCTTGTTGAAACTTTTATTCTGCCTTGTTCAAATATTTTAGGGCTCATTTTTAACAAGAACAGCCATCCCAGTAAGTGTGCTGTTCATGTCCACACCCCCAAATTAAAGGGTTTCCTCTGGTCTTCATCTTACTTGATTTTCTGAAGTATTCAGGTTGATTGACAGCTGTTTCCCCTTAGAAACAATCACTTCCCTGGACCCAGAGACACCAGTGCTTCTTGTTTTGGGGGTGTTTTTTTTAGTGATCCCTTTTTGGTTCCTCTGCCATGTTGGTGGCCTGTAGGCCCAGTCTCAGGGCATCCTGTCTCCTCATTCCACATATTCTTCCAGGCCATCTCATCCACCTTCCACCTTGGCTTCAGGGATAATAGCCAGCATTTATTGAAAGCTTACTATGAACTTTAAATCATCACATTTAATATTCTAACTAACCTAGAGATGGGAGCCTTTATATAAATCCCATATTCTCATTTCTCAGGCATGTCTGTCTTTGATTGCTTAATTTCCAAAATTTTGCCAACCATTGAGTCACATATTTTGCCTGTTTTTTCAGTTTCAGATAGGAGAGCAAATCCAGTCCTTGTTATGATTGAGAGTAGAAGTTCGTGATTCCCATCTTAAAGATAAAAATGAGGCTTCATAACGTGACTTGTCCAACGTGACACGGACACAGGCTCACACACGTAAGAGCTAAGGACTTAATTGTGAGGCTCCGTCACTGTGTAGATCGGCTCCATGCTGCTGACCCCCAAGTCTATACATCTAGGCCAGTCCCCTCCTCCCATCTGGTTGGTGTCACCAGCTGCCCTTATCTCCAACGTATCCAGGCATATCAAACTCAACATGTCCAACACTGAAGACCTGCCACAGATCTCATGTTCCCTATCTCTTCAAAGGGTATCTGACCAGTTGCTAGGCCAGAAACTCGACTCATCCCCCTCCCTCATGCCCTTCAGCCCATGAATCCACGAGTTCTATTGGTGGAAAAGAGAATAATGAGAAAAGGGAATATGCTCATGTCCTGATCCCCAGAAGATGTGACTATGTTACCTCATCTGGCAAAAGAAACAGGAAACCTGAGTCAGGGACATTATCCTGGATTATCCCAGTATAATCACAGGGCCCTTATTAGAGAGAGGCAAGAGGTTCAGAGTCATGAGATGAGATGTGATGATGGAAGCAGAAGTCAGAGAGAGACTTGATACATTGCTGGCTTTGAAGATGGAGGAAGAAGCAACAAGCCACAGAAGCAGGTGACCTGTAGAAGCTAAAAAGGGCAAGGCATGAATTTTCCCTAATAGCCTCCAGAAGGAGCTCAGGTCTGCCAACACCTTGATTTGGAACTTCTGACATTTAGAACTATCAGATAATATATCTGTATTGTTTAAGCCACTAAGTTTGTGTTAATTTGTTACAGCAGCCATGAGAAAGTCCTACAGATGGCATGGGGAATAGATAAGTACATGGCCTCCAACACCAGTCTACCTGAGTTCAAGCCCAGCCTTGGCCATGTACTGGCTGTATGAATGTGAACCATTTACCTAACTTCTCTGTGCCTCAGTTTTCTCATTTTATAAAATGGTAATTAATGAAACACTCACTTTACAGGTTTATTGTGAAGACTGACTGCATCATTCCAGATGAAATTCCAGTGAGCTTTAGATGAGGGGGAGCAGTCATTCTTATGACTGCTATTATTGTTTTTTCCCAAGGCCTCCCAGACCTGTCCAGATGCCTCTCCCTTTCCGTCCCCATGTCCCCAACCCATACCTGACCTTCCTCAGTGCTTCTTATTGAGTCCCCTGTAAGACACGGGTCTGACACTCTCTCTGCCTTTCTCCTTCCAGTCTTCTAGGGCATCTCTTCGCCCTCGAGGTAAAGACTAGAACCCTCCCAGTGGTGGAGAAGGCCTCACGCAGCCTGGCTCTGTACCACTGTGAGCACTTGCCCTCATAGCTCAGCCTTTCTTTCTTTCAGCTTCTTCAAACTTGCTGGGCTTGCCCTTGCCGACCCTGGCTGGGCAGGCTTCCCTGCTCCTCTGTCACCCACCCCAACCCTCAGAACTTCACTATATGGGCCCACCCCTGCTCCAGAAGCCCTCTCTGGCCACACTCTCAGGTGAGGTCTCCGTTGTGTTCCGGAGGCCCTGAACTTGCTGGGACCGCCACACCTTTGTTAACATGTCTGGTGCTTGTCCTCCCACAGCCCCAGGATAAGGCCAAACTAGGATCAGAGACTGTGTCTGTGTTCTGAGCCAGTCCTGGCAGTCAGGGGGTCAGCAGATGTCAGTGAGGACCTTGAATATGGCCCACACAAGCAGGACAACTCTGCAATTCAACTGATCATCACATTACTTTCTTGCTTCGGTGGAGGGCCAAGGGGGCATATTTCTCTTCCTGTGTGAGAGAGTTAATGAGTGAAGGACCCTAACGTCCTGCCCACAGCTTTCTCCAGTGACCATACAAGGAGAACTGTGGGTCCTGGGAAAACCAGCCTAGGGTCTTTGCCCATACCCCAGGGAGGCAGGGCCTGGAGCCAGGTGGCTGCACCTCTGGAGGTTGCCCTCTCATCCCTACCTGAAATTCTGTGGAAGGTCATCCCCGGCCAGCTGTGATGAACTCTGCCAGTGACTACCTTGAAGGAAAACTATCTCAGGCTTTCGTGGTCTCTGCTCCCTTACTAAGGAGCACAGGTGCAATGAGCAGGCAGAAGTCCCTGGAATCTCTCAGCAGAAGGAACGTCCCTCCACTTTTTGGCCTAGTTCCCCCATAGTGCTCCAGAAACATGGCATAGAAGCTTAGAACAGGAAGTCCTATGAAACTACAAGTTATCTTGGAGAAATGAGGGAAGTTAGGCTTCTGTGTTGCAGGTTCTCATTCTGTCAGGCACTTCATTATTTAAAGAAGAAGAAATAGAATTTATAACTTCTTACTTCTGCAGACATACTGTGGTTTCCAGCACCTTTCACAATTTCTGGTGGAGGAAGGAAGTTGACCACCTAGGGAGGTCAGCCGGCTCTTAGCACGTGGAGCTCATCAGCTAAGCAAGGTCAGAACTGATCAGTGAGTTGAGTCATGTCAGCTTCCTGGGTCTGCTATAACAGTACCACAAACAGGTGGCTCAAAGCAACAGGGAGTTATTCTGTCACAGTTCTGAAGGCCCCAAGCCCAAAATCAAGGTGTTGTCAGGATTGGTTGCTTCTGGAGGCTTAGGGAGAATCTGTTCCATGCCTCTCTTCCAGCTTCCGGTGGCAGCCAGCAATTCTTGGAGTTCCTTGGCTTATAAATGCATTGCTCCAATCAATGGCTCCCTCTTCCCCTGGCTTTCCTTTCCCTCTGGGTTTCTGTTCTCCTTTTCTATTTCTTATAAGGACACACATCATTGGGATTTAGGGCCCATTCTAATAAAGGATAATCTCATTTTAGGACCCTTAGCTTATATTACATCTGCAAAGACCCTTATTGCAATAAGGCCACCTTGGTCGGTACCAGGACTACAGCTTGGACCTATCTTTTTATGGATATAGTTCAACTCACTGTGCCATTTGAACAGGAACACAGGGTGTGGTGCCAGGGACAACTGGGGCTAAATGGGTGAGCTGGGTGGTGAGGGGATTTGGGGACAGTGTGGCTCTCGTGGGCTGGGTCTGAACCCTGCAGGGTTCTCTGTGCAGGAATTGCCATGGCGAGATCATCACACAGCCCAGATCTTTCTGCTTGGCCCTTAACCACTTCTGTCAGCCAGTTTAGCATAAACCTGGTGTTTAACGAAACCATCTCGAAGCAAACCGTTCCTCCAGTCATCTCCCCTCACAATAAACCCCAGAAGCTTTGAGGCCCTCAGGCTCTGAGGTGGGAGATGCTGTGCTCTGTTAGTCCTGTCGCCCTATAGCCTGCCCCTCTGCCCACAGCCAAAGGACCAATTTTCTGTAGGGATTAGTCTTTGGCTCCTGAGAATGTGGTTTTAAATGAGCTCATGCTTTGTAGCATGAAAGATTTTGTCTGGATTTTTTTTTTTTGACAAACACAAGAATAACTAGTTGAGGTCTAAGAATGAAAATGGCCCTTTAGACACTGCCTTCCCCGTGTTCAACACAGAATGAGGCTGCTCAGCCCAGGTGCAGACCAAAGAGTGGATTTCTGAGCAGTTGTGGCAGGAGGGCTCCTGAAGCTGCCACAGGACTGATGTCATTGGCCACCAAGTTCTCTCCAATGTGCCGATAAAACGTTATAATAACCAAGGGAAGTGGACTCTGAGGGGAGAACAGATGCTTCTGGACCCTGACCCAACTTCATCTTTCTCCTCCCTGGACAGGAGCCTCCTGTCAACTCACTCCTGTCTCCTCTTGTCTATTTCCAGGACTCCTCTTCCTCGGCCGGATCCGTCCCAGCGGCTGAACAGCAGGGCACGGCTCCCAAAGTCCAGCTGCCCCTCAACGTGTGAGCTGCTGTTTATGTTTTGGGGTCTCTTACCTTCAGCATCTCCCTCCCACCCCTGCTAGCATGTGAATGTATGGTTTCTACAGGGTTGTCTCATTTGTTACTAGTACGTCAGTTTAGTTATTTGCATCTAATAATACTGCTGACAGGAGAGTGTAGCAAAGTCTAGCAGATCTTTGTAATGTCATTGTCTCTAGGACATTTATTCTAAATGGGCAGGGGGGGCATCAAATATTTGATGACACAGGCACTGGCCATTTAGGAAGTACCAGCCATAGCACAGAGAAGACTCCATAGGCCCCTGAGAAGGTCTGGGGTGTGGACCTTGGAGGTCAGGCGATGCCAGGGCAGTGAGTGGTCGTGGGAGCTTCGAGGAGGCTAGTTAGCAACTGCTCAGAAGTAACTTAGTAGTTTAACAGCCATAACTGCCATTCCCATGCATAGCAGCTGAGTATCATAGCCAAATATAACCCTATGAATCATAGCTAGAAGTGAGATGCTTATCTTGTTTAGAAAATCTGCTCTTGTTAAATTATAGTTCTTAAAAGATACATACAGTTTTAAAATTCCTCACTTAGTGTTCTGAAGAATTAGACTGACTTCTACTCTTATTTGGCAGTGAGTCAGTTACTTGAATGAATGTTTTAAGGTGGAGAATATGAATTCAGCAAACAACGTAGTGAGGTAGAAAGTTCCATAGATCCAAAGCAGGTCAGAGGGACACCTAAAACCTGTATTGTTGTAGAACAGAATGTATTTCAAGCTAAAATGCATTTTGAAAAGGCAACTTGCCAAACTCCAAAAGGTTTTCTAGAAGTAACTTGAATATCCTGGTACATGCTCACGTATCCCCTCCAAGCCCAATGGAAACATTTGCCTTTATCTGGACACAGATGAGAAAGCCCCAAACATCCCTTTGTGTGCCCACTCTGCCATGATTAGGTTATTAACACAACCAACTAAACAAAAGGAAACTGAGACTTACCTATATTTAATCTGTCTTCCTGAGGAGAACATAGATTAGTAGGCTACCTTCTGGATGTCTTTAGACAGAAGATGCTGTCATCTGGCTAGGTCTCCTGGGTAAGCTCCAATGGCTTCACCTCAGACCTGGGGGCCGAGGAGGAAGAAGGAGGAAGGATGGAGGTGATGGTCTTGCTCTTCTTGAAGAACTGCATGCAGGACCCTTTCCCTGAGGAAGTAGATCTACCCCCACAGGTCCCTTGGGCCCTAATGTACTTCCCCAAATGAGAGGCAGGACCCAATGAGCTCTTCGAAGATAAGGCCCCGGTGTTTCTTTTTGAGCTACCCACATCCCAGATGAATGCCTGACACATGAGTTCTCAATAAACTTTTAGTGGGAGCCACTGCCTTTCCCTTCTTGGGTGAAGAGGGCTCCTGGGTGCCCAAAGCCCCCAGCTCTTACACATCAGGTCAGCCACCCAAGAAGACTGCTCTGTCTTTGAGACCCAAAAGATAACACAGTTCTAAGAATATCACTCCCCAAGAGTTCTGAATTCATTCTGAAGGCCTCAATCATGCACAGAACTCCCATGTCATGTAGGCTTTTTAAGTTGGTGCAGACTATGGAGGGATCTCGTTCTGTCCTCACCCCCACCCCACTCTGCCATGGAGACCCCCATCCCTTTGCTCTCTCCTCTGTCTCACCTCTAAAGCTGTTCCTTTTTGGGTTGAGATTTTCATTTGGGTAACAGAAGAGAGAGACTTCCATGTCAGATAATGCTCTTCAGAGGATGATAAGCATCTTAGCAGGAATGTGTTCACTGGTCACAGTGGTCATCTGAGCAGCAGATGAATCATGGCCAGCATGACTGTGATTGACCATTGTAAGTTAAATGTGTGCTTTCTGTGGCTATTTATACCCACGGAACAAGGACCATGTGAGGTGATATCACATATGTTACAGCACTATGCGTGATCCATTTTGAGAACATAACCTTTGAAATCACATTGTTCATTTTATTCCTAGGGAGGAAAAGATCAGATTTACCTTATTGGTTTATCGAGTGGAGAAGAGCCCGACTCACCTACTCTCTTTAGCACCAAGAGGTTAGCCGTCCCATGCATACTGGTGACAGGCGTCCAGGGTAGGAGGATGGTTTCTCTTTATCTGACTGTTCTTCCCAAAACAGTTTTGATAGTCATGTAGTCTGAGATTGAGCGCAAGAAGTGCTGCCTTCACACAGAACAATGGCAGTCCTGAGTGTGCTGCTGTGAGCCAGGGAGTCTGCAAATGCTTGGCCTTGGGACTCCAGGGAGTACCGACTGGCTAAGTTGAAGGTCAGTGAAGGAATAACTTCAAGAGACCCGTATTCTGTAATCCTCAGTAGCCCATGGGTTTGCCCTTTGCAGATCAAGTCATGTGTCTTGAAATGTGAGCCCGCATGATTAAAAGGCCTGATCTCTCAGGTGAGCCATGGGTCGCAGGATGTTCTTATTCCCTTCTTCCAGCATATAAAAGGTTTTCGTGGGCACCAGTTTCTTAAGGCTTTGGTTGCCCCGAAACGCAAGAAGGGGTCTCAGTTTGCCCACACAGTAGAGGAGGCAGCTGCTAATCTTTTCCCACATTGACACACTCAGGCCTGTGGGAGCCAATGCCCTCCCTTCTCACTTCCTCAGCTTTCGGAGGCCACCCAAGCCCCTGGGCTTGTCTGCCCTTCATCTGCTTGACCTAACATACTTCCTGGGGGCAGAAATGAGTATCTGGTCCTGTAGGCCATATTTCGGGTCAGAGGTAATCCATCCGGACAGTGTAAAGGTTGGTAGACCGCCACTCAGGCTGGGGATGAATTCTCACCTCTTTTCCTTGGCCCCTGGGAGCCAGATGAGGGGAGTGAAGGACCAGATAGGGTAGGAAGAGAAAGTAACCCTCCTCCTGACCCCACCTACATTTCTCCTGAGGGTCAAAAGGTTGCCAAGCCACCTCCTAATGAGTACATAGCCCTTACGTTCTATGATGTTGGGAAAGGGACCAGTGACCTGACTGTGTTCCACACAGGAAATGGGTCTCTTCCACCACAGATCCGTAACACAGAGGCTGGCTCTGCACTTCAGTGTATGATGGACTAGATCAGTGTGAGCTCAGTACATCAGGACTGAGTAACATAAGCCCCTGCTGAGGCCAGGGACAAGGGCCTAGAGGGGCGAGCCCACCATCCAGCCTTCTCTTACAGCCCCCAGCCTCAAGGTCAGCATTTCCAGGGTCACAAGTACCTGCCCTCCAGTAGCCCTGTTAGGCTGATCACCGTCAGGGAGAGAGCAGAACAAGTCCCCAGGAAGGTAAGGAATGAGGAGGGATGCATGGTGGCAAGAGCAGAAAAATTAACTGAGCAGAAGAGAGCCCAGCGGGCAGAGGTTGGAGACTTGTAAAGGTGCGAGTAGGGCCGGCTACAGTGGACAGAAAGCCAGACCTGAGCCCTGCAGGTGGCGGCAGGTCCTCGGCAGCACCAATGTTGTCAAAATTGAGTTTCCTGGAAGCAGACATGAGGCCGAGGTTTGTTGGAACTGCTGTCAGGAGCCACACCTATGAGGGAGGGAGTTGTTGAAGAGAAGCCCGCCGATCCCCAATCCCTGGGGAGTTCTGGAGCCTAGATGGCACTTCAGTTCCCCCAATTGGAGAGCCCTTGGGAAGGCCACAGTCTGGTGAATCTGTGCCCTGCAGGGAACTTCCCACTGAGGGGCACTATGGCCAGATATCAGGAGCCCATGGCCCACTCTGAGGGACAGTACTGCAGCCCTTGAGCAGGGACCTAGGCCACAAAGGAAGGTCTTCAACTTCAGAACAGCAGAAATCCCTGGAGGGCTGTTGAAACATAGATTGCCAGGTTTTACCCCATTAACCCTGGGGTGAGGCTCCAGAATGTGCATCTCTAACAAGTTTCCAGGAGATGCTAATGCTGCTGGCGCAGGACTGCCTCTTGGGGGGTCACTGCACTGTGGTCACCACAGGCAACTTTCCCAGGAGCTGGCCTCGTAGCTTTACCGTCGCTGCTCCTTCCTTCCCTGGGCTCCCGCCATTGTGTTCTTTTTAGGAGAATCTTGTCTGAACTAGGGCCAGCTGCTAGTGGGTTCCTGGGCAGTCAGGACCAACAGAACAACTAGGTGAAGGGCCGGCCACACAGCAGTTCCCCAAATGCTCCTCTATTCTCTCCCTCTGAGCATCTGCACTCAGCCCCATCTCAGCACCTCATTGACTCACAGCTCCCCCAGCTCAGCTGCCACCTCCATCAGAGGACTTACCTGGCCTGCTGAGCATAGTCAGTGCCCCTCCCATGACACCTATGTCATTACTCTCCCCACCCGCCGGGTCCAGTGGTCCTTGGGCAGGCTCCTCCACCACCCAGATGCACCAGGCTATCATTCGGTCGACATCCACTGAATTGAACAATCATTGAGTGGTCACACATCTTGCTAAATTGAGCTGGTATGTCCCTGGCAACAAGAACAGGAGCAGAACTCTTCACAGGAGGAGTCAAAAATAATCTTTTACGAGAAACACAAGCAAGCCATCAAATAGAGGAGAAAGGGTGTGAAATTCACAAAGGCACTAAAATACTTTAATTCTCTCCTTGATTAGAGTAGAAGGGAAATCTGTAGACAATTAACAGCAAATGAAGAGCTTGCTGTAGAGATGAGCAAGTGATGGGGGTGAGTGATTGCAGTACTCGGAGATGGCCAGCAGGCTACTGGTAGCACAGACAGTGCATGAGCCTAGCCGAGTGGTCACAGCTGGTGTGTCCAGTGTGCGCATGTCTGCCCGAGGGTGCTGGGTTGGTGTGGGTCTGGTGTTCCACAAACCTGACTCACATGTGCCGGGCTGTTGCTGCCCAGAGGAGGTGGCACCTTTTTCTAACTGGCACAAAAGCCCCATGTGGGCTATGGGGCCATGGGGAAGAGGGCTCTCTGAACCAAATTCTCCTACTATTGCCTTAAATAAGAGATTTTTAGTGCCACCCTTTGTGTGTGAATCCACAGAGGTGAATTCTGGGCCTGGAGAGGCAGCCCCTTGTGTAATCTATCTACATGTGTCACAGAGACCACTGGACCCCTCTGTGGAGGCCCTTGTGGAGCCGCTGAGGCCTCTTGAGGGAATACAACATGAGAATCGGGCCCTGGGAACCAAGAGAATGAGAACCTCTTGCAGTGGTGCTGCTTTGTTCTCCCATTTTACACCAGGCCCCGCCGTGGCCCCCCCGTACTCTATGAGGACCAGCTGAAGCTCTGTACACCGTGGGCGCCATCCAGCTTGCCCAGAGACTGTCAGTATCTGCAGCTCTGCAGGGCGCAGCTGAGGGGACATGAGTAGGAAGGGCGCAAAGAGATGGCACACCTGTGGCCCTCTCGGAACCTAGACCGAGTGACCCAGGGCACAAAGCGGGGACTCGAAGAGCTACAGGCATCAAGGTGAGAGTGGGCTGAGCCTTCCTCCATTCCAGTGTGGTCCGTGGTGCTTGGGTCATTCTGAAAGGAAAGTAAATGCCAGATGGCATGTTCCCCATCCCAGGCCAGCATCTCACCCCAGCACCAGCTGCCAGCCAGATCTGCAGACACCGTAGGCAGCAAATGACCCAGCAGGTCCATCAGCTTTTGGTTTCCCCTGTAGAGCACCAAAGGAAGAATGAGGGGTGGAGATTTTTTTTAAGGTGAAGTCAGATTTATTTATGTTTTCATTCCCCTAGCTATGCACCCCTAGAGGTTGAACTTGAAATATTGAGGCCAGAGAGGGATTGCTTGTTGGTAGAACAGATTTAAAATAAAAATTAAAAGAGCATGCAACTTAGCACCTCAGTACAGCATCACCCCGTGCAGTGGGCCACACTGGCCCCTGCCTTCAGAAGCCAGCCTCTTCCTGGGCCAACCTCAGTCCAGCCTCCAGCCTCCTCCACAGCCTTTCAGGGTGCTCTGCCCAGTTCCTGGGGCCACAGAGCCAGGCCCACCTCTCACTTGCTGAATGAACACAAATTCTCAATCTTTTTGAGTCTTAGTTTCCTCTGCTATCAAATGGAGGGATCCACCCAACCTCAGAGTTAATAGGTGAGACTGTGTGTGGCACATGGCAAATACCAGTTTTCTGCCCTTCTACTCTGGTCCTGCCTCAGCCATGACCCATGGCACCCATGGTGGAGGCAGAGCTCTCATGACTATCTTGAGGGCCCTCAAACAGCAACTCCTTTTAAATAAGGTAAAATCAAAGTTTTTGACTCTGATGATTTTGAGCCCTCTGCTTTGAGGGGGTATGTCATCCCTTGGAGGTGATTAGCATCCTTGGAGATGACCGCTGGCTGCACTGCTTGCTGTTTAGCCCCTGAGGGATGTCTGTGTCACTGGGTATCTAATAAATAGAATAGATGAAATTGTGAAAGAAAAAGTAGCTTCTCACTGTTAAGAATGCAAATTTTCCACGTAAAGAGGCATGGTGTAGTATGAAATCCAGATCTGTCTCTTTCTGCAAGCTAGCCTCAGTGACATGCTGTCTCAAAGAGCCTATGCCAGTGTGACCCAGGAAGGTGGGGTGGCACTGATACTCTAGTCCATAGCAGTGCCCCACTCAGCCCATGTTGGACAAACCAGGCAGCAGATGTTTAGCCAAGTTCACGTCTTGGTAGCCCATTTCCTGCCTTTATTATTTCATTAACAAGCATGTCTCTATTTATGTAAATAAAAATGGAAATTTAGAAGAAGGCATTTCTGTCTTAAAGATGACTTGAGGCCCGCAATCTGAAGAATTTTTATTTTTATTTTGATGGGAAAGATGGAAACTCCCCTTTTATGCTGAGAAATGAAGGCAGAGTCTTTGTCCTGTTAAATGACATGGAAATCCTTTTCACTATATAGTGAAAGATAATCAGCTCATTCCCAAAAAAACAATTAACTTTCAATGATTTGTTGGCTACACCCCCAGGCTCATGACATGACTGTTCAACAACTCAGATGTTGCCTGGGCATTTATCACAGTTGCTAGTGCTTGCCTGATTCCCTAAATCTGGAGTATGAATTTCCCACTGTGAAAGTTGGATGGTATGGACACAGCTCACGGAGCCAGGTGTGAGTGGTGCAGGACCCAGTCCTTGGGCTGCTGAACCAACATGGGCCTTGTACACTTGTCACCAGGGGCCTCTCCTCTCTCTAGCAGGGACAGCTCTTGAATCCACAGCTTGACACTCCACATAGATGAATGGTGCAGGTGTCCCACTGCAATCACCCAGGTCTCAGAGGCTTCAAGGATAGGTGGAGAAACAAAGAAAGAAGCCCCAGTCACAGTGACCCTTTTCTAGGACCCACAGTGCCCTGATCAGAGGGAGCCTTGACACGTGTTTGGGCTGGTTTGTTATCTCTGCTATAGAAGCTTTTTGAACTCCAAGTTTCTCCCCCCTCTTAGACTCACTTCTCACTCCTTCAGCTACCTAGGTTGCTTCCCCTAGCTTATCTCCTTCACTGCTTCCTTCTGTCCGAGTGCTTCCAGACCAGCTCAGCTCCCTCCTGAGCAGATGCCTGCCTCCTCTTCCCTTGCTCTGTCTTCCGTCTTCTGCTTCTCCTTTTCATTTCC
Organism: Macroglossus sobrinus; assembly: GCA_004027375.1. Classification (NCBI taxonomy): domain Eukaryota; kingdom Metazoa; phylum Chordata; class Mammalia; order Chiroptera; family Pteropodidae; genus Macroglossus; species Macroglossus sobrinus. Next base: position 633,506 of record PVKZ01000178.1, read on the forward strand.
TCTCCTTCCTGTTTGGAGACGGGCAGCCTTCAGCCCCCTTCTCTCTGCATTTTCTCTTATCATTCCCTGAGCACTTCCCCTTGGCTTTCATTTCCTCCTTTTATGGTGCCAACTCTTCACTGTGACCTCCTGAGGGAGGAAAGACCAAACCCGTTTCCTCTGTGTTTATTTTTATATTCAAGGTCAGCTGGCAGACCTTGGAGCAGTATGAAACAATCCCCAGTACATGCACACAGACATGCGCGCACGCATGCATACACACACACACACACACACACACACACACACACACACACACACACACATGCACATACATGCACTTTCTTTCAGCAATTTTAATCTAAGTCTCAGAACCAGAGCCCCTATTTTATTTTTTTTCATCAAATATTTATTGAGAACCTGCTATGTGCCAGACAGTATTCTAGATACTAGGGATAGAGCAGTGAACAAAACAGTTAAAAAACTCTGCCCTGTGGTGCATACAAGGTAGTGGGAAGTGGTAGGCAGGAGGCTGAGAGATGAGAGCTCCAGAGAGTGGGGAAAGTAAATGCTAAGGTCCTGAAGCAGGAAGGAGTTTGGTATAGTCAGAAAACACCTTGGAGTAAAGCTTCCCTGATCCAAGGTTTGCTGGGTTCCCTCAGGTAGATATGTATACATGTGACCCCTTCCTCTGGGCTAGACTCTGGTTTTCTCCCACACTGTCACTCAGCCCTCCTCAGGAGGTAGATGATGTGGCCACAGATTCGCAGGTGCTGACATCTTACTAAGGGATGTGTGGGTTGGTCACGAGAGGGCATAGCTGCTTAAAATTCCTCAGATCCCCCATGAATGAGGTAAGCAGTGGAAGATGAGAGAAGACGAGAAGGGAATTTAAACTCTTTAACACAGTACCCTTCTTGAGGAGTCCAGCCCTTCTCAAAATCTCCATGTGTGAAAGGAGCCTTTGGAAAAGGGTCCTCAACAAGGCAGAGCTCTGCAACAACACAGCACAGCCTTGGTTTGGAGGAAACCTAAGCTGCAGTGTTCACCCTGGTAGGCGCTCTGTGATTTGAGGCCACATGTGCAAGGTGGTGCTCAGGTAGACAAGAAACCTGAGGAGGGCCACTCCAGGACCCAGGTGATGGCCCAGTGGCCCAGTCCTTCAAGGGAAGCATCAACAGCCAGTGGCCAGCAGCAGCCCAGAGAGAGAAGGGATATTAGGGAGGCCCAGGGAGGCACATGGAACTCGTTTCCCTGGGCAGGGGGTAGAGAAGCAGAGCTGGAGGAACAGGCCAGCAGGGGACCGTGTACCTCTCTGTTCTGTGCCCAGAACAGAGGATGAGAGGGACAGAATCTTGGTCCCTAATCTTGTTTAAAAGCAAGAGGATAAGGGCCTCCATGGAACAAAGGTGGCACATCATTGCCCTACCCTCAACTTAGGAAACATGATTGTTTGGTGAGGTCCGTGTTGCACGCACATGCACCCCAAAGAGTCATCACCCCCAGTTTGGCATTCTGCTCATACCACTGTGTGCTCACCAGCCACAGAATCAAAAAGATTATTCTCACATCATGAAGAGACAGAATGAGGCAAACTGAACCAGGGCTTATGCTTCAATTATATTTCCTTGAGAGCAAACACAAAAAGGCTTGTGTCATTCTTATTGGTTCACAGACTTCCCACAGATTCCCTTTTTTTTTTTTTTTTTTGCCTTTTCTTTTTATTCTCTTTTTGCCTAAGCCTGAGCTGTGTGGAAACCGCCCGCCTCCTCCCGCATTACGTAGTCCTACGCACACATTAGTGGTATAAATGCAGTTTTCAAGTGACTTTTCCATTTGTAGTAATTCCTCTGTCACCATCAAATTGCTTCCTGAGAGTCATAGCTTCCTGAGAGTCATCGAATGTGAAAACTGAAAGATTACAGCCTGCATTCTCTTTATGTGTCATGTGAGCATCACTGCAAAACATCACTCTTTATGCTCAGGACAAGGGAAGCATCCTCTCCTATGATGACTTGCTTTATTCTCCCTGAAGCCAGGAGTCCTTCCTGTCAGCGTTTGTCTTTCAAAAGCCTTCCTGTCTTTTTCCAGATGCCCCTCAGGGAAGAGGGGAACCTGTAAACAAAGGAAATAAACAAGGTCTTCGTTTAATCAAAGAGAGGTACTTGGAGTGTATAGATTTAGGATACTGGAAAGCGGATTTGATTTGATTTGATTTGATCTTATTTTACTATATTTTAAGGCCAAGAAATCTTTACAGGCTTCTCATTCTGTTCTTGCATACTCCTCACTTGGCCTCTTAGATCTTTTTGCTTGAACACTACTGAGTCACATTCCATGTTCGTATTCACGTACTAAGAAGACTCCTCCCAGGGTTGAGAGAGTGCCCTGGGGGTCTCTGAGCCTCCTCAGTCTCCAGAGACCTGCCACCTGACCATGGGAAGGGGTCAGCTAAAATCTCTGGTTTCTTATTGAGCTAACTTTTCTGCCTGAGTCTTGTGAGCAAACACAGTTGCCTAACACAATAGAATTGGATGAGCAAGGGCTGGGTTAGACTAAATGAGAAAAACCTAGCCCAAGATTCCCTCAACTGGCTCTTGATTTTTCTAAAGTTTTCTCTTGCCCAGAGCATCAATTCTTAGATAGTGTGGACAATAGATTAAAAAAAAAAAAAAAGTGAGGCCGGAAGACCTGGCCCCAGGATCTACTTCTGACACAACCTCCAGGTCCTTGGATGAATCATATAGCCTTACTGAGCTGTCAGACAGGTGTTGCCAGGTATGCATGCACCTGCCCGGGTCAGCGCAGGATTGAGGGCTGTAGGATCATGGGGCAGAGCTCTACCCATTTTTGCGTGTGCCTCCCTGAGCCTGGCAGTGCTGGGCCCTTCCTTACCTCACTGGTTTATTTTGAAGAGTAGGTTAGATGCTTCGTGTGCAAGCTCTGCCCTTCCACACAAGCATCAGATACTCTTTTTTGGTTGGGTTCATCTGATGATGAGCTCATGTGTAACCCGGATGACACCCAGTGGTCCTATACCCACTTTGCCAGCCACCTTTTATCCTCCTTGGCTCTGCTTCTTCCTGCAGGTACCTGGCACTCTATGCCTACAAGCCCCAGAAGAACGACGAGTTGGAGTTGCGCAAGGGTGAGATGTACCGTGTCCTTGAGAAGTGTCAGGACGGCTGGTTCAAGGGAACATCCCTGAGGTCTGGGCTCTCTGGTGTGTTCCCAGGAAACTACGTGACGCCTGCCTCTAGGTGAGTCCAGAGGCATTGCCTGGGAGAGGAGGGAGGATGCCCCACACACACACACATCCCAGGTGTTGACACTGCCTGGAGGTCATGCTGTGGCTGGGCCTCCAAAAACACAGTTCAAAAGGCAGCCGGGGCACTCAGCCTTGTGAGCTCAGAGTCTCCTTAAACAAAGGTTCTACATAGCAAGCATTGCACTCTCTGAATTAGGTTAGCTTGTCGTTCCCTGAACAGACATTGGCTGCCAAGGGGAGAGGATGGGAACAGAACAATCTGGCATCAGGGCAGTAGCACTAACTGGGGACGGAAAGTCAGCAGGAGGAGTGAGATCTCGAGAGTGTGTATATGCACGTGTGTGCAGGTGTGAGTGAGTGTGTGCTTGTGTAAGTGTGAGTACAGCAGTGTGCGTGTGTACAATCAAATACAGACCCATTATACACAAAATATACAATTTGCATATATGCAAAGGAAAAATGACATATTCCCAAAAGTTAAAAGTTGTTATTAAGTGGTAACATTATTGGTTATTAATTTTTTTCTTCCTTGTGCCTTCCTGTGTGGTACAAATTTTCAATTATATTATTTTTATAAAATAGAAAAGGCAATTTAAAAAATTCACTAAAAATGTTATCCAAGGTTGTCCAAGAATTTTCCATTGAGATGAAGTGCCCCCTGCTTGATTTTATTTCAGCCAGTCCTACTCGTGAAAGCCTGTTCATGAGGTTAACACTCTAGGACATGCAAATAAATTAAAGACAAGACCCTTGGATTTAAGCTCTCTTTGGAATAAGACTGCTGTGAAAAAAAAAATAAAATGGTGCATACTTCTCAAAGCGCCCGAGGCATGGCGCTGGCCTGGAGCCTCAGGTCCACCACTGGTTCTTCCTGGGAAGCCCTTCATTTGTGAGCCCACTTACTTAATTTTTAAAAATTACTTCCTAGGGTAAAAGTGAGTTCAACAGGTAGCAGATGTGATTTTAAATTCTTTTTCATGTTTGGCTGGCCAGCTGCCAGAGGTCCTCACTTCTAGCAAGCTCTAAGGACTAAGGCAGCTCTAAGGGCTAAGAAAGGAAGGTGCCACCTGTGGCCCCTGGACAGCCAAGTTTTTTGCCAGGAGGCCCTTTTCCCTGCAGCTGTTGTGCAGAAGCCTGAGTCAAATCTGCAGGGGATCATCCCCATCCGAAGTTATGGCCCAGTGAGACCAAGCCACATGGAGAGGGGGACTTCTGGCCCGGCCCAGGAGCCACAGGCCTGGTCGTTCCTTGATGTCTTCTGTGTGTGGCTTCTGGTATCTCACAACTGACATCCTGAGGGGACAAAGGGGAGCTTATTGAGCTCTTGGACTAAGGAACAACATTCTGATTTCCTGAAACTGGACTCATGGAAGCTGTATTCTGCACCCCCACAGCAGAGTATAGCTTTATTGCAAATATTGTAGTGTAAAAGGGTTAAAAGCCCATTTTCCACGTTGCTGTTTTCCTTTTGTATTTCTTAAACACTCTAAATGGATTTCATCTGGAAACCTTGGGGTGAAAGGGCATCTCTTTTCTGATATGAAACAGCAAGTTCCCTGACATCCTCAGCAGGATGTGGTTTGTCTTGTGCCCTTTCCCAGAGGCGGGCAGAGATGAGGAGGCAGCCATGTCCAGAGGGAACGGGTCCTTGTCACTGTTTCCCACCACATTCCAGATGTGTCCAAACCTCATGGGATATGACTAAGTCACTTGTTCTTTCTGGATGTTTTTGGGGACACATAGCTGTTCGTTAGAATGAGTCAAAGTAGTAGCTCTGATACAAAATATTTCATTAATTAGAATCAGTCCTCTGTTTCTTAGGGTTTGTTTTTGTTTATTATTCACATTGAAAATTAGTCCCTATGAAGGTTTTACAAAGGGTGTCCTTCTCAGCTGGAGCTCTGGGCATTATTTGCCTACAAGGATTAGCTTGGCACTGTTTTAGGATTTGACTCCTGGGGTCACCTCTCAGAACCAGTTTATAAGAGCAGACCTTTATCGGTGATCTGTACGGTATGGTCTCATCTGCACCCTCATCTGAATTCATTCTGCTTTATTTCCTCAGAGCTCCCTGGAATAATATGGTTGGAGGGTCTCCATTGGCCAAAGGGATGGCCACAACCATCCATCCAGGCGGTGGAAGTCTCAGCAGCCCTTCCACTGCCACAAGGCCCGCCCTTCCCCTCAGCTCACCCCAGGCCCAGGCAGCCTCTCCTCTGATGGGCAGCTGTCTACGGCACTCAGCCAAGCCAGTGGCCAGCCAAGCCCGGAGCACTGTCCCCACAGGTAGGTACCAGGCTTCCTGGGACCTCACTGCTCTGGAAAATTTGACAAGAGGGTGGTGTCTCAGGTACACAAATTGTAGAAACATTTTAGTCCAGGTATCAAGCAGTCCATAGCGGCTGGGGCAGCGGTGGAGGTGGGGAGGGGTTCAAGGGAGAGAGTTGTATTTGCTTATCAAAATCATCAACCTCTACTGATCTCCGGGAAATGTATTGACTTTTCATATCACCCTATCCTGGCAGCTGAAAGGGATTAGAGAATTTACAAATATTTATACATTTCATGCAGCAAGAGGAGTGTGTGGACTATTAAGATTAACAGAGGTGCCTTTGGAGGCAACTGCAGCCTGGCCTCAGAGGCCTTCGTGTGCCAGGCACTCAAGGGTTTCCCAGTGAGGCAGCACTTCACAGGACAGGGCTGATCATGAGACACATGCTCGGAAGCTAGAAGAAGTGATGGTCATTGATCCTTCACCTTCCTGCCAGAATTACCAGTAGACAGCCTGACATAATTTAAGGAAACACTGGTTTGCTCTCAGTGTTGTATGAAATGGAGAGAAATTAAGGGGTGGATCATACAGGCATAAGGAAGGTAAGTACATCTTGTTTAGAAGCTTAGCGCTGTGCTGACACTCCCAGGAGCCCACGCCAGTAACCTTCTAGAACCGTAGAGCCAGCAACATTGTCACTGTGCAGTGAAAGGAACCCAGGACAGGAGGATGTAACCCTGAATTTCATTTCTATGACACAGAATTCCTTTTCCCACCTTATTCAATCTTATTCACTCAGAAATCATCCCTCTTCTCAATGTAAGGCTTAAAGGACAAAAAGAATGTAAATTCTTTGGAGCAATAAAGTACACAACTCTTTAGAATCTAGTCAACCGGCAGATAACCCATTAGAAGTGCTTCAGAAAGCAGCCTCTTGAGGTTGAAAAGTTGAGATGTAATACTTAGCACAGCAGGGGCCATATTTTCTCTTGAGGCACAGCTGATGGAACAAGAGAGTGGGAGGTAACTGTCCACTCATCCCCTGGTTCCTCTTTTGGGAAGGTGGCTCACACATTCCCATGCTGATGCCAATCTGGGCTTACAGGTGGCAGGAGGAACCAATGAGTCTTTGCAGGAATGCTTGAATGTGACACAGACCAGCCTGAGTCAGCATGCCTGCTAACTAGGACACGTTCCTGCTCTCAGCTCTCGCAGGCCGACTGCCAGGGAAGTAGTGCCGTCCAGAGGGCTGTGGGTGCTGCAGAAGGGGCTGTGATGCAGGCCACTTGGTGGTGGGCTGGGGACAGGGGGTAGGCCCCTCAGAAGAGATGAATTGTGAGTGAGCAGCAAAGTAGCTTCAGGCAGAGGAACAAAGAAGGGCACCATCTGAAACAGGAGGAAAAGAACAGTCAAACAAACGGAAGTGGGAGAAAGCATAGTCTTATTCAAGTCGCTGCAAGCAATTCAGTAAAGATAGCTGACAGAGACCTGGTCAAAGGCATAGCGTCGGGGAACAGGCAGACCTATTTTGAATGCTGAGGCCGCCATTATTGCTGTGGTCTTCCTTTCTTGTTCTGTGAGATGGCACTTATCTCCAAGGATACTGTGTGAGGACTCTATATGGCATATTTAGTGTACATTCAGTACACCTTAGCTATTTTATTGTTATTCTTCTGTTAGAGAATAAAAACATTATTGAAGTACTCAATGTATGAGAGTCAAAAAAGTAAACATAAAAGTTGCATGGGGTTTGAATTCTCCCTTGAAGGCAGTGGGGACCCACCATGGGGTTGAAGCCAGATGGATGACACTTTACCAGATAGCAGCAGGCACAGCAGGGAGGAAGAGCTGGTGTGGGACAGCCTGAGGATGGGAGCCAGGAGAAAGGGTTTGCTTACCTAGGTGAGAGGTGCCAATGGACATAGACCCAGTGAGCACAGTTGCAGAATTGGGACAAATTAATGAGATATTTAGGAGGCGGAATGGTTGTGACTTGAAGGTGGTCTGGATGGAAGTGCTCAAGGAGAGCAAGGAACCAAGTCTGGTTTCCAGGTTTCTGAAACCAGCTGACTAGAAGAGTGACAATGGCACCCCCTGACCTAGAGGTGACCAGAGGGGACTGCTTTACAGGGGAAGATAATGACATGTGGCTTTGAGAGGTACAATAGGTGCTGGTCACACTGTGGCCCACTGGCTGATTTGGAACAGCCTTCCTAAGGGACCCATGTCCCATGTGTGCATCCTGCTGTGGCAGAAGGCATGCCCTGCTCGCTCAGCCCGTCTTGCAGATAACGGACAGACACAGAACCTACACTCTGCACAAGTCTTTCATTCAGAAGACAAAAACATTGAGAGGCTACGTGGATCCCTTTGGGGGTGAGGTGGTGATGAAAACACCCAGGGACACTTCAGGGGCAGCAGAACAGTGCCCAGTCATCAGCAGGTGCAGCTGGACTTCCAATGCTGTTCTCGGGCCTCGTGAGGGTGGTGTCAAGTGCAGCAGTGGTGGATCTGCACCACAGAAGCCTCCCAGGCCTGACACTTCCCTGGCCATAGTCAGTCTCTAAGACTGACTGTCATCACAGAGCCTCTGTAAGTGCCTAGTAGCCTTTCATGTTTCTTTTTTCTTTAAATTAGCCAAGAGTGAATTCTGTATTTTTATAGTTTGGGCCTGCAGGGCCCTGGGGGAGAACTAGCTGTCTTTGTACTGGAAGAGCTCTGCAACAATCTCACCCAGTGCCAGGCCTCCTGCTCCCGACCATTACCTTCTTATTAGCTGTGCTTCTAGTCTGGCTGAAGTTCATCTAATGGTGTTTACTGGGGACCTCGAGCTGGGGATACAGCCCTTGTAGTAGCCAAGTGATCAAGCAAATCCACAGCAGAGCTTTCTGACTGGTGCTGCACACCAAAATACTTATGTCTTTGACCCTTGGAGCACCCGGGCAGAACCTGGAGCACCTACGGTCTCAAACGAGGTCCCTTCTGGTTATAAACAGCTCATTCATTTACCCCAGCATGCCATACAAATATTTCTATGTGCACATTACATAGAAAGACTGGACAACCCTGCTTCTCACTGAGAGCACACATCCCACTACAGGTTCCTGCACAGATGCCAGTATAATAGCCTTTCCATATCACTGCTAGCAACTTTCTCAATTCAAAGAAGAAAATGAGACCTGCCAGTCATTTCTCCCACTATGGAATAACAAGCAGAATCAAAAGAAATTGGCATGGCTAGGGACAGTACAACATTGTGTCTCAGTCATCGATCACCATAGTAACCACCATGGTGTGACAAGCATTCTCTTTCATCAATTTAACTTTACATATGGGAAGAGTGAGACACAGGGTGATTAAAATGGCTTCCCTCGTGCATTCCAGCCGAATGCTTGTCCCCTCACTATTGCTGTCACAGCCAGGCTAAAGAATGGCTTCTACCACATCATATCAGTAAATTAAATGCCACTGAGTTCCCACAGTATTTTCCACTTCGCTCTGCATTTCAAGAGAGAAAAAACACTGTTGACAGTACAAGTAATAGATTGTTCACAGCAGTAATTGCCCATTTCAGCAGACCCCAACCCTGGCGGTTGAGAGGCATTTCATCAAAGTTCTCATCTTGAGCCAAAGTCAGGCAGTTTGATGAAGGCTTAATTGCATTGGCCATAGCATCCAATATGATTTGTTCTACTTGATTAATGTAACTCCTTTCTCCAAGAACAGAGCTCTTCCTATAAAGTACCAATGTCCGCACATCTTCATATCAGTGCTTAACAGGGGCAAGAGCCCTACACAGTCATATATTCATCATCAAGCACAGAAAGAGAGCTTGATACACATGAGGCACTCTGCTAGGGTCTGGAAATACAGAGAACCAAATAGACCTCATTTCTACCCCCCCCCCCCCCCAATTAAAGAGAAGGACAGGAAAACAACCTCTTTCAACAGATTTTGAAAAGCCTGTGGTAGAGGCATATGCAGGGTATTGAAAAAGGAGAGAGAGATTGCACTCAAATTGGGAGGAAAGTAGAACAAGGATAGGAAGAAGTTTATTGAATGTTTTCAAGAGAAGGCAATACTGCTTTGATTCTTAAAGGACAAATAGGAATTATCTGAGCAAACCAAGCAGAAAGAGAGTTGTGGCAGAAAAGACACAGGCATGGCAGTGAGAAAGACCAGAGTCCCAATCGTGAGTAACCTCATGTAGTTTGATGTGATTGAAACAAAAGGTATGGAAGGAGATGTGTAGTATGCTGATGACAATTTCACTGCTGAGAAAAAATTTACTTTTCAATCTCAGCGATGAGTAGAGCTTAGCATGCAGGAGTGGAGTGAGGTGAGAGTGAAGCTAGAGCAGGACTAGTGCATTTGAAAACTAAAATCAGGCTAGTGGGAAAGATCAAAGAAAGCAAGAGGATGAGTGCCTTGTGGTAAAGCTGAAAAGGTGAGCAGGGGCAGATCATGAAGGTTCTTTTAGACAATGTCAAGAAATTTCAGTTTTTATCCAAAGGAGCATATTAGAGGGTTTTAGGTGATAGATATTATAAGGTTTTTATATCTAAAAGACAAAGCAAGACTTTTTTTCTTTTATTTATTTTTATTTTTTATTAAAGTATAGTTGACATACAGTATTATATCAGTTTCAGGTGTACAACATAGTGATTAGACATTTATATTTCTTGCTGTGTGATCACCACAATAAGTATAGTAACCATCTGTCACCATACAAAGTTATTACAATAGAATTGACTATTTTCCCTATGACATTACAGTCCCATGACTTATTGGTTTAGATAGATAGATTGATCGATCTGAAATTTTGTACCTCTTATTCTCCTTCATCTTATTCACCCATTCACCCACCTCCCTCCCCTCTGGCAACCATCAGCTTTTTCTTTATATCTCTGAGTCTTGTTTCTATTTTATTTTATTTATTCATTTGTTTTTGTATTTGTTGATTCCACATAAAAATGAAATCATATGGTATTTGTTTTTCTCTGTCTGGCTTATTTCACTTAGCATAATACCCTCTAAGTCCATCCATGTTGTCCCAAATGGCAATATTTCATTCTTTTTATGGCTGAATAATATTCTATTGTATATATTGTATGTATACCACATCTTCTTTATTCATGTCTTTACTGATGGACATCTAAATTGCATTCATCTTGGCTATTGTAAATAATGCTGTAATGAATAGGAAGATGCATATACCTTTTCAAATTAGTGCTTTCATTTTCCTTGGATAAATACCTGGAAGTGGAATTGCTGACTCATATGAAAACTAGACTTCTTCTTATGGCCAAGGTAAAGTAATGAGGATGGGATTTACCCTCCCACTAGAAACAATTGAATTTTGTAAATATATATATATATATATATATATATATATATATTTACAAAACAACAGTTTGTGAGACACTAGATATTAGAAAAGAAAACCAAGGTCAATAATCTATGTTTCTTACTGAAAGAAACAAAGAGGTGGTTCACAGCACACTGCCTGGAGAGAAATTCCAGAGTGAGGCACATGGAAGGAAAACCCCAGAGAATGCAGAGCATCCCTCTTGAGTAGTATACTGAGACCTAATCAACAAATGCATGTGAGGAAACTGCCCAGTGCCAGGACAAGAATGAAAGAAAGGATAAGTGCTGCCAGTGCTATCATCCAATATGCAAAAGAGCAAGAAAATATAACTGATAATGAAGAGATTAATCAGTCAATCAGAACTGACCCAGAACCAACACAAATGTTATAATTAACAGACAGAGACATTAAAACAGGTATTATAATTGCATTCCATATGCTTAGAAAGTTAATTAGAGACTTAGAAGATCTTTAAAAGATTCAAATCAAACTTTCAGATATAAAACTACAGCATGTGAGACCAAGAATATACTCGATGGAATTAACTATAGATTAGACATTGCAGAAGAAAATATTAGTGAACTTGAAATATAGCAATAAAAAAAAACTATGAAAAATGCAACACAGAGCTAAAAGAGAATCTTAAAAAATGAAAAGTATCAGTGGGCAATAAGATATCTTCAGGTGGCTTTTATATACATGTGACTAGAGTTCCCAAATTAGGGGAAGTAAATATGAGACAGAAAAATTATTTGAAGAAATAATGGCCAAAATTGTTCTCAATTTGATGAAAACTAAAAGGTTGCAGATCAATGAAAGTTGGTGAATCTCAAGTGTAAGAAACAGGGAGAAAACTACACTAGGGCAAAATGTAATCAAATTGTTCAAGATAAAATTTTCTATGTATGACAAAGAAAATCTTAAAAGTAGCCAGAGAAAAAGGATATATTATGTAAAGTAGGGAAAAAAATAACAATGATAGCAGATTTCTTGTCAGTAACACTTTATGTGAGAAGACATTTGAGAACAGAAAAAAATTACTGAAAGAAATAAATCTGTTAGAGTTCTCTGCCCAGAAAAAAAATATCTTTCAAAAATGATAGCAGAATAATTATTCAGACAGTAAAGCTAAAAGTTTTCATTAATAGACCCACTTCATTAATAGACCCACACTATGAGAAATGTTAAACAAAGTTCTTTAGGAAGAAGGAAATGATACTAGATGGAAATGAGGGTCTATGCAAAAGAATGAGGAGCACTACAAATGGTAACTATATACATAAATATGTAAGATTTTTTATTATTTAAATATTTGTAAAACATAATTGAATGTTAAAAAAAATAAAAACAATGCACTTTGGAATTTTAAAACATATGTAGAAGTTAAATGTCAGAAATAAAGAATACGTTATCAGAAATGAAGAGTATATTAGAGAGAATCAACAGAGTGGGTAAAGAAGAGGATCGAACCACCGATATAGAGGATGTGGAAGCCAAAGACACTCAGAACAGCAAGAAAAAAGAAGCCAAGAATATAATAATAATTTAAGAAGCCTATGGGAAAAAATTAAATGCAAAAACATCTGTGTCATAGGGGTACCTGAGGAGAAGAGGGAAAACAAGAAGCTGAAAAGCTATTTGAAGAAATAATGATGGAAAACTTTTCTAACCTGCTGAAGGAAATAGACATACAACCTCAGGAAGCTCAGAGTCCCAAAAAAGATGAACCCAAAGAAGCCCACACTAAGACACATCATAATTAAAATACCAGAGGTTAAAGAGAGAATCTTAAAAGCAGCAAGAGAAAAGCAGTTAGTTACCTACAAGGGAGCACCCATGAGACTGGCAGCTGATTTCTCAAAAGAAACTTTGCAAGACAGAAGGGCTAAGCACAAAATTTTCAAAGTGATGAAAACCCAGGATCTACAACCAAGAATACTTTATCCAGCAAAGCTATTATTTAGGGTTGAAGAGCTTCCCAGACAAAAATAAGCTAAAAGAATTTAACAACACCAAGTCAGTGTTACAGGAAATGTTGGAGGAACTTCTTGTAAGAAAAAAAAATGTGTCAAAAACATGAATAAAGAATGGTAATAACTACATATCTATCAACAAATACCTCAAATGGAAAAGAATTAAGTGCTCTAACCAAAAGATAGGGTGGCTGAATGGATATGACAACAAGACCCCTACAAAAAACTCACTTCAGATTAAAAGACATACACAAACTTAAAAAAGGAAGTGGTTGAAAAAAAATATGGCCTTGATGGACCTAGAGGGTATTGCACTGAATGAAGTAAATCAGATAGAAAGACAAATACCACATAAACTCACATACATGTGGAAACTAAAGAATAAAATGAATAACAACACTAATGTAAACATACTTATAGATACAGAGAATATTTTGAGAGCTACTAGACAAGAGGGAGTTTAGTGGGGATGGTGAAAAAGGTCAAAGGGATTCTGAAGTACAAATGGATAGCTACAAAATAGTCATGGAGATATAAAGTGTAGCATAAGGATAATAGTCACCAATGTTGTAATAAATATGTAAGGGTGAAGAAGGATACTAGATTTAGTGGGGTGATCACTTTGTGAGTTATATAGATTTCGAATCACTATGCTATACAACTGAAACTCATGCCAACTATAATCAAAAGAACTCATTGAATTATACAATATAAATATGAGCAACTAATTGTCTATTATATTTCAATAAAACTGGAAATAAATAAAAAATATATGTATAAGTAATTATTGATATAGCTGCAAGGAGATATAAATAGACAAATCTATAACTTTAAGCAGAGATTGCAATACTTCTCTTGATAATTGATACAGTAAACAGAATGTTAAGAATATAGAACACGAATACAACACTGTAACCAATTGACTAAATTGATATTTATGAAATACTCCATCCAACAACAGCAAAATATGTATTCTTTTCAAGTGTACACAGAACATTTACCAAGATAAACCATGTTCTGGACCATGATATCTATATCTCAAATTTTGAAAAAATCAAGTAATACAAACTGTATAAAGTAGAATTAGAAATAATAACACAAAGAATCCTTAAATATTTAAAAACAAAATAACACACTTCAAAATAATCTATGGATCAAAGAGGAAATCAAAAGTAATATTAGGAGTCATTTTGAACGGAATGAAAATGAAAACACAGCATATCAAAATTTGAAAATTTATATCACTGAACATCTATATTACTTATATTAGAAAAGAAAAAAAAGATCTGAAATCAATTAACTTCAGTTTCATTTTAAGAAAACTAGAAAAGAACAAAGGAACCACAAAAGAAGTAGAAAAAGACAGTGCATAAATCAATGAATTTGAAAGCAGTAAAACAATAGAAAAAATTGATGAAAAATGAAAACAAAATTTTATTCATTGAGAAGATCAATAATAAAATTGATAAACATCCTCTAGCTCGAAGGACAAGGAATAGAGAATACACAAATCATTAATATCAGTAATAATAGAAGTTAGTCACTTTAGATTCTACAAGATAATGCAGGTTTATTATTATTTTTTAAAAACTTGATGCCTTTGAAACAAAGTTATGAAATATTAGTAAAAACATTAAATAATTTTTAAACATAAAAAAATTTGAAGACAGTAAATTCAACAAATTAAACAAAATTGATGAATTCCTTGAAATACAAAACTTAATAAACTTAGAAAGTTAATAACCTGAAAGGTCTATGTATATTAAAGAAATTGAATTAGTTAAAACCTTCTATAAGGAAAACTCCAAGCCTAAGTGGCTTCATTGGTGAATTATACCTAATGTTTAAGGAAGAAATTATAACAATTCTTTGGAGACTCTTCCAGAAAATTGAGAAAAGAGAAAATATTTCCTAACTCTTTATATAAGGCCAACATTACCCTCACACAAAGACTAAAGGAAAACTACAGACCAATATCACTCATCAACATAAATGTTAAAATTTTTAAATTTTAACCAATCAAATACAACAATAAATTAAAAAGGTAATACATCACGACCAAGTAAGGTTTATCTCAGGAATTCAAAGTTTATTTAGCATTTGACAGTCAATATAATTTACTGTATTAACACAATAAAAAATAAAGGTAACATCAGTTTAATAGATGTGGAAAACTTTTTTTACAAAATTCAACATCTATTCCTAATAAAAACTCTCAGAAAATGAGAAAATAGAAGTGAACTTCTTCATCCTAGTAAAGGGCATCTATGAAAACCCACAGCTAACATCAGACTTAATAGTGAAAGACTGAAAGCTTTGTCCCTGAGGTCAGGATCAAGACAAGGATGCCCAGTCTTGCCACTTCTATTCAATAATTTGCTCTAAGTTCTAACCAGAATAGTTAGTCAAAAGAAAGAAATAAAGGGTATGCAAATTAAAAAGGAGAGAGCTAAACTATCTGTTTACAGAGTACATGTCATAGAGAGAGCCCTAAAGAGTCCACACTCACACACACTAAAAACTTTCTTTTTAAGAGCTAGTAAGTTCAGCAAAGTTGCAGGATACAAGACTAATATACAAAAATCAATTGTGTTTTTACATACTAGTAATAAATAATTGGAAATTGACATTTAAAATAATGATACCAATTTTAATAGCATAAAAATGTAAATTATTTAGGGATAAATCTGACAAAAAATGAGTAAGATGTGTACACTGAAAACATAAAATACTGCTAAGTGAAATTGAGGACTTAAATAGGTAAAGAGAGATACTTCATTCATTACTATTGACCAGTGGGATACCAATCCAACCCAACTTTTTTTCAGAAATTGACAGTCTGATTCTCAAATTTATATTGGCATGTAAAGGACCTAGAATAGCCAATAACAATCTTGAAAAGAACAACAAATTTGGAAGGCTGACACTGATCAAGACATATTATAAAGCTGCAGTAATCAAGTCAGTGTGATATTAGTGTGAAGATTAACAACTAGATCAATGTGTACTTTTTCTGAAGACAGGCAGAGTCATAATTGATCTTATCCAGATAATATTTGATGGAATGATGGCATGAGAAACCATATTTCAGCAGACTGGGACATGAATGAAGAACTGAACAGTATGGAAAAGTGAGTTTATGTAGAAGTCTCCTACTTTCTCTGTTCTAAACACAGAGAAGTTTGCTTGATTGTTTTAAATTTTTTAAAAAATTCAGCTCTATGGGTCTAAACAAAATGGAACACACAACAGCAAGAGGGTTTGAAGTACTGGCTTACTGGGCTCAGAATGAAAAGCAGGTGGCATTGGCTGACTTTCAACTCCTGCAGTCAAATATTAACAGGGAGCTCCTGCTGGGTATCAGGGGACCAGAACTAGTCACACTCGCTCTAATACCTGCAGCCTATTTCTGTGGAATAGTCAATATTGGGCTGCTGCTCAAGGCATGGGATAGAACAAAGAGCCCCACTGAATACAGAGCTGAGTTTGGCTCTGGCCTGAGAATTAAATCTGTACGATCCCTGCTAGACGAGACTTCAAATTATTCTATTACATTTGGTTCTGTGATGAGGTCCCTGAGGACCATGCAAAGACAGAAAACTACAGCAAGAAGACACAATCGATATGAGCCACACACTAAAATCTCAAAGCATGGGGAAACTAATGCATAAAGGATATCCAAAAAATGTAAGAAATAAGAGGGAAATAAAAGAGAAATCTGAAAAAGCCTTTGAAATCAGTATATTTAAGATCCTTCAAGAGGAAAAAGAGGGAGAGCATCTACTCTCCAAAAAAGAAAAAAAAAAAAACCAGAGTGTTATGAAGAAAAAAAATATATGGATAGCCATGAATCAGAAACTGTGGACATGCAAAAAGAATCAACTTGAAATTTTGTAAAGGGCAAAATATATTTATTTAAATACAAAACCTCTGTGGGTGCCATAAATGCTAGACTGAATATAGAAACTAGTGACACTAGAAAGCCATACAAGGGATTTTATCCAGAATACACAGCACAGTAGAAAAGTGCCCTGAGAGCAAATATAGATCATACAGTGAAATGAATGAAAAGTAAGAAAGAGCCGGTGTTTGTCCCGACCCGCGGGACCTAGTTATTCGTGGGGGGGGCGAGGAGGATCCAACCTGAAAGAAAATGGGCGAGAAAGAGGAGCGGAGGCAAGACAAAGCTCTGATCAAGCCTCCATATTACAAAATGGGGATATATATATATATATATATATATATATATATATATATATATATATATATATATATATATATACAGAGAGGGAGGGGTTAGAGAGATACTTGTAGGCAGGGGATTGGTTGAGGGAAGGGGCGGTATAGCGTAGCGCGATCTGATAGGGGCGTTCAAGTGGGGGGAGGTAACGTGAGGGGTAGGCGGTGCGGATGTCTTGGCGCGCGCGGGCTTTCGTCTTTGGCGCGCGCGGGCTTTCTGCTGATCAGCAGGAAGAGAAGCAGGAACCTTACGGGCCGTGGCCATTTTGCTTCTCCCGTGCGGCTCCCAACAGGTGTTGACACTATGTCAAGAATATTAGGCATAAAGAAAGGTAGAGAAAGGAGGTACTAGCTAGAAAAAAAATTATAGAAGTAGGAGCATTTTTTAAATGGGAGAGACTTGCCTTGGTTAATAAATTTCAGGAGGAAAGCTAATAGAGGCATTAAATACAGGGGAGAAAGTGCTGAGCCAGGGGAGAGGACCGAGATGAGGGTGAGGGGTTGACCTTGTGGGAGCCTGTACCCTCGAGACTAGAGGGAAGAGTGGGGTTTGGATGTGGATGAGCTGAGAGAGAGATTGGCTTGAAGCTGTGTGAGTTTACAGTATTTCAAGAAGTAGAAAGTTGTAAACCTGAAAATAAAGGAGAAAGGTGACGATAAATTAGGTCATTTATTCATTCAGCTACTTTTTGTAAAGCACCTACTGGATGCCAGGAACATTTGTAGGTATTGGGGACAGAGCACTGAACTAAGCGTGGGCTAATGGAATTTTAGATGGAATCCAGAGTTACTGAAACATGCCAAAGCTTTAAAGAGAGGAAAGAGGACACCAGTGACTGTGGAATAATAGTGTTTTTTTCAAACAGCCTATATCTGTTGCGTAGGTTGTTTTGGCATCTTTAACTAGTAGGCTCACTAGATAGATAGTGGTCTGGGTCAGCACCAGGCTGAGTGATACACGGAGGGTAAAATTGAGGGTGAATCCTACTAAAGATCAATGGAATCCCAAATTCCCCTACTACTTATAGAGTATTTTTTTTCTCTTCTCCAATGGTTTAATTCTGTGAAATCTGTAGAGCTGTTGTAGGTGAGGTTCTCTTTTCTCAAAAACTCATTTTTATATTTTTAAAATTTTAAGCATCTACTACATTCCAGGCCCTAGCTCAGCCAGGTCAAGTACCAAGTGTGAGAAACAAAGGACTGAGCCATTATAGTCTGGAGTCTAGACTAACAAGCTGAGCTGTTGACAATGACCACCTTACATGCAGTGGTGTCTAATAACTCAGGGGCAGCTTGAGGCTTCTTCAAGGATTTACTTCTTCTACAGGCTTTACTTTTATGAACATTTTAACAAGGGTATTAAAAAAAAAACTTTTGAGCTTATTAGTTTGTCACTGCAGAGAAAACCATTTTTAAGACTTTATAGAAAACGGGGACTCGTTCTTGATTGTGGCCATCTGGGACCCAATGTTTATGCCCCACCTGAAGGAGGGCCGTTCAGCGCAGCTTTGGGGCTTTGAAAAGACAGGAGTGCATTCTCAGGGGTGCTCCACCTCAAGCCCTCTACCTGTGAAGTGTACCCAGGTCTGGAGAAACTTGAAAGAGGCTCTGAGCACTGGGCAGACGAATCTCAGGAAAGAGTCCATTACAACTGCATGGCAGATTACAAACTAACCTTTCAACCCTGCTCTCTCTCCAACCCCATGCTCCAGCTGCCCACTCAGCTCAGGCTCAGGACCGACCAACCGCCACAGTGTCGCCCCTGCGCAGCCAGAGCTCCCCATCCCGCCTGCCCACAGCCAGCCTCAGGCCCCACTCCATGGTGTCCCCGCAGCACATCCACCAGCCCCCGATGCAGACCGTCACTGGGGCCCCATGCCCCCGATCAGTCATCCCGCTCATGTCAGCAGCATCAGCCATCACACCTCCCAACGTCAGTGCTGCCAACCTCAACGGGGAGGCTGGAGGCGGGGCCATCAGTGGCCTGTCAACATCCAGCCCCACCAACACGGGATGCAAACCAGATGAGAAGAAAAATGAAAAGGTAAGTGGCCCATCCTGGGTGAGCTTTGGCCTAGACCCAGCTGGTTATGTTAACTCTTTGAACAATTAAGACTTGAATGTGAGCACTGAGTTCCTGTCCTCAGATGCATTGGGCACATGATAGACATTGAGGCCAAACCAGCAAAGCAGCTGGTCCTTGAAGTGGAATTCAGGCAGGCCTCAGGTCCTGGTAGGGTTGACCAGAGTCCAACTACAATTTTTATGCAAATCACCAAAATGTGTCTCCTCCTCAAGATGCTTTAGTTCCATCTGTTGGTAAATCATTGTAATATACTCATTTTGTCAGAACGACATACTTATTGCCGTGTGCCAGGATATTATAATAATAAATATACAAATCTACTTATGTGCAGTGTGAACAGCGCCCACTCCCTTCAATGTGTCATCCTTGTGCAGGCCAAAACGTGTTCAGCCACATGGGACAGGCCTGTTTACTGAGGAGAAAAGAAAGGAGGATGCCAGCTGGTGGTTGGTGTGCATCGCGTTTTCAGCTATTCTTTTAACCATGAAGGAACTCTGAGTCCAGTGGGCTTGCCTCAGTTGTCACCCAGCTAGCCATTGGATTAGCCAAGACTAGAATCCAGATTTCTAAATCAGTGCTGTCCAATAAAAATATAAATCAAGCCACATATCTAATTTAAAATCTTCTAGTAGCCACCTTTTTAAAAAGTTAAAAAATAATTTAAAAATAAAAGGTGAAATGCATTTTAATGGTATAATCTATTAAATCTAATATCCAAAAATATTATCATTGCAACATGTAATCTGTATTTAAAAGTTGTTGATGAGCTCTTTTACCTTTTTTCACATTCAGTCTTTAATAGCGAATGAGAAAGGCAGTGAGACAGCTCCAGTGCTCAGGGCCCTGTGCTGCCTGTGGCTCTGTAGACAGTGCGGGCCTAAATCTTCAGCGGGGAGCCACTCTCTTTATCAGCCTTGTTGTATGAAAGGTTTATTTTTATGTTCTTCTTGTCCTCACTCTGTGGATCTTTTAAAACCTTTCTCTATAAAACCAGTCTTTTGATTAGAGTGTGCTAGCCAAGGTTCAGCTGAGACCCTTGACACTAGATGGTGTATTCAAAGTGAGGACAGCCTCTCATGTCTTTTGGGGACAATAGCAAAACCAGCCTTCACTGTTCAGTCCATCAGCCCAGGATCCCCTGGAGGTACACCCACCTACTCAGCACCCTGTGTATGCAGGAGTCTAGGAACCCAGCAAAGATGCACACACCAGACTCATCAGGGCCTCTGATCCAAGGCTAAGGCCTTGTTATCACCTGTCTCATTCAGTCCAGAGAAATTGTATTCCCTTGCTAACTGGTGTGGAAGAGGCCCCGTTTACAGCCACTACTGCTGAACTTTGAGCTGACAAAGCTTAAATCTCCTTGACACCAACATAGTGCCTGGGCACTATGTTGAAATAGTCACTCTGCATTTTGTGTGCACCTTTCTCTGAACATCGCGTATGCCTTGATCGGCTTCTTTCCACCAGCAGCCTTATTAGCAGATGTGGCTGGATCTTATATGAAGGCGGAAGTGGAGTATGGTCCTGCCCTCTCACTTGGACATTTTTCCTGGAAGATAAGATCCCGTTGACCTCTGAGCTGCTGAGAAAAAATGAGACAGACTTGAAAAGGGAAGAGACTTAATAGCTCTGTAAACATTTCTGGGTTTTTTTGCCCCAAAATTTCATCTCTAGTTGTGAAGCAGATATGGCTAGCTTCAATGTGGCTCATTACTAAGGAGAGTCAGGTTTGTAGAAATATACATGGAGAGTGACATTGTTCACCATCTCTGCCCTTCTAAGTGTGTCTGTCACTAATAAGAACTAGCCCCGGGTCTGCTCTCAATGTTTAGCAGGTGTTTTGCTTAAATTCAAGGTTTATTCTCTACTAACAATTCTTCTACATCAGCAAGGAATAGTTGAGTCCAGGGGACAACTGAAGTGTCCCTGTTGAAAGGCATCTTGGAAGGAAGCCCTGCCTCCCGATGGAAAGCAACAGATATGTCAGCTTAGCTCAGACCAGGTTGGGCCTGGTAGTGGAAATGCACGGGCCGACAGCAGCCCATACCCAGCCATGCTTGAGCTTGGGTGCAGACTCTTCGCAGCACAGGTAGGAGTTTATGCCATGCTCCCAGGTAGGAAATGAGATGGGCTTCATGAGATTAAGTGTCCATAGGTACAGCAGCAATCGTCAGTGTCAAACATTGATTGGTAGACAAGTACATCATCCTTCTAAGCGTTATGTGTAATTTTCATTTCTCACCTTTCAAACAAAGCAAATAATAATTATAATAATAAAGCACTGGTCTGAAAAAGCACCTGTTAATGTTTTACTCTTCCATATTCCCAGTTGAATTTTTCCTAATTTATAGTTAAGGTGCAAATGTCCATAGTTGCTATTTCTGGCAGAAGAGCTGAGACAGTGGCTGTTTAAATCCCATTCCTCACAAGCAGGCAAACTGTGTGGTGTGTATGCCCTGAGCCAGCAGTGTGCGCCTTCCCTGGCCCACCACAATTATGACTGAGCAGATTTTTCCCAATCTCAAGAACACTATGGTCAGTTTCGAATCTATTTCTGGGTAACCCATTAGATATGCACACGTCTAAGTATGGCAAAAGGGTTTTTTAAGCAACTGGTAGTGTTCTGCAGGCTGTTTCTGTTATTGAATTTTCCCTGGGGAAGAGATGGAGCTCCCAGCCCCAGTGTTCACAGAGACCCAAACCTCAGTGCCTGCGTGTTTTCACAGTGTACAGCTCTGCTGAAATTTGATCCAGGATCTTCCAAGCATGTGCTTGTGAGGGAAAGTTCTGACCGATGGGGCTCCTGGCCGCCTGGACAGAGACTACAGTCAGTGACCAGCAGCAGTGACATGCTCAGAAGGGAAGAAGATGCTCATGGCCGTCCTACAGTCATGAGCATCTGACCTTAAAGCCTTTCCTGGCCACCTAGCTAGAAGTCACTCAAGTACTCACGCAGTGTTGCAATGAGCACATGTATGAGCCAGGCAACGTGCTAGGCCCTGGGGTCTATACTGATGGAAGCGTCAGCCCTGGTCAGAGGGACACAGAATCTAGTACAGAGATGGGACTGGTAAGCAGGCAACTGCAATAGAATGTGACAGGCCTGGGGATGGGGCCGGGGGACTGAGAAGGGTGCCTGGTTGGGAGACTAGGAGAGTTCCTGAGAGAGCCTCTGTCTGACAGGGAGGAACTTCCAGGCTGAGAGAACAGCCTGTGCAGAGGCCAGAGGTTATGTCGCAAGGCTGAGGAGCCCGTGAGCAACCAGGAAGCAGTAAGGCAGCCCTTGAAGGGCCTCATGTCAACCACCCACTGCTCAGCAGCTGATCAAAGGACACAGAATGTGCTCTTTCCCTTACCTGAGCTCTGAGCCTCTGGATATCTTCCTCTTCGGTTAACTGTGTTTCATGCTGTGACTGTCATGCTGCTTCTTCATGTCATGCTTTCCTGTTGTTAATGTTTGAAAATGACCCATTCATGGGCCAAAAAACCAATTTAGTGTATTTAGATCAACATTTTATTTAGATGGAATGGAATACATAGGACGAAACTGACTAGATCACCTTGCATGACACACAGCAGCATCAGGATATTAGGGAAAACAATTGTTGAGTGTGCTCAGTCCTGCTGCAAAATGTATTTCAAAGAAGTCTCAAGGCCCTGAAGAACACCTTGCTCGTAGAAGGCATCTAGTGATAGTTGGAAAAACTGCTGCTGATGAGTTTTCACTGTGACTAATGAGAAAGTCTTTGCTTTATAGGTCAGAATAAAGTTAACTTTCTGCTTATGGATGAGAGAGTTTCAGTTTCACAGGATAATAGAATATCGTAACTGAAAAGAACCACTAAAGATCTTTTCATTAAACTTCTCACTTTCAGTGGTGCTCCTGAGGCTCAGAGATGTTGAGATACATGTCTGGGGTCACACAGCACTGGCAGTGGAACCAGGATAAGAACTGTGCTTCTCAGCTTCTATGCCAGTGCTATCTTGGCTTCCGTGTGCTGATTCACGGTGGCCTCTCCAGTGCATGTGAGGCCATAACTTCAGCAGATATGTTTAGCTTGTTCAGGAGTCCCAAAGTGAGAAGTCTGGGGTAGCTGCTGGCAGGAGGCCATGAGTTTGGCTCCAGAGAGGGGCATGTGCCCCTGAGTGCCTGCCTTCTGGTTCCACATTGGACTCAGTTGCAGCTAGAGCCTCCATGACAGAACCACTTGGCCAGATCCACATGGATGGCATGACCTTTATAATTAAGGCTTTGGGGAACTGGTTTGGTCTGAAAGGAACCAGGAGACCTCACAGACTGACCCATAACAACAGTATATATGTTGGCCTGGCCCATAGCAAGGACGTTATGGGAAATATGTTTGCAGATGAACTTGTTCTTTATTATTTACACCTCACCCATTTAAAAGTATGTGTGTGTGTATGTATGTATGTATATAAGATAGATGATAAAAAGGCATATATATATATATATATATATATATATATATATACATATATATGTTTACACACATACACACACACACACATATATATATATAGGATTATGGTTATATTTTTATGAGAACCCAGGAATGTACATTCTAAAGAAATCTTGAGAATGAAGTTTTTTAGGACAACCAGGCAGCTTTTTCTAAAGTGAAGAGACACTGGTATGTGAATTTATTTTCTCTCCCATGGGGCTCACTGCAATAAGCAAGACTTTACTTGTGCTGTTTCAAAAATATATTCTGAGAAAGGGGCTGCTGTGAGCTCTGTAACCAACATTTCAGTTGCTGCCAGTATATTTCCAGTTTTAAGACAGGCAGATGCCTTCCTCCCATCACACATGAGTAGGTGAGCCCCACCAACCTGACCAGTGGTGAGGTGGAGTTTCACAGCATTTGTTGACATTAAATGGGAGGTGGGAATAGGTTGGGTCTGACCTCACCAGTACTGAATTCCACGGTAGGCCTCATCCTCACACTAATCTCTTGAGGAACTATTTGCACCTGGCTCGCTTTTTGGTGTCAGGCCCAAACATGCAGAGACCCTCAAATCAGAGCTGAGTCTCACGTGTGGCCACAGCAGATGAGGATGACTCGTAAAGCATCACTGGGCCCATAGACCCATGTGACACATCCCTGTGTGCTTTGAAAACCCTGTATGCCCCAGGAATGAGTCACTGTGGAGTCTGGCAGTCAGCTGGTCAGCTGTGGCCCACTTCCTCCGAGGGACACTCATGCTGGATGGCTCTGCCTGCCCCCCGCACTGGTGTTGGTGCTCTGGCTGGGCAGAGGGGCCCTTTCTGTCTGATGTGGGAGCTGTGACTTCAGACCTCCTCCACTCCCTGTAGTTGGGCTGCCTTCTGTGGGATGAGGAAAGTTGACATTTGGCTGATGAGTAATTGTCAGGCTGAAAATGAACCCATCTTGAAAGCACAGATCCAGCTGTCAAAACAGCAGCATTCTGAAGTTTTATGGGCAACTTATTTTGGAAGAGGGCATGCTGCTGAAGCATCACTTTTCTGGTGACAAGGGCAACAACTTCTTCCTCATGCCCTTTAGAGCACAGACCCCCTAGTGGAACAGGACTGTGGCCCCACCCTTGTCTGTGGAAAGCTAAGAGGCAGCACAGGCCAGGCTACCCCTCCCCTCTCCCCAGTTCTCCTACTTTGTCCTGGATGAGACTCTATTCAACGTACTTCCAGATCTCAGTTTTGTGGAGGGTATAGGTGTGAACATGCAGGTCCTGAGGGTGAGGTGCCCTGTCTAAGGCCAGGCACTAATAACCACTAGAAATAAAACCAGTGAGTGAGAGTGCACAGTCCCTCTACTCAGCTGCTACTGGCCAGCTTCTCCCATTGGGTGCTCAGGGGCATGCGGCATTGAGCACTCAGGGTCTGGCTGGGGATGAGGGGAGGGAACAGGAGCCAAAACTGCTTCAATGGTGAGTGAAACGTGAATTTGGAGAAAGAAGGCACAAATCAATTAATTAACATAGAGGCAGGTCTGAGGCATGGCTGCCTGGTTTAAATCAGGGCTCTTGTATTTACCAACGATGAGACTTTGGGAAAGCTCCTTTGCCTTACAATGCCTCAATCTCTATGTCTGTAAAATAGAGATGATAGCATCTACCATCCTGAGCTTTAGGGAGGAATAAATTAGTTAATCTCATAATGCTTAACATAATATTCGGAATAAAAAATTAGAAATCATTGTTAAGAATTTGATACTTCATCAAGGGCCAGATCCCAAGAATAATGAGATAGATACAGATATAAAATTTATATCCCTGAGGCTTCTAATAAAAGATTAAAAGGAGATTTGATTTTGCAGTTTTAGAAAAAAAAAGACATTTAACATTGCCAGATCATTTGTGAAATGGTATTTATTCATCTTTTCAATGACTAGAGGTTTTATTTCCTGGTTCATTTTTTTCCTGTGTCCACCAAGAAACACAGATATAAAGCATTTTTTTAAGGTGTCACTTTCATACTTGAATGATGGATGGAACCAAAAAAAATTGTTTTAGTTGGAAGTTGGATTTCAACTGCAAAGCATTGAACCAAAATTTATTTTTTAAAATAGTAATAAACTCTAGATATGGAAAAGAATTTGTGAATCACCTGTACTTGCCATGGGGTTCCTATAACCATCCTTGGAGGCAAAGTTCACCATAACTAATCAGGATTGTGGGGAGAATTTACCTTCTGCTGACACAGTGCTCCTGGACACCAAGAGATGAATACGACAACATGGCTGGTGATGTAGAAAGTAGACATTTGAGAGGCAAGACAATGACCATGAGCCACTGGGCACACTTGATTTCCACTTGATTACCACTGAAACCACCTTCCTGTTTTATTGCCATAAAGACACAGGATATCCTCACATTGCTCATAAAGACACAGGATATTTTTTTCCAGTCTTCCACACCCAGAAGATCTCAACTAATGGAATAAGCTCAAAAAAAAAAAAAAAAAAACCACATATACACACCCAATAAACCCTACCAGAAGGCAAACAGAGTGGATCCAACAGGCTGCCCTTTCCAGAAGGCAAACAATGTTAGCATGATGGGACATCTCTGATGTTTCTCTAATGTTCTAAAAAACTTGCAGGTGCTTTTTTATTCTGTCACATAACTGAGGGCAATGGCAAGAAAGAACAGAGAGTGCTGGCATTATTGGTTAGTTTGTTGTGGTTTTGTTTTGTTTTGTTGAGCACCCAGACAGTGGTGGTGGAAGCAAAGAGCATTCTGTCACCTCAGTGGAGTAGGACAAATTTCTACCATCATTTCCCTCTAGGGTGATGTCACTCTTGGGGCAGACTTAATTATTATTTGTCTGACATTTTATGTGCTTAGTAATTCCTTCTAGGCCACATCTTAATAAAGTACAAGACACATTTTCATATAACATGAAAGTAAAGCTAATGAGTCTTTTTAGAGGATTCATACTCTTTCTATCCATAATCTCAAGTAGAACTAATGGGTCAATTTAATAAAAATGTTACTGCTCTATGATCTCTTTGTATGGCTAGCAGTAATAGCTAGATTTCTGGCTTGTGTTATTTGCCTTCTAACTTATTTTTTTCTGTCCTTCATTTTATATCACCTTAGACAAATCTCTTAGACTTCAGCTTGTTTAATATCAAAATACAAATAAATGTCTTCGCCAACTGCTAAAAACTAATTATTGATTTGTAACAGTCAGGATTTTCCAGAGAAACAGAACCAATAGGAGATATAGATATAAATATTTATTTAGGAATGGCTCATTGTTGTGGTTGTGGAGGCCAGCAAGCCAAAACTCTGTATGGCAGGCCAACAGTGGAAGAACTCAGGCAGGAGTTGATGCTGCAGCATTGAGGCAAAAACTCTTCTTCCCCAGGAAACCTCAGATTGCTCTTAAGGTCTTCAGCAGACACATGAGACCCTCCCACATTATGGAGGCACATGCCCTAAGTAATCACCTTTACTTAAAATCAGCTGGTTGTTGTAGAAGCTAATCACAACTACAGCATACCTTCTCAGAAATATCTAGACTAGTGTTTTATTAAACACTGGGCACCACGGCCTAGCCAAGTTGACACATAAATTAACTATCACAGTCTACCCATTGTCAACTCAGCACCCATACCCATCTCTGTAAGCCATCCTTAGTCTCCAAGTAAAGACAGTAGTGAAGTCATACCTCTGCCTAACATGATACAACTTTTCTCTGTACCACTGAAAATGCATGAACCGTTTCCCTAGAAGAGGATGCAAAGTCCTTAGGTGATGTTCACTCTTCTCCTTGATGTCTTATAACTTAAATGTTGTGATGTAAAGTCAGTACAGCTTATGTTACATGATAAGAGGATAAGAGAATGAGGGAAATAAAAATATTCTATATATATATGAGATATATATATATGAATATATACATACACAAATATATTCATAACAAAATAAGGAGGAAATAGCCATGACAAGTACAGTTCTTGTTTTCATAACTGCTTATAGCTGGTGTTTATAATTACCTTCTTCTGTTACTCCTTCTGTATTTCCTTTGCCTTTCCCAAGCACCTTAGTTGGTTGTGGTTCTTTACGAGGTAGGGCAACCCAAATGTTCATTTATGAAAGGACTAGGCCATTATGCCTGAATTGGGTTTTTGTACTTCTTAATTGACATTTATCACAGGGTACAAGGTACCCTAAGGGATGTCTTGTACTCAGGCTCTTCCTCACCTCTATTGTGGAGCAGCAGCCAAACTTCCCCTTGGTGGTCAGCATCAGTTACCATAGCCAGCACAGTAATTACTTTCTTTACATCTTGATTCAGAGTCAGGAGGAGTCCAAAATGGCTGGACAGCAGTCTTAACTTCAATTCAGTGGAGTTATTTTTGAGTCTCCTGGTGGAAACATTTGTTCTTTTGGAACTAATACTTCTATTCCAGCAGAGCAGAAGGTCATGAGGACAGAAATAAAAAATTTTGCAGTTGGATCGCTAGGGGCAACAGTGAATGGTACTATTTCTATTTCCACCCCGTGATTCCTAGACATGTGAATCCTGGCCATGAGAGAAACACACCACGTATTAGATGCTGATTTATAGCCTAAGCAGCCTCTTGGAGAACCTTGCCCCAACCCTGCAAGGTACTGCCACCTAGCTGTCACTGTAACCAAATCTTCATAAGGCCATTCTATCAAGCCAGCTGCTTCAGTATAGTAAAAAACATGGTAAGACCAATGAAATCCATGAATGTGGGCCCACTGACACACTTCTTTTGCTACAAATTGAGTTCTTTGATCAGAAGCAATGCTGTGTAGAATACTATAATGGTGTATACAATATTGTGTAAGTTCACAAAGAATAGTTTTGGCAGAAAGATTGCATACAAGGAAGGTGAAACCATATTCAGAGTAAGCATTTGTTCCAGTAGAAACAATATGCTGCCCATTTTATGGTGGAAGGCGTCTAAGGCAATCAGCCTGCCACCAGGTTTCTAACTGGACACTCCAGAGAATGGTGCCATATTGGGAGCTCAGCGTTGTTCTCTGCTACTGGTAAATTGGCCACTCAGCACTGGCTATGATCAAGCTGGCCTTGGTGAATAAAAGTCCATGATACTGAGCCCACAGTAGCCACTTTGAAGGACTGGCTGGGGAAAGAGGATGACTGGTATCCACAGATGGGTCAGTGAAATCCTCTCCTGCTGAGGTCAGCCTTTGGTGAGAATTCACATGGGACACAAATTTATTTCCACATTTCTTTCTGATTAATAAAAGTCTCTCCACGTACCACTTTCCCAGGCCTCCTGTCATCAGTTTTTCAATGCTGGCCCTTCCAAGTCCCTAACCATCCAACCAAACCATTGGCTACAGCCTGTGAATCAGTGCAATCACACCTCTAGCCATTTCTTATTCCAAACAGAATTAACAACCAAGGATTTGAAGTGCTGCTCAAAGTTCTGCCCACTTGGAGGATTTCTTTTCACCATCCTTGTTGGATGCCCTATAAAGAAGCTGTAGTGCTGCAGCTGTCCACTTTGGGGTGGTTCCTGCATGTCTGTAAACCAGGCCTGAGTCTTGTCTTCCTTTGTCAACTGATCATAGGGAACTCCCTGAGAGGCCATGATGCAAGCTGGGAGAGAGAAGGCATTGTAGCAGGAGTTGAATCAAGGGCATTTAGGCCACTGTGCCTTAGGGCCTCCTTAGGCCCAATCATGTATATACCACTTCCATTTAATGATGGAATGCTGCTGTGCACTCCCAGCGTTATAGTTAGGTAACACCCAGTTCATGATGGACAGCCCAGGTCATATGGTAATTTGTCAGCCCATGTTTAAGCATTCATTCTCTAGTAAGCCCAGTAGTGGGCCCAAAGCCATTTCTCAAGAGGAGAGCAGTTATTTGAAGAGCATAGCAAGGGTTTCCTCCAAAATCCTAAGGGCCTGAGCTGCAATTCTCCTATATGGGCCTACCAAATGCTCCAAACAGCATTCCAATCTGCCATTGACATTTCAAGCCCCATTGTGCTTGCTGGATCATATGGCCACATGGCAGAGCAGCCTGGACCTGTTGCAGCATCTTCTCTAGTTCTGGGCGCCACTCAAAACTAAGTTTTCTGGTCAATAAATGCACTAGAGTAGCACACCCAAATGAGGACATTGTTGCCTGCAAAATCCAAAAAGGCCCATTGGTATTATGTCTCTTTTGGTTGTTACTGGGGCCAGGTGCAACAAATTACCATTCACTTTAGAAGGGATAGCTCAACAAGCCCTGCACTAGTGGACCCCTAGAAATTTTAGTGAGGTAGAAGGCTCCCTAATTTTTGCTGGATTTCTTTTTCACTCTCCAACACACAAAGTCTGGTATCCAATAAGCTTAGTGCTCACTAGGTCCAATCAGTATAATGTCATCAATATAATGGACTGATCTCTTGTGAAAAGAAAAAGTGATCAAGATCCATGTGAACTAAATTATAAATTATAATTGCAGTATTGATATACCCCTGAGGTAGAAGAGTGAAGGTATATTGCTGCCTTGCCAGGTTTAAGAAAACTGCTTCTCATTTTTTTTTTTTTAACAGGAATGGAGACAAAAGCCTTTGCTAGGTCAATAACTGCAAACCAGGTACCAGGAGATATGTTAGTTTCCCCATGCAATGAAACCACATCTGGTAGAGCAACTGCAGTTGAAGTCACCATCTGGTTAAGCTTATAATGAACCACTGTTATTCTCCAAGATCCATCTGTCTTCTGCACAGGCAAATAGGAGAATCAAAAGGGATGTGGCAGGAATCCCACCCCTGCAACTTCATGTCCTCGATGATGGCTCTAATCTCTGCAGTAATTCTAAAGATGCAATACTACTTTTGATTTACTTTCCTGGGTAGAAGCAGTTCTAGTGGTTTACATTTGGCCTTTCCCACCATCATAGCCCTGATTTCAAAGGTCAGGGAATCAACGTGAGGATTTGGCCAGTTACTGAGCATGTCTATTCTAATTATGTATTCTGGATCTGGGGAAAAAATCACAGAATGGGTTCAAGGACCCACTGGACCCACTATGAGATATACCTGAGCTAAAATTCCATTGATCACCCCATATCCATTAGCTCCTACACTGACTGGTAGATCACAATGACATTTGGGTCTCCATTTCAGAGCCAGTGTCCAATAGTCCCTGAAAAGTCTGATTATTTCATTTTTCCCGATGCACAGTTATCCTGGTAAAAAAGCTGTAGGTCTTTTTGGGAAAGGCTGGGAGAAATATTAAGGGTATATATTGTTGGCAAAGTAGTGGAGTCCTTTCTCAGAAGGACCTGGCTTTTCCTTCACTGAAGGGGTTCTGGATTTGTAAATTGTATGTCTGGGCATTACTGAGAGGCCGTAACCCTCTGTTTTTGTGATTCTAGTTAGACTTCTGTTCACTGGACCTAGAACTGTTCTGCTTAGACAGAAGAGTTAGAATTCAGTGGACTGCCAGCTACTTCCTAGGGACACTGATCAACCACCCAATGCCATAGGTCTATGCAAATCAGACTATTCTGACTGATGATTTGACTTTGCTGTGCATTATGGTAACCATGCTCAGCTTGTCTTTGGCAATTAAGTGCTACCACTTGGTCCCAGTTACTCCCATTAACATTCAGGTTTCCCAATTTCAGTGCCGCAGTTCTTATTGTAAGGTCTGGTCTACATAGACGAGCAATCAAAGACCTCTTCAAGAATGCTGAAGCTCTTTTTATAAATATATTTCTCTCAGTAGCAGTGAAAGGTGTGCCTGGCCCATCCTTGGGCAGGTGAGCAGGTCTTACATGATAAATCCACTCTAACATTTCAGTCTTCCTAAGGTTTTAGATGCCTTTCTCCACAGTATATCAAGGCAGGTTTGGCATTTCAGCCTAATTTACTGTATGGACCGTTTGGTCCATGTTCCAGCCAACCAACCAAATAAACTGTTAGAGCCCTTTCTAATCCCTTGGGCCATAACATTAAATCCAGAATCTCTTTTTAGTTGGCTAAAATCAATAAATTCAGCTTGCTCTAATTTTATGTTTCTTTCACCATTATCCCATACCTTTAATATCCATTTCCACACATATTCCCACACAGATTTATTTTTGTATAAATTAGAAACATCATGCGATTCTGTTGCTGTATAACACACTTCTTCATGGGCCATACTTGTACCTCACCCTTTGGGGCCCACTCAGACTTGAGCCTAATTATAGATCTAGAAGCAGAGGGCTGTGGTGGAGATGGGTCCCGAGGGGCAACTACTTTGGTGGGGGCAGAATGGGTTCCTCAGGGAAAGTAGGACTACCTCCTCAGGTTTGCAGGGGCTGCTTCTACTGGCAAAGAAGACTTGGGGTTCAGTGTCCCAAGCTTCATCAGAATCTAACCACTTGTCACCATTACAATTTTCAGGATCCCAGTCCTTTCCAATTTACGCCCTCACTTTAATAATAGATATTCTGTATGGTTGGGTGTTCAGTCTGCATAGTAATTTGGCCACTTGTAGGATGAAACTGTGGGTTGAATTTCAGAAATCTCAGCTCTAGCATCACAGGAGGTAAAGGTTTCTTTGAGGACAGATGTAAAAACTTTCACGTCGTTTATGTGTCACTTGAGCTGGTAATTTGAAATCCTGAGCTCAGCATTTTTTTAGTGCAGTTAAAAGCCATCATCTCATCTTATTATACTCACAAGTTTAACAAAAATTTCCTAAGATGTCATATACTTAGTTATCCAGAACTTTGCCTCTTAAAAATGTTTGATGAGGCTACGGCCATGCTACCCTGAACATGCCCAATCCTGTCTGATCTTGGATGCTAAGCATGGTTGGGCCTATTAGTACTTGGATGGGAGACCACCTAAGAAGCCCAGGTGCTGTAGACATGGAAAAAAAGAAAAATGTTGGATGAGATGTATCTGATGGTGTTAGTTTGTATATCTCTATTGTCACATCATACCAAGGAAGATCACTGCTCTCTTTACCACTGAAAATAGTCATAGGGCCTTTAAATCTCATCAGCTTAGAGAGCCAATTTCAGAAAACACAAAACCAATTGAGAAAACTCACGTTAAGGTTCTGTTCCTCTAGAAACACTCTTGGCACCAAAATCTCTCCAGAGAAATAGAACCAGAGGAATTGGCTCATGTGTTTGTGGGGTCTGGCACATCTGAGATCTGTTGGGCTAGAGACTCAGGAAAGAGTTGACATTGTAGTCTGGAATCCAAAATATGAGGGGCAGGCCAGCAGGCTGAAAACTGAGGCAGAAGTTGATACTGCAGTTTTGAGGCAGAATTTCTTCTTTTCAAGGAAACCTCAATTTTGCTCTTCAAGCCTTCAACCAAATAGATAAGGAGATAAGGAACCCTTGCATTATGGCGGGTAATCTCCTTAAAGTCACATGATTGTAGATGTTAATCATATCCTCAAATACTTTCATGGCAACATCTACACTAGCGTTTGACCTAACAGTTGGCCACCATAGCCCAGCCATGTTAACACCTGAAATTAACCAAACAGGTTGATATCAATAGAAAACTATAAACTGATTAGGTGAAACATTGCTAATAATTCCCAACAGCAGTATTACTTAAATAAAAGTATGAGAGATGTTGCCAAGGCTGATTTTATTTTCCACAATTTCAAAATGAATATGCTGTTATCAGCTATTTCTCATGTGTAGTTATACACAGAGTCATCATCAAGGTGATTTGGTGACTAAGGTTTAAATTCATTATGTGAAGTTACAGGCGAAGTAAAATGCATCCTGTGGGGGGATGTAAATCACTTTAAATTTCTCATTATTGTGCAACTTAGTAGTAAAGCAGTACTTCAGAAGCAGTGGGAAAGAAGTCACAAATTTTCCAGGGCTTACAGAAAGGGAGGGTGTAATCACTGGTTTTCATGGCATTTGAGTTCTCTAAACAACTTGACCCAGCTTCTATTGGGCCACTACAAAGGTTGTTAGAAGGATGCCGAAGCAGTGCTGGAGAGATGCAGGGAGTTTGTCCACTTCCCACCATATTTGCTTAAGGTTCCTGAGTTGGGGCCTCTTTCTCCATCAGAGCGCTCTAATTCCCTGAACTGGACTTTCAGGATTTCCAGAGCCAGAGGTGAACATAGATAAGGCAGAAAGTGAATGCTCACAGAGTCTTCTCTCAGGAAAAGGCACCTGTATGTAAAGTACTCCTGGCAAAAGGTCACTAAGAGACTCTCACACATGAGAGCCCCAGATTCACAGAGTTTAGCACTAGAAAGAGATTTAGATGTCATCTAAGCTGAATGGACCCACCAGCCCCTAACCAGGCCAACAGTCCTGTCTGCAAAATTCCTGATGAGGGATCATTCGGGTTATGCTAAAATTTCTCTAGGGACAGGGAACTCACTATTTAATGAAGGAGCCTATTCTATGCTGGACTGACCTATTGCTGAAAAACTCATCCTCTCATTGAGTCACAATCTACACAGTCTATACACATAAATACATATAAATACACACAAATATACCCACATGCATGCATGTACATGTGTGTAAGCATGTACATGCATACACACATGCACATGCATTCACACGTATGTGCACTTACATCCAAAAATACACATCTCACAGAGTTGGTCTGCTTGTTCAGTTCTGCCACCTCAGTCCATTTCCTCTTCTAAAAATAGTCCTTCTGCTATTATGTCATCCTCCAAAAGGCTTTTTTTATAGACTATTTTTAGAGCAATTTTAGGTTCACAGCAAAATGAGCAGAAGGCACCGAGACTTTTCAAACTCGCCTGCCCCTACACACACATGGCCTTCCGCACTGTCTGCGTTTCCTCCCACTTGAGCGTCGTATATTTGTTACAACTCATGAACACCCATTGACACACCATAATTGCCCAAAGTCCATCCTTTACATTAGGGTTCATTCTTGATGGTGTACACTGTATGTGTTTGGACAAATGAATATCGACATATATCCATTATTATAGTTTAATACATAGTATATTTGCTACCCTAAAAATCTTCTGTGTTCTGCCTATTCACCCATCTTCCCCCATCCCACATCAAGAGTAATCTTTTTCTCCATAGTATTGCCATTTTCAGAATATTATTTAGTTGGCATTATATACCATGTGACCTTTTCAGACTGGTTTCTTTCACTTAGTAAAATACATTTAAGGTTCCTCCATGTCTTTTCATGGCTTGATAGCTCATTTGTTTTTATCACTGAATAATATTCCATTATATAGATGTACCATTGTATATTTATCCATTCATGTACTGAAAAATTCTTGGTTGCTTCTAAATTTTGTCAATTGCAAATGAACTATTGCTATAAACATTGTGTGCAGCTTTTGTGTGGACTTAAGTTTTCAGCTCTTACTACAGAGTGTAATTGCTAGATTATATGCTAAGAGCATGTGTTTAATTTTATGAATTGTCAAAACTGTCTTCCAAAGTGGTTGTATAATTTTCAACCCCACCAAGCCATGAATGAGACTTCCTGTTACTCCATATCCTTGGCAGCATTTGGTGTCATCAGTGTTTTAGATTTTCACCATTATAGTAGGTGTGTAGTGCTATCTCATTGTCATTTTAATTTGCAATTCTCTGATGACATAGGATGTTGAACATTTTTTCATAGGCTTATTTGCCTCTGTATATTTTCATTGGTGAGGTATTCAGAGTTTTCACCTACTTTTTAATTGGTTTATTTGTTTTCTTATTGTTGAGTATAAGAGTTCTTTGTATATTTTGTGTAATAGTCCTTTATCACATTTGCCTCTAGCAAAGATTTTCTGCTAGTCTGGCTTATCTTCTCATTCTTTTCACACTGTCTTTTGCAGAGCAGAAGTTTTTAATTTTAATGAAGTCTGACTTATCAACTATTTCTTTCATAAATCATGGGTTTGGTGTTGTATCTAAAAAGCCATTGCCAAACCAAAGGTCATCTAGATTTTCTCCTATGTTCTCTTCTAGAAGTTTTATTGTCTGGCATTTTACATTTAAGACTATGATCCCTTTTCAGTAAATTTTTCAGAGTATAAGGTCCGTGTTACATTCTTTCTTTTTCTTTTCTTTTTGGTATGTACATGTTCAGTTGTTCCAGCACTATCTATTGAAAAGACTATATTTTCTCCATTTTATTGCCTTTGCTACTTTGTCAAATATCAGTTGATTATTTTGTGTAAGTCTGTTTTGGGGCTCTCTCTTACATTCCACTGATCTATTTGTTGTCTATCCTTTTCTCAGTACCATTCATCTTGCTTATTGTAGCCTTATACTAAGTGTTGAAGTCAGGTAATGTCAATCCTCCAACTTTGTTCTTCAGTATTGTGTTGGCTGTTCTGGGTCTTTTGCCTCTCCATATAAATGTTAGAATCAATTTATCAATACTAAATTGCTTGCTGGAATATTGATTAGAATTGTGTTAAATTTATATATCAGGTTGGAAAGAACTAACATCTCAACAATAGTGAGTCTTTCTATCAATGAACATAGAATATCTCTCCATTCATTTTGTTGTTCTTTGATTTCATTCATCGAGGCAGCAAAGCAAGGAGGAAACGTGTGTTCCAGACACAGGAGAAAGCAAGAGTCAGGGCCCTGAGGAGACTAAGCTTGTACATATTTTGTTAGATTTATATCTAAGTATTTGATTTGGGGAGTCTACTATAAATGGCATTGTGTTTAATTTCAAATTTTAGTTATTCACTGCTGGTACATAGAAAAGTCATTAACATTTTTATATTAACTTGGATCCTGCAAATTTGTTATAATGTATATTAGTTTGTATGTATGTGTGTGTGTGTGTCAGTTCTTTCAAATTTCCTATGTAGATAACTCGTGTCATCAATGAATAAAGACAGTTTTATTACTTCATTCTCATTCTGTATACCTTTTATTTTCTTCTCTTGCTTATTATGTCAGCTAGAACTTCCAGTATAATGTGGAAGAGTGGTGAGAGGATACATCCTTGCTTTGTTTCTGATCTTAGCAGAAAAGCTCTTAGTTTCTCACCATTAAGTAAAATGTTAGTTGTAGATTTTTTTGAAAATGTTATTTCTCAGGTTGAGAAAATTACCCTCTGCTTCCAGTTTGCTGAGAGTTTCATCATGATGGTGTGAGATTTTGTCAGTTTTTTCTGCTTCTATTGATATGTGTGGTTTTTCTTCTTTAGCCTGTTGGTGTGATGGATTACATTAATTGGTTTTTAAATGTTGAATAGATCTTGCATAACTGGAATAGATCCTACTTGGTCATAGTATATAATTTTTTAAAACATGTTTATAATCTACTAATATTTTATGAGGATTTTGGCATCTATGAACATGAAAAATACTGGTCTGTAGTTTTATTGTAATTTTTTTATGTGGTTTTGGTGTTAGGATAATGCTGGCCTCATTGAATGAGTTAGGAAATGTTCCCTTTGCTTCTGTCTTCTGAAAGAGATTGTAGAGAATTGGCATAATTCTTCCTTAAATGTTCAGTAGAATTCACTAGTGAACCATCGGGTCTGGTGCTTTCTGTATTGGAAGGTTATTAATTATTGATTCAACTTTTTTAATAGACAGAGGCCTATTCAGATTGTCTTTTCTTGTGTAAGTTTTGGCAGATTGCATCTTTTAAGAATTGGTCCATTTCATCTAGCTTATCAAACTTATGAGAATAAATTTATTTATAATATTCCTTTGTTATCTTTTAATGTTTATAAGATTTGTAGTGATATACCGTCTTTCATTTCTGATATTAGTAACTTGTGTCTTCTCTCTTTTTTTCTTAGTTTGCTTAGCTAGAGGCTTATCAATTTTATTGATCTTTTCAAAAAACCAGCTTTTGGTTTCATTGATTTTTTTTCTTCTGATTTCCTGTTTTCATTTCATTGACTTCTGCTCTCATTTTTCTTTCTTTTTTTTCTGCTTCATTTGAATTTAATTTGTTCTTTTCCTGCTTTACCAAGGTAGCAGCTTAAATTATTGATTTAGATCTTTATTTTGTTCTGATACATGCATTCAGTGCTATAGATTTCCCTCAGAATACTGCTTTCTCTGCATCCCACAACTTTTGATAAGTAATATTTTATTTTCTAATTTCTCTTGAGATTTTTTCTTTCATCCATGTGTTATTTAAAAGTATGTTGTTTAATTTTTAAGTATTTGGGAATTTCCTAGTTATCTTTCATTTATGAATTTTTTGTTTCATTTCATTGGTCTAAGAGCAACATTGTAGGGTTTTTATTTTAAATTTGTGTTTTATGGCCCAGAACATGACCTCTCTTGGTGAATGTTCCATGTAAGCTTGAAAAGAATGTGTATTCTGCTGTTGTTGGATGAAATAGTCTGTAGATGTCAATTAGATCTAGTTGGTTGATGGTGTTGAGTTCAAATATGTCCTTAATGATTTCTACCTGATGGAACTGTTGGTTACTGATATGGGGGTGCTGAAGTCTTCAGCTAAAGACTTTTAAGTCTAGATTAAACAAATGCAGAACATGGAACAGTTCTTGTGCTGTGGGGTTCCCAGGACCTGAGACATTTATTTACTCAAGAACTGTTTTGTGAGCACTGCATCTCAAGCATGTTTATAAGCATCGAGACCCAGGAGTGAACAAGTCGAGCAAGGTCCCTGCCCTTCTGGAGCTGACAGTTGGGTGGGGAGCAGACAAGCATGTAAACAAAGAATTTACAAATCTCTTCCTGGGTGCTTTAAGCTGAAATTAAGCAGGACAACAGAGGAAGGGCGTGGTTTTTGACAGAGGCCTCAATAAAGAAAGGAGGCAGCAAAGCAAGGAGGAAACGTGTGTTCCAGACACAGGAGACAGCAAGAGTCAGGGCCCTGAGGAGACTAAGCTTGGACATTTAAAGAAGGCCAGGGAGACCAGGCTGGCTAGCACAAAGTGAATAGGAGGTAAAAGGCGGTAACAGAGGTCAGCAGGCCTTCCAGGGAGAACTCATGGGCGACAGTGGGGAGTCTAGATTCTAATGGAAACGCAGTACAGAGCCTTTGGTGGTTTTGAACTAGAAAATATGGTCATATTGACCCTCGTAGAAAGATCAGTGGTGGGAGGCATGTGAGAGTCTCAGGAAGAGGTGAAAGTGTCGTGGAGCAGGATGGGCTCTTCATTCTGGAATAGGGTATGAATAACAAACCTAATTACATTATTGTTAAAGATGGGGAAGGGAGATAACAAAAAGATAACTGACTTGACCACAGAGACAAGAAAGATTTTTTAAATAATGAAGACACGGCTAGAATGTTCTCTACAAGGCTTGTGCTTATTTTTACATAAAAACTTACTCCTAATATGTGTAGGAGTGTGTGTGTGTGTGTGTGTGTGTGTGTGTGTGTGTGTGTGTGTGTGTATTCAGTAAAGGAGGGAAGGCAAGGTTAAGTATTTAAAAGATTAGACAGAGAACTCATTCACTGGTAGTAGAAATGTAGGTTGGTATAACTACTTTGAAAGAGTTCATCAGTATTTAAATAAGTTAACCATACCACCTATGAACCAGCCATTTCACTCCTATATTTCCCCAGGAGAAATGGAAGCACATGCCTATACAAAGACTTCTACATGAGTATTCACAACAGCTTTATTTGTACCAACTCTAAACTGGAAACAACCTGAATGTCAATGAACTAATAAAGAATGGATGAGCAAACTATGGTACAGACATAAAATAGAATACTACTCAGCAGTAAAAATAAATGAGGTACTGATCGTGCAGTGATACAGATGAAGCACAAAATCATTAAAGAAAGACAAAAGAATACATACTAGATTATTTCATTTATATAAAATTTTAGAAAATGCAAACTAATCTATAGTGACCAGTGGTTTCACAGGGCCAGGGAGAAGCAAGCAAAGAACTCCAAAGAGGCAAGAGCAAACATTTAGGTGTCATGGGAATCATGCTGTCCCAATTGTGGTGATGTGTCATGGGTGTAGGTATGTCTCAAAATTTACCAAAGTTATAAAAAGAAAGTTAAAATAACCATTTATTTTTTTAAAGAATTTAGTGTATTTTGGGGAAAATATACAGTTTAGAGTCTGAAGACAGACTGAGCATGATGTGCATATCTATTTCAGAAATAGTACATCTACTTTGATCTTATTCTACTTTGCCACTTACCTTTCTGATCTGACTGTTCATCATACAGACTGTCTTTGTATCCACCACACTAGGCTATGCTCTATTGAAGGAACAAACTGAAAACATGAGTATCCAAAATAATAGTTTATTTCTTATGCAAACCTGTTTTGTTTGTTTTGCCATTTAGCTTAAGTCACTAATCCAAGTCTCCTCATCCCATGACTCAGGCTGATAGATCTGCCACCACCACCATTGCTGGCTGCTATGGCAGAGGGAAGGAGACCCCTGGAAAGTTCCCCATGAGCAGTTAAATGTTTCAGCCAGAAGTAACATGCATCACATTTGCTCACAAATTTTCCCACAATCCATTGCTCAGAAAGAGATAATGGCCCCACCCAATTCCAAAGGGTATAAGAGGGAAAATATTATGCCAGGAGGGATCCTTTCTATTGACTCCCTATCATCTTAGCTTCTACATCCCCAATTGAAAATGGTACCAAGAATTAAGTCATAGAAGATAAACTAACTTATAACCCATGGATTACTTATCCTGCTCCTTTGCAGAGAATATTTCTTGTTAAACTTTTCTTACATACTCCTTTGCTAAGACTATTTGACCACAGGTAAAGTAGATGCCTGACAGTTCTCCAGAAGGTCAGAGCTGTGTGGCCAGTCAGCCACGTAATGTGTTCTGGGAGCGTGCCATCTTCCTCCACGAATGGGTTGGTAATTCATGAAAGAGCAGAGTGGACCTACAAACTAGGTAGGCCTGCAGAACTGAGTTAGTTTAAATTTTGACACCACAGTTTCTTTCAGATGTCCATCCTTTTCCAATCAAGTTTATGTGATGATAACAATCACACATGACCTCATGATGATGGTTCCTTAAAGAAATTGAAGAGCAGTGGCCAAAGTAAGATTGGACATGGATGAAAGCCCAAATCAGGGTCCTTATTCAGGGAAGTGCTTCTGGCCAGGGTCCCAGTTATGCCTAGCAGGGCAATGGCAAGAGAAGACCTGACCAGCTGGCCTCCTGAGCCTGCGTCTCTGAGGTGGTCCCCAGGCTGGGTGTGCATCTCACATTTCCTGGAAGCAGTCTGTCTGTCTTAAGCACACAAATACAGGAAAAAAAAACAAATCATCCCACGGAGCTCTCAGGGCTGCCTGTCAGTGCTTGGCATGCTGTCAGACCACCATGTGTGCTAATGGAAATAATAGCTTTGATTCATAACTGAATTTTGGAAATCCTGCATCCCCTGATGAAGCATGCTGCTCCTTTTGTATGTCACTGACCAATCTGCTGCTGCTTTTCTGGTGGATGAAATGGTTTCTATCCATGTACTTTGTTTTAAAAAAATAATTCAGAAAGTACATAAGCTTGGCATACCTGGGTAAACAATAAGTGTTTAATCCTTCTTGTTCCATCCAGAAATCCTTCAGAAGAATGCCAGATTTTTCAGAGATTTTCTCTGAATGCATTTCATTTAATCTAATAATTTGTGGTAGCACTGGTTTGTTCTACAGAAAACAATGCAGAGGCCTGTTGGAAATTCAAAAGCAAAGACAAAGTTATCCTAATAGAGCAAAGCCATTCCACAACCCAGACCCCCTGGAGAGAACAGGCCTATTCTGGTTTCTCATCTCTGCCCTTCTGCCTGTTGTTCTGATCTCCTCTGAAACAATTTTAAAGGAATTAATGTTATGCTACAAATCCTACTGGGTTTGTGGGGACTTCTTCAATGAAAAGATGACGGCACCAGGCAGGGGAACAGGGTCACATATTGCTACAGCTTCTCAAGTGCTGAGTCCAGAAAAAATTGTAAAGAACTGAAACCTCAGCATTTTATCCCCCCTCATTTAACAATATTAAACCTAGTTAACTCTGCTTCTTCTATGTGATAGTTTGCATGAGGAAGATGGGTTCTCTCCTAGAAGAATGTGATATCACCTGGAGGCCTGGTCTGCTGCTCATTCTGTGCCCAGGCTCCCCTGAGGACTTGGAGTTGAAACTTGACCCTGCCTGGGCTGGAGCCTTCCTTTTGGCCATGGGGCTCCTGGCCACCTGTCAAGTGCAGGTTGGCAGCACACTCAGAATATGAAGTACTCTGGGGCACCAGTAGTGTTTGACTCTGGGTACAGGACAAATACAACAAAATCTAAGCCCCTACGGTCCATTGTTGAGAAGGTAAAATAGCAAAAGACAGCCTAAACAACGTAGCCATGTGATGTGTGACAGCATAAAGCAGAAGAGAGAGGAATAAAGCCTACCTGGCATGCTCCTCAAGCTTTCAAAGAGAACGCGTTTCCAAATGGGTGTTAGAATGTGTGAGGCTCATGGGGAGGGATTGAGGAGAGCTGTATGGCCCAGTGGAGGGAGACAGGGATTTGGCTAGTCCAATAGCTGCCAGGAGACTCATCCACCTGCCCGGGAGACTAGTCCACATGCCCCAGGCTGCCCCTTCACTGCTGAACCTGCCCTGGAGTGGGCCTCAGTTTGCCTGTCTGATAGACCCTCGAGCACCCTGGTGATTTCTTTCCTGGGATCTCCTAACTGCTCTCTTATGCTGCTCGATCTGATCAGCAGAGCTATCTTTACTCCTAAGGCAACCCATCCCCACATGCTAACACCACCCCCACCCCGAGGTCCACTTAGATACTACTTTTCCCTTAGCAGAGCCGGAGGTCACAGGGCATAGGTCACGGCCATGGCCTGGGCTGTGGTGCTGGAAGAATCTTTTCATCCCTCCCCCTGCTGGCAGGGTATTGCATACTTGGCCTTCTCACCTCCCTACCCTGGCCATGAAATGCTACTTGAATAATTACAAGACTGAGAGAGACCCTTAGGGAGAAGGTGCCCTGAGTGTCTTGTTCAGTGATGAAAATGCCCACCAAGGGCTCTGAGCCAGGTGAGCAGCGTCTTCCAGAGGGAAACAAGGTGCTTGATCAGAGGCAGTATCTTGGGCAAGCAGTTTAAATGTTTCTTATGCCCTAATGGCCTTGTTGAGTTTCACACTGCCATCTCTGTGGCTCTTGCTTATATTTTTCAATCTTTTTTTGTTTCTTAGTTCCTGTAAATTAGCCTGTCTCTTTGATTCATTCAAACTTGCATAGTTTAGATTCCCTGGGTGTCCTGAAGACTGTCCTCTGAGTATCTTTCTACCCTGATTGCCAGTTATGCTTCAAAATCAGAATGGGCCTTCTAGTTTCTGAATGCCTCATTGGTGTGAAATATTAATCTTGTCGGTTTTTATGACCCTGATATTTGGGTTGATTGTATTAGGTTATCTAGAAGTCTTCATGTTTCCAGTAAGAATGTATTGAAGTTTAGTTCTCAGCATTTTTCCTCACAGAGTTCTCATCTATTATTTGAATGCCTGGGTTGCCTTTCAATTGTACATGTTTCTAATATTTCTCTAAACTTCTCCAACAAAATCTGTTGAGATGTGTTTCATTTTTTCCATCTCATACTTGTTTACCAAAAATGTGTGTGTGTGTGTGTCTACAGCAGGGCCAGCAGTCTTCCTGTGAAAGAGTGGTCCAGAACTGGGAAATCTCACGAGAGGTCAGAGTGAAATCCACTGCATTTACTCTTGGTGCCCAGCGGATCACCCCAAAACTTAGTGGCTTAAAACAACAATCACTTTGTTATACTCATGTTATACTTGGATTCTGTGGGTCAGGAACTGGAGTAGGGCATGAATGTCAGGCTGTCTCTACTCCAGTATGTCCAGGGCCTGAGTGGATGAAGACTGGGTATGGTGTGCTGCCCAGGCTGGAGCCATCTGGAGGTGTGCTTGTACACATTTGGCAGTTGACACTGGTGATTGGCTAGAACTGCAGTTGGGCTGTTTGTTGGAACATCAGCACATGGCCCCCTACATGGTCTGCACATGGATGGGCATCCGCGTCCTCGCAGCATGGCAGCTGGGTTCAAAGGGTGAGTCCGTGGCATCTTCATCACCTAGCCTTAAGGTCTCAAGCGACATTTCCACTGTGATTAGTCAGTGGAGGCTGTCTCAAGTTCTCCCGGCACACTGGGAGGGAACACGGCTCTTAATCAGGAAAGTGCCAAAGTCACTTTGTAAGGAGAAGTGTTGTGGCCATATTTGGAAAACTCAATTTGTCATTACCCAAGGTCCCCTTTTAGCTCTGTGACCTCTCACACCTTCCATGAGTTCAGTCAGAACATTTCTTGTCTGTTACTCCTCCCTCTGGTTCAGTACCTTTTAATTAACGGCAAAATAAATTCTGTTTTATCTTTTATCCCCAAGAAGTCTTGCTTTCCAGCTCCTGTTGATGTCATGGGAAGATAAGGAGCAGCCTGGAGTGTGGTGCACCCTCATACCAGACTCCACAGCTCTGTCCGAGCCTGCTGCTGGACAGTGCTGTACATCCACACACGCCCCTCTACCTCCTCATTTATCAATTGAGTTAAACCAGAA
The DNA here is from genome assembly GCA_004027375.1 of Macroglossus sobrinus. NCBI lineage: Eukaryota > Metazoa > Chordata > Mammalia > Chiroptera > Pteropodidae > Macroglossus > Macroglossus sobrinus. The sequence continues at coordinate 677,700 of PVKZ01000178.1, forward strand.
ATTTCTTAAGGACAGGATGTAGACTGTTTTGAGAACCTGCTGAAGGTCATATATCCACACCTACTCCCAATTTTGCAATTCTTTGGGTTTCACAGACCCCCGAAACCATCCACAGACCACAGATTAAGACCCATCAACTTGCTGATCTCTGAGGTCCTTTGCATTCAAACCAGGGCCATGGGAAGCAGATCTTCCATGAATTCTTGTTCCTGCTCTGGGTTTGGTGACAGCCCCCTGCAGCTCAGTGCCACATGCGTGATGTGTTCTCTAAGGCCAAATATGCCATCGCTGCTTGTGAGAAAACTGGCTTCAACCTTGCTACCTACAAAGACCATTGTTTTAGAAGAAAGGCTACATCTTGGTGCCTTTCCTTTGGCTAAGAGGTGCTCCTTTCATTTTCAACACAGTAAAAAGCAATTGTAGAGTGACACCCGAAGATCGCTCAAACCAAAACGTATTCTTGCAAAAAGCAGACACTATGTCTAATATCTCATCTCCATGGTGCCAAATGCCTGTGACCATATTGACAATGATCCTGATGGTGACAGCAAACAAATGTGGCATTTCCTAGGCATCTAACTTATTACTTATTTTGATCTCCACAGCAACTCTCTATGTTAGGTATTACTGTTATCCCCATTTCACAGATAAGTAAACTGAAGCACAGAAATTTTGAATCACTTATTTAAGATCACATGACTGGAAAGTCATGGAAGCCAGGTGAGAAACCAGGCAGTCTGCTTCTTGTTCTGCAGCATGGCGCTACATTGCCTCTCTTTTGCTTTATTATCCAGAGTCTCTCTCTCTCAGCTTCAGAACGAGCATCCTGGCACCCTGTGGTAGGTCATTGCCCAGTGTGTACCCCAGCAAGTCTCCACCACATGTCTTCCGAGCCGTGCCATCCCTTCTTTACTTAGCACCTGCTGAGGGTGGATGGCAGGCTGCCCTGCTGTGGCCTTTGTGGAGTGACAGTGCCAAGGAACCACAATGCAGATGTTGGATGTGCACTGTGACAAGCCTACCAGTCTCTGGTCCTCCTTGCTTAGCGCCTTCATGGAGTGCGAACCCTGGCTTGATCTGGGACATGAGTGTGTGCAGCCCAGTTCTGCCCTGGGCCAGGAGTCTGAGAGAAAAGAGAAAGATGGGAAGAATTGGGGATGCCAGTGTTCCATTCCTCTGATGGATGAAGGGTCCCAAGGGAAGTGGCCCAGTTCCTTCTCCCAGAACGACTGAATTAACCTCTGGGTGGCACCCAGCATCTGTTACTCAGTAAGTTTTACTCTGATAGAGGTGGATTACTAGTCACTGTCACCACCACAACCCTCCTCAAACATCTAGTGATTACTGGGCCAGATGGGAGGCAAACGGGGTGATGTCTGTCATCACATCAGAACAAGGGGATGGCCCAACATGGGTACAGTACCAGTGAATGATGTGTGCAATGCCTCTAGTCTCTGGAGAGGAAGACGCCTCCTGCAAGCAGAACATTTGCAGAGAAGGTGGAGCTTGGTCCATGGAGGACCTATGGGATAAGTCAAGTCAGTTCAGCCTTGGAGGTATGATTGTGTTCAGCCTTGGAATTGTGATTGTGTTCAGGAGCAGTAAATAAAGACTGATGAGACTCAGAAAACACTGAGTAATGCTTTCAGAACATTAGCCAGGCCCTAGTGTGTGGGGCAGAGGGACAGGAGGGTCCAGCCAGCAGTCTCTAGTGATGCCAGTAACAAAGGAAGAATAATTCTCCATTTATCCACTTACTCACCAACTATACTGGGAATGGTGGGTAGCATGGTAGATATAGGAATCCTGGGATTCACCATCCAGAAACCTGGGTCCAAGGCCTGATCTACCCACTTTATCCCTCTGAACTTAAATTTCCTCACCTGTAAATGAGGTAACTCTGTCCCTTAAACAGCTGTTATGTAGAAGACTGTTTTGGACTGAATGTTTATGTTCCCCCAAACTCATAAGTTGAAGCTAACCCTCAACGTGAGATGGGATCTTTGGGGCGTATTAGGGTTTGATGAAGTCATAAGGGTCAGACCTCACGATGGAATTAGTGGCCTTAGAAGAAGAGGAAGAGAGATCTCTCTCCACATACACACACAAGGAAAGGCCTGTGAGCACGTAGGAGAAGGTGCTGTCTGCAGGCCAGGGAGAGAGTCCTGCCAGGAACCTGACCATATTAGCTGTTTGATCTTGGACTTCCAGCTCTCAGAACTCTGAGGAAATAAATAAATGTCAGTTGTTGAAGCTGCCCAATCTACGGTATTTAGTTGTGGGTGCCTGAGCAGACATGCAGATTCTGGTACCGAGAAGTGGGATGCTGCTGTTACAAATACTCACAAATGTGGATGCAGCTTTTGAACCAGGCAATGGGTAGAGGCTGGGAGAGTTTTGAGTTGTATACTTGATACGTGGACACTAAAGGTGATTCTTATGAGGGCTCAGAAAGAAAAGAAGAAAGCTGGAGAGAAAGCTTTCATGTTCTAAGAGAATAAATACTCATGAACAGAATGCTGGTAGAAATATGAAAGTTGAAAAATATTCTGGTGAGATCACAGATGGAAATGAGGAACGTGTTACTGGAAATGAGAAGGAAGACAATCAGAGGCAAAGAATTTAAGAATTGTGTTCTAGTGTTTTGTGGGAGGTGGAACTTGTGAGCAATAAAATTGGATACTTAGCTGAAATTTCTAAGCAAAGTGTTGAAGGAGTGGCTTGGTTCCTCTTGGTTCCTTATAGTAAAATGCAACAGGGAAGAACTGAATTGAAGGAGGAACTTTTAACCAAAAAGGAACCAGAATTTGGACATTTGGCAAATTCTTAGCCTATCCATATTGCAAAAAACAGAAACCGTGTTCTGAAGAGATCACTGAGGGGGCAGCTGAACAACCATTTGCTAGAGCGATCACAGGTTTGGCTCATGGACTTAACCATCCATCTCGGAAGAGGACAGTAACAGAGATGGGTTATAGCAGCAGACACACTATTGGTTGGAACTAAAGGGGACAGAGAATGAAGGGTGGCTGTAGGATTCTTGGGTTCTACGGGACTGGACCATTAAGCTATTCGGCTACAAACATGAGCTGTTCTTCAAGGAAATGGGTGAAGGACCCAAAGGTGATCATCAGGGCCACCGCTTCCATTTCCGTAGGCCAAAGGGCCTCTCTCTGCAGCCTGGGCGCTGCGCTTGGAAGGGAGGCATTGAACCAAGAGGATTCTTTTCAGACTTTAGTATCCAATGGAGTTTGCATATAAAAAGGACATGAATTTGGGGAGTAGGATAAGGGCAGAGTGTTTGTTTATATCCCCTGCCCACCCAAATTCATGCATTGGAGCCCTAACCCCCCAGTGATGGTATTTGGAGATGAAGCCTTTGGGAGTTATTTATTTGATGAGATCCTCATCACGAGGTGGCACCCTCGTGATCATAGGATTAGTGGCCTTGTAAGAAGATGGAGAGAAAGATCTCTCTTTCTTCCCCTACACATGTATTGAGAAAAGGCCATGTGAGGGCACAGTGAGATGGCAGCCATCTACACCCAGGAAAAAGAGCCTTCACCAAGAACCTCACCATGTTTGTTTGTAGTCCAATCTTGGACTTCGAGTTTTTAGAACTGTGAGAAAATAAATTCTTCTTGTTTAAACCACCCAGTCAGTGATATTTTGCTGTGGCAGCCCAAGCCAACTAGGACAGGTATGTTAAAATAGAAATGGCATGCAAAATGCCAGGTATATAGTTAACATTCTCCTCATTTATTTGCTTGGCTTTATCTTATCTTCTATCAAACAAAGGTGTGGGGATGATGGTGTTACTGCCTACCTGAGAGAAGGAAAAAAGTAAGTAGGGCCTGCGGAAAGAGTGGCTAAATGAAGAGGTTGGGGAGAGGCTGAACATGGGCTGCTATCATTTGCAAGCCTAGGAAAACTGGGCCTCCAGCCAGGTGTGGCCCACATAGTCCTGACCAGCCCACGGCTGCCTTCAGGCCCTGCCCTGAAGGAACAGTGGCACAGTGTCAGGGCTCTGGCCTGCAGATCATGCTTAGAACTCAAACTCTCAGCCCTTTGGCTTCTTCACTTCCCTTCTGTTCTGCCCTTTGGTCCCTGGGCTCACCTGGCCACTCACCTGGGAGCAGGAACTGGAGACATGATCACCTCTGGCTCTCTCCAACCAGAGCTGGGCAGAGAGGGGCTCCTTGGTCCTCCAACTCAGAGCTTCTAGTGTCTTTTATGGTTTTATTTGTGGTTTTGGGCTTAAAACAATGTTTGGATGAATTGCAGATTAAAGACATAGAGCTCATTAAAGATGTTGGGGCAGAGATGCCTATACCATAGAAGGGAGTATTTATGAGCCAACCCCATGTTGAAGCTTCAGGCAAGAGAATATTAACAAAAGGAAAGAGAAACAGGGAGTCTAGGAGTTTGCACCCAGGTCTGGGAGAAAGGAGCAGTGCTGGAAAATAAAGAATGCAACAGCTTTCAGAAAGGCAGTGAAAAAAACTATAATATGGTGTCAAGAAGTCCCAGAGAGGAAACATCTTAATGGGGAACACATAAATGCCCTGGAGATGTCAGTTGGGGTGACAAGGGGCCCAGATGAGGTGAGTCCACCGTGTCCCTTTTCAAGTGCAGGTCCTGGCACCACCTTATTGTCACCATATTTATTCACTATGTTTGCTGAGAGCTGGAAAGGGCACCTGGTACTTTCCACTCGGCAAACAAGTCTGAATCAAGCATGGAAAAACAACATGTTTATTGTGGTTTGTTTCTTACAACGTTCCTGGCCTTAGGCTAGAGACCCATGCGTTTCTTCAAGTTTGAAGCTCCTGAGATGGTAACTGGTTAAGACTGACCTGTTTCAGGCCACTGGAAGATATTCTCAGCCTATTGCTGCACAAGCAGCATCAAGAGGCCCACAGATGTGTAGCTGGCATGTTGGTCCTATTTGCATCTTCCTTTACAGTGAATGACGAGATGTACTGTACTTCCTCAGACCCTAGCCTGTGCTGACAAGTAACGACTGCTGACTGAGGCCAGATGAGTGGGTGCGGAGCTCTGCCTATTCCACTGTGACCCAGAATCCTAATAGTTACCCCATGCTGAGAGCTTACTATGTGCCAGACACTTTGCTAGGTACCTTACATGTCATCACTATTAGTCTTCCCAGTAGTGCAAAGGGGCCACTGTCAAGATTCCATCTTGAAGAAGCAGCCCAGAGAAGTGAAGTGCTGGCCATGTCACCAGGGTGACATGTGACTGGCCACTTAGTGTTTTATCATCACACAATGTCCGTCAGAGTCCTACAGTCATTCTACGTAGATACCTCAGTGCCCATCTATGAAATGACAAACAAAAAGAAATCTGAACAGTGCATTATAGGGGTATCTACCACTTCTTGAGTGCCATACTGGAATTGTGTGCCTTGTCTTATTCAGTTCTCACAACAAGAGTTGCAGTTAAAGTTTAGAATTGAGTTCTGGGTTCAAATCCCAATTGTACAACTTACTAGTTAATTACCCCGTGTTTATTTTAAGAGTGCAAAAAGCTAATGTATGTACGAGGCTTAGAACAGTATCTAGCTGTGTTCTCAAGAAATATTTCCCAGGGTAATAAGTTACGTGCCTGTGTACATATTCCAATTCACAGATGAGGAAGCCAAATCTAAAAGCAGTTAAGTAACTTGTTCAAGGTGAGTCAACAAGTAAATGACATCGACACTCAGCTCCATCTATCTCTAAGGCTGTCTTGATGCAGCTGTACATCTTAAAGTTTTTTAGGGTGACAGTATCCTCTGCTTCAGAAGATATTTTCTGCTGTTGAACTTGGCAAGTTACCCAACACCACTTGCCAGGAGCCCCAGCTCTGGAGTGTTCTCTGCTTCGTTTCTGAGTCTGGCAAAGTGCTGTGATCACAATACCCATGGCTCCACTTTGAAGGGCCAAGATACAGTATCTCCAGCTCCCGCCTTCCCTCTTTCAGAGGGCTCAGCACAATGCCATAGGCAGGCACTAAACACGGGCTTCACCGCTAATAGTTTCATTCCCGGGAAGAGCAGGAAAAGCAGCCCCGTGCATCAGGCAGCTCTGTCAGAAACAAAAGTCTGAGAAAGCCCAATCACATTGGCATGTGGTTATCTACTGCTTTCTTTCCTCATTATTTTCATGAATCAATTGTCTTCTGTCTTTTCTGAGTGCAGTATATTTAAAGATGAATTTTAAAGTTTAAAATAGTCAATTGCTAAATGCACAATTTTTGTCTCTTAATTAGCTTAACTCCTTCCTCTTTATTGTAGCTCTTCTACCCTTTCTGAAAATTCATCGCATATTTACATTGTTTTACAAACAATCTCTGCTCTTATAGGAACTGTGTTTTCAGGCATAACCAGAGATGCGCCTTTTCCCATCAAAGTTTTAACAGGGCGTAGCGTTTAATTACCCTTTCCCCATCTCCAACAAGAAACTATTCAAACATAAAATTCCAGCCAAAAACCTTACAGGTATGGCCAGACTCAATAAAAATAAGGACGCAATGTTCCCTGGTTTTTTATTTTGAATATCTAAAGGCTCCTGAAAGCCCCCAGCATTACTTATCATGCCAAATCCAGTGGCTCAGGCTTCTGCCCATGTTTCAGCCTCACCAGCTCCTTCCTAAGTGCATAGCACTGGTCAGTCTGATAGCTGTGTGAGAATTCAAGAGTCTCCCTCTTCAAGCACTGGCCTTCCTATAGCTTCTGATGTCTGCCTGTAAGTTTATGTGGCATCTGTGAATTATTTGACCATCTTCCCAACTCATTTTGTGTCTTTTAGTATTCTGTCTGCTGTCTCAGCCAGAATATTGGGATGTTCTTTAACAGCTTACTAAGGAGAATGAGCATAGGGTTTGGCGCAAAGTCAAGGCTAGAAACCAAAAGGGTCTGCCATGCCACACAGGCACAGAGCCAGTTTTTGTGGCAGGATCTGTCATCACCTTCCCTCTAAACTCCTCGTTACCATCGCCATCTGTGGCCCCATAGTTCCCACTCGGGCTTCTCAGAAGCACTACCACCTCGCAGTCTCTCCCCTGCTTCTCTCCCATCTCACTGCCTCGGCCCCCAGCTCAGCTTTCACTGTCTACCAGGTGGACTTCAGGCTCCTCAGTGGCCCTCGAGGCCACCAAGGTATACTTTCCACTGCCTTTCTCATCTCACCAGGCACCGCACACCTTTTGGCTAGGTTTGCTCCTTCCATACCTTCTCATTTCTCATCTAGACCATGTCACCCACCAGCCCATGCCCTTTCATTACCTCCATATCAGCCCAGCTCTCAAGGCCACTCCAGTTGCCCCTCCTAGAACACCACCTCCTCAAACACCACCTCCTCGTCAGTAATTTAATTGATTAATAGCAAAAATTCTCTCTGGTTCATGGCATCTAGTGCCATTATGCTCAAAGCGATAGGTTGCAACTTGTTCCTTTATGTTTCCTCTCAAATTAAAAAGAAACATTTGGCATAAGTCAGACAATACAAAAGTGCATAATGACAAAAGCTAAATATTACCCCTAGTCCACTCTTATGCCTGCTGGCCCCTGTCCCAGATGTTAACAGCCCGGAAGGAGAGTTTCTGTGCTTTCTCTGGACCATCTGCAGATGGTCCCAGATGTGGACACATGATCTGAACATGACCATGACCACTATCTCCTAGGTTTCAGCTCATGCAAATGTCATTTGGTACACATGGCAGAGTGAAATGTGTGATTGTTTTTGATCCTTTGTTCTCAAAGGTAAATAGTTCTCAGCCACCCTTCTGACTGAGAAAAGCCATACCCATCCACCTGTGCAGTTTGGAATTCTGCAGGCTGAGGTTTTCCTGGGTTATCCAGGCTAAGCCTTGTGAAGCAGATTTGTGTCTGTGTACTGCCCAGCCTATCTGGCCCATTGTTCAGTTCATGCCTGATCAATGAATTTAAATATTGCCCTAAGCAAAAAAGAGTTAAGGTAAATCTGTTTGAAAGAAATGGTGCCATGGCCACCTCCTTTAGTGTGGGTCAGTGAAGGAGACAACCTGATAAAAACAGCACTTATAGGTCATATTAACAGGTTTCCTTTATTTTAATGAACTATATTCCTGAAAAAATTAATAACATGTTTTCTAAATCAAATTCAATTCGCTTTGGCTTTTCATAATTTCTGAGACAATTTTTCATAATTTCCAATTGACTTTTAACTGGCAATCTTTCTTAATTTAAGCTTTAATTCTTTTTTCCTTTTGCTAAGTTTTTATATTAATATTCTGTAAATAATTAAGGCCCTAAGGGAAGCCCCTATCTTAATCTCAACAGAAAAACTATTATCATTTGTAAAATGTTTTACAGTTTTCCTGTAACAAATGAATATCTTCAAATATCTCTTTTTGAATATTAGATTTCCAGATAATTCTTTCAAAACAGGATATGATTTTTATCTCAGGGTACATGTATATATAAGTATGTGTGTGTGCACAAACAAGCATGAGTGCATGAACATACATAGGTTTGTCTTGAAGTAACTCATAAGCTCTTATTCTCTAATGTGATGTTTTATTTATGTACTGAGGGAAGCTCTCAGATCTAGGTGTATATCTTGAGAGCTGGAACTTCTGGGATGGCCTCATCATCTGCCTGCCATTCCCGGCTCCTGCCTGTCCCTCTGTCTTTTGTAGCCTGGTGTAGCCTGCCGTACCTGCTACTCTCCCCCGCATGCATCAGCCCCTGCCACTCAAAGCACAGCTGGGGAAGGCAGCGTCACCTGGGAGCTGGCTGGTCAGCTCAGACAGCAGATCAGGGCCAGCACAGCAGTTTTAAAGCCCTTCTTTAAAATTCATGCATGTCCCCTGGGCTGGGACACTAAGTAGGTGCTCAATAAACTGTAGTTTCCTTCTTTTATCACCTTCCCATGAAGCTGGTTCTGTCTGTGTGTTTTTACATTACTGTCTATAATCTTCTGAAATCATGTATCAGGTTACCCAGATGACCATTGGCTTCTAATTGATCGCTTGCTAAGTTCTGTATCAGAATCGCTTTTTTTTTGGTCCCCATTTCAGACCTGCTGAATCAGAATCTTTGAGAGTAGGGCCCCAAATTTACATTTTATCTAACTCCTTGGTTGGTTCTTTATACACAAAGTTGGAGAGCCAGGGCCCCTGTATTCTCCCATGTGTGGTTCCAAGGCAAGGCAAGGGTTAATGATCAGACACCAAATCATGGAAATGAAATAGCTTTTATTCATTTAACAAAAATGTGTCGAGGTCCTACATATTTTGCAAAAACTTAAAAATATACAAACAAACACATTATGAAAATAGCAATATAATCAATATTTGTGAGATGCATCAGTAGTTTAAAAAGTAGTCTTATATTTGTCATCTTAACAACTCTGTAAGGCAAACAGAAGCCATGGATCTGGGCTTCAGAGCCAGGTTTTCAAATGGCCAGCCTGGGGCCTCCCCTGTGCCCCTGGGCCTAGTCACCCCGGCTCTGTGAGCTGTGGTGGGGGAGGGGGCGGTAGGCCACCCTGGTGTTTAACTGCATAAGGAACTGAGGAGAGCTTCACAAAGGAGGGCACATCCCAGCTGGGCTGCAGTGCCCCATCACCTATTTGGGAAAAGACAGAGGATGAGTATACCTGTGTCTCCCTCCCACGGCAGGACCTGGGGAGCAGTTTGGTCCCACAGCACAGATTGTTTGGAGTCTCCACCAAGGCCTAAATGACCAGACCTTGGCCTTTCAGAGAGTCACTGAGATAGAAAGTTGATCCACCTTCTGGAGGGGAAATTTGAGCCACAGCTAGAGACAGCAGAATGCTGATAGGACAGTTGTATAGGGAAGCAGTGACCATCATTATCTGCGTCTCACTGGGCCCGTGAAAATCTCCAATTTCATCCTAGTTCGAGGAGAAACACCAGAAAATCCAGCTTTTGTTAACATAAACTTTTAGCCCAGACCAACCCTAAATTGCATCTTCTAAAACCTCTTATTCTCCCATGATACGGCCCCTAAAATTGACCAGTGAGTCTTTTTCAGCCACTCTCAAAGGGCCTTTTAGCTAAGCTGATTCTTACTTGCATCACACAGAAGAGGACAACCACCACGCAAGTGCCTGAACTGTCTACATCCGCCCTCCATGAATCCTGTGAGCACTGTGATTGCGAGGACACTGAATTCCACAGCAATTTGTAATAACCAGATGCTCAAGGCATTAGCAGAATTCTGTTATGGACAGTTTTCCAGCCATGATAACAGTGTTTGCCAAAATCAAATTAAGAAAATGATCAGTCACATTTAATCATGGAGAACTGAGACAAGAAAACTATCCATCTCAATTACCTAGCCCTTTCCGGACATACAGCCAAGGCTGGACTTCCCTGCAAACATGCTAAGTGGTCCAGTGGCTCCCTCTTCTCTCAACTCACTGCACACCCCACAGAGGCACAACTGTGATGCCAGGGCTTTCTGTCCCACAAAAGTGCCTCATAACAAGCGCTTGTTGATCGAATCTATTCTCTGTTCATGAGGCAAAAGGACACCCTTGAAAGGGTCATGAGCTCACACTCTGGCTGAGCTCACTTATTCCAGCAATTATTTAGCCCCTGCTGTATTCTAGGCAGCATTCTAAGCACTGGGGACACTGCGATAAACAACCCAGCTCCTGCCCCCAATGCATATTCTAGAGGGGAGCCTGCGGGGGAAGGATGAAAAGTGAATTAGGCTTTCTGTGGGGAGAAGAATAAGACGTGAGCAGGAAAAAGCTGGATGGGGCAGCATGCTGTCAAGAAGCCAGGAAGGTGGTGAAGGCCAGGACTTGAGGGTTAGAGGCTCTGTCAGCTGAGCCAAGAGGGTCATGGACCATCAGATGCTACCCCTCGCACCCATGCTGTATTCTCCCAACTCCAAGGTCCTTTAAGGCCTCAGGTTAGGAGACAGTTGTCATGAGGAGCCAGACACTCACTGAGCTGCCGGCATTTTCATTAGTGGCAGTCTCAGGAGCTCCGGCTTCTTGGGGCCAGGGACTCTAAGGCAACTTCTGAGCCAGCTGCAAGACGCCCCCTACTGGTCGAATTTCTGAGGCTCTCTTAAGTGTGCCCAAGCACGTCCTTCTCAAGGATTTTGAAATATGACTGAGCTGGGCAGAGTGAACAGACAGTTGCCCTGTGCTCTGAAATCCACTTAGAAAAAAATAGGTGAGGAGAAACCAAATTATATTGACTGCTGGTTCCTCTGACGCAACAAATGAGGTTGCAAGGTGGGAACATGACCTTGCGATGGCCAGTGGGCATGTTGTCAGGAACAGCCCCTGCAGCATCCTCTCCTGGGAATAGCACCTTCGGGCCAACCCCGAGGGCCTCCTGGGTCTGTCTGGGCATTTGTGCCAGGTTTGGGGAAAGGAAGAAAAACAAAAGAGTTGGAAAAGCTTTCAATCTTAGTTTTGCTTTCGTCCACTAAACAGCTCTACAAAATTATGTTGAAAATTTCCAAAAGGATTATACTTTGCCCCCTCTCGCTAACAACAAAGGCATTTAGAAGCATTAACCCAACTGGATTTCAATTTTGTGTTTCTCTCCAGAAAGAGAAGAAGACAGGTCTGCTGAAACTTCTAGCCGGGGCATCCACCAAGAAGAAGTCTCGCTCCCCACCATCCATCTCTCCCACCCACGACTCCCAGGTGGCAGTAGACACCTCACTCCAGGGTGCAATGGGGCCTGAAGTGTCCTCACTGTCCATCCATGGCCGGGCAGGGTCCTGCCCCATAGAGAGTGAGATGCAAGGGGCGATGGGGATGGAGCCACTGCACAGAAAAGCGGGCTCCTTGGATCTGAACTTCTCCTCATCCCCCTCCAAGCAAGCCCCTTCCTCCATGGCTGCCTTTCGCCCTGAGCCCAAGCCGTTGCCCAGAGAGAGGTAAGGGCATAGAGTGGACTCGTATTCTCTAGGCCCTTGGTGTGGGTTGGTCTCTGGGTCTGGAGCCACTTTTGGGAGCAGGGACAACAAGGGTTTTCTGAGGATTAAATTGACCAGACTTGCCTCACTAGCCACGTCTACTCAGCTCCTGAGCTCGGATTATGAGCATTGGGTAAAAAACAAGTTTGGGAACAAACGGGAGCTTATTTCATGTTTCGAATCCATCTGGTCCCTGAGTTTGGGATTTACGAGGGCTTCATGAGGAAATCTGTCAAAACTGATGTGGTACAGAGCCAAAGGGAAATGGTGGGAGCACTGTCCCTTCAACCCTGGAGAAACCCTGGAGCAGGCCTGTGGGCTGAGTTCCTATGGGTCTGTGGCCCTGTGGGCGTGCCCAGGAAGCAGCTTCTCTTTCTTTCTTTCTTTTTTTAAATTATTTTTTACTTCTTAATTACAATTGATATATACAATATTATATTGGTTTCAGGTGTACACATAGTAATTAGACATTTATGTAACTTACAAAGTGATCATCCCAGTAAATCTAGTACCCATCTTACACTATATTTAGTTATTACAATATTATTGACTATATTCCCTAAGCTATATTTTATATCCTGTAACTATTTTGTTATTACCAATTTGTACTTCTTATTCCCTTCTTCTCCTCACCCATCCCACCAACACCCCTCCCATATGGCAACCATACAAAATGTTCTCTGTATATATAAGTTTGTTCCTGTTTTGTTTGTTTGTTCGTTTGTTTAGTTCCACATATAAGTGAAATCATATGGTATTTGTCTTTCTCTGGCTGACTTATTTCACTTAGCATGATTCCCTCTAGGTCCATCCATGTTGTCACAGATAGCAAGATTTCATTCTATTTTTATGGCTGAGTAATATTCCATTTGTGTGTGTGTGTGTGTGTGTGTGTGTGTGTGTGTGTGTGTGTGTGTGTGTAGTACCTCTTCTTTATCCATTTGCCTATCGATGGACACCTAGGTCACTTTCTTATCTTGGCTATTATTAATAATGCTTCAATGAACGTAAAGATGCATATATCTTTTTGAATTTGTGTTCTGCGTTTCTTTGGATAAATACCCTGAATTAGAATTACTGAGTCCTTCTCTGCCTCTTGTTATAGAGCCTTTGCTTTAAAGTCTATTTTGTCTGGAATAAGTATTGCTATTCCAGCTTTTTTTAATTTTCATTTTCATGAAACATTTTTCTATCTCCTTACATTCAGTCTGTATGTATCTTTTGACCTGAAGTGAGTCTCTTATAGGCAATATCTGTAAAGGTCTTGTTTTCGTATACATTCAGTCACCATATGTCTTCATCAGAGCACTTAATCCATTTACATATAAACTAATTGTTGACAAATATGTAGCTATTGCCATTTTATCATTCATATTTTTATCTTTTTTGTTTTCTTCTTCTTCTTAAAGAAGTTCCTTTAAAATTTCTTGTAATACTGGTTTGGTGGTGATGAACTCCTTTACCTTTTTCTTGTCTGGAAAGCCCTTTATATGTCCTTCTATTATAGATGATAGTTTTACTGGGTAAAGTAATCTTAGTGGTAAGTCCTTGCTTTTCATCACTTTGAATATTTTGTGCCAGCCCCTTCTGGTCTGCAAAGCTTCTGTTGAGAAATCAGCTGGCAATCTTATGGGAGCTCCCTTGCAAGTAACTAACTGCTTTTCTTTTGCTGATTTTAAGGTTTTCTCTTTGTCTTTAACATTTAGCATTTTAAGTATGATGTGTCTTGTTGTGGGCCTCTTGGGTTTATTTTGTTTGAGACTCTCTAGGCTTCCTGGGCTTTTATGTCTATTTCCTTCCACCAGGTTAGGGAAATTTTCCATCATTATTTTTTCATATAGGTTTTTAATTCCTTGCTGTCTCTCTTGACCTTCTGGTACCCCTATGTTAATATGCTTGATGTTGTCCCAGAGGCCCCTTTAAATATCCTCATTTCTTTTGGATTCTTTGCTCTTTATTCTTTTGTTCTGTTGTGTGTTTTCTGTTGCCTTCTCTTCCAAATCATTGATTCAATCCTCTGCTTCATCTAACCTACTGTTGATTCCCTCTAATGCATTCTTCATTTCAGTTACTGTAGTCTTCATTTCTGACTGGTTATTTTTCTATTTCAATGTCTATTTTTTATGCTTACTATCTCTTTATTGAAGTTCTCACTTAGATCATCGAGTCCTTATAACCAGTATTTGGAACTCTGCATCTGGTAGATTGCTTGCTTCCATTTTGTTTAGTTCTTTTTCTGGCACTTTGTTCTGTTCTTTCATTTGTGACCTTTCTTTGCTTCCCCATTTTGGCTGCCTCCCTGTGTTTGTTTCTATGTATTAGGTAGGACTGCTATGTCTTCCAGTCTTGGTAGAGTGGCCTTACATAGCAGGTGTCCTGTGGGGCCTAGTGTCGCAGTCTCCTTGGTCACCTGAGCTGGGTGCTCCAGGTGTCACTTGTGTGGATTGTGTGTGCTCTCCTGTTATAGTTGAGCTTTGATTGCTGCTGGCACATCAGTATGATTGTTCCTCAGGCTGACAGATTGTTGTGCAGGGGCTGACACCATAGAGCAGAATTCACTTTAGCTAGGCTCTAGTTCCTGCTGAAGTGTGTGTCATTTGTAAAGGTGATTGGGTAGTGCTCTTTTGTGGTCTGAAGCTAACCACTAGGTGTGATGGTTCTGGGGCCTCTTGAGAGGGACTCTGGTGCAGGCCAAGGTCAGCTGCTGCCTGCACCTTGCCCGGGGCCACTTGGGTATGAGCTACAAAGTAATACGTAGATGGTTGCCACTTGTGCTGGGCTTGGAGGTGCCTGGGAGAGATTAGCTGCTAACTGAGCCCAGCTGCTTCTAGTGCCAGGCTTGGGGCTGCTTAGCAAGAGATATGGGGCATGCTGACACCAGATGCTGCTTGCTTGGGGTTTGTGATCCTTTGAGAGATTTTAAGAAAGCCTACAGCATCCACTAAGACAAGTCACTTTATGAAAGAGCCACTGGAATTGGCTTGGATGGGCTTGCAAGTTGGGTGGGGTAGGGTCTCAGAAAAACACCAGGGTGGAGCTAATGGTGTCAGCCAGGTTGATGAAGACTCAGATATGGTGCCCACCTGGGCATGCAGGCTGGGTGAGGGAGGGCTCAACAAAGAAACAATGGCTTCTGCCAGCCCTTCTATTTGGGAGAAAACTGCCCCTCCAGCCCTCACCCTGAAGCCAGATAATTCAGTTCCTCTCTATATGTTTCTGGCAGCTTTTGAGCTAATGCCCCAGTGCTGGAGCTCAAAGCGAGTGAGCTTATCAGCAAGTAAGTTCATGTGTGGGTTCTTTAAGAGAACACCTCAGACCTCTGCAGCCCTGTGTCTCACTCAGCCACAATCTCTGCTGATTTTCACAGCCAGAAGTTATGGGATTTCTCTTCATGGCACTGGAACCTTGTGCTGAGGCATCTGGTATGGGGCTAGACCCCTTGCTCCTCAGGGGTTTGCCAACCCCTGGTCTGAATGATGGGCTTTAGAGATGAGTTGATGGGGTAGCACTGAGTCCTGGGCCAATGTGAACAAGTCTCTCTCCAGGCAGTAGAGGGACAAGGTGGGCCAGCAGTTACTGACTTCTGATAAATAATTAAAGTGTAAGTCTGTCTTTACACTGCTTTTAGAGTAACAGCTAGGATTTATTGAGTGTTCTATTCAGAAAACTGAACAATTCCAGCCATAAACATCCAGGACAGCTATGCTGTGCATGCAGCTTAGCATCTGCCAGCATCTCAATTAATCCTCCCAAGAACCCCATGATTTAAGTATCCCCATTTTAGAGATGAAAAAACTGAAGTTTAGTAAAAGGTTAATTAACTTGCTCAAGATCACACAGCTAATTAGCAGCAAAGCCAAGGATTAACCTGAGGGCTTTCCAACTGCAGAGCTCAGCTCTGAACCACCCTGCTTCATGTAGTGCATGGTCAGCAGCCACCCAGTGTACTCACCTGGCCCACAGGGGGATTGGAAGGTATCTTCAGTTGATCACCATCCCACTGTCTGTCCCAGGTACACCTGTGATCCTGACCCACTCGCAGTGGGACCTATTCCAGTGAAGTGCCTTCCCTACAGCAAGTCCCCAGGCCCTAGGAGACTGGATTCACACACCACACATCACACAAATGCCACACAGACACATAATACACAGCACAAACATGTGCCACACAAACAACACACTACACAGACAACACACAAACACATGCCACAAATACGCAAACACCACATACCACACAAACACACACAAAACCTACATCAACACACACACCACAAAAATACCACATGCCACATAAACACACATACTACACAAACATGCCACAATTACACACCACACAAATGTATACACCACACAAATACACACCACACACACACACAGAGACACATGCACAGCACACACCAGACACATACACACACACACACACACACACACACACCACACATACCAGATTTCCCCTTCACCCCAGCCCCCAACACTTCTCTTCCCAAAGGAACCTTCACTAACTTTGGGCAGCTCTTCTACATCAGAGCCTTCTTCCTTCCGCAGGACCGACCCCTGGCTGTGTGTGATTTCTGAATGTGGGTCCTGGTCCCTCCTCCCTGGATCACAAAGCTGGTGGCTCCTGAGAATGACAGACTTCTAGATATTTCAAAGTTGCTCTCATGTTTCCCCCAGATTTCTGTTCTTCTCCAGATGCCTCAACTCTCAGACTCCTCAAAAGAGTTCTTAAAACCTTGTTCTAAAAAATTATGGAAGGCTATGATTAACTAAAAAGTTCAAGGAATTCTTTCTATTCTCTGAGTGTTCTGATTGATCAGGGTTATTGTGCCCAGAGACTCTTGAACCCTTGCTTATTCCTAGCACTTGGCACAGCTCATCAGTGACAAGGGCTTTCAAAGTGCAGCCTGAACCAGAACTGCTGCCTGAGGAGCCCTGGAATATTGTCCCTCCTCTCTCTGTGCGGGCCCAGAGGCTGCTCCTTCTGAAGAGCCACGGCAGGAGCTGAGCCTATAAAAATGGAGTTGCTTGCTCTTAGGCTGAGGCAGCCCCAGAAAGCACTTGAACTCAGGCCCTGCAGGTTTGTGAATAAAACTTACTTGCAGCTAGAAGGAAGTAGCTGTGACAAGAATCCCTGCCATAGAGGTCCTGTGCATTCACTCACATGCCAAACATCTGTAGGATGCCTGCTGTGCACAAGGCCACTCTATGATTATGAAGGTGGGAAATTGGGGTAGGGTAGGCCAGGGCTCAGACTCAAGGTTGCCACCACCAATAGGCTGAGGACAGGGTGCTCTCTATCACCTGGCACCTTTTGGGCTCTGGGTGCAGCTGGGTGTCTGCTTCGTACTAACTCCTTCAGACCTAACCATCTCTCTTCTGAGGATTTGGGAAGAGAACAGGAGTTGCTCTCCTGACTGCTCTCAGAGGACATAAGTTTAGTTTGAAGGGCACTGTAGAGTAAAGCCACCCAGGGACACAAACCATGGAAACCTCCCCCAGGCCAGTGTCTGCTCAGCCTGCAGTCAGCTGGCTGAAGGCAGACGCAACTCTCAAGAGACCTGTAGGAGCTAAGCCCATGAGCCTGATGTGTTAACCAGAGGGCCAATTCCTAACCCTTCCTAGGGTACCTAACCCTCGGGCTATCTGGACATACTCGTGCCCTGTGGACAGTGTGCACAGGGAGGCATATATCTGGAAGTTGCCTAGGGAACTCATCATAGGGGTGTAGTTATTCGTCAGTCTACTGCCTTGTCTTTCCAGAAAGGATATGCTGACTCTGGACAGGTCTGGCTGAGTTCTCAGGCAGCCGCCCCACCACCCTCATCCTCTGGACGCTTGCCTCCTGGCTCTCTTGTACCCTGGCAGTATTACAGAATGGCTTTGAACAATAGGCACAATTGCCGCTTATTGGCCATTTCACTTCAAATAAGAAGTTTTGTTTTTTGAGTTCCAGTTCCCTCATATATAATTTTACCTGCCTAGTTTAAAACATGAAAATTATGAGTACATAAATAACAAAAACAATAATAACATATGAAATTACATAGATAGTACCATTATATCATATGACATATATAATAATGCGATGAAGAGCCCTCCAGTGGCGTCTGGACGCCCTCCCCACTTTTGATTGCCACTTTTTCCCATATGTTCACACATGCAATCTAGTCATTCTCACTTCTTGCTGTCATGTAAGTTCTTTGGCTTTGTTAGGATTTAAAAGGTTTTGCTTTGATCTATTTGTGTCATGGTAGGCAGACTAATGTATCCCAAAGATGTTTATGCCCTAATTCCCCCAAACTGTGACTGTGTTGCCTTACATGGCCAAGAGTAAAGTTGCAGATAAAATAAAGGTTGCTAACCAGCTAACTAAAATAGATTATCCTGGATTATCCACTCAAATCCAATGTGACCATAAGTCCTTACAAGTGGAAGAGAGGGGGGCAAATGAGAAGGCAGAGTGATATGATAGGAGGACTGAACCCTCCAGTACTGTTGTTTAAAACAGAGGACAAGGCCCCCAGCCTGGGAATTCGGTCAGCTTCTAGGAGCTGGAAAAGGCAAGGAGACGCGATCTCCCCTAGAACTTCCAGAAGGAGTGCAGACTTTGAATTTAGCCCTGTGCTGGATGTCTGACTTAAAGAATTATAAGATAAGAAATTTGTGTTTTATTATGCCACTACGTTTGCTGAAATTTGTTTTAGCAGCAATGGGCAACTAATACATGTGTTGATATTAGAGTGTAGTGTCCAGGGTATAGACGTATTCTTATCATTTTTAGCAGGACACTGCTCTGTGATAACCACATCCCACCAACTCGAAGACCACTCATTCTCAACAGTGCTGAAGCAAGTTCTCTGAAAAGCCCACCACATGGAGGGTCCCCTTCTTACCGCTGTTGTCAGGGAGGGGAGTAGATGACACGGGAGGAGGATACTCCAAACCTCACACATAAGGCTTATTGCAATATGCAGTGGTAAGAATTCATTCTGATTTTGAGCCTTTTAAATTCCCTGAGTCTTATGTCTGAAAATTAGCTGTTGTTGGCATAACCTTAACTTAGCATAGGACAATCTCTCATTGATTTATGACATCATGATTGTGACACAAGAGAAGCTGCCATCCTCAACTGTTCCTTTGGCCTTTGTGTCTATAACAGGAAGTGTCAGTTACTTTTATGCAGTGAAAAAATAGCTCAGTCTTGAGCTAAATGCTTGTCTCATATGTATTCAGCCCACATCATTCATCTGGGCTCATTAAATCATTTAATTGCTCAGAAGCACCAAATTACTTTTTTTCCCCTAACAAATTACATTTTTAAATTTGCTTGTTTGTTTCACATCTGGCATTTGAGGCAAAAACCAAAACTCGTGTTCAGAGTCTGAAATCATCTCACTCTTTTGCCTTTTTTTCTTCTCCTTGGGGAATTGAGAGAAGGAGGCAAGTGTTTGGAAAGGAGGTGAAGCTTATGGCAGAAGGCAACAGGGAGTCCTGGGGCTGGTCTTGGTCGTCACACATGCAGCCTGAGTGCCGGTGGCCTGGGAACAGTGCAGCCTGTGTGTGGTGCTGGCTGATTTCACAAGCCATTGCTACATCCTGGAGGCTTCCCTGCAGCCATCTGTTCTCCTGCAAGGAGTGTCCTTACAGGCAGAAGTTTGTGTCCACTGGGCTGGGAGGAGGGCAGGACCTACACTCTCCTTCTTCTCATCTCCACATTCAAAGCCAGCGTCTGGCTCCCAGGGACAGCAGTAGAAACTGGCCCAACTGTCCTGCACCTGCAGCCTTTCCAAGGCACTTAGAGTGCCCTGCTGGCCCTGCTCCCTCAGCAGGAGGAGCTCTGCATGCCTGCCAAGTTAGCCCCAAGAACCACCTTCCTCTCTGCACCCCCACCTCTCACCTGCACGGAACAAGATGGGGCTGTGTGTCCCAGAGGCTCTCCAAGCCTGGGCTTGGGTCTTCTCTACCTGTGCATCATCCCCGAGGCCCAGCACCAACTCCACCTGCCCCAAACCATGGCTTCTCTGTTCCAAACCAGACAGGCCAGTGCCCCACGTCCCTTGAGCAGGTGGGACTGATGAAAAATAAAATCTCCTCAGTGTTTTTATTCAACATTTTCTCAGAATCAGTGTGTAAACATGCACACGAGAATTTATTGAAAACCCACACAATTCCTGGTCCTGTTCCTCCAGCATCTCAGCAGGTAGGTCCAGGATGGAGCCCAGGAATCAGAGCCAGGATCCTGATGTCTATGGGCCACGCTTTCAGAAATGCTGACTTGGGGCAAGTGCAGTAACTTGGGAGGTACCCATGGGGACAGCCATGTCAAGGTCGCTGGGAGAATGAGGCCTAGAGGGACTGGATGCATGCTCTCCCAGGCAGCCCGTACTCAGCCCTCAGGACATTGCCTGGTCAGCCAGAGAACAATTATTGAGTATTTTGGCCTGGCCAGGCCAACCCCAACCAGCCCTCCTCAGCCTAATGTATCTGTAGCAACTTTCAGCCACCCCCTGATCACCACCAAACCTATCCACACTTAGTACTGTCTTTGTCCTGGAGACCCCAACTCCTGTGCCCTGAAGGGTGGGCAGACTCCTCTCAGTACTTCCTGCACAATCGTCACCAGCTGTGCTGGTTGAGGGCGCAGGGCCCAGTCAGGTGGCAGAGCACACGTGCCAGTGAGTTCCTGAGGGGCTGGAGAAGGCACGATTGGCTGGAGTGGTGGGGACGAGGCAATTCCTGTCAGGCTGGGGGCTGTGAGAGATACGGGTACGAGGGCATGCGCTGGTTTGCTCTTGGTGGTTTTTCAGAAGAAGGCTGGTCTTCAGGGCACAGCTCCTTTTAATCTTAGCCCTCCTTCTCTGAGGCTTAACCAACAGGTATGGGGAGGGGGACATGTGTCAGGCCTGCCCTGTGCTGACCCTAGAGCTCTTGGCCAGACACAGAAGGTCAGACCCTTGTCTCAGATCCAGGGAGCTGTAAGTGGGGTTCTCGGGGTATGGGGAGCAGGGATGGTCGGTGCTTGGTCTGGTCCAAGCTCAGGCCCATAGCTCCCCCTCCAGGTACCGGCAGGTCACAGTCACCACTTGGACTATATGTCATGTTGGTCTGAACACAGGAACTGGATAGAGGCCTCTGAGGCCTCAGGAAGGAGCCCAGGTTTTACAGGAATGAAATGTGTGAACAATTGGGCCTCATTTATGGTATGGCCTCAGCCATTTAGGTGCTAAGGCCATAACATCTTATGATTTTTGGAGTACATTTTAAAAGAATGACCATTTTACCAACACAATGCATGTGAGGCAACAACTTAAAAGGTGTCCTCCACCCATCTGCTCCTTAGACAGAGAAACTGACACTCGGAAGGTGAGGACACTAGCCTCATCTGTGCCAGGATGGGACAGAACGCAGGTCACTGCCCTTACCAAACACCTGCCCCAGGGCTAAAGTGGCCACCACTGCCCCCCTCCATCCCACCCCTGGGGAGGCCACAGCCTGAGACAGGCTAAAGGGAGGAGGTGACAGAGAGGGGCTTCATGTCTGGCAGAAACATTCTAGCTGCATAGATCGGAATCTAAAAGACACCACACAGAAACATGATTTAAAATTTTTAAAGTTTTGGAAAAATTAAAGTTAAAGATAAGTAGAAAATTTTTTTAAAGTGAGAAAAGTAGCCCCAAATTACAACAATTTACACCAGAGAGAAAAAGGAAAAGAAAAACAAGATCTTGCCAGCAGACCCTGGGCCATCCTCCAGTCTGCCTGCGTCAGGCTCACTCACTGTGGTGTCTGTTTCCCCACCAGGTACCGTGTGGTAGTCTCTTACCCACCCCAGAGTGAGGCGGAAATCGAGCTGAAGGAAGGTGACATCGTCTTTGTGCACAAGAAACGTGAGGACGGCTGGTACAAGGGGACCCTGCAGAGAAACGGCCGCACAGGCCTCTTCCCGGGCAGCTTCGTCGAGAACTTCTGAGGACGCGCTCTCCACCCCCAGTGCACCGGGGAGGAAGGCTCCTGGGAAGCCCCAAGGTGCAAGGAAAGAGCCATGACATCCAAGGGTCTCGGGTCCCTTCCAGAGCCCCTGGTAGGAGACACCACAACCTGGGGTGGGGGCCCCGGGGTGTGGAGGTCATGCCTTCACCCACAAGTCACACTCTGGAGTTGTTCTCCGATGAGATGCCTACTCCCCCTTTGTGAACTGTAAAGAAATATCTTTGAAAAGAGAGGAAGGTGCTGATGTGGGTTGATTTGCTGCTGTGACTTGCTGCCGAGCTGCAGCATTCGTGTCTGCCACCTGTGCGAGGCTGGAAGTTGCAGAAGGGCTGAAGGGTGGGTGGGCGCAGGGCCCAGAGCATTTGCAGAATGTCTTCGCAGGCTCTGTGGGCTGCACATGGGGGTCCAAATTGCTCTATCACCTCTATATACCTCAGTCACCTGCCACCTGGCTACTCAGCAAGGATGTTCCTGGCCCAGGGGCCTTCACCAGGGTTCAGGCACCTGCTGGGACTCGGGCAGCTCCCACTTGGCTTTGTCTCCTGCCAGTATTACAAGCAACACTTTTTGTTTGCCACCACTGTCCTTCTGCATCGCTTCCTTCTTACATCTTTTTCATGGAAAGCTATTAGACTTTATATATTTCTAATAGGTCATGCATTGCCTATTTTTCATACATCTGGTGCTGCCTTTTGTAATGACTTGGTTGAGCTTGAAGGAAAAAATATCAGAGGAGACATCAAACGGGCAGAATTTTTATATTTACCATATGAATTTAGAACTCTGAAAAGCCCACATCCTCAACATCACAATGTTGGCTGCTGCTCCACAGGATAAGGGGGAATCCATTTTTAGGGGGTTGAAGGGAGATTGGGAGAAGCCAGTTTCTTAAAAACCTTACAGAAGCCCCATGCTTCGTCTAGGCAGTGATAATTATTATTAAGAACTGGAAACGTTTTGAGGAAAGGTCACTATAGTTGCCTTTTTTGTGGCGATGTAAAAGACAAGAAGGCCGACTCCAGCCTTAGAAGGTGAGGAATTCCCCTTTTACTGCTTTAGAGAGAATAACTACAGTCATATTTAGCTTAATCGAAATATGATTTCTCACTATTGCAATGTGCAGTTTTTACCACACTTCAGTTGTAAACCTTCACAGTTTACAAAACCTTGTGAAGGTTTTGCCTTTTTTAAAAAATAAATAACTGTGCCCCATCAGGCAGTGTAAACCTTGGTCTAGAGCCTCGAAGCACAATGAGGGTGATGGGAGTGAGCCCTCTCTGCAGACTTGGAGGGTCCAGAGATCCGGGACAGAGAGAAGGAAGAAGGGGCAGCTCTGATCTTGGGACCTTCTCTAGGTGAGGTCCTAGAATCGGCTCATGCATCCAACAGCTCACTTCCACAGACACTGCCTGCAGGAGCCCTGTCACGAGGCAGTCTTGTTCTCAAGGGATTCATAGATGTTCAGAGTAACAATTTGTAAACCCTCTTTCTATATATTTTTACAAAACCACTCAGGTTTAAATTAGGCTAAATAAATTAGCCTTTGGTAACATAAGATCTCCCTGATTTTGAGGGATGAAACGAAATCCAGAAACCCATTCCTTCTCCTGGCTTGATGCCTTCGAAATACAAACACTTATTTTCAGAGTTCCTATTTTGGGATGTGACTTGGCTACTTGCTACTGCCAGGTGGCTACCACACTGGTGGGATCACGCCTAGCGAAAGGCTCATTTCCTCATTCCAGATGATAATAGATTTAATAGACTTGAGAAATTTGTTTTGAATCAAAGGGGAAAAAAATAGAGTTTCAACACAGAGAACCCTGTGCAAGGAGATAATGACAGCCAGAGGGTATCCATTTGCCATCAGTTGCCTTCCATGCACAAAAATGTGTGTGTGTTTAAAATCATATCACCAAAAATGTACATGGATTAACACACTGAGTGAGACATGTGTTCTCACTGAAACTAGAACTAACTCAAATCCCCAGATAATAAGGAAACTCTTTTTTTAAACAAAGGCAGTTACCAAGCAACAGAATCGACTAACTTGGACGTTCTTTCCTGTCCAGGCCACCGCCACTGTGATGCTCATGGTAGGTAGGAATTGCTGAACAGCCCAGTGACTGTGGGTGAAGCAGCAGCCCACGAATGCCCAGCACCCCTCACAGTAGAGCAGGGACAAGCATCCAGTGTTTTTACAAGGCATCAGCTGGCTCCTGTCATAGCAGAGTCAGGGCCAGCCATTGGTACTGCCTTGGGAGGGAAAGCGATGTCAGAGGCCCAGCCAGCAGGCATCCTCTTGGGAGCAAAAGCCGGGTACCCGGAGGGCAGGGAGGTGCACGACAGGCCATGCTTCGGGCTGCCTGTTTTCAAACATATTCAGTCTGACCCACCAGCTTTCACCACCATTTAACCCGCAGACAAGAGCAGGAGCAGAATTAGACCCTTCCTTTGGGCCATCTCACCTCAAAGGACACATTCATTTTGGTTACTGAGGTGAAACAACACCGATCTGAAACCCTCACATTCCATCCTGGCCCAGGGACTTACACATACATCTTGGATGTGCAGTGACATTTGGCAGGCAAGGTGACTTGCTTTGAGGAGCACAGTAAAGTCCCCAGCCACCACTGAGTGAGGTCAGTGGACACCGAGGTGATGGGGACATCTAAGTCACAGAGGACCATGGGAGGGAAGTGGGGAGACAGAACCAGGCAAGAGCTTCCCTGACTCCAAATAAACTCAGTGGCCTGACTGGGAATTTCCTTGTACTTTGCACAGTTCACACACACACACGCACACACACATGCATACACACATGCATACACACAGACCAATGTTTTTGTTATACACAAATGTCAGTATGTGATTTTGGAAGAATTGACGGTGATGACAAACCGATGCCTGTGTTTCCAAGTCTTTAAATAAAAATGAACATGGAGAGATCTTGTGTCTGGGTGGTTGGGAGCAGTGAGGGTGGGGCGGGGGCTGAGAGGGCCTGAGTAGAAGCACCCAGCTTGGTAGGAGCAGAACTGGGCTGGTACCACCCCATGTCCCTGCTAGCCAGCCACCTGCCACCTCAGAGTGCTTTCTTATGAGGAACGTGGGGTCTGTGTCGTGGTGTGGGCTGCCAAGAAGACTGGGAATTTCAGACAGCCTACCAAAGGTCCACTGGCTGGCAGTAGGAATCAAGCCACAAGCCAGCCAGGCACAGAAGACCCCTAGCTTCCTCCAGGGGCTCATTTGCCTAGAAGTCTTGCTCAGATGACATTCTGCAGGTGACTCACCTTTCATGTGGGAAAGCTTTTCATGTTAGTAGTCATTCAAGTTCCTGGCAACAAGGAGTGCCTGGTACTGACTTCCCAGACCAGCACACTCATGGCCCTGCCCTTGTCTGTTGGGCCCTTGGGGTGCCTAAGCAATTCTCTGGAGCACAGGATGGAGGGTGCCTCAAATCTACCAACAGGAGGGACTTCAGGAGACTGCCAGCCTTCAGAAATTGGGCCTATCCCAAGTCATCCAGACAGGCTAACACCTGGCCGAGGGCTGCCCTGGCCCTTGAAAGTGTAACACCTGACACTTGAAAGGTGAATCCTGAAATAGGCTTTCACTGCCCTCTTAGCCAACATGCATGCCTGTATTCTTTGACTGTCATATGTATACTTGAGCTGGAAAGAAGCTTGGCAAAAAAAAATTTTACTCTTCTATAAAAATTAAACAAACTTGTACAAGATGAGATAACATATCCTGGGTTATGGGTGGGGAGGACAGTAAGGAAGCATATACGTGCTCACCTATCTATCCCAATAAAGCTGGTGAAAGATAGTCTTATCCTCATTTGCTAGATGAGCAATCAAAGTTAAAAGAGATTAAATTAATTGCCCCAGATCACATATCTCATGGAACTCAAATTCAAGTCTACTTCTCCATCTCCAAAAGCTGCAGACTAAAACTGTGCCCTCTCTGGAAATAATATGTCAAGCATGAGAGAGTAGGGAGAGCAGGGCAAAAGACATGTAGTTGGTACCCTTCACAGTCTGTCAGGAAAGAATGCCTCCAGGCCAGTGCAGCAAGTCCGACAGGTGGGAATAGTCTAACTCTAGAGATGGACATGGCAACGCCTCAGGGCTTGGTCCCATTTTACATTCAAATCCCAAAACCGACTCCCCATGTTCTGAATCCATGCTAGCTAAACAAACAGGACCAACTTCCCTTTGCTGGCTTAATGCCCACAGGGAGAAGAGCATGACGGTTGGTGCCACTAACTGCTCAGCCTGTGAAGCAGAGGCATTTCTCATTCACCAGTGTGCTGGGGCTCTGGTTGAGGCCTCAGTCCCTGTGGATTTTGTAAGCAGGAGTTGCATTTCTCTCTTACCGACACTGACAGTTGGCACATTTGCACTGAGGGATCACCTGGTCTTCTTTGCCAGGGAAGAAGCTCCATGGGCCAGCCCTTCATTTAAACTTCCCCACAAACAGCCACGCTGGGTGCTGCAGGATGAGCATTGAGGAGCGAAACAGCCAGCTCCCAGCAGAGCTGTGAAGACAACACACAAATGGCCATTAACAGGGTAGGCTAACCTTGGAGAACCAGATTCACTGGAAAGGGAGTCAGGCCCCCTGGAGGCCTCTCTATCAGTCTCTTCCTAAAGTGTGCCTTGGCGGTGGGGGTAGGGGCCTGGGGGCTTTCCAAATGGAGGGACTGAAATACTATCCAAACTCTTTTGTTTATAAAGTGTCCTCACAAATGTTATCTCACGTATCCTTAAACATCCCCCTCTAGGGTTGGTCCTTGTCATTTCCATTTTACAAATGAAGTGATAGAGACTTGGTAAAATTAACTTAGTGCCTCTGAGTTAATAGAGTGGTGAAACGAAGATTTCTCACTTCTAATCCCTGGCTTTTTCTTGAATGCAGCAGAAGTCTTAAAATGATGATGACAGCCAGCACTTACTCTGCGGTCTGCACTAACAACCCTATGAGGTGGGCAGTGCTATTGCCTGTTTTATGGGTGCTGAAACAGAGGCAGCACAACACCTGATGCCTGGTGTAAGCCACGTGCCATACGTGGTAGAGCTGTGGTTCACACAGAGAATGTCGAGGGGTCTCTGCTGCGTCCACAGGCACAGGAGCTCTTGAGGGACATGAACCAGGAGCGACCTGCTCTGAGCTGTACTTGAGGGAACACACCTGGGCCATTCTAGAGGGAATGATAGAGCATCTGAAGGTCCCTTCTGACACTGAGACAAAGGTCTCTCCTCTTGCTCAGACCCTATGTGTAGAGGCAGAACTCAGAGCCCCTCCTAAAGCCTGCACTACTCAGAGAAAGCACTGAGGCCCCGAGTCCCTCCCTGCCTCCCCGAGCCAGCTTCCACCCTGGTTCAGCCTCACAGACCTCGTCACCATCTCTGTGGATCTCATCAAGATCCTACTGATTTGGACGTGTTGTTGGAGCCATCTTCTCATTTCCTCTTGCTGATAGTCCTTCCTTTTGATGGTTCTTTTAACTTCTCAAAGGCAGCCACATTCTGCGGCCCACAAGGCAGCTCACCTTGTTCCTGTGAGTCAGAGGTGCCCTAATTCAGGTTGAGCTGTTGTTGCCCCAACATCCAAAGCTGGCCCAGGGCTATTTTACAGGACCAGAATCAGGCGACTTTTCATTTGTCCGCATTGCCGGGTGTGTGTGTAGCCATTGGCTCCTCTCTGAGCTAGGGCTGTGTTCTCTGATGCAGCCAGACTGGCCATCATGCTAAGGACTAAACCCAGACACCCAAAAGAACCATGATAGAGTGTCATTAGTAAGAGCACTTATTTTAAAATGTCAGAAAACAATTAAAATAAGTAAAATGGGGGGAGGAGAGGATCTTGACTCAAGTAATTGCAAAGCCACAGGTTGTCATCTGAGATAAGAGGACTAGGAAAACTAACCACCTTTTACTAGTGACAGCTGGGGATGCTGAACTTGTTGCTAAGTGTAGAATGGCCCCACACACTGAAGAATGTCCTGCCCAAACACCAATAGTGCATCCATTAAGAAACTGGTTTAGTGAACCAGGTGCCCACATGCTGTTCTTGGGCATCTCTTGTCTTTGCTGTCCTCCATATTGTCTCCTTTCTCAGGCAGGCTCTCCATACATCACAGTGATATTGTCACCTGCAGGCTTAGGATGACTAACAGCTTAGCCATCCCTACAGAAAGAGAGCTTTTCTTTCTCAGTGGTCCCAAGTTAAAATCCTGGGATGGAGTCCCCCTACTTCAGTGTGATCCAAGGCTGGCCTCCCTGACTCAGCCATTGTGGACAGAAGACAATATGCTGACTGATGGGGCCTTAGATAAAGGCTGTCCCTGAGCTGTCACCCACCCAAACCACATGGATTGAGGATGGAGATGAGAGGATGATCCATAGTGCTGGTAGCAAAACAGGAGAAAATTGTGACAAATCAGGTAAAAACAGCAAACACCCACTGCACAGGGCCACCTCTCCCCTCAGCACTGCCCCAAAAATCCACCAGCAAAATCTGAAAAGATGGGTCATCAGAGGGTCACTCTACCATATTCATAAAAAGATATAAAAACTGGATCTAAAAAAGAGTCCCACAGGAAATGCTGACAGACTTGAACATGATTAAGAACATGGAGAAAAAGTCTAAATTTGGAGGAAGTCATGTTCTTCAGTGTCCTAAGAAATAGAACTGAATAAAAACCAGGATACAGCAGGGAATTGTCCTGGAGGCAATCAACCCACCCACGCTCCATCAAATGCTTCAGTCTCCCTCTTCTCACTGTAGAATGCACATTAACAGTGCACTCACATGTGCTAAGCCTGCATCCAATGATGAAGAACTCAGGGCAGTGTCCACTCTGCCAGGACTCAGGACCCAGCACCTACAGCAAGTGGGGCCCTCTGGAGGAAAAAAAAAACCTAGGAGTTTGTGGCCAGCTTCTAGCCCCACATCTGCCTCCAACTGGCTTTGTGACCCTGGGTGAGGTGTGGGCCAGGACACCTCATCTGCTGTTCAGTTCTCTACCAAACTGACCAAATAAATTCTAATTGATAGCCCTCTGTATTTTAATGCCTGCTTTCCTACCCCCAAATCAGGAGGATGCCCAGAGAAATTCACACATGCTAAAAAAAAAATGCCCTTTGTGAAGCATTTCCATCCATGCTGCCCTCATATTGGTGCGGGGTGCACATCCCCATTATATCACAGCCTTGCACTTCAGAATGGCTGAGGTCTCATGACCACTAGTAGTACCAGAATACTAGATAGGAGGCTCCCAGAGGTGGCCCAGGCTCTGGCTGCCTAGAGAAGGCCTCAGCGGAGTCATAGGGCAGTCTGGGGCCTCAGAAGACCAGGGCAGAGGGAAGAATTGAACCTATTCCAGGCAGCGTGGCCCTGGTCTGGGTCCCAGGTCCATGAACCATCACCTGTGGCCACGCTGACCCAACATGTTGCTAAACCTGTCTGAAACCAAGAGGAAGGCTCAGCCTTTCCCTGATGTGCTCAGCCTTACCTGCCCCTCCTGCCTCTGGCCACATGGGAACCTATACCTGCCCCGCACCTCTGGAAGGCACCATCACATGTGATAACAAACTGAAGTGCCATCAGCATACGAACCAGTTTTAGGTGAAGTTGTCTTGCTCTCTTTCTGTTGCTGTACTGTATTTGGCTCCATGAGGCAACTCTAGAAACTCTCTCCTTTGGACAGAAGACCTTCTCTGCTCCTTCTTCAGCAAGGGCCCCTCTGGCCCTGCAGCCCATGGTGGCCTCGTGCACTCTCACCATCTGAGTGCTTCTTGTGACTAAAGGACTCACTCACAGGGGCCACAGCCTCCCCTCCCCTGAGCTGAGTCACAGAACCGACTGCTGACCGGGCACATCTGCTCTACCTGCCAGGGGCACCCCATGTGTCCCGAGGTGGACAGCCTCCAAACCCATTCTCAGTCTCAGCTGGTGCAACCCAGGCAGAGCCGAGGGCCACCCCCCACACATCCTTCATTTTTTCTAACATCCAACCAGTCTCTGCATGCAGCTGCTGCCTTTATCTTTATCATCTTTATCTTTATCTTTATCATCTTTATTTTTATCTTTATTATCTTTATCTTTATCTTTATCTTTCTACCACCATCCTGGGTGTCCTCAGGCACAGGTAAGGTCTCACCAGGGGCACATGGCCCAGTCTGAACAGTCAGGATCTATTTCTTTGTGTTGGTAATTAAGGATTTTATCTTCACCTCTGCTCACCTTCTCACCCAATCTGCTGCAACTGCCCTATACCTGGTCTCCTTATCTTCTGCTGTGTCTCTTTGTCTTCATGCCAAGTATTTTTCAAGAATCTTTGACTGGAGGGGCCATGCTGTATTGAGGCAGGAGCAGGAGTGCTGGGCAGGGTGTAAAATGAGTTAGCTGCAGAAGCTGATTTACAAACTGTGAGAAGACAGCCCCGTGGGAAGCAGCGAGTGGGCTGGGCACTCAGAGAGCCTCAGGCCCTCTCTCTGAATTTCTAGCTTCTCAGTACATTCATCTCTCAGAAGACCTCCACCCAAGGTTGCTCCTGAGGTCCACACCTGCTCATAAGTCTCCCAGCCCCAACCCTGCCTCTTTTCCTGAGCCACAAGCCAGGGTGGCTGCCTGCTTCTTGAAAGCTCAATAACCTTGTGTCCCCCCTTGCATCCTCTAGGCCCAGCTTTACTTCAGCTGTTGCCATGGCAACCAGCTTTAGTGTGGGTCACCTGACTGCTCTTCCTTTTGGCTACCTTTTTGTGTCCTGGGGTTTCTCTGTCACCCCAGTGAACGAAGCCTGCAGAAACCTACACAGCACTTACACTTCAGAACGGCTGGAGGTGCCCAGGGAAACCTGGACAGATGTCCCATGGAGCTAGTAGACAGATATCATTCTCTTTCTATGGGACAATTTTTCCTTCCCCGGCTGGCTTTCAGGGTCTTCCACTCCTGTTCTCTGGAGTTACTGCTCAAAAGAAAGCACCCACACAATAGTCTTCATCTCAGCATCTAGGCTGTACTTTTTCATACCTGCCAAATACACACACATGCACACACACCTTCTTCTCGTGGCTTCTAGTGCTCCTGTATTGGATGAGAATTAAGAAGAGAAAGACCACATGGGAGGGAGGGGAGGCAGGGCAACCAGGAAAGTTGTGGTCCATGCTCCTTCCCTGCTCAGGGCCATCAGGGAGCTACAAGGGACCTGGACCAGAGTGAGGGAAGGGGCGTCACTAACAGACCGAGCCCTCCCTCACAGCACTTCCTGTGTCACTCTGCCCTCACCCCAGTGAGGCCACAGGACAACTCGACACTGGCTGATGAGCAAATCCAAGGAGAGCAAGCAGCCCATCTAGAAGTCCAGGTGATCTCCTGGGTCCAAAGGCCTTCCTGTCCCCAGTGAGCTTTGGCTCAGGGTTCTTTCCACCTGGAATCAGGACAAGAGAAGAGCCTCAAATGGACATATCCCCATGTCCTCCAAGAAGGCAACAAGCCCAAGTTCTGCCTCCTTCATCAAAGTGTTCTCGCAGCAATTCTGAGACTGTTCGAAACTTGAGCTCTCCATCAAGCACCAAGCTGCTCTCAGTTCAGATTCCAGACTCCTGTAAGACCCTGGGAATTCCCACAGGATGGGCCAACTGCTCAGATAATCTTATTATGATTTGCAACTTGGCTATGGATGTGGAGTGTCAGTGCATCTCTTAGCTAGTACACGTGGAGCATCTGCCTTAGACTCAGAAAACTACATCATGAAACACCCACCAGGGCAGTCAGGGAAACACAAAGGTGCAAAAGCTGCCCACAGCGCTGGCCCATCAGCCTCACTATCCCCTATTCTAGTGAAGTAAGGCTTATAAACAGCTCTGACCTCCTCGGGTAAAAGGTGAATGCTCAGGGCATTTTAAGTTCAGGACATTTTGGCTGTATCTAGGGACCAGCCTGTGTCCAAGCCTGGCACGTAGCTGTTGGAAGGGTGCAAGTACACCAGCTGTCCCTTAAGGCAGGCACTTCCCCACCATGTACAGCTCCCTTCCACCCATAGGCCTTGAGCATGGAATGTATTTCTTATCCAGGCCTAGACTTTGTTCTCCTAGACAGAGAATACCCAGTGGCCTTATGTGTGACCACAGAAGGACTGGAGAATGCTTCCCCCAACTTTCCATTTTCTGTCACCATGTGGCCAATAGGCATCTGGAACTCTTCTTGAATTTTGAGTATATGTCGTGAAGTTGACAGCTTGACTCCCTGGAGTCCTTGGGAGGAAGATGTCCTCTCTCCACCCCAGGCCCTGGCGAGCGTGGGCCTGACCACTCACAGAGAGACTGTGGGTACCTTCTCAGACAGCCACCTCCGCCTCCCCAGTCTCACTACCCGCCTTCTCGCATTCTCTCCCACTCCTTCTCCCACTCACATACACACTTCTCCTCAAACTCTTGACTTATATTAACCAGAGGTGCTCGGAATGCAGAGCCAACTGTTTCCAGGCAGTCCCCATGCCCAGTGTTTTTTGTCTGTGATAGAATGTGAGTGCTGGGGTGACGTGTGCCCTAGAAATCACCAGTGGCCACCAGGACCGTGTGCCTGGGCCCCAGATTCACAGGGTGGTGGCCTGAGGCAGGAGACGTCCTCTGAGCTCGGAAAGCAGTCTTAATGGAAATAGTAGCACCTCGTGGCCAGTGGTGGAGAGTTTGGCAGGACCTGTGACTCCACACCGTATTCCTCAGAAGATCTAAATGTAAATTGAAGAGGGTTTGGAGGCAGTAGATGAGAGAAGGGAGACCATACAGCCTGTAGGTGTGGGAACAAAGCTGGGGCTTCCTCCCTGAGCATCCAGGATGGGGATACAGCCTGACCAGTGCTAACTCGCTGCACCTTACAAGCTGCTATGCCCTCAGCACAAAGCTGCAGTAGAGCTGAGAGCTCTCCGGGTGACAGGAGCAATTAGCCTCATGGCACACCCCTCCCATCCTGTACTATAGCTTTGACCTCATACCCACCTCCCCAGTGCGGGACTCAGGAAAGCCAGAGTCCCTGAGAAGCCCACTTGTCAAATGAGCCAGATTTCCAGCACACCAAAATGGGATGTCTTCTACTCACAGTAGGGTATACTTTGGCCTAATTATTGTTCAATGCTCAGGATTCTCACTCAGCTCCAAGATATCTAGTGGAATAGAATAGTTAGGATTTAATGATGTTCCCCTGGCCAAGGGATGTGGGAGCATCCTCTGAACTAAGCACTTTCTTCCTGCTCACTCAGCCCAGTAGTGTAGCCTGACATTGGGCTGCTTCCCTCTGCAGAGGAAGGCCAGAATCTGGCAACAGAGACACTAATAGCCCACAAGCCCTGGAGCTCCCAGAAACCCCAAAGTGGGTTTCTCATCTACCTGGACTCCCAGCATTTTGACTGCCCTGTTGCTTGTGACCCTCAGCCTATACAGCCCGGCATTTCACAGCTCATTTCATGGGTGTTTCCTGGGTTAGAAAGCCAAGTTCAAGCTCCGGGTCTCTGCTGACTTTGTGATATCAGGCCAGAGATCCTTCATCTAAAAAAGTTCAGTGTGATAGATCTACTCTTGGGTTTAAGAATTGAGTGGCATAGTCTTTATAAACTGCCTCTTGCATGAAAGGCCTTCCAGATCCTCTGGTTCTCCCCAGCACAAGTACCACTGGACCCCGAGCGAGGGTTGAGGTCCCTTGTTAGATATGGAAAATTAAGCTCATAGGCTATGGCCATTGTCTGCACAGATAGCCTGGCTCTTCCTTAGAGGACAAGACAGCAGCTAGGGGTAGCAGACACTGGCTTGCAGCTACCTTCCACGTCGCCCCAAGGCCTGCCCCAAGAAAGTTCTGGCAGTGAGGCTTTCGTTACTCAGGACACTGAGGAAGCAGGGGAGGGAGAAGCTGCTCTGCAGTGGAGGAAAATGATAGCTGACCTGTTACAGGAGCCCCCAAGCTTTAAAACTGGGCCAGAGTGTAAGGTACAGCTACCTGCAGTACAGCGTTGACTCCAGCTCACCAAGGACTGAATGGACGTGTCTCAGTCTCCTGATTTCAGATGAACATCTCAACAGGGCTACATTTTCCAGAACAGACAGTTTGATTATTTTCCTATAAAAACTTTTTTAAGTGCAAAAAATAGTTCATTACTGCTCCTCAGGAGTCAAAATGGACTCCAGTTGCTAGGGGTAGAGGGGACAATGAAGTTCACGATTCAGTGCATAAAGATGGAGATACTGGGGGGCTGACCTCCCCAGCAAAGGCCTTCCAGGAATGCAGCCCCACCCCTTCACCACAGGCCCAGAAACAGCCAGCCAGAATCTCTGTGTCCTGGGTTGTGTTGGGGGAAGAGGGATTCCTGGGGTGAAGTCTTGGAAAGGATGACCCGAATGTGATGAGTGTGACATGCAAAAGGATGCAGAGGCCCAGATGATCTCACCCTTCCTCTGGGAGCTGCCTGCCCACTGCAGCCCACCTTCCCTGCCCTGTCATAGCCAGCCCTGCTCTACCCCCAGACACGCTATTCATGCCATTTGTTTCCATGTCTGCCACCCACTTTAGTGGGGGACCACCCAGTGCCTAGAATGTAGTACACACTCAATAAAAGCTTGACAAGGTCTTTGATCATTAATGGGTCAGTCTGAGGCCTCCCAGGGGCCTCCACTGGCATGTTTCTCCTTGGATCTGCAGCGTTACCTCAACAGGAAGGCCAGATAGGCCAACAGAAATGGAAAATCTCAGGTGTGGTGCCTGAAATGCCCAGGGGCCCTGGCTATTTGCTTCATTGAAGTCCATTAGAGGAAGGCTTTGACAATTTCCTGGGTTAGAAAGCCAAGTCAGAGGCTCTCCTGCCCCACCCTGCTTGTAGCTTCTAAGGGAGATGTGATCTCACAGTGTCTCCAGGACCTGCCACCAGTCTGCCCACGGCCTCACTTCATTCTGACTGATTCTCTACCTTTACCACACACTGGAATCACCTAGAAGCTTGCAAAGGCCCTGACCTTTGTCCCTGCCTAAGATTCTGATTCTAATGATCAGGAGTAGAAGTCTCCCAGGTGACAGAACATGCAGCTCAGGTTGACGCCCACTATGTGTATACGAGCTGCAGGAACACAATCACAAACATGGGGTTGGATGTTCCACTAGAATTGTGCCATTTCTGGGGTGACCTAAGAGCCTACAGTAACTTATAGGGTGGGCTTCAGACTCTTTAGGGTCAATGCCTGGTTGCAGTCTGCTAAAGCTGGCTGAGCACATGTCCCCTCAGACAAGTCGGGGAAGACTGGACCAAAGAACCTGGGCATCAAGTCTCACTTTATAATTTCAGAGAGGCAAACGCGGATGAAAATGGAGTGGGCTACTGTGCTGAAGTTCAGCTGCCAAGTGCTCACTGCTTGCTGAAGCTGCAAATTCACCATGCCATGTCTATATCTGCACCCTTTGACCCAAGGGTTTGTTTCTCTAATTGGCCTCAATAGAATCCCTAAACAGAATCCTGAACAAATAACTTTCAGGATATGGACAATTTGGTTTCTTTTCTAGTTTCCATCTATCTAGCATGCGCCTGTTTCTAACACTTAAGCAAGAGCTACGTGAATACAAATCTTATTTCTTCTGCTAAATAATCTGCCCCTCCCGTCAAGGGAAGGGGAGTATGGCTGGTCTTTCCTGGTTAGCTGTACACATGATCTTAGCTATGTAGACAGAGCGCTAAGTGCTTTGCACAGATGATATCATTTAACTTGATAAGCACTCTATGCATAAATACTTTTGTCATTCTGTTTTACTGACTTATAAAGTGGAAATTTAAGGAGGATAAGTAACTACCCCGAGGTCTCAAAGCTAATAATCTGCCAAACTATGAGTCAGATGCTCCCCACCACTTCCACAGCTCACATATTCCTATCCACAAATATACTTTGCCCCGATAGTTCATCAACTCTAAGAGAGAAGGCATCTGCTTTAAGACCCATCACTGTGTGATGTCTGATGGACATTCTCATGATCAACATTAGCCAGTGAAATTGTACGTGAAGCAAATATGCATCTATTAAATCACAATTTCCACTGAACTTTGTTAGAATTTTAAAAATGCATTCTCATAGAGAGTGTTTGGGGTTCCAGTGCATATTTGTTACTCCACTATTTACCCAAACTTTTATTTCCAGGATCATTGACCCATATGTCATTCCTACTATTGAAGGAACAAACCAGGCATGGAGAGAAGCCCAAAAAGGAGGGCCCCCTGAGCTTCACTGTAGCTCAGCACTGGCTGGGTTCCTCCAGTTATTGGGGAGAACTCACTAGTTGCCTGAAAATGTTATATGCTGGTACTAATTATGCCAGTGACTTACATCCTAATAGATAGTCAGAGTCTTGCAGATGGGAAGAGGTTGGGTTTCCTTGGGTGGGCATGTGGCCAAGCTCAGAAGAACCAGGTATGGGGAACAGTGTGTGGTGGGGAGTCTCCAGGAGTCTTAAGGCTCCTTTTGAAACCAGGTTCCACTGACCCAAAGGCAGGAAACAATAAAAGGACTAGCACAGATCAAGTGTTCCTGGAGCTTTTAAGTACACAGAAATACTTGGGTGATAAAAAAGGAAATTAGATTACCAGGATTCAATGCTATCAGGAAGAAGTCTATGTTTAGGTGGAGGAGGCTCCTGTCTTCCTAGCAAGATGCTCACAGCTAGGTGCTTTCATCACCCTTAAGGTCCCCAGCCTCACTTACTTGCCTAGTATTTCTCCTCCACCATCATCACTTCTGTGTCCCTGGCAGCCTTGTGATGATTCTGGGAGCAGGGATGCATTTATTGGTCTGCTTTTCTCAACTCCATCTTGGTGCTGCATAGAGTAGAACCAGTAATCAATCCTACACTTCCTGGAAAAGGCCTGGCCTTGAAGACAGAAGAGAAGGGGTTGGAATGGGGTCTGCTCCCTGGGGATGGGCAGTTATGGCAGTTTACCCAAGCATATTTGGATAAAAACAAGGTTTTCTAGAAGAGGAAGCACTTATGGAAGTCATGAAGGAGGTGCTTGTCAGAGCTCAGAAGTGGTCTCCAGACCCAGGGATCCAGTACATATCCCAGTTTTAGAGACTCTGAGGGCCAGGCATCTATAAGATGGACATTAGATGGAGACTCTATTAAAACAATTCAATTAAAAAATGGACAAAAGGCATGAAGAGACATTTCACTAAAGAATATACACAAATGACAAATAAGCACATGAAAGATGTTATCAGCCATTAGGGAAATGCAAGTTAAAACTACAAGCTACCACTAAATATCTAGTAAATACCCAGCTAAAAATTAAAAAAAATAATAATAATACCAAATGTTGGTGAGAATGTGGAGAAACTGGGTCTCTCATACATTGCTAGTGAGAATGGAAAATGGTATGGCCATTCTGATAAATAGTTGGCAGTTTTTTAAAAAATTAAACATGCAACTGCCATATAACCTAGAAATTGTACACTCTTGCATATTTATCCTGGAAAAAATGTAAATTTATGTTCACACAAAAAACCTGTACACTAATGTTGATAGAAGCTTTATTCATAATAACCCAAAATTGCAAAAAGCACAAATGTTCTTCAATGGCTGAGTGGTTAAACAGACTGTGGTATATTTATATGATAGAATATTTAGTCAACTGAAAAAAGGAGCAAACTACTGTTATGGGTATCAATCCAGATGGATCTCAAGGGCTCTGTTGCCTAAAATAAGGCAAACTCAAAAGGTCACATACTGTATGTTCCACTTAAAGAACATTCATAAAATTGTAAAATTACAGAGATGGAGAATGGATTAGTGGTTTGCAAGGGATGGAGGATGGGTTGAAGAAAGGAAATAGGTGTGACTATGGAAGGGTAGCAAGAAGGATCTTGTAGTGATGGAACTGTTCTCTATCTTGGTGGTGGTCACACAAATCTATACATGTGATAAAATTGCATAGAAATAAATGATTCACACACTCACACAAGTGCAAGTAAAACTGATGAAATCTGAATGAAGCCAATGGGTTTTATCAGTATCAGTTTCCTGGCCATAATACGGTATTATAGTTTTGCCAGATGCTACCACTGGGAAAAGCTTGGTGAAGGGCATAAGAACTCATTCTGCATTACTTCTTTAAACTACATGTGAGGGTGGTGAACATGCAATGCTATATATATATATATATATATATATATATATATATATATATATGCCTTACTGTTGAATTGTACACCTGAAACATACTGGATTTGGTTAAGCAATGTCACCATGAAAAAAAAGGAAAAAGAAAAAAACTGCACGTGAATCCACCATTATCTCAAAATAAATTAAAAAAAAAAACAGAGAGAGACAGAGAAGAAGAACTGAGTTTAGAGCTGATTGCCTCAGCCTCTTTGATGGCACTATCCTACTGGATCATGGCTTCCAGCTGGGGCAGAACATCCCTACCCTTAGCAGCATCCAAGGAGTGCCAGGGACACTGAGTCAGCCTCCAGGGCCTGTTTACTGTGTAATGATTTAACTCTCACTTAAATCTATTCTATTCTAATCTGTCCTCTTTGTTTCCACTCCTTTAATTTGTCTTGACAATCAAAAGAAATCATTGGTTGAAAGTTACCTGGAAACAGCCTTTCAAACAGAAAAGAGGCTTGCAGCCCTAGGAAACAGAACTGTTCCAGCAGCAGACCCAACAGCAGCTGATCTCCTTGAAAATCCCTGCTATTAACACTTTCATTACAGATTTAATCAACTCATTACCTAATTACCACTGTTAATACCTGTTATAGCAAGTGTTAATTGAAGATGACTTTTCTGCAGGGATGGGGGCAGGCATGTTTGCAGCTACTGCTCTGCCTATTGATCAGCTGGGCTGCAGACCCAAAGTCTAGCATAGCCTTTGACTTGGCACTAGTTAAAACAGGATGACTGTAACGGCAAGATGGCAGCATTTTACCTTTTAAAGTTTTGATGAAAAATTTCAACATTTAATTTTAAAGAAGAAACCACTGAATGAACGTATGCAAATTGAATTGAGTCTCCTAGAAGTTAAGATCAGTAAAAAGTTAGCAAAGTAAGTTTTGAGGGGCATCTTTGTTTCTCCACCTATCTGTACCTGTGGCTCTCAGCCCCAGTCACATATGAGTATCCCTGGGGGAAAAATACCAGTGTCCAGTCCCACTGCAAAGATTTTGGTCCAATAGGCCTGGAGTCAGACCAGGCATCAACAACTTCTACAAGTTTTTCAGGGATGTTAACATACTACTGAGATTAAGAACCACTACTCTCTATTTTCATTTCAGGAAACAGCTTGGCCATCAGCAGTGCCTGCACCAGGGCAGCTAATGTACAGCAGTCAAATCAATAAGAATGATGGAGAAGAGAAGTGATTTAAAATGAATGTGCTTTTAGACAGAACTGCATAAATATAATTCCATTTATGAATCGCAGATTGCCCAACTTAGAGTACCTGTAAATACAGATGTACATATAAATGAGCTGTCATTAAATTTCCTGTTGTAAATTTCCTGTTGTAATTGATCTACAGCTCTCAAACATTTTCTTGGCTAACATCTTCCTACCAACAGGCTGCCCTGGGTCATTTTTATGACTAGTAGTTCCATCTTCTTCAGCTTTTATTTTTTGCAAAGCATCGTGGAATATTTCCTCTGAGCCCAGGACACACTGGGGAAAGACCATACATAAAATGTCATCTATCCCTTACAGTGCTTGGGTTGGGGGCTCTCTCAAGCTTTGAGTGCTGACCTTCCTGCCATGTGGAGCATCAGGCTGTGTGCTTCTTCTCAGCATCTCACCGGGCCCCATCTTGAACAGGACAAGTGTTTGCTGTCTAAAGTCACTAAGGAGACCTGTCTTCCAAGAGACTTACCTTCATCATGCAGAAATCTAGCCCTGACTACAGTCTCTGAGATAGACCTGAGGCAGAGGCTCAAGGCAGCAAACATGGCTCTGACAGGAGCTACACCCTATAGGTCAGTGAATTACAGCAATTTCACCTTTTAAAAGTTTGCTTTATAGTTGGTGAAATGTACCAAAAGCCTTGAGTTCATACTCTGGTCCTTTGAGAAATCTAATCAAAGAAATAAACAGAGATGCAAACAAAATTTTACATCAAAAGAAATTTGCTGGGACTTCTGGTCCAGATGGCATAGTAGGTAAACATTGTGCTCACCTTCCTCACAACCACAGCAAAATTACAACTAAATTATAGAACTACCTTGAGAACTATCTAAAAACCAGCCAAAAAGAACTCCTATAACTAAAGACATTAAAAAAAAAATAAAGAAGAAGCCATGTGGAGACTGGTTGGAGGGGCAGAGATTATATGGGCTGGTTCCATACCCTAGCTGGTAGTTGAGAATCAGAAGAATATTTCGGCTGCAGAGGTTCCCCCTGAGGAGTGAGGGTTCCCAGCTCTACACTGGGCTCCCCAGCCTGGAGCATCAGTGCTGGGAAGAGGAGACCTCACTACATATGGTTGTGAAAGTCAGCAGGGACATAGTCTAAGGGAGAGAGAGGGCTGCTGTAAACCCAGGCATCCTCTTAAAGGGCCCAGGCATAGACTCACTCACTCACAAATACCCTAAGCTCTAGTGAAGGAACACTATTAGCTCAAAGCACAAGGACATACGGAGAGAAACTGAATTGTCTGAATTGTTTGGGTTGCCAGGTACCATTGTTTCTTTGTTGAGCCCTCCCCCCATATAACTGGCAGGCACAGGTGGGCACCAAATCTGAATCTCCATTAACCTAGATAATACCATTTGTCCTACGCTAGTGATTCCCTGAGATCCTGTTCCACCAAACTCATGTACCTGACCCAAACCTCTTTCAGCAGCTATTCCACACAATAGGCTGCCCTTGGCACATGCTGTGCACTTTCCTAAAATCTCTTAAAAATTCACAAACTTCAAACAGACAGTGGCTGGCCTTGGTATGCCTTGTACACCTTGCTAAGTGGCCCCAAACCCAGCACTAGTGGTTCACAACATAGCCTTTCCCAGGTGACTCCAAGCCCAGTACAGACAGCTACCAGCTGCTCATTACTTTGTAGTTTCTGGAAAGGGCACAGGCAGCAGCAGACCAAGGCCTGCACCGGAGTCCCTCCCAAGAGGTCCCCAAACCAACATACCTGGTAGCCAGTCTATCAATTTAGAAGCATGCTAAATTGATAACCAATCCCTAGAGTCAGCCCCTGCACAACAGCTTATTTGCTGTAGTCACAGCCAGTCCTCATAGCCAGTTAGCCTGAGGGTCAATCCCACCCACTGACATGACAACAGCAATCTCAACTACAAAAAGAAGGCACACACAACCTGCACAAGGTATACATCTGGGACACCTGACTCCTGTGAACGGGAGACTGTGTTACTGGGCCCCAACGGCACCTACTACATACATAAGGCCACTCTGCCAAGACTCAGAGACACAGCAGATCTAACTAACAAACACAGGGAGACAGCCAAAATGAAGAGACAAAGAAAAATCTCCCCAGTTGAAAAAACAGGACAAAACTCCAGAAAAAGAACTAAATGAAATGGAGGCAAGTAATTGGCCAGATACAGAGATCATTGGTCGTAAAAAAGGTCAATGAGCTATGGGAAAAATAGATGAACTCAGTG
Source organism: Macroglossus sobrinus (assembly GCA_004027375.1). Taxonomy (NCBI): domain Eukaryota; kingdom Metazoa; phylum Chordata; class Mammalia; order Chiroptera; family Pteropodidae; genus Macroglossus; species Macroglossus sobrinus. Next base: position 719,286 of record PVKZ01000178.1, read on the forward strand.
AGAATTTACACAAAGAGACAGAACCCATAAATAAGAACTGCTCAAAAATGAAGAATATAATAACTGAAAAAAATACATTAGATAAAATCAACAGTAAATTAGATGAAACAGAAGATCAAATGCATGATTTGGAAGACAAGGTAGTAGAAAATACCTAATCAGAACAGCAAAATAAATAATGAATAAAAAATAATGAGGATAGTTTAGGGGTCTCTGAGACAACATCAAGTATAACAACATTCACACCATAGGGCTACCAGAAAGACAAGAGAGAGAACAAGAAATTGAAAATTTATATAAAAAATAATGACTGAAAACTTTCCTCACCTGATGAAGGAAATAGGCATACAAGTCCAGAAAATGCAGAGAGTCCAAAATAAGATGAATACGAAGAAGCCCATACCAAGATACATCATAAACAAAATACCAAAGGTTAAAGACAAAGAGATAATCATAAAAACGGCAGTTAGAATCTTAAAATATGCATTCTCTTAAAGGGCTCTCTTACCTACAAGGGAGTTCCCATAAGACTATCAGTTGATTTTTCAACAGAAATGTGCAGGCCAAAAAAGGATTGACATAAAGTATTTAAAGTGATGAAATTCAAGGTCTACAACTAAGATTACTCTACTTAGCAAGGCTATCATTTAGAATTGAAGGACAGATAAAGAGCTTCTTGAACAAGAAAAAGCTAAGGGAGTTCAGCACAACCAAACCAGTATTACAAGAAATCTTAAAGGGACTCCTTGAAAAAAGAAAAGAAAAGAAAGAAAGAAAAGAGAAAAAGAAAAGAAGAAGAAAAAGGAAGGGGACAGGGAGTGGAAGAGGAAGAGGAGAAAGACAAAGAGGAGAGAAAAAAGTATCAATAAGAAAATATCACAGAGAATAAAAACTTTCACTAACAAAGGCAAACACATGGCAAAAACAGTTGATCAACCAATTATAGAGCTAGTAAAAAAAGTGAAAAGGCAAAATTAAGATCATGTGTAATTACAATAGTAAATTAAGAGATGCACACAAACATACCCATCACATGAACACAAAGGAAATAAAAATAATGAAAGTAACTAAATGTGGAGTGGATGAGTAAAAACTGTAGTAACTGTAGAATGTATTCAAACTTAAGAAACCATCAACTTAAAATAGATTACTATAAACATAGCTTGGTATATATGAAGCACATGGTAAGCACAAACTGAAAATATGCAAAAGATAGACAAGGAATAAAGAGAACAAAATCCAAACATGACACTATAGAAAGTCATTAACATAAAAGAAAAGAGAGCAACAAATAAGAAAGAAATAGAGAACTATAAAAACAGTAAGAAATAATTAATAAAATAGCAATAACTACATACCTATCAATAATTATTTTAAATGTAAGTGGATTAAATGCTCTAATCAAAACAGAGAAGTTTTGCACAGCAAAGGAAACCATTGACAAAACAGAAAGACAACCTACTGAATGGGAGAAGATATTCACTCATGATATATCTGACAAGATATTAATATCCGAAATATATAAAGAACTCAAACCACTTCAAAAAATAAAAACAAACAAACAATGCCATTAAAAAATGGGTAGAGGGCCTGAATTTCTTCAAAGAGGTGATGCAGATGGCCAACAGACATGAAAAAACGCTCAACGTCACTAATTATCAGAGAAATGAAATTAAAACCAAAATGAGAAATCATCTCACACCTGTCAGAATGGTTATCATCAAAAACACTAATTTAAAAAGGTATATGCACTCCCATGTTCATCGCAGCACTATTTACAATAGCCAAGATATGGAAGCAACCTATGTGTCTATCAATAGTCGATTGTGTAAAGAAAAGGTGGCACATAGATAATGGAATAAACTTGGCCATAAAAAGAATAAAATCTTGACACTTGCAACAACATAAATGAGGCTAGAGGCTGTTATGCTAAGTGAAATAAGTCAGACAGAGAGACAAATACTATATAATTTCACTTATATGTGAAATTTTTAAAAATACAAAAACAAACACAGATACAGAGGAAAACTGAGAATTGGAAGATGGAATTGGGGTTAGGTGGCTGAGTGTAAAAGATAAAGGAATTAAGAAGTACAAATTGCCAGTTACAAAATAGTCATGGGGGTGTAAAGAATGAGATAGGGAAAATGGTCAATAATATTGTAGTGGAATATGGAGAAACCTGACAGAATGAGAGACATCTCCAGATCTCTCCCTTTGAAACAATAAATTGAACATTTAAAACTCAACAGAAAACACTCAAACTGCACACCAGCACATCTGAGCATGAGATCTTCACATAAGAGCTACCACAGGTCAGAACCCCAAGTGTCAAACAGTAGACTGGGAGAAATAAAGACGCTGCCTCTTACAGTTGCTGGAGCTCCCTGTAGGAGGAGGGGGAGAGGAGAAGGTGAGGTGAGTTCTCTGAACAGCCCTACCTGGGAGTACTGTGAGCGCCACATGACCGGTGGCAGGGCCCAGTTATCAAAGCAAAGAGCAAAGAAACAGGATGGCAAAAAAACAACAATTGATTTTTACCAGTCGTGGTTGCAAAACCAAGGCTGAGCCGCAGCTCCAATTCCCAACCAAGAAAGCCCCTTCCCTCATATCCTCTGAGACCAACCACTGCAGAACCCCCAGGGGAATCTGAGCAAACACTACTAAAACTGTCACTAACACTCACAGGGACTGAGACTGAGGGTAATGAATATGATTAAACATCTACACGGAAATAAAAGGGCATTATTAAGGCTTTAATAGAAAGTGAGGATCCCAGAAGCTTAGACGCCATCTATTGGCAAAAGAAAAGCACCTTCTTTGCAATTGGCTAAAAAGAGACATTTACATAATAAATCTTCTTTCTGGAAAAAAATACATTTCCATTAATGCTCAGGTGGAGAAATAGTTTATTAAATACCATGAGCAACTAAGGTGACAAGGCATCTCAGAAAGAAAGAAAAAATCTCCAGAAAATGAGCTTACAGACATAAAAATATGCAACTAAAATGACAGAAAATTCACAATGATATTTCTTTAAAAATTCCGAAAATATTTCAAAATGAGATATATCAACAATTTCAAGAAGGGAAAAACAACTAAATGAGCAGAATGAGTTCTTTATCAAGGAGACTGAAACTGTCAAAAAGAACAGACTAGATCTTCTGGAGATAAAAAATACATTGCAAGAATTGAAAAATGAAACAGCAAGCTTGGGAAATAGACTTGACCAAATGGAGAAAAAGATCAGTGATATTGAAGACAGAAATCTAGAAATAAAACAGAAGGAAGAGAGAAATCAAAGAATAAAAAATAATGAAAGAGAAATACAAAAACTAGCAGACACCATCAGGAGAGGAAACAAGAACAATGGGCATTCTTGAAGGCGAGGAAAAGGAGCAAGAATTAAAAAGCATTTTCAGACAAATAGTTGACAAGAGGGGGAGGCTCCATAGTGTAGTACTTAGCATGTCACTTTACATGTAGAAGGTCCTGGTTTCGCACCCCAAGTGGAGCCACAGACCATATCCTGGGTGCGCCTGGCCCCAGGTGTACCAGGTCCCGGGTGCATGCTGTGAGCATATGGGAGGAGACACTTTACCTTCAGAGAGCCAATTCTTAAGGGGAAATGGCAAATGTGGGGATGGGGATTAAGGAGGAAAAAAAAATAGTTGATGAGAATTTCCCAAATCTAAGGAATGAGCTTGATATTGGAATTCAAGAAGTCAACAGAACACTCAATTATCTCAACCCAAAAAGGCCTTCACCAAGACACATTATATTAAAATTATCAAAAATCAACAACAAAGAATTCTCAGGGCAGCCAGGGAGAAGAAAAGAGTAATGTATAAAGAAAACCCCATTAGATTATCGTTGGACTTCTTAGCACAAACCTTACAAGACAGAAAGGGTGGAATCAAATATTCAAAATATTAAGTGAAAGGAACTACCAGCCTAGAATAATGTAACCAGCTAAGCTCTCCTTTAGATATAAAGGAGAAATAAAGATTTTTCCAGACATTCAAAAATTGAGAGAATTCTACACTACAAGGCCTGCACTACAGGAAATACTGTAATTGGTCAGCTCACCTAAGACGAAATGACAAAAAAAAACCCACATAATTAGAAGTAAGGTGACTATCAGGCAAATAGAAGCAAAGAAGTACAACTCTTGCTACGAACAGGGCATTATAAGCTTAAACAATAAGAAGAGAATTGCTATAGAAAGATAGTAATGAATGTTCAGCATACATAGGGACAAATTGAGAGAACAATGAATGAAAAAGGGAGGATCCAAAAGTCAAAATTTGCAAAGGGGAATGGAGATAAAGCACACAAAGGAGAAAATGGACGACTGTGTATATATATAACTATTCTTTACATATTCATAGTGGTAACCACATGCCAAAGATTTAGAACCAAAGTACATAATGTAACACAAGAAGAACTAGAAGGAAAAGCCACAAAAGCCAACCAAAATAAAGAAAACAGAAACACAAGGACAAGGAAGCAATGGAAACACCGAGCTATAAAAATGCAAAAGATAAAAGATAAGACCTCATATTTCAATAATCACTCTCAATATAAATGAACTGAACTCACCAATAAAAAGGCACAGAGTTGCAGATAGTATCAAAAAACAAAACTCAACTAAATGCTGCCTCCAGGAGACACACATTTCATCTCCAAAAACAAATATAGACTCAAAGTGAAAGGGTGGAAAATGATATTTCAAGCAAATGGCATTTAGAGAAATGTGGGAGTAGCGGTACTAATATCAGAAGAAATAGACTTTAAAATTAAAAAGGTAAAGAAAGATACTGAGGAAAACTTCATAATGATAAAGGGAATCATACATCAAGAAGACATAACATTTATTAATATCTAAGCTCCCAATCAGGGAGCCCCGAAATATGTAAAGCAATTACTAACAGCACTAAAGGGAGAAATAGACCAAAACACTATCATTGTAGGGGACCTAAATACCCCACTATCGGATATGGACAAATCATCCAAACATAAAATCAATAAGGAAATAATGTTCATAAATGACACATTAGACCAACTGGACATAATTAACATTTATAGAGCCTTTCATCCCAAAACAGCTGCTTATACATTCTTTTCTAGTGCACGTGGAACATTCTCAAGGATTAATCACATACTGAGACACAGAGATAGCTTCAACAAATATAAGAGGGTTAAAATCATACCAACCACATTCTCTGATCATAATGTTTAAAACTAGAAATCAACTGTAAAAAGAAATCAAAAAGAACCACAAATACATGTAGATTAAACAACATGCTACTGAAGAATAACTGGGTCAGAATAAAAATAAAAAGAGAAATCAAGAGATACATAGAAACAAATGAAATGATAGTGCAACATATCAAAACTTTTGGGACATGGCAAAAGCAGTCATAGAGAAAAGTTCATATCATTACAGGCTTATCTATCTCCAAAAACAAGAGCGAACCCAAATAAACAACCTAACACTTCATCTTTAAAAACTAGAAAAGAAAGAACAAATGAAGCCTAAAATTAGCAGAAGGAAAGAAATAATCAAAACTAGAGCAGAAATCAATCAAACTGAAAACAGAAAAATGGTAGAAAAAATATATGCAAAGAAAGAGCTGGTTCTTTGAGAAAGTTAATAAAATTGACAAACCCCTGGCTAGACTCACTAAAGAGAAAACAGAAAAGACAGAAACAAAATCAGAGATGAAAGAGGAGAAATTATGACTGACATGGCAGAAATACAGAGGATCATACAAGAATACTATGAAAAAGTATATAACACCAAATTTAATAACCTAGAAGAAATGGACCAGTACTTAGAAAAATCAACCTTCCTAGACTAACTCAAGAACTGGAAAATCTAAATAGACCTATCAGCAGTATGGAAATTGAAATAATCATCAAAAACCTACCAAAAAGTAAAAGTCCAGGACCAGATGGCTTCACCAGTGAATTCTACCAAACATTCAAAGAAGATTTATTACTTATTCTCCTCAAATTCTTCAAAATAATCGAAGAGGAGGCAGTACTTCCCAACACATTATATGAGGCCAATATTACTCTGATATAAAACCTGATAATAACACAACAAAAGAAAACTACAGGCCAATACCTCTCATGAACACAGATGCAAAATTCCTAAATAAGATACTAGTAAACTGAATATAGCAACATATTAAAAAGATTATATACCACAATCAAGTGGGCTTCATCTCAGATGCACAGGGATGGTTCAACATATGCAAATCAATTAACACCATATAAACAAATTTAAAAAATAAAAATTATATGATCATATCAATAGATGCAGAAAAAGCCTTCAACAAGATACAGCATCCATTTATGATAAAAACACTTCACAAAATTGGTATAGAATGAAAGTACCTTAACATACTAAAGGCCAACTATAACAAATCCTCAGCCAACATTATACTTAATGGTGAAAAACTAAATATCTTCCCTCTAAGATCAGGAACAAGGCAAGGCTGTCCACCATTGCCACTGTTATTCAATATAACATTGGAGGTCCTAGCAAGTGCAATCAGGCAAGAGAAAGATATAAAAGGCATCCAAACAGGAAATGAAGAAGTCCAACCATTACTATTTGTAGATGACATGATTCTCCATATAGAAAACTCTAAAGACTCCACAAGAACACTACTAGAAACACCAAGCAAATACAATAAAGTCTCTGAATACAAAATCAATGTTCAAAAATCTATAGCATTTCTGTACTCTAATAATGAAGGATCAGAAAAAGAAGTGGAAAAAATAATTTCCACTTCATTATATAAGAACATATATAATGAAAACTACAAGGCCCTATTAAAAGAAATCGATGCGAAGAAATGGAGAGATATGCCATGTTCTTGGATTGAAAGAATCAACATAGTTAAAATGACCACATTACTTAAAACATTATACAGATTTAATGCAATCCCCATCATAATCCCATCAGCATTTTTTAAAGAAATAGAACAAAAAATCAGATTTGTATGGAAGCATAAAAGACCCTGAATTGTTAACGCCATCCTGAGAAAAAAGAATGAGGCTGGAGGCATCACTCTGCCCAACTTCAAATTATACTATAAAGTGAACAAAACGACATGATATTGGCAGAAAAACAAACACAGAGACCAGTGGAACAGAATCAAGAGTCCAGAAGTAAACCTATATTTATATGAGCAAATAATTTTTAAGAAAAAAAGCCAAAAACATACAGTTGAGAACGGAAAGCTTCTTCAATAAATGGTGCTGGGAAAACTGGAAAGCCACCTGCAAAAGAATGAAACTAGACTGTTGTCTATCAACACACACCAAGAGTAACTCAAAATGAATTAAGTACCTGAATAAAAGACCAGAAAGAATAAAATGCATAGAAGAAAACATAGGAACTAAACTCAAGGACCTTGGACTTAAAGAGGATTTTATGAATTTGACCTTAAAGGCAAGAGAAGTAAAAGAAATCATCAACAAGGTAGAGACAACCATGGGAAAATATACTTGCAAGCAATGCCTCCAATAAGGGCCCAATATCCAAAATACACAAAAAACTCATACAACTCAATAACAACAGAAAACAAACAATCCAATCAGAAAATGAGCAGAGGACCTGAGCAGACACTTCTCCCTCGAGGATATACAAATGGGCAACAAATATTTGAAAAAATGCTCAACATTGCTAGCTATTAGGAAAATGCAAATCAAAACACAACTAGATACCGTCTCACATCTGTTAGAATAGCTATAATGAACAGGACAAGTAATAACAAAGGTTGGAGAAGATGCAGAGAAAAAGGAACCCTCATACACTGCTGGTGGGACTGCAAATTGGCACAGCCACTATGGAAAAGAGTATGTAGGTTCCTCAAAAAACTAAGAATTGATCTATCATGTGATTCAGCAATCCCTCTACTGGGTATTTACCCCAAAGACTTGAAAACCCATATCCAAAAAGATATTTGTACACTGATGTTTATAGCAGCATTATTCACACAGGCCAGGGCATGGAAGCAACTGGTGTCCTATGATAGATAATTGGTTAAAGCTGTGGTACATATATACAATGGAATATTACTCAGCCATAAGAAAAGATGAAATACTGCCTTTTGCGACAACATGAATGGACCTCAAGATAATCATGCTAGGTGAAATAAGCCAGAGAGAAAAAGTTGAAAATCATATATCACTTATACGTGGGATATAAACCTAAAAGAAACAAATGAACAGGACAAACAAACAGAGACTCGTAGACATAGACTATAAACTATGGTTATTAAAAGGTAAGAGGTAGGGGGAGAGGGGAGGTAGACAGGGTAAAGGAGGTGACAGAAAGAAATCTAACTATGGGAGATGAACACACAGTGTAAATATATATATGCCTTACTGTTAAAGTGTACAGCTGAAACAATGGATTTTGTTAACCAGTATCACCATTAAAATAAATAAATAATAAAAAGAAAAAACATAATTTAGTTACTGTGTACTGTGTCTGGTGGGTGTGACTTAACAGGAGGATCACTTCATAAGTTATATTAATGTCTATCCATTATGTTATACACCTGAAATTAATATAAAATAATATTGTCAACTCAAATTGAAAAAATTTTTTAAATGAATTCAAAAGTACATTCATTCATTTAATGTCTGGGATTATGGGCCTCTTTTTAGTTTTATCAGTTTTTTGTTTGTTTGTTTATTTGTTTGTTTGTTCGTTTTATGCTTAGCACCTGGTCTTTCTAGGTCAACTTCCATCCAAGTACTAACCAGGCCTGACCCTGCTTTGCTTCCGGAATCAGACATCGGGTTTGTTGAGGGTGGCATGGCTACAGACCATAGACCATGGACTGTGGCTCCACTGGGGTGTGAACCCAGGACCTTCTGTATGTAAAACAGATGTGCTAACTACTACACTATGGAACCACATCCTTTATCAGTATTTTGCTTCATAGGTATTGAAACCAGTTATTAGGTTGTTTATTAGGTGCATGTACTTAAGATTGATAAGTTCTCTTTATGAATTGTCTTCTTTATTACTATGATATGACCCCATTTATTCCTGATAAAATTCCTTGTTCTGAAATCTACTTTGGCTTACTTATGTTTAAAGTAGTGTTTTAGTAAATAACATATACTTGAATCTTACTTTTAAAATCCCATATGACAAATTCTGCCTGTTAATATTGGAGCTTTTGACCATTCACTGTAATGTAATTGGGTTTAAATTGACAAATCTTGCTATATATATTTTTTGTTTTATACTTTTATTGTTTTTTTCCTCCCTCTTTTCCTCATTCTTTTGAATTTGTTAGTTTTTGTTTCTATTCTATTTCTATTTTTGGCTTAAGATGCATATTTTTTAAATGTTGTGATTGCTTTGGAGTTTACAATTCATACTTTATATTATCATTAATAATTAAATTATCACAATATTAAACATATTGTACAAATTCATATATTTTGTTAGCACCTTATCTTTTTTTCTCTGCTTCATTTTGAATAGTTTCTACTGCTCTATCTTCAAATTTATGGATCTTTTCTCAGAAATCATCTGATTTACTGTTAGAAAGTATTTTTCACTTCAGATATTGTATTTTTTTATATCTATAAGTTAAATTTGTATATTTTACAAATCTATTTCTCTTTCATCGTGTTCCTGCTTTCCTCTAGTTTTCAAACCTATGGACTATATATAATAGTAGTTTTAATGTTTTTTGTCAACTAATTCTATAAAATGTGTCTTTGCTAGTCTACTTCTATTGGCTGGTTTTTCTATTGATTGAACCATATTCTTCTACTTCTTCATATTGGTAACTATTAAATGCAAGATATTATGAAATTTACATGTAATAAATGGAGTACTGAAGTTTGTTGCATTCCTTCAAATAGGTTTGGCTTTGTTCTAAATGTAGTTAAATTCCTTGGAATCGGTTTAATCTTCCTCAAACTTGTGTTTGAGCTTTGTCCAGACAGCTTTATTTTGGAGTTAATTTGATCCCATTACTGAGATCACACCCTTCTGAGGGATCTCATGTCCTCTTATATTAAGATATCATTCTTTCTTGTTTGTGGAAGCACAAACTATCCTGTGTCCATTTGGGGATTGTTTTGTCAACTCCCTCATAATGGTTCTTTTCCCAGCTTTTATTGTTTTCTCACACATATAGTTGTCTGTTACTCAAGTAAATGTTTAAGGGTCCCTCTGCAGACCTCCAGAGCTCACTCACTCTGTGTGTCTCCCTCCTTTCTGCTACTTGTCTCACGAAATCCATGCACCTTGTCCCCTTCCTTATACTGAAACTTAGCAACATTCTAGGCAGTAACCTGCATACTCTGAGCTCGCTCATGTTATGTGCTAAATTGTGTGTCCCCTGGTCCAAATTCATGTGTTGAAGTCTTAACCCCCAGTATGTCAGAATGTGACTATATTTGCTGTAGGACCTTTAAAGAGGTAAGTAAGGTTAAATGAGGTTATTAAGGCAGACCCTAATCTAATACGACTGTTGTTCTTATAAGAAGAGGGATTAGGATATAGACACACAAAGGGAAATCCTGTGAAGGCACTGGAAGAAGACAGCCATCTGCAAACCAAGGAGAGAGGCCTCAGAAGAAAATAGCCTTGCTTACAGGATGCTTTGTTCTCAGACTCCTAGCTTGCAGAACTATGAGAAAATAAATGTCTGTTGCTTAAGCCACCTAGTCCATGATACTTTGTTATGGCAGCCATAGCTAACTAATATATAGCATTTTGTTCTCTTCTCTCAGGAATCACTGTTCTAGGATGTCTGTGTTCTAATGTATTATACATTGTCTGTTTTTCTAGTTATGTAAGGTGGAAGGGTAAAGCCAATTCCTGTTTTTCCATTATGTCTATAAGCAGAAGTCAGAACTAGCTTTTAGTCATTCAGAAATATCTACTCAAGCTTTATCTACGATCCAAGAAGAGATGACTATCCATAAAATAGTCATCTTGTGTTCACAGCCAGAAGTGGCTTTTATGCTCCATATATCTCTAGTCCAACTTGAAGGAAAAGAGAAAGCACATGTAGCTCTCCACTCATAGTTCCTACCCATGGCCAGGCCTGGGAAATGCATTTAGGGGAGCCATCGTGTACTCAGATAACGTTTCTGTCTATATTGAAGAAGGGAAGAATGGTAGCAGTCGATGCCACACACACAAGACTTTTCTCTCTGCTAAGAGAGAAGAAACTTTTTAAGTGGAATGCAGGGGTGAACTTACCTACACAAAATCCTGTTCGCCAGGCAGCATCAACAGTAGCTGGGTGTTTCAGGAGGTTGCCAGTAAAGGTTGTAAGGGATGGTGCATTTCTACTTGTCTCATGGCTCTAAAATGATTATACAGAAGTACTCTTTGATGATGGTGTCATGCCTGATACTGAGTACAAGATGAAGAATGAGTAAACCTGAGAGATTTGGTACAAAATCAAATCCTGAGGCATTCTAGAAATATAATCTATGCTGAATATAAAACATAGTCATTGAATGTGATAGATGAACTATTTAACTTAACTTTGTGATATCAATTCTGGATCATACTCTTAAGTCTAAACATTCTTATAAGGCCCTCCAGGAGTTTATTAGAACATCATACCCCACATTATAGCTTGTCAGTTACAAAAAAAAAGAAGTGTTATATTTGCCTGGGAAACATAAAAAGAGCCAAGTGGTCCAGGACCACTTCTATTGTAGAGATTTTGAGCTGTTCTACACAAAACCCTCATGTATCACAGGTTACATGAGAATGCACATACAAATGGGTTTCTTGAGCTCCCATCCCAGTTTCAAAAAGAACAGCTCTGCTTTCATCTGGTTTAAATGTTAGGCTTCTAGTTAAGGTTTCATTTGAACAAAGATTCTAAAATTTTGAAAATATAAAGTAGAAAGCAGCTCTTTCACAACTTATTTGGTTGATTCAATTTGAATGCTTGTATTAATAGATAATTCCAAAGTCTAGAAAGCAACATGCTCTATAACTGAAGGGACACTCACCTCCCTTTCACATTCTGCTCATTTATCAGGGAGCTCCCTTCCAATAGTCAGGAGCAGTTCCAGTTCCTGAGCCCTGAGGACAGTGCTGTGTCACCACTAACCCTTCTCCAGGTTCCATAGCTGCACATCTTTTGGTGGTTTCCCACACAGCCCTACACCTTGCTGGCCACCTTAGCTGGACTATGCCATGGGGTGGGTGGCCAGTGAAGAGTTCAGTGGGACCGTCTACATCACTCATGTAGACAGTCTTGCATTTATTTATGTCACATCCTTTTGGAAGGACTCCAGTCACTGCAAATGCTTTTTGATTAAGCGCAATAAATTGCTGCTTTCAATATTAAGGTTTACAATTTTTTGAGTTGGTGCATTAATCTCTTCCCCTTGAGGTAACTGTGACCTTCATTCTGATATCTGTTATATATACCTGTCCCACTAAGCTTTAGGTAATTGATAGATGTGATATTTATGCCTTGATGCCTCCATCTAAATTATAGAATGCTCCACGGGGCAGAGCCCTGTGGTATGCCACTACAGAGTACAGACCTCAACATAACAGTGATTTCACTTGGCCCCATAGAAGATTCTGAAGCCTTTGACTAAAATCTAGGTCTTTGAAGATTTAATTGAAAAAGTATAAATCAATGATGAGCAGCTGAAAAGTCATTTTCAGACTGATTTACATTTATTAGGGCTATGATTCATATTTAAGAGGTATTAAAAGGTTGAGTTCCCAGTAACATATTAGATTTTCCATGATTTTAATAACTCAGTGTTGCAGGATCTGCCCCTTCCTTCCCTTTATAAGTCCTCAGCAGCACAACAGCTGAGAAGCGAGAAAAGAGAAGCTGCCAAGCCTTGCTGAATCTGCATCTCTGCAAAGAGCACTCCCTGAACCCTTGAAAGGGCCAACATCAAACACAAAGCCAGTCTGCAGAACCTCAGTGTCAGGATTGCAGAGAGGGAGGGAGGAAAGAAAGGAGAAAAGTAGGCAGAGAGCCCCCAAGAGCATTGATATCCAAAAGACCAGCTCTGAAACCAAAGACACAGGAAGTTCTTCCAAAGTCTCAGAGATCCTGGACTGAAGGGTCAGACGTCTGGTTTTGTACCCTGTTCTCACCCTCTGTCAAAACACTCCTGGCCGACTAGGAAGAGGTCCGGCAAGGCCTGGGGAGAAGGTGTGGAGAAGATGTAGAGGTGCCCAACCTCAGAGGCTCGGAATTCCTTTTCCCTCTTCCAGAGTCTCTATTTCATTTCCCAAGGAGGTATTTCTGACAGTCTCTGTCTTAAGGGCCCATCTTTCCTTCCCCTTCTTCACTCCCAGCAGACACTTAGAGGCTATTTCATAAACAACAAGGACCCAGCCCTAGCTTGACCCAGGCCTTCATCCCAAATGTCTCTGACAAGGGCTTGAAGTCCTTCAAAAGGAACCACTTGCAAAGCAAACTTGCAAAGATTGACAGTCTGTCAGCTACATTGGTTTATTTTCTTTCAAAAAATCTTTTATTTTCAGATAATTTATAGACTTATAAAAAAAAGATACAAAATAATATAGAATTCTCATATACCTTTCACCCAGCTACCCTTAATGTTATCATCTTATAGAATTAGAGTTCAGTTGTCTAAATCAGAAATTTAACATTGATATAATACTTATCAAAATTATTTGAATTTTGCCCATAGTCCGACTAATGTCCACTTTCTCTTTTCTTTTTTATTTTTAAATTTTTAATTAGTTTCAAGTATACAGTACATTGGGTAGACATCTATATAGTTCATAAAATGACCTCCCCCAAATGCTCCCTTTCTCCTCTGACCCTCTATCTAGCCAACATATTAATGCTAACTGCATTCTCTCTGCTGTGCATTTCCCACTCCTGTGACCATCCATCAGCTACTAATTTGTGCTTCTTTAACCCTTCACCACATTTTCCCAGTCTCCCAAATTCCTCTTCCCTCTGTCCAACACCAAATTGTCCACTATATTTAAGAGTCTGTTTTTGATTAGCTTATTCTTTTTATTTCTTAAATTCTGCATATAAGAGAAATCATAGTGTTTATCTTTCTCTATCTGGTCCATCTTCTAGGTCCATCAAAGCAATATATTTTTCTATCCCTTCCTTTTCATATGCAGGGGTCTTGTTTTCTAATCCTTTCAGCCACTCTATCTTTTGGTTGGAGCACTTAATTATTAACTATTTAAGGTATTTATTGATAGGAATGTAGTTGTTATATTCTTTATTCCTGTTTTTGATCCCTTTTTTGATTGAAAGAAGTCCCTCCAACATTTTCTGTAATACTGGTTTGCTAGTGATAAAGTTCTTTAGCTTATTTTTGTCTGAGAAGCTCTTTATCTGTCCTTCAATTCTAAATAATAGCCTTGCTGTATAAATTATTCTTGGTTGTAGATCCTGGGTCTTTATCCTTCACCAGGTTAGGGAAGTTTTCCCTCATTATTTCTTCAAACTGCTGTTCAACATCTTGATTTTCTTCACTTATGTCAATCAGACGAATATTTGGAGCCTTAATAGTGTCCTATATCCTCCTTAAATTATTTTTATAGTCTTGGCATCTTTTTTCTTGCCATTGTAATTGAGTGTCCTTGGCTTTCCTGTCCTCTAGCTAGAGCATTTAGTTGTTTTCTTTATTCACTTTGTTTATTCCTTTGTTTATTCCATTTAATATTCTTCTCATCTCAGATTATGTGTCCTTAATTTCCAACTGATTCCCTTGTATACTTTCCATTTTCAATTTTTATGCTTTTTATTTTTGTTGAAGTTCTCTATACTTCTCAAAAATTCATTGAGCATCTTTATAACCAGTATTTTGAACTCTGCATCTGTTAGATTACTTAACTCCATTATATCTGGATCTCTATTCCATTCTCTCATATGGTTTCTGCTTCTTTGTCTTCCCATTTTGGCTGCCTTTCCGTGTCTGTTTCTATGTACTAAGCAAAGCCCATAAGTTTTCAGGTCTTATTAGTGTGGATTTGTGAAGTAGGTTTCCAATGTCACAGTCCTGAGAGGGGTTCAGCTGCAGGCCAAACTTAGCGCAAGCCTTTACCCCTCCAGGGCCACCTGTTAAGATTCAGCAAGCAATCCACAGATGCTGTACTTGTAGTTGCCTCAAAAGGCCACACCAGAAATTGAGGCCAGCTGCCTCCAGTGTGAGTCTAGGTGCTGTTCAGAAAGAAGCATCTGATTTGCTGAGGATGTACCTAACTGTGGCTTGGGTGGAGCCTCAAGTTTGAGGAGGTGGGGTTTCAGGAACTCCTCTGAACAGAGTGACCTCAGTTATCCAGTTTGATGATGTCAGGGCTATGGCGACGCAGTGTCCACGCCCTGAGAATGGAGAAGGCTGAATAAGGACCAATGGATATCGGCAGCACTTCTGTAAAGAGCAAGTCTTGCCTAGGTCCTCTCTCTAACAATGCCTTTCTGTAAGTCCCTGGTGGCCCCTATGCGCAGCTGAATTGGTGCTGTTGCTCAGAGTGAGCAAGTCTGTCAACGCGAAACTCCGCTCTTGGATGCAACCCCTTTAAGAGGTGTCAGTGGCTGCTGCTGCCACACTCTCCATCTCACTCAGCCACTCTGGACCCAGCAGCCCCGCATCCTCACCCCATTCTACCTTGTGCCATTGTGGGGTGATTTCTTGGATTTC
This sequence comes from Macroglossus sobrinus, assembly GCA_004027375.1. Taxonomy (NCBI): domain Eukaryota; kingdom Metazoa; phylum Chordata; class Mammalia; order Chiroptera; family Pteropodidae; genus Macroglossus; species Macroglossus sobrinus. The sequence continues at coordinate 734,976 of PVKZ01000178.1, forward strand.
TTCCTAGTCATATGGCTTGTTCATCTAGATCCCAAGCAATTTTTCCTTGCTACTGCTCCCTATTACCGTCACCACTTTGATTTGGTCTCCAAAGGGATGAACAGAGCTCCTATCATCTACGCCATTTTTTTTTTCTCCCTTCTAATGTCCATTTTCTTGCCTAGGACCTCACTTTGCATTTGTCATGACTATTAGTCTCTCTCCTCCAGTGACAGGTCCTCTGTCTTTTTCTGTTCTTTGGGACTTTTTTAGGGCACATCTTGAATATGGAGAAATACATAAACTTTGTTAGGGTGCTTCTTGGATGTGGGGAAAGGCATACAACACATACAACTTTGTCTTACTGAAGTTCTTTCTCCATGATGGGGAAAGACGAAGGAAACACCATCCTGGCCAAAATGTACCACATTCTGTTTAGTGTCCTCCTTCCTGTGTACTTTGTTGGTTTTCCATGGATGTGGACATCTGGGGTCCCAAGCCCTCATGCTCTCTTCATCTTCTCATCTCCAGGACCAGGGCAGTGCCTGCACGTGACAACCAATCAATGAATGTTGGCTGAGATGAGTTCAGCTACTTAAGTGAATCCAGAATGTGTGAGCTTGTGTGAAGTGTTGCACATGTATGTAAACATTTGTAGGAGTATGTGTGATGGGAGGGAGGTCCTCTATAGATAGTTATTGTGAAAATTGGTTATTTCTATAAGTCAAATTAAGCTATTTAACTTTTCAACTGTAATTGTTGAGTGTCAGTTTGGTGGCAAGCACTGTACTAGATAAGACACTAAAGGAAGTGCTAGAGAAATAGCTAATGAAGCAATGAGGCATAATCCCTGCCCTGGGTGGCTCAGTCTTTAGTGGAAAGCAAATACTTGCTGGCTAGAACAGACACCATGGCTCTGAGAGTAGGGAGGCCATCAGGGAAGGCTTTCTAGAAAAAGGGCCATGTTAGTTGAGACTGGAGGATTGAATGGGAACTCACTAAGAGTGACAGAGACTGAAGTATGGGTCCCAAGCAAAGGGTGAGAGAGGGTGCATTTGGAGAACCACAAGCCAGAAAGGAACCACATACATCCCTCTTTGCCAGGTCCCATGCCAGTTATGTCTGCACACCTCTAATCCTTATGCCTCCAGAAAGTAGGCATTATTGTCCTTGTTTAAAGACAAGGTGAAAAGAGCTCAGAGGCTGGTGACTTGCTCAATGCCACCAGGCTAGCAGGAGGCAGCCCTGAGGTCTAAACTGAAGAAAAGAAAACCCGTGCCTTGAATTTGAGGTCTCAGAGGGTGACAGATGAAGCTTTCATGAGAAATTAAAGCCACAACATCAAAAAAGACACAGCAAAGCTGAATTATGCTCACTTACCCCAGTGTCCTGGCTGCCTGAGATTTGGATCGTAATTGGCAGTGGGGGCTTAGCTGCTGAGGGCCACACACAGCTTTCCAGTGTTAGACACTTATGGCCCTATAACCAACGGCCTATGACCTGTGAGCAAAGTGTGGACACAGAGAGGAGCATAGACCTGGCACAACCTCCTCTCTGCATACTCAGTCACCTTGTGTGGTTGTTCTAGAGGCTGTTAACACCAAGGCTGCTGATAAAGCTGATAGAATTAGCAATGGCAGCAAAGAAAACAGTCCTTTCCTTCCGCTTCACAAGAGAGAGTGCCAGCGAGACCTCAGATAACTGAACCACGAAGGGAAAGTGGAACCAGCCAGAAGAACATGTAGCCGGCATACACCACGCAGGCAGGAGAGATAAGGAAGTAAAGCAACCAGGCCATGCACAGGTTGTCTCCTCCAGAGATGTGCTGTGTAGATGCCCGCTGTTCCATTGATTTCTCTTATTTGGTGCTTACAACCAACTGTGGACCCATTAATTCTTTAAAGTAACCTGTAGGGTGAAAATCACAGCTGCCTCCTCCTCGTGGCTGCCTGTCCTCCCCAGCATCCATGCTGACCTGGGTCTGAAAGCCATGGGTGGCTGCCTCCCATTCCTCCCATCTCCCTGAGCTGTCTGGGCACATTCCCAGCAGGGCTGGCAAGCATAGATGTCATTCACATGTGGCTAATGCCTCAGAGACTGAGACATGGGATACCATTTAGCTGGAAATTGATCTCATTTCAGATTTTCTATTTGCACCTCACAGCCCTAATTGCTCTAATTGCAGCAGTTTCCACTGAGCCAGCATCTGTAAATAGCTGTAGCTCACAGCCCTATGTGGTGATGCTGTTTTCATCATTGATGCAAACTGGCACAGCAGGGGCTAGGGGAGAGGGCAGTGCAGATAGATCCTCACTCTCCAGGGTCTGGGGCTGACTCCTGCCTTCAGAGTGGGGCAAGCACTGGGCTTTTTCATGCATACCTGCCCGGTTTCCTTGGGCTTCTGGGTCTCTGGGCCCTTACCTTGTACATAGACTCAGCGAGTAAAGCTTCACACACACTAATAATAGCAGGACTTGGGGTCAAGCCAAGATTTCCTACTCAGTTGTCTACTACTCCATAACAAACCATCTCTAAGGCAACGTTTAAAAGCATACACTATCTGCTCATGAGACTGCAGTTTGGGCAGGACTCAGCTAGACACTTTTGTTGCTGGACCCTGAGGTCCTCCGTGCAGGTGTAGTCACCTGCTTGTCAGGTGGGCCACGTGTCCCATGCGGCAGACTAGGTGCCAGCAGCGACAGAAGGCAACCTCTAAGGCACAAGCAGTTTCCAACCTCTGCTTGCATGACCTTTGCTGATGTCTTCACAGGCAAGCCCCAAACCATGGTAGGAGGAGACTACATAGGGCGCAGGCCCTGGGACTGGCCATTATTGTCATGGCAGTCCACACTCCTTACTCCACATGGCTTTATAGCAAGAAATAAAATGGCATTGTTGTATTGCTTGTGGTTTCTTGGAGGTGGTCTAAGTGAGGATCTCCTCACTAGCTAAGGATCAGCAACTGGTCCCTGATGAGAGCAGGAAGTATAAGTCCTGCCACTGAGATGTCTCGCACCCCAACATTGCCAGTGGTAGGGCAAGGTTCTGAAAGGGCACGTCTGTTGGCCACACAAATCACCAACACACTCAGAAAAAACTCCTTTCACTTTTAAAATTATGAAGGCTTTCTAAATCAGGAAGAACTCATTACAGAAAATGTGAAAATTAAGTAAAAAGAATCAAGAAGAAAATATTTCCCAAGCCCAGAGTGAATATTCCGATGCATGTCTTCCATTTATTTTTCTCTAAGCATGATTTTATTTTCTATCATCATATTAGAGTTTACCCGCTTAGTTACATAATATTATATCTTGAACCTAGTCCCACAGACACAGAGTTGGGCCACTGCCCAATATTCTCACATATCATAGATGACATAAACAATTCCCTGTGGTTGAGTATTTAAGTTACTTATTATTTTTCATTATTACAAGTAATGGTTCAGAAAATATCCTTCAGCTGGTCTCCCAGAGTTGGTTATTTTTTATTTGGGGCAGTGGGTATGTCTGGGGAGGGGACGGTGTTCTTTCCAACCTGTCTCATATTTCTTCAAATTGTTAACTTCATCTCTCCTCTAATACAACAAGCCAGTCAAGCTTTTTTTTTTTTTTTACTCCATTTAAAAAAAAAAAGAAAAAAATCCTTTTTAAAATTAACAAAAATTTTCAATTACAGCTGACAATATGGTGTATGGTATAATGGCTAGATATTCATATAACTTACAAAGTTATCCCCCTGTTAAGTCACACTTACCAGACACTGTACATGGTTACTACAATATTATTGACCATTTTTCCTGCCCTGTACTTTACATCCCTATAACTATTTTATAACTGGCAATTTGTACTTCTTAATTCCTTCATCTTTTGCACCCAGACACCCAACCCCAATCTCATCTTGCAACCATCAGATTGTTCTCTGTATCTGTTTGTTTCTGTATTTTTAAAATTTTGTCCTTTACATTCCACATATAAGTGAAATCATATGGTATTCGTCTCTCTGACTTATTTTACTTAGCATAACAACCTCTAGATCCATTCATGTTGTTGCAGATGGCAAGCTTTCATTCTTTTTTATGGCCGAGTTTATTCCATTATATATAGGTACCACCTCTTCTTTACACAATTGACGATTGATGGACATTTAGGTTGTTTCCATGTCTTGGCTATTGCAAATAGTGCTGCAGTGAACATAGGGGTGCATATATCTTTTTAAATTAGTGTTTTTGATGGTAACCATTCTGACAAGTGTGAGGTGATTTCTCATTTTGGTTTTAATTTCGTTTCTCTGATGATTAGTGACATTGAGCATCTTTTCATATGTCTCTTGGCTATCTGCATCTCCTCTTTGGAGAAATGTCTATTCAGGCTCTCTGTCCATTTTTTAATGATATCTTTTGTTTTGTTTTTGTTTGTTTTGTTTTTTAAAGTCGTATGAGTTCCTGATATATTTTGAATATAAACTTCTTGATAGATATATCGTGAGTGAATATCATCTCCCATTCAGTAGGTCTTCTCTTTGTTTCATTGATGGTTTCCCTTGTAGTGCAAAACCTTTTTAGTTCAATGTCCCATTTCTTTTTTTTTTATCTTTTCCACCTTGCCTGAAGAGATATAGCCAAAAAATTATTACTAAGAGCAATGTCAAAGAGTTACTGTCTATGTTTCTTCTAGAAGTGTTATGGTTTCAGGTCTTATTTTGTGGTTTCTTATTCCTGAATATGGTGAAAGATGGTGCCTGCCTATAGGCTACCTGGAGGAGGGCTCAACACAGGGACAATAGCAGCTATCCCTCCAGCCCTCAACCTGAAGCCACACAACTCAGTCTTTCCCTGTAGGTCTCTGGTGCCTCCTGGATTGCCATCTCACAGCTGGAGCCCCAGATGAGTGCCTAAGAGCAATTATGTGTGTGGACCCTTTAAGATATCTAGGTTTCCTTCTCTCTCACCCAGATAGATGGAATCCCCATGATTTTCACAGCCAGATTTTGTGGAGACTCCTCTTCCAAACACTGGAACCCTGGGTGGAACCCCTTGATACTGTGAGGGGACCTCTGCAGCCAAAATATCCCTCCTGATGCTTGACTACCACACATGGGTACGAGGCCATCCCATTTAACATCACTGATCCCACTACTAGTCTTGATGTGACTTCTTCTTTATATCCTTAGTTATAAAAGTTTTGTTCAGCTAATTTTCAGATGGTTTTCCAGGTTGATTGTTCTATAATTTAGTTATAATTTTACTGTATTCATGGGAGGAAGCAAGTAGAGCATTTTCTACGCTGCCATCTTGCCCAGAACTTCTACTGTTATATCAACATATCCACTACTGTAATTGAAAATTTTAAATGCATTCTCTCAGTAATGGATAAAACAATGAGACAGGAAATATATAAAGATACAGAAGACTTAAACAACACTATTAATCAATTTGATCTAATTGAGATTCCAATAAACAATAGTAGAATACACATTCTTTTTACGTGCATACAGAACATTTATCAAAATAGACCATATTTTTTACCATAAAACATAATAGACCATATTTTTGACCCTCAATAAATTTGAGAGGGTCAAAATAGTATAAAGTGTGTTCTCTGACAACAATAAAATTAAACTAGCAATGAATAGTGGAAAGATATCTGGGAAATTTATAATTATCCAGATATTAAACAACACACTTCTAAAGAAAAATCTATAGCTCAAAAAAATTTACAAAATATTTTGAACTTTGAACTTAATGAACACAAAAAGCATGCAAAAATGTGAAATGCAGCAGAAGCAATGGTTAGAGGGAAATTCATAGCTTTGAAACTTATAATAGAAAAAAAAAGTTCTCACATTAATTATTTAAATTTCCACCTTAAGAAACTAGAAAAATTGGAGCCAAAAAATCCAAAGTTTACAGGAAGAAGGAAATAAAGATAAAAGCAGAAATCAGTGAAAGAAAATGTGGAAAAAAAACAGAGAAAATCAATAGATAAAAAGAGAAGAGAAGAGAAAATATACAAATTACCAATATCAGAAGTTAAAGTGAGGACTTTACCACAGGTACTATAGGTATTAAAAGAATAATAAAGTATTATGAATAAAAGTAGATGTCAACAAATTTAATAACTTAGATGGAATTCATAAATTTGGTGTAAGACACAAACTACTATAGCTCAATCAAGAAGAAATAGAAAAACCACATTGTCAATCTATTTAAGAAATTGAATCTATACTTTAAAACCTTCATTCAAAAAAAGTATTGGTTCAAATGGTTTCACTGGTTAAGTCTATCAAATATTTAAGAAACAAACACCACCAATTTTATTTATTTATATCTTATTATTTCTACAACACCAATTTCAAACAGACTCTTCCAAAATAATTTTAAAAGAGGGGATATTTCTTGACTCATTATATGATACTAGCATAACACTGATACCAAAACCGGACAAAGACTAGGAGAAAAGAAAACTATAGACTGAAATCCCTAATGAATACAGAGGAAAAAATTATTTTAAAAGCTTAGCAAAATAAATGCAGCCATATATAAAAAAGAACAGTATATAATGCTCAGATAGTATTTATTCTAGGAATGAAAGGTTCATTTGACATTCAAAACTAAATTTTATTCACCATAATAAATAAAATATTCACTATATAATAAACCAAAGGTGTCAGTGACCTTACCATCATGGCGGCATAAGACATTCCTCCTCTTTGTTCGCTTTTTTAAACA